>JAWWES010000115.1:78759545-78827988 GCA_035583135.1 Lophotriccus pileatus | reverse complement strand
GGAGAGGAGAGGAGAGGAGAGGAGAGGAGAGGAGAGGAGAGGAGAGGAGAGGAGAGGAGAGGAGAGGAGAGGAAAAGGCTACAAAGGGAAGAAAAGAAATAATAGTAAGAAAACATTTGGGAGTTGTTAGGAGTCTGGTAGGAGATGCATAAGAAGCACACATCACATTAAATTACCTACAAAGCATTCTTAAATCATAAACAAGGCAAAAATCTCCATCACTTCCAATAAACATTTTCTTCTCATGATCTATGAAAGCTTTCAGACTGAAAAGGGAGGAGGGGGGAAGAAGGAGGCCACAGTCATTGCCTTGCTACTGTCACTGCGAAATTATACACTTGTATACCCCAGGCAATAACCAATTTAAGGAACTCGAGTAACTGGTTAATTAGTCAGGAATAATACTGCTCAGTTAGCATGACCTGGCAAAATAAACTAACCTACACAGTCAGAGAACAATCTCCTTACTTATTGTTGCTTCTACCATCACCAGTCACAGTGTAAAACAATTTCTACTTCAGTATAAGAACCTTGCTATTCATAACATGAGTTTAGACAGAAAGATTAACAGAAGAAAATAAACCCTCTAACATCCAACTGAAACCCTAGATGCAGCAGTAAAACTTTTTCACAAATCCCTTTTTATTAAAACATGTCAGTTTCTCAAAGTTGAACTAGTACAGAGGCACTTGATGCCAAATCTCTTCAAACCAAAGAGAAAAGTGATAAAAACCCAGAGCTCTTAGAGGCTAAAAGCATAATTCTCATTCACAGATCATTTGAGGTATTTTTATTTTTATTACAAATCAAAATTAAATCAAACTTAAAATCAACCAAAGATTTTTTTCTCCATCCATGTTGACTCCCAGTACAAGTGCTGCCTATAGCTAGTGGGGAATATATCCATATAGTCAGGTCTAGACACCTTTGCATTAGAGCACAGACCAAGGGGAACATCTCTGAGTAAACTGGGTAGGTGGGGAGAGGAAACACAGAAAAGATTTTCAAACAGACTAAACTAATTAATAAGATCAGTATTTTTATATTAAATAGCTACATTCTGCATTTTGTTTCAACTAGTAAAAATATGGAAAGTGTGGGTATTTTTTTTTTTTAAATTTCTGTCTCTAAATGGTGACATTCCACTCATCTTCCTCTACTGCCACTTTATCGTTCTTTGTGATTTTGCTCCAATTCCTGTCTATTTTTGTGCTCTTCTCCTCAAAACACACATGAGACTTCAGGAGCTCTCAAAAGACATTCTTAGATTTCCCTAATCTTCTAAAATGCAGCATCATTTCTGTTTTGTTTTCTTTTTTCGATAAGATCAATTATGTCAATAAAAATGGTTTTTAAGAACTGTTTGCTTCTGCATTTGCCATGGTCTCTTCACTTCAGACAAACTGGTTTCTACCTCAGTCAACAAAAAGGGGTTGTTGTTTTCTCTGTGAAAAGTAATATATCATGCATTCAACTACAACAAAAATTATTTCAGTTAATATTCTCAAGGGGTCATTTATGCACTGTTATACTGTTGTCCTTGTATTATTGTCTATTAATTTATTCCCTCTGTACCACATAAAATAAAAAAGCAGTATCAGCTATCTCTATCAGCTTTATTCTTTTCATACTTATTTCCCAATTAACAGGGCTACAATAATATCTTTCGTTCTAAACATGTTATTTATACTTTTTGAACTACAAAAGCCATCAAAGCTGCACATTGCTTCGCCCAGGAAAATCAGTTTAATAACAGATGAAACAAACTCACATTCCATAAACCGAGAAATACTAATTTTTGAACATTAAATCAGACTAAACAAATACATTAAAGATGAAAAACCTTTATAAGCATCTTTCATACAGAAAATTAGGTTTTAGTCGGGTTATAAATTTTTCAGTATGTTAAATCAGAAAACACAGGTTCTAGAAACAAAAAGCATATCACATATTGATTTCCTGTAACAACAGCAAAGAGACACATTCTTTAGAAAGTCCATCTCAACTAGAAAAGGCAATTTCAAATTTATCTGTTGTAACTCTGCATGGCTTAACCTCATATTCAGGAAAGTGCTTCTGAGAAACGTTTACAATTGCTTTAGATTTTAACAATATCATCAGGACTTCTTATGAAAGCATGAACTTTCTTTACCCTAGTAGTTTTGATTTAAATTTGAAATAGCTATATAATAAAAAAAAAAAAATATATGTGGCCTAATTGCTCCATTGGTTTGTGAATAATCAGCTGATATAGAACTTGAAATAGAGAAGTTAATCTTATTTCCAGATTAGAGTGTCATCATTCCTTGCTAAGATCTACAACATAGGAAGTAGACCAGGAAAACTGTTTTAACTGGAAAACTAAATACATGCATTTTCCACAAATAATCGTAAAGATAGAAGTATTTGCCAAATTTGAAATAATCAAAACCAATTCCTTATTTGATTCAGTAGACATGCTGGAGGGAAGGGATGCCACCCAGACTCTGACAGACTTGAGAGGTGGGCCAGTGCAAACATCCAAGTTCAACCAGGCCAAGTACAAGGTCCTGCACCTGGGTCAGGGAAATCCCATGCAAAGTATAAGCTGGGTGGAGAAAGACCTGGGGGCGCTGGTGGATGAAAAGTTCAACATTAGCCGGTAATGTGAGCCTGCATTCCAGAAAGCCAAACACATCCTGGGCTGCATCGTAAGAAGCATGGCCAGCAAATCAAGGGAAGTCATTCTGCCCCTCTACTTTGCTTTCAGAGATCCCACTTGGAGTGCTGTGTCCAGGTCTGAGGCCCCAAAAAAGAAGGACATGGACCTGTTGGAACAAGTCCACAGGAGGGCCACTGAGATGATCAGAGGGCTGGAGCACCTCTCCTATGAAGACAGGCTTAGGGAGTAGGGGACGTTCAACCTAGGGAAGAGAAGGCTCCTGGAACACCTTATAGCAGCCTCACAGTACCTAAAGGGGCCTATAAGAAAAATGGAGAGGAACTTTTGACATGGCCATGTAGTGATAGGACAAGGAGGAATGGCTTCAAACTGAAAGAGGGCAGTTTCAGGTTAGATATCAGGAAGAAATTTTTTACTATAAGGGTGGTAAGGTTCTGGAACAGGTTGCTGAGATAAGCTGTAGATGCCCATTCCTGCAAGTGTTCAAGGCCAGACTGAATGGGGCTCTGAGCAACCTGGTCTAGCAGAAGGTGTCCCTGTGTCCTCCCGGCAGGGGACTGGAACTAGATTATCTTTATGGTACCTTCCAACCCAAACCATCCAATGATTTACAAGCTAAGAAAAAAAGTCAAGATGGATGATGTTACAGTCACAATCTCTGCCAAAAAACAATACACACTGCAGTGTACCCCCTGTATCAGACTCAACAGGCCCAGTAATAGCATGAACAAGGCCATGCTACTGACTTCCTTTAAAGCCAGCTGTGCAGCTTGAGAAACATTTACCTTTTTTTTTTTTCTGGTTGTCTGCAGTTCTTCTGCTGACTTCTCCCCAGCTCACTCATATACCTTTATACTGGCAGACACAGCTCAAGAATTTATCATGCTTTAATTGCAACAAGATAACATAAATCACAAATTTTAATGAAATTTTTATGTGTGAACATCCTTGAGAAAGCAAAATAATATGACAGCTCAAATCAACAGTTGAAAAATTCACGGAACTGATGTAGTCGTACAAAAATCTGCCTTATTTAGCAGCACATCATAGTATATACGCTAAAAAACCATGAGCTGATTCCTGAAAACTACCACCATGGGTTAATAACAAGTCACACATACTACAAATGAGACAGAAACCAGTTGAATTTTAGTACTTTGAGGAACTGGAAAAGTCAGAAACAACATTGCAAAGTGATTCTGATTGAAACAAAGATTAGGGAGTAGATGGGAGGATGAGTGGAGAGGGAGAGCGAGAATTTCTTCTATGAATGAAGGGAAAAGAATCCATTTTTATGCTACTTACTCCTGTAGGCTGAAATATCAGTCCATCCACTTCATGGCTAACTTCTCTGGCAAAATTTCCTTCCAGGAGCTGTAGAACAAAAGGCAAAGAAATCTTTTTTCCATAGAGAAATATTTAATTTGTGATGATTGCACATCAAAGCAGATTATACCCTTCTACTGCAATTATCTGCTAGTAAACTCTACCCAAAGTAGAGAATGGGAAATGTCTGTGTCAACAAAGTAGCAGTTTTTACAAGTTTTTACAAAGAATGCTCAAGGCTAAAACAAGTTCAATACAAGGAAAACACCACTGTCCAAAAAGAACTACTTAGAAATCAAGATGATTCTATACACTAAAAGATGAAGAAATATCAATTCTAATATAGGACACTGAAGTAATTTGTGGGCAAATTAAAAAACCCATTTGCCACTTTAACATACGAGTACCACTTACTGTAGACTGACATTATCTACTGAAAAATATTTTGGGGCATCATTCATGTTTGACAGACTTCCTAACTAGGGCATAACCCAGTAACACAGCTACACAACTGTAAAACAACTCTGAATTAATTTGAATCTTGAATATTCTGATTTACACTTTCAAAGACTGAATTCCATACGGAGGTGAATACATCCATCAAGATGCATTTACCAGAGAAAAAACATCTAATTAAACAAACTACTGAAACCAGATAGTCAACAGTTATGAGAATTAATTACATACTTCCATAATAAATTATGACCTGCCTAAGGAAAAGCAAATAACCAAGAAGAATTACAACTGACAAGTAACAGCAAAAATTAGGTGAATTATCAAAATACCTCTTTATTAATTTCAATTTATACTTTACTGTAGAGACAAAGAATCTGTCCTGAAGTTGTAGGTGCTTTTAGTAATATTTCAAAAAGCTTTGATGTATAAGTAACCATATGGTGACAAAATACAGCAAATACAGAACTCAGTAAATCACAGTCAATTTTAAAAGCATCATTTTGGCCTGGTCTGCTAATTTTGTACTGTTTCCTCTCTAGAGTCCAATTTAAACTCAATGACCCACTGACCAAATTATGACTAAATTATTCAAATGAAATCAGTAAAGAGCAAAAGTATGAAAGGAGTTGAGAATTAACATTTGTATCCTACTATGGCTGTACAACCAAAAGTAATGCACTTACATGTTTTATGGATCAAAAGCCGATGCCCAAATATTTCAAACAATAATAATTTAACATATTTCATTAAAACCCGTAACTGCTTGCACAGAACAACAGATCATTTTGCTATTTAAAAAAATATTTTCTTATGCAGTCATTAGCATATTTGTGCCTATAGCTCCAACAACAAATAAAGCTCTCACTATTCAAAGTTTAGATACAACTTAATTGAAAAAACACACAAGAGTACTCTCAAGTGATAAAATACTGTAAGAATATTTGATTCTGAATAAGAAATCACCCAATGAAACACTAGAGAAAGCCTCTACTTGAAACTTGGAAGTTGTAGCTCACGTTTACATGTTGTTATTTGAAATTTACAGTGGAGGCCCACAGTATAATGAATCTGCCACCAGATGTCTGCAAAAAATAACAATAAAATGATCCAAATTCTTTCATAAATTCATTGTAGTCTTTGCTTCACCAGAGAAATAAATGCATTGGAAAAATACTTAAGCAAATGTAAAAAAGTTTAAAAAAATGTGTGGATTTTTTTTTAATTTCTACAGAAGCTAAGTTTCTGTAGATCACTTGCAAGGTGACTACACAGTTCCAAAACTGACTGGCAAGTGAGAAATCGGTAATAAGCTTCAGAATATGCTTCAAACTCACAAAAACACACAAAAACTATTTAATCAAATTTGAGTACCAAAACACCTCTCTCTGAATAATAATATCAATATTTAAAAATTAAAACTCAAACGTCAAATTAGCAGAGACTATACTTTTTATAAATTTCTAGTTCGCTCATTAAAAGTCCCTAACCAAAGTGGCAAAGAGAAATCAATCACCTCTGCTTCTGCTTATTTGAAGATATTAAAGGAACTGTAACTTGAGGACAGTTAGTTTGGTGTTGGAGCTTACACAACTGAATTATGCATTCCTTCCCAAAATAAAACTGAAGGGTATAGAAATAATATTTTATTTTGGAGGATATGGAAAAGCAAAAAACTATTATTGTGCCCTGTTTGGCCTGTAACTCTCTCCACTCTGCTCCACATGTAGTTTTAGAAAACTACATTAAAGAGTTATTACAATTTGATAAATGGAGAGGAAAATATAAATTCAAAATTTACCACTGCAGAAATACATTCCAATATTCCTTTTCATTCACTACTTCACCTGAATTATAAAATGCAAGGGAATCCATCTCATCAAGCTGACACCCAGTTTCAGACCAGAACATGTACTCAATTTGGAGGTTCACACTGTTGTCACTCAGAGAGCTCTTCCAAAATGTCAATTAGATATCAAAAAAAAATTATTTTAAAACCAGAAAAAGCCTCAACGGGCTTGTTGTAGAAGTACAACACTTCTTTGTACTCCCAGTTATTCTGCTTTCATTCTCGGTTACGCTACTTTCATTTTCATTAGGACAATTACATGTACAACACCCTAGAAAGGAATTTTGACTAGAAAAGATTTGCAGTTTCAGGGAGGGAGGGAAGGGATGTAAATTTTCTCTAACCTTCTTCCCATACAAATTTTCTTGAGAATTAAACTACTGGGAGGTTGAATGTGAACAGTAGAATACACAGGCATTGAATATTTCATAAAGTTTGGAATGACACGAAAATGAGCAGAAAATGAATATTTGACATACAAGCAAGTTATTTTGACACTAAAAAATAGGGGGGTTTATTGGTTTATGAACTTACAATGGAAATATCATGGTTCGTATTTTAAAAAACGTTGTTCAACATTCCACGTGTTAAAATTTCTAATTAACTTGAACAGAACACTCTTTTTTAATCGGTGCCATGATAAATGGCACACCTGCTTGACTGGGATGACTGCCAGGGATCAGACCAAGTACAATGCATCTCAATGACATTTTATAAAAGATGGGTAAATGATGCATGTGAACCAGTTCTTCTGGCATCCAGTTCCTTGTAGCCTCATGGCATCTATTTCCACTTGTGACTCCCTTCGTTCACTTCCTGCAGTTTCCTGCTTCTCTGTGAACACTGCAATAAGCCATATACTCATACTACAGTTTATTATTTAAAACTTTTTACTTCTTAACAAAAACTAAAAATCACTGCTACACCGAATAACATTCCTCTAAGCAAAATAATGGTATAATTGCATGGACTGAGTAGAGCTGTATGACGAGTAACAGGATTTCCAAAGCATAATAATGGCTCTGCAAAGTCATACTGACTTTCTACAAAATAATTTGGCTACGGGCCTTGCACGCAGTGATTATCGATCTCCTGTGTCACAATATGCAAATATTGCTATCCATTTTGCCCATATTCTGATTCAAAACTGACACTGCTTTTTAGCCTCATGAAATACTTGAGGGTACAAAAAAAATCCCTTTGAATGCTATAGTACAAGACAAACATATGTCTACTTTCCATGGTTTTTCAATTTCAGAACTGCTATATGCTTCACTCAGTTTCAAGTCAAGCTAGAGCAACTCTGTCTTCACCACTCCACACACAGTTTTCCAGAGCCACCTCCAAATTACTGATCATCTCGACCTGGAGAAAGCTGTGGAAGAGAACACAGTTCACTCAAAAGTACTAGTTACAAATAAACTACAAATCAAACTGTCAGTTAGCCAGGATGTAAAACACCTTCAGACATGAGTATACTGTCAGTCCTAACCTCCCAGAGCCAACATCTTCACCGACTTAGGTTTTAGCCTGGCTTAAAAGTCAGACTTCACCATCAGCTACAAAGTAATTCTCACACCCTGGCAACTGTTGAGTTTTATAAACATGAGGTCATAGGTCCCTGTAGACACTACAGATTCCTATTATACATTCTTATTATACAGTCTTATTATACAGTCTTCAGAAAAAGATTCACAAGTTCACCTTTTTAAAAAGGAAACGATTACTGTCTCTTTCCTTACACTTCTCTAAAAGAGATGGACTATTCTGATTTTAAAATAGGATATCACTTCTCTTTTATTTTTACATGAATTTGTTTCATCTTGTTTGACAGTTTCTGTATTTTTTATTTTTACAAGACAATCTCAATAGCCCTGTCTCATCTCACTATATACTCTTCCATGAGCTCTTAATTATCCAAGCTCAGTATAAAAATTATTTGCTTTAAAACTGGTTGCTGATGCATTTGACATCTCAGAAAAAGTTTTACCTCCAAAGTGAGAGGTACGAAGGCTTTTCAAATACACAGTGGTTTAACAACAGTCAGTAAGAGACACCTGAATTTAATGTGTCTGCTACCAAGAGAAGTATTTTAACTGTATTTCTGCTAATTGACAAGATAGAATTTATCTCTACTGTTACACAAAGAAGTGTCTGAAGACAGGATCTACGAATCACAAATCCAGCTGAAGATCTGTTTTTCTATTGGGTAACTCTCCTGGATTTGAGTTTTAGGGAAAAAAAAACACCAAAAAAACCCACAAAAAACCCCCAAACAACTAAACACAGAAAAACTAAACCCCTTTTGAACAAAACTAATTTTCTTAAAAATCAGAATTGAAATCTGGATCTCCCCTGTAATGGTAGAAGAAAAATATTTTTTAAATAACCTACAACATAAATCTTCATAAATCCTGTTTTTGAATTACATCAGAAATCCTACAGAATGATTTCTATGTTAAGGTCAGTTGTAAAAATAGTCTGCCTCAGATTCATCCCAACTATTGTGTTTCCCCCCCCCAAAAAATCAAACTGTATCAGGCAATGATGGAGCTATCATCCAAACTACTAACATTCTAAACTCCAGCTTTCAAACATTACATTTTGAAAAGGAGGCCTCCTGGAAAAGAATTAAGCATGCTGTCGGTGGGATATAAGCTTCTGTTCAGACTATAAACAAGCTGCTGTGCCATGCTTGAAAATATTATCAAATGCAGCATCATGTCAGGTCAGAGAGGCTGGTTCTCTAAGCTATGGCTGTGGTCTCTGCTCCTTCCTTCTCACTGGAATCTTTACGGTTTCCCCTGCCCTGCAGCATCATGTCTTTTTTGGTTTGTTTTGTTTCTAAAAGCAGAGTAGGTATCAAGAACTGAACAGCTGCTTTCAGTCTCAAAACAAAAAATAGCATGTGAGTAACTACATAAGCAGGGGAAAAGGTTTCATGTATTACTTAAAAATAAAACTCAAAATCTCAAACTTTCCACAAACAAAAGTTGCGTAGTTCACAATTTAAGAGAAACAAAGCCCAAAACAAAGTATTAAGAGAAGTTTTGATTTTGGTTCATTGACTGACATCACTACAAATATATGGTAAAACTTTCAGTACAGTCCTTAGTGAGTGTGGCAGATTCATAGCTTTTGGAATTAAAGGGAGCAAATACCTTCTGAAAAAGGGGGGTGGGGGGAACCAACAAACACACTCCAAACTGAATCCACACAGAGTTTTATGTTTTTCACACTCAGGATACTGATCAACTTACCCAGCACTGCATTACAAGTAAAACATCTGACGTAAACAAACCTAACATAAATTAACAGTTTGGGGGCAGATGGGGAATGATCAAAGACATACCTCTGGCAGTTCCACTGCTTGCTTCCCTCCCTGTGCCAAACCAGACATAGCCTGGATCACCAGTTCAGACTAACTTTCAGACAGCTATGAGGATGAAACCCTCTCCTCTCATGCATATTTAAGTTCCTCTTCAGGTGATATGTTCAAGTGACAACTAATTTTTTGGAAAACTGTGCAACCTCAAATTACACCATGCTGGGATGGGAGAACCACAATCTTCATTAAGCTGTCCAATGAAGTACTGCATGTGTAATTAGAAAATTAATGCCTATTTCTCAGTAATTCTTTTCATCCTTCAATTTTTTTCCTTGTTCCTCTATTTAGACACTGACCACAATATCTGTTTGAGGTTTTTTTAGTAAAAGGAACAAGCTTCACATTTCAAACATTTCACAAGCAGATGTGACTATTCAAATATTTCAATAATGTCTTCAAATATTTCAAAAATGTCTCATCAAAAGTCACAGATATAATTTTTTAATGAATTGAAACCATCCCATCTAGAATAGACAGAATATTCTGGAAGAGCCACAGCAGAAAGAAAAATCTGCACTCCCTGTTTTCCTCCACGGGAGTCTCCTTTCAAGGAGATCTCTGGATACATGAGCACTTGTATTTCACCAGCCAATGGCTCATTACAACTGGAGGCTTTACTCAAAGAGGCTCCTTCCAGGTAATTGTGAAGGTCTTGAAATCACAGCCCATGGTCTCAGGAGTGTGACAACACTAAGTCATACAAGTAAAGATTTCTGCTTCAACATTAACATTTACTTCCCTCACAAAACCATAAGTAATCTCTCTCTCATTTATACAATTTCATGTTTTCCTCCAAATCACATATCAAAATGGTGAAGAGCAGATTTTTAATAATTTAACATGACTCAGTTTCCCTTGCATTAGCCTCATTTCCTAATCAAAATATGATATGCTACATTAGGTCAAATAAATGAGGTAAAAACGTATCTTTAGAGAAGGGTAAAGTCCAATTCTATAATGCATCCTCCATTATTCATTGTATTTGGCTATATTTATCTTAAGAGATTTTGCATTTTTGTTTGCTGGGAAATCAGCACCAAAGACAAGAAAGGAAATGCATCATGGTAACAGAGTACAGTCACAAAACCACAGCTTATACTAAATGTTGTTAAGCTCACATGCTACAAAAAAAATTATGAAGTTATAAAATATTTCCTGACCCACGCTAATGGTGTAAAATATGCATAAAGGAAAAGCAGGATCAAAAACTGTAGAAAATAAATTAAAAACTGAGCTCCCTACCAAATAATCGCTAAAAGAAGTGTCCTATGCTAATTAGAAACCAACACATGTTGAAGAATAACTGCTACGTTTTCAGTAAACCAATGAAATTATCTACTTTGCCCTAACTGCAAAAGGAACATAAAGTATAAAATTCTCACTTGCTTATTACTTAAAAAGAAATTTCATTCTCTTGGGCTGTAAAATCAGGGCTGGAAAACTGGATGAAGATCCTTTAGAAAAATTTATGCTCAGAGCTCAAATCCTAGCTTTCAAACAGCCATCCACTCAAGATGTTAATTCAAGATAAAAACAGAAAAGAGCTGCACAGTGTATGCATAAGTACATTTTGAAAGCACTTGATGTCAACCAATAACTCAGTACTAAACAAGAAGAGAAAAAAGTAAACTTGAAAGGTTCACCTGTTTAACAAAATCCCAGTTGTTTTGAACTGTGTAATCTGTGGCAACAGCTGAATCATACTGTGATGAAAAATACACCAAATGACTGCCTAATGACATGAGAATATTTTCAGTTGATAAAATCTAAACCTACTTTTTATAAAATACTATTTTATGGAAAGCCTTTCAGTTTGTTAATTTACTAGAAGTTCTGAAATCAATCATACTGCAAGACTAAAAATAACCTCTTTGCCAAGTTAACCATACAGAACATATTGACTCAAAATACATTAAAAACACCTAATTATTGCAATGGATTTGTTCCCTATAAGAATGAAAGCAGATAATGGCAGCAATGTGAGACTGATGTTCACTAATATGATCAAGAGACTAATTATTATCAATGAATCATTTGTAGCATTCAAAACTTGATTAATGTCAGGTCAAGTTTAATATGTGATAGGTTTTATTAGTAATGCTTGGCTATCCCACAGCTTGTCAGTGTACGTGAGTGCCATCTGTTAGGTGCAGGAATAGCCAACAGCCACAACAAAAACACAGTGGCTACAACTGGTCACTGAAATACGATTTAAGAATTCCATAAGGGAGCTATCCTAATAATTTTAAACACACTAAACCAGAATCCAGCACTAAAGACCTACTAAGGATGGGAAATTTGTAGCCCAAAAAAAGCAAGCATTCAAGGTGTGTTTCTCTCATTTTAAAGCTTGACCAAAGGCATGTTAAGTAATACTGAATTTAGTTTCACAGACTGACCAGTTTCTAGTAACAAAAATTTTTTTGCAAGAGGAATATGGATAGCTGCCCCTCTACACTCCTTCATCAATCTTTAGCAAGCATTCCCGTACTGAGTACACTGCTTTACCCTCTAGAGCATCACTCATGGTACTCAAATACATATGGTCCTAACAGCTCATGTAGCAAACACTGTTAGAAGACATTGAACCTGAAATTCATAGTACAGAAAAAATTTTTTACTGACAGTTTTTTAATTTGTCCTAACTACAGACCATGGCAAGAAGAAATCCTTTCACAGTAGGTTCGCTTGTCAGTATTTCCCAGCATTTTGCGGGTGGCCAGCTTTACCAGGGGTCACCTCTCCCATGTACAGCCCGTTGCAGCAGGCCAAGAATTCACCTGGACACTTCCACTGAACCTCCACGAGCTCTGCATTAGTAACAGTGTGAGCAACAAGGCTGAAATAACATGAAGTGGCAACAGACAGGTGCATGCACAGAGAGGAAGGAAGGTGACCTAATTCTACCTGGGTTTGCTCCGGCAAGTAGGTACTCTCCTCTGGTCTACAACTAGCTAGAAACTCAGCAGGAGCATTGAAACAAACATTTATTTACCTCATAGCTGCAAGAGCCCTCTCAGATGTATTATAAACATGTTCTCATCTGATGGCCCTCCTGCACTCTAAGTGGATGAAGCTGAAAGTCTGCAGATTCAGCTGCCACTAGCACCTGAGGTCTGTACTTCACTTCCAAGTGTTCTGTTTCCTTGCTAACAGTGTGACCTCCAGGGCTCCCAGGCTCCTTGATGTCTTGATATAAAAGCCAGATATTCTGAAAATTTGATGCTAGGAGGCCACAGACCAAAAATAACATCATAATTCAAAGAAACTGAACTACTGTAGAGTGTCATCTTCAACCATTTGCCCACTTAATTTCACAGCTGGCAACTGACAAGGAACCAAAGTACTAATGACAGGTCATTAACATTCATTATTAGAATGCTAACTCTTCATTATCTTTTAGAAGAGCAATTCTGCAGAAAAGTCTTTACTGGAGTTTATACATTCTTTCCAGAACAGGATGGCAATAAAAATTCCAGTTTATACACATGTGATAGGGAATAAGCAACACCTTCAAGCACAAAAGCCAAAGAGATTCATCCCTTCTGTCTGCAACTTGCTTTGTGTCATGATTGATGCACCTCTGAAAAAAACAAGTTACTCCAACACATTGGACTTTCAGAGCTTTCCTAGTCTCTACTAGAACTGCTGCCAGTTTCACAAGGGAGTGTTATAGTCTGCTTTCTTCATAGAGACCTTAAGAGAAGTCATATATATCATCTTCTTAAAGCTGCTTCATAAATCTTTTCTACTAGCCCTCTAAAAGATTCAAAGAAAAGCCACTGTCAGATATATGTCTAGCTGGAAGTCACAGTAGCCTGTGTTAGGATGCAACCTCCAATGTTAAGGTCTAAGAATCACACTAGCTTGCTTTTATTACCCATCCAGACGGGAAAAAATGTCATTGTGAACAACAGTAAAATATATTGTGAGGGTGCCAGAGAATCAAGTTAGATGGTTTTAATTTTTTTTTAGTATCTTTTTGGTTTTGCAGCTAATTCATTAACTGCACTCCTTAAATATGCAATAACACTAGCTTCATGCCATGTCTTTTAATTATTTGGATAGAAACGTTACAGAAAAATGTAGAGCACACTAAGTAAGAGCCCCACTGAGCTATCACCCGTGTGCTGGTTCTGAGTGAGTAACTCCAAAGGTCAGGTACCTAATATATTCAAAACAATACCCAAGAATAACACAAGCACTATGTGTGTTAGTGCTTAATTTGACAGCACATCTGCATTCCTGAATTCAAAATAAGCATGAGGCATTTCTCACTGTCAATCTCTTCTCAAAAACACAATTGAGAAACTGACATCAATTAACTACGATGTTTTCAAATGCTTCTCTCAAATAAGAGAAATAGGCTTCTTCAAGAAACTTTAATTGACTTTTGTGATAGCATCAAAATAAGAGAGACACGGACTCCTCAAAGCTGTGTGGTATTTCCCATGCCAAACAGCAATATTTCATATTTATGTTACCTGATGAAGAAACAGAGCAACACATTTCACAGCTTGGCCATTTTCTGTGCTCTTGACAGTTCTCTATTTAAACCTGCAAGATACCTTCTTTTTTTTTTTCTTTTAGGGATTGGAATTTTGCCTGCATCACTTTCCCATGCTCTCCTACCTGGCAGAACATACCTGTCTGAGATTACAGTCCTGCTGGAGCTGAAGGAGATCTACAAGGTTCCATTAGCAAATTCTTTGACTTAGTTACAAATTATCTGCAATCTATGACATTCTTGAATGGATGGAAGACACTCAGTAAAGTCTATTACATGCTGTCTTCAGCTGAGCAAGGTTCTAACACTGCTGTTTACAAGCTCCCTAATGCACTGGGTTAGACCAAATAGTACATTCAATAGTTCTGATGTCAAAGGAAAAAATGATATTGAGTTGAGTGCAATGGGATGAAGTAAATTTTAATTTGTTCTTTAATGATCTTGCAATGTTAAAAACTTGATAGGGTTTTCTGTTACCCAGCCCCTGTGTCAACTGTTACAACATAATCTGGTCTCTGGTTGTCAAGAACATAGACAGGTCTGTTTTAATTAAATCACATAATTAAGGATTTTTTAAAAGCATTTCTACTAAGACCTATTAAGGAAGACAAAACTGTATATACCATAATTCAATTAGATGTAAAACAAATACTCAAGAGTATAGTCTTCATACATTTACTGTTACAATGCCTGATTCAAAGTCAGATAATATACTGCACTGGGAACTGATGATTTTAACACAAAAATTAAGGTTTAAGATTATATTCTGGATGTTTAAAAGCATCTGATTCTTCTGCTATGCTATGGCACTTGAGGGCTTTTATTTGCTACAAAGCTGAAATTAAAACTGCAAGGCCATAAGAGTAAAATGCTGAGATTTTATTATTTCTTGATTTTAAGGATAAATTCTGTATAGGAAGGTTTTTTCCAAAATTGGGCATATCACAAGAAAAGGAAGAGCTAGCAGCAACGTCCTATAATCTTGCATTATAATAAATGTCTTTAAATGTCACCCTCATCTTTACAATTTTCTTTGTCCTTTTATTCATTTTATCCAAATTAAGCGCATGTCTCTTGCACGTCATTCCGATAGGAGAAGGCTGATGGCTTCCCTGCGGAGCTGCATTGCCAGGAGGCAGTTTGGAAAGTGACAAGCTGTGAAGTGGCACAATGGACAATAATAAACAGTTGCCCCTCAATTAATGAGTGGAGTGACCCACTTAGTCACCACAGCTGAGTCCTCTAACTAATTCAGAAGATATCAAATATACCAATTCAATTGCCCATACTGGGATACCAACTGGCAATCACGTCCAAACAGATTTGCATTTCCCTGGTTTGGTAATACACCAGAAAACTGAATGTAGAAATCACTGTTAAAGACACTATTAAAGGTATATAGTATTTCCAGTGCACAAAATACAGGGGAGGTTCAAAGCTAAAGTTAAAATGCTAAAAGCTAAACTGAACACATACTGTCCTGATGTTTAAACTTACAACGTGCACCAAGTGTAACACTTCATCCATATGCCTTTATTTTTCTACTAGTTTCTTTGCTTTCTTTCCCACACTATAGTTGGGCAATCCATTTTTTAATTATATATTCCACATCTGAATTATTCTACATTAATTTAATTTGTACCAGTAGCAATATCTAACACAGGTCACAAGTTGTGAAAATAATCTTCCATGGAAATCTTTGAGACTGTTTGTTTTAACTTCAGTAGATCACTTTCTGAAAAATGTGAAATGTAACTAATGTGTGAAAAATTTCTTAAACCAAAAAATTTTTTTCTTTTCCTAGCCAAAATTATACTGTGCTGAAATATTATACTTGACCTTCAACACCACATATAATAATAATCAAAAGCAAGTAGCCTAATCCTCTTTTGCTTACACAAGGAAATGAACACACATTCCTGTGTGTGAATGGGTCTCCTTAAGTGACTCCACCAAAGCAAGGAAGCTGAACAGTTTGCCATAGCTGAACCAGTATTTTCCCTAGCATGAGGGAAAACTTTTTGGTGTAAACCAAATCCAAGCAAGCAGCACCCCACCAGCCCGGGCCTACAAAGTCTGTGCTACCCTCATCCTCCAATTGACAGCAATTATATTTACTAAACAGTATCCAGTCATTGCAGTGCAGCAGCTGGTTGCATGAAACACCTCCAGTTCAAGCACTGAATTTCAAGTGGCAGTAACTTACATTCAGCTCAAGAACCACAGTTTGGTTATCTATTTCATATTACAATTTTGAAAGCTTCCGCTTGGGCTAGTTGGCTGTACTTACCTTTACAATTTGTATGCTAAAACCATTTTGAACAACGTACAAGGCAGCTTCCAAGTGAAGACTTCAAATTCTAGTATAAGCATAAGGTAACACTTTTCCAACATCTTATTCACTACTTATTTAACAGGTTCCTCAGGTCAACAATTATTTGCATTTATGGGAAGAAAAGCACTCCAAAAGAAGATTTAAGTGAAGCTAACCATCAGGACAAAAAAAAAATCTAAGGCAATAAGGTAATTTTAGGTAATAATGCTTTTACACTATTTAACTTTCCATTCTTGGGGAGATGGAACAGGACAAAGTGAGGAAGAAATTTAAGAAATAAAAAAAAAAAAACCCCAAAAACAACATGAACAAAATGGTAGAGGGGAGGTGGGTTAGAACATAATTAAAAGGCAATGCAATGATAAATAGGCCAAAAACCTGGAACAGAACAGATGGAATGAGGACTGTGGTGTAGGCCAGACACCAAAGAGTGACTGCCAACTCTAGGTCAGGAAACACAGGATTGAAAGGTGAGCCAATTAAGCTACTCCTTAAGGCATAGAAAATCAAAACAAAAATAAAAACAAAAACAGAGGAAACAAGTCTTTTTGGCATTAAAACCCCTCCAGATGGTAACATTCCCTCTCCACTGAGATGAGGAATTCAAGATCTCCAATAAACAGACTATTTGACACTTTTGCTTCTGCCATTGAATTCTTCTGTCTTCTCTCCCATGACAGCAAAGCTTCTCCACATTGATGTCTGTAGGAAACTTGGAGACACCAGACAGGGTTTTGTGATCACTTCCAGTCAGTTTTGGGCTAGCAGCTCTCTAAGCAGACATGGATGAGCTCTGTCTGGATATTCTGCCTTTAACTGGGGTTAACTTTTTCAGGGCATGCAAATACCAGCTTATAGCTGCCTTAGCTGCAAAATACTTCACATCAGCATCAGCAAGGCGTGTACTTAGACAACCTCCTGCACCATCAGAGGTTCACAGACACTTAAATATTAAAAGCAAGCCACCTCAACAGGCGTTATACCTTTGCTGGTGTAACTAACATCTAAACGTTACACATCTCTTAACTACAAGAACAGCAGTTTCAAGAAGTAAAACTAAAAATCCAAATGTCAGATAAACCAGAAGAACAAAATAAGTCATCTGTCAGTTCACAGATTTGACTGAAAACTTTTAAAAAGATCTTAGACCATTTAATCTTCTATCAGAGATTACTCACCTTCTTTCTAATCCCTCTAGGACAAGCTGTCATTTTAAAACTAGATAATAGTCCAAGAACTGACAAGGCATTGACACCCAGAGTGCTAACATTTGAAAAGCGTTGTTCATTTGACCTGTATCATTGTTTAACCTTTAGCCTTATTGTTCCATTGAGAGTGACGGGCACAATTCTCCACAGGACCACAGACTGCACAAAAAGGAACTTTTATCCTACCCCTGTTAGACAGCATTTTCATTAGACAGTGGGCTTTAGTGATGACATCCAGACTGAGACTATCCACACAAAATAGCCTTGCTAGAATATATAGCCCCTAGAACTGTGGGTTGGTTTAAGCAATGAAAGCCAAGAGTTGAATCATTTCCAAGAATTTAATTATTTCCATGCACCTGTACTTCCTGTTCAATACAATGAAGATAACGTCCTCGTTGAAAATCCTAAAATATTCATATAAATAAAAGGCTATGGCTCTAAGGCTAAGAGTATGAAGCATTTAAAGCACTAACATCACTGGTCTTTAACACTTCAGCATCAAGGAAACCTAAAATTCACATTCTTCCACTGACTGCTGCTATCCTTACACAATGGGCGGGAGACCTGGTAAATCTGACCATGTCATCTCCTTGAATTCCGATGCGAACCAATGAATGAAAAGAAAGCAAGATACACAACAGAAGTGACCAGTTACGCAAGTGTAATGCCAAACACTAATAATTCATCTTCGCCCAAAAATGTTTTTCTAAAAGAACCTGGAAGTTACATTACGATACAAAATACCTCATAGAATACACATGGCTCCCAGCTAACAGTAAAAGAGTAATTCTGTGTTTATTACAGAGGAGAAATAAATTTAGTTATACTGCTTTCTCCATCAACATTGAAGTTCAACAAGGCAATATTTTTAGACGTTCTGAGACTGTACAACCTGTCCCGCAGTGACAGTCCCTTTCTTTATTTCCTCTTACCACCAAAACCCAGTCTTACAAAAAATAAAAAAGTCCATCAAAACATCTTAAAATAATGTTCAAGGTAATATTATAAAGATACAGCCCTTATTTCCAAAATCTAGTACCAACAACAAATGTCAAGGCACAACTCTAAATGCTGCCATACTTTGTAACTGCACTTTAAAAATGCATTTCATTTCACAGTAAATTGATTTTCAGATTAGAAAAAAAATCAGTCAGTATACTCACTCTGATATTAAAGTCCCAAATCCATAACTCTAAGAACAATTTCATTATTGGACATATTATATAACACAGCACAAAGTTTACTGCTGTTCAAGTAATTACTTTCACTTTTTCACTGAAAAATAACTAAACCTATGTGTACAACATTCATTTTTCCTGGTATAATTAAAAGTTTTAGCCACTTATTCTGCTATTAAATATTGTGCTGCGGTTCCTTGCCTTTTGAGTAATCTTCCTACAGTCCACACAAGCTAATACACATGTACTGATACATTATTGTTAATAAAAAGAATGGAACGGAATGTCTTAACTCAGGTCATACTAAGGAATGACGAAGGGTGGTTGTGAAGAGACAAATCTACAATATTTATTTTTGTGATGTTCAAACCACATCCTGGGAATATATTTCAAAAATTGAAGCTTCTCAAAACAAAAATGTGATTATGTACACTTCATTCTCTTCTTGACCCTAAGCAAAACCCAGGTACACTTCAAAAAAATCAAAACTCCAAAACATACTCCAAATATTTTGATGAAACATTCTAACCACTGGTATGGGGTTTCTACTTTTTCAGTCTTGAATATGCTGGTGCAATCAGAGATCCATCTTATTGGTAGGCAAAGACTACTATCTCCATTGATCTTTGAAAACAACAAGCCTTGGGGGTGATCTGAATGAAATTAATGACTTTCAATGAAACACACTGAGAAGAAGGTAGGGAAGAAACCCACACTTAGAAAAAACCTCACGGCTTCTCTAAGACCACTCAAGGGTGTAAATCTTTAGGGATCTTGTCACAGTTTAACCCCAGCCAGCAATTAAGCACCACAAAGCTGCTTGTTCTAGCCAAGGATGGAAGGATCCTGTTAGATCCTTTACACTGTTCTTGGAAAAGAAAAACTAAGAAAAATGGCTAATTAATCATAAGGAAAAGAACTACTTGAGCAGGTCACACTTGGCAGTTCTTTACCATTCATTCAGTGGTCCCCAACTCTGGAGACTGGTGAATACACTGAGTCAATCTGCATATGAGCAGACTTAGAGGCTAGGTCTTCCTGCAGACCTTCCTGTGCTGTACACAGAGTTGCTAAACCTTGTCACGACATTCATCACTGATGCCAAAGAAAGTCATCTTGATTCATCACTATATTTGTTGCTACTGCAGAGATGACAGAATAAAAACAGGATAAAGATCCTTTGGGCAAAGCAACACTATTTTTAAACAGTCCCCTTTCAGAATAGGGCAATGCTTCAAAACAATAGTCTATTCTGACCGTATATAATGAAAAATTCACAAAGTTATGATGAAATATGAAGATGCAATCCCTTTTTGATTACCTTAAGGAAGTGTTACAGGAACCACACTTATGAAGTTCACAGAAGTAATGAAATTCAAAAGGCATTTTTGAGGTAAATAAGAGCAACAATAATTCTTAGTCTAAATGTTATTCTTTTTATTATTCTTTTGAGAATATATTTTTATGAACACTACTCTTTGGAGCAGATATATATTTGAAGTCTTTTTTGAATCTATAGTTATTTCTCTTAAACATTTACCAATACTGCCTTAGATAAAACTTCTCAAATGAAGACTGCAATGTCCTTAGTATTTTAGCCAGTACTTTAAAATTATCATTATCTTCAAATACTGTTTTTAAAAAGCATAAGTAACAAAACCAAAAAAGATAGCTGTGTTTCACACTTTCAGATGGCTTGCTTTCTCAAACTGCCTAAGTGACCATGTATCTCCTTGAAGGATATATTCATCGCTCATAAAAAAAAGCAGCAAAACTCCCTCAGGAAAAGGAATCCTCAGAGAAAGAAAATGTGCTATGTAACTGTAGTGGAAACCAGCCATTGACTTTTATTCACTGTAACTGGTGGAAAATTTACTGACAAAAAGAAGCCTAGATCAAAAGAATCTTTCAAAACATATAATTTGATAAAACCCAGGATATTACTCCTACTTGCTTTATTTTCCTACCAATTTGGCCTAATACATGTACAGAGTAAATAAAGCATAAATGTTTGAAATTACTGAAGTAAGAGAAAAATAACAATAGGTATTCACTCTGTGTTGCAAATAACTCTACCCCTCCTGCTCTCTATGTGTATCTCCAACTGCTGCATACAGGAATATTCTGTAAAAAATCAAGAGAATTGGCCAGATAACTACTTCATTTTATAATTCACAAGTTAATCAAACCTGATGGCAAAGACAAGGACAAAATGAAAAAATATTGTAGAAATATTGTGTTAAAAGCAGTTATAAGTTTATTATGAAAAAACAATTCTAGCCATGTATAATTTTTTTTCCCATCACCAACATATTTCATGCTTTACTGCTGGGTAATAAGACAGTCAATGTCTTAAAGTGCTTATGCTCAAAGTTTGAGAAGGGCACAAAAAGACCAGTAAAAAACATAATTTCATTTCTGACTTTAAAAAATGCCTCAGTCCACACTGTTAAAATCCCATACAGTGGAATGCACATGGACAATTCAGAAATCTCCTTTAGGTAGAAAAAAAGAGAGCCGTTGAGAATAGTTTTTATTTCCTAGGTTTTGGCAATTGGAGGATCATTTCACTAGTCATGTGCTGGCAATTAGATTTAACTAGCATGACTTTTGTTTACAGATATGTTTTACTAGAAGTTTTTCTAAGAATGCTTCCAACCACATTCTTTTTGCGATGTTTAAATGAGGTTACATAACCTGGAACTTCACAACTCTTCCAGAAACTATAAAATTATGTAACAAACCCTTTGTAAGACATGTTCCTTTTGTTCTAGTTTCCTTTAATTTGCTGCTCAAACTTACATGTTCCAGACAAACAGCCTTTCTCCCCACCCCATGAAAAAATTACTTCACATTCACAATGTTGGTCTGAAACAGACAACCCAAAATGCAACAACACAGAGAAGTGGTCACAACATTTATAGTGCTTTCTCTACACAAACCTCTTGCAGAATTGTTCAGGACTTAAATTTCTCAAAGGCTGCTAATCTCTGCCATTTTTTTTTTGAAAGTTCAGCTTATGCTTTATCTCTTTATTTACTTTTCAGCCACTCCTGGTTATCCAAAATACAATTACTGCTCCTCTTAGAGCAAGATTCATTACCTGCAACAGGATCCAGGAAATGACAAAAGGAAACAAAACCCGACAATTTGCTGTTCATTGCTCTGTGCTAATGAGACATGGGACTACTTATAACAGCATGCTGAGAAAAACTGGTTCTTCTAGAAGAGAGTATTATCCAGGAGTCATTTAATTCACAGAAGAGAATAAAAGTATTTTACAGAATGTTAGGACATGTCTATACTGAAGAAAGCACTACGAAAGATAGGAACTCATATAGATATTTGCAACTCATACGCATTACTTCAAAAGACCTAGGGCAGTATTTCAATAAGTAAAATGTGGAGACATGAACTAGAATAGGCTCCTAATAATCACTGCTGAACATGAAGCAAGAGTTCCAGCACAACTCACGATTCTTGTCCTATGACCAAATGGGGACTAGAAGTAAAAAGAACATTATATTCTTACCTAAAAAGGGGAATCGTGTGAACAGCACAGCTCTCAGACATCCCCTGGGGCACAGAGATATTTCAAACCTAAAACTCTTAAATTTTATATCATCATTCAACATTATGAAACTAAAGAATCAGTTTTGGCCAAAGTACACGTTTTAAATACTCCTTCTGAACTACTTGACAGAATAGGTAGCCTAAAACCACTTTTCAAAGTATCCCAAGCTGCCAATTGCCCTCAGTCATTGCTGAACACTTGGTTAGCAGAGGAACTGGCTGGAAACAACAATAAAAAAGTTGAGAGAAAACCTATGCCTATCACTGCTTTGCTGCCTCCAGTGCCACAACATAAAACAACTGAAATCAAGCTTACCTTTCTTGAAGTGTAGATGTCAAAAAATGGTTTGTTTCGAACACTGAAGGGTTCCTGTGCTTTGTCAATAAGACCACTTTTCATCTTTTCATGTCGCGGAAATATAATCTCTTTCTCTATACATGAAAGTCGAACATTAAAATCGCACTCTCCAACAGGCTGTCCCTGCCAAGTTACAAAAACCACTATTAAAACAAAACACCACATTATTTGAACAGTCTAAGTTTTCCTCACACAACATTTAGAATCCTATAGACGCATAAAAATATTAACAAATCACCACATTTTCCCCAAATACTTGGTTTTCAAGCATTTGTCTCAGGCTGTAAGAGGTTTAATCAAATCAAAGTTCATAGAATGCTAGAAACCTGTAATATGCATTCAAGCATAGGTGAATGAAATATCTAAGTAACTTCAAAATTAAAAATAAATAAATGTTCCCTACTTATAGCTTTTACATAGCAGCTACATACTTTCCACACATTAATTAACATTAACTAAATAAACGTTCATTTTTCTGTCATAGAAAAGAGAAAAATATATCTGCAGTGGGGAAATGTGCCAATAAACAATGGCTATAAAAACCTGCAAGATACATGACGGCTCAGGCACAAAAAGGTAGTAAAAGCCCTTTGCTAAGTCTCAGTAGCATACTCTGACCTTTCAAGATCTGAAATAAAACAGCAGCTTTACGTTCTCTTTATACATTTGATGCATTGCGCCAGATAAGTATAAGCATTCAAAATGCTCATTTGTCAGATTAATAATGGCTTGTAATGGAGTTTATTATATTTTGAACATCAGATAGTAAGGAAAACACACTGTGGGTATCGCTAGAACAACATAAATAACTGTCAACTTATAAATTCTAAAGAAATAACTGTCAACTTATAAATTCTAAAGTTCATTTCAATCAGACATGTCCCTTTTGCAGCAATACGGCACAAAAGTTGTACATTTGCATTATTGCAAACATGATACAACACTGAAAGTTATTTACCTGAGATCATCCTTCATTTAGCCTCCCCATTCACACAAGAAAATAGTTTTCAAAACCCATTCCTTTCACAACTGTCAGGGATTAAGCTCAGAGAGCCTTGGCTTCCAAACCAGATTTTTCAAAAATTGAAACCAATGAGCACAGGAAACTGAGGAGACATAGGACTCAAATCATTAATGGTAGCAGTACAGCTGAGCAGGAGAACTGGCACCCAGGTATTTTCTGTACTAAACACAGTTAGAAGGCAAAAAGCCCTACTCTAACGTGCATCAGAAAGGATCTGAACTGGTCAATTGGAAAGAATGCCAAGAAAATAAATGGCAAAATGACATTCTGATGAGCCATACAAAAGTAAGAGATATAATGAGTAATATCTGAACAGATATCTAATTAGGAGAAAAACAGAGTGCCAATTTTAGACCAACATGAATTTTATCAGTTCTTTCCAAACTCATGTTGGCTTTCACCACAATATTGTGCATTTCATGCCCCCAAAGGGGCATTAAGTTTGTCTTACATTTCTTTCCTAGCGTTAGGTCCTTACAAGACCTCTAACAAAAGTTCTCAGTTGTTCATGACAATAGCTTTAAGAACCATGCATTGCTACCAAATTACATGTAATTCAAAAGCACTTTCAGGACTCTGCTTCAGTCTATATAGGAAGAGGCAGCACAGCCAACATCACTCTGAGGCAGAATCACATCCTGTACAAAGCCTGTGACAGACATCATGGGAGAAATGTCTCCTAACCTCTGTTCACTGATCCATGCTTGTGAAGAAGAAAGCTTAGCTGGCTGTTAACCACTGCCTTCAGCATTGCCCTCCTTTCAAACATGAAGGTGTTGTTAGTAAAGAGCCATCCAAATGAATAGAAAATTAGAGCATGGAAAAATCCCAGGCACAGGAGAATGGCTTACTCTTTACATATCTGCCACAGAATACAGATTGATCTGTATAGATGATCTACAGATTTTTAAGTGTCACAAACAAAATGCTAGAGAATAAATCACTCTTTCCTTCTTTCTTTCCTTCCTTTCTTTCTCCCCCCATGTACAGCATACTTGAGTACTCATCTGTACAGTGATTGAGCTTATCCTGGTTTGCACATTTAATTAAAACACAGAAAAAACATCTTGACCCCTGTAACAACTGACCAAAGAACTCACCGAAGAATTCTTTCCTGGGAAATGTGTATACATATTTTTTATTACTTCAAAGAACACTATAATTCTCTAGGTACATTTCAGCAAGATCTAGTGCACATGCTCTCTTTCCTACAGAAGCTTTTCCACTCAACTGTAATTTATTAGTAGGTCTGAAAGAGTGAAATTAACTAATTAGTATTTCATACATTTGAGCTTCCAATAAGCAGTAAAGTTATTTAGAAAGCTTTTTTACAATGACTCACTCAGAAATGCTTTTGTGCAGTGATTTAAATTTATTTCAATCCCTTAACAGTTAAATTAAAAGCTGAGATGACTTCATATGCACCATAAACCAGCTGAATCACTTTCTTTTCCTTTAAATAATCCTTTTACTTTTTTCATCTGCTTGGAACTAATTATTTCCTGCAGTTCTGTCAATCATATATTTCTATTTCAAAGGTTGTTAAGCAGAAGGGTATATTACAACTAGGTTCCATCACATAAAGGTCAGAGCTAGGTTGACATAAGATTGTACAAGATGAGAAAACACAGACAATGCTGCCGAGCAACTTCTTCATCAGCCTAGGAAACTAAGAAGTCAAGGAGTAGTTAATTCTCACAAAAGCACAGGACATTAATAGTAGGAAAATTAGCATAGCCTTGAATTTAAGTGAAGGACATACTGAATAAAAGCAATATTGGAGGAGGGCAGCTTTTTCTTTGTTATTAGACAGTTGCCATAATTTTGAAAAATGTTGCTAATATACAATGTATTTATCCCAGACATATCTAAAACCTTGAAGTGATAAAATTCTAGCTTTTAGCAAATAAGTAGGAGGGTAACATAGGCTGAAATAAATAACTCAGACCTTGACAAAAACAGGAAGAGATTATTTAGTGTACAAAGCACACATTTAAAAGTTGTTAAAACCTAAGACATTGATGCATGTATAATCCAAGCCCAGGCATTAAATAACAACATGTTTTTAGGCAATATAGATGTTTTATTAATTTAAACATTCAGATGTTTGAGATTTTATTTCAGCATGTAAGTTTTTACTTGTTCGAGAAGGATGAGGGTCACCACTGCTCAAGTGCATAGTTACTGGAGCACATCACATGATAAATCCGGTTCTAGACATTTTTAACCTAAAACAAGCTTTTTTAGCAAAGGGTAAAACAAAATTAACAAATAACATCTGTCTCCTAACTATGCTAGAAAGTTACACTTACCTCTCACTACAAATTAAATGTATCCTAAAGCAAAATACCACTTAGACAAGACTTAAGAGAAGAGTCATCTGTTGAATCAACACCTCTTTCTCGAGCAGCTGAGTTCTTTTCACCTGTTCAAGCTTTGTGCATTGCACTAAGGTCACAGCATGGAGTGGGCTTGCAATAGATGTGGCACTTTAAAATATGGTTTTGACTTTAAACAATCCTCCACACAACTTCTAAACATAAAATGAGATTCCTATTGAACTTTGAAATCCATCTAGGATTCAACATTTCTAAATTTAAACTTATGTTACTTGAAATTAACTTCTTAACAGAACTCATACATAATGTCACATAAGAACCTAGTGTACCAAAAAAAGAAATACATGTTTAAAATCACTAAAAAACAGGGTCTGCAGCTCATTTAATATCCATTGTCTTGAGCGGACGGCAGAAGACAGGAGATTAAACAGAAACAAACCCCAAATAAACAAATAAACAAACAAATAGTCCATCACAAAGAAAAACACACCCATCCACCAAAACCACAGTTCCTGTAACAATGTTCCAAATGAGTGCTGGGAGACTGAATTTGGACAAGCGTCGGACTGTGCTCCTGCCCTCCACCCAGTTCACAGACACCTTGACATTCAAGTCACCACCTCGTGCTACCTCTGGTGAGTAACTCAGATCCCAGGTCATTACACACAGGAAGGTGGCAGCGATTGCTGAGACAGAGGTGAGAGAGGCAGGGTCTGCAGCAGAAATCATGTTATCGTCTTACCTCTAAAACGATAACATGATTTCTGCTGCACACCTTGCCTCTCTCTCCGCAAGGAGAAAGGAGGATCTACTATTACCCCTAGGTTTAAGTTTCCCTTCACCTGTCTCTACGGCTGACCTGGTGGCTACAGATCGGCAAATTCCATGAGCATTACACAGAAAGTCCTTTACCCAAATGGATGCGGACAACATGCCCTGTAGGCGCTAATTCCACAAAAGTACTCTCGCTTTGATTTTGGTATTTATCTGGCATTTTCCCAATGTAGCTTTATTAAAGAGAAAAATAATGCCTGGGCCTCTATATACAGCTGATAACTGGCACGGTCTGGGATAAACTGAGAATATTTATTCTTTTCCTCAATCAGATATGGTTGAAGCCTACCTACCAGCAAAGCACGCTCCATTTGCTTCTCCAGAGCAGTACCTGAGACATGAATAATTCAGAACACACACATATATACGTTCCATGCACGTCTTCACTTATTGAGCCATAGCGGAACATATGTCACAACTGTCTTAGCTTTAATGATCTTGAGAGAAGAATAAAGGATAAGCTCAGCCTGATATTCTACCCTGTGTTTAACATTATTATTGACAATTCCAGGCACCCACAGCTGACATCTGCATTTCCAAAGAAAGCCCATTATTAGTTCTCCCATCTTCTGAAGACCATGCAGTCTAATATTGTGTGGTTTATATTAATGATCTGGCATTTATTTCTTCTGACCACGGTTTTATTGATGCTGCTTTTTTTTACAAGCACAGTCTTATGTAAAAACAATCTGAAGCTGCTGGTTGAGTTTTCAAATAAGATTATTACTACATTCAATCACCTAAAAGGTTTTTTTCATTTCCTATGAATCTTTCTTTTTAAAGCAGGATTAAAAGTATTAGAGAAATTAAAAATTTTACAGAATTAAGATCCTTAAGATTTTCATTTCTAAAAGGCAAAGGGCGTGACAATCAATACAATTTAAAAATACATTTTAAAATTTGTGATTTTTTTCTAATTTTTATCACTCAAATATTCAAAACTAATATGACAATGGCAAGGTATTCAGCAGCCTCAAAATGGTTTCTAAAATTTATCTTGGCATCAGTGAGGTACAGCATATGAAATATTGTTTCAATTGTAATAAATACAGCCAACGTGCAGCAGGAACATATTTACTATTTATATGCTGATAGTCTATAAAATGGAATATCTCTTTGATCTACCAAACAACAAAAACTGTTTGGAGAATCGGATCTATTAAAAAGATTGCTTAAGACATATATTAAATTATTGATATTTCCTTAAAAAAATATCACTGAATATAAATTCAAAAATGTACAAATCAACAAAGGAAGGAAGTTTGTAGACAATGGCTAACACCAAGGTGCAACAGAACACACAAATACAGTTCCACAGGGGTTTTTTATTAGCAAACATAAGTTGAATGAAACAGCAGGACAATCAAAGCTGTGAGTAAAGAGATAAGATCAAAACAGAAAAGGTAGATCGCAATACAAACATTTCTCCCTTTCTTACTCCTCTTGGATTGCTCAAAATGTAAAACAAATTCAAGAAAAAAAAATATAAAACTGTAATTTCAAGTGGATGATAAGTTTGCATCATCAGTGTAAAGGTAACATATACAAAGAAAAATATTTACTATCAGTTGAAGTGACTAAATCATGATTCTCACCACTAACACTGGGCAATACAAAGGCAGATTTATGGAAACAGGCATCTAGCATGGATGAACCCTAAGCCCCGTCCTTTCATTACAAAGCCTCAGTGAGGCACTGAAAGCTTAGTAGCTGCTATTTTGGGAGCACAGACATCTCAGTCCAATTCATTGTTTGACTGCACGTACAGTGACTTCATTTAGAAATCTTTCTGAGTCCTCAAAAACAGAACTCAATAAAACAAAACTCAATTTTACTGGGACAGAAATGATTAGAAGCAAAAGGAATTCTGTTCTATCTAGACCAGTTGCCTCCCCCTCAGGTAATCCAAGGAGTAGATGAATGTCCCATTTCAATGACAGAAGTAAAAGTCATAGTTCTAATAACCCGTAACTATAAAATAGACATGGCATCATCACCATCGGATATTTACACACAAAAATATTGCATATGGGAATATAAATTGTAATTATTCATGTTGCACTGAATTTAGGCTACCCACAAAGTCAAACACAGGATTTTACTGTTTCTGGTTTTTCCAATTATTCTTCCTAGTGCTTTTGTTACATGTAGTATGGAGGCTTTTTTAACCTTAATTGCAACAGATAATCCAGTCACATTTTTTCTATCTGCTTCTACTCACCTCACATTGCCTTCCTTTCTACCAGCCATTCACCATGACTCTTCACAGGAATAGATATTATGGGTTTTCACACGGCTGTCTTTATGACAAAGCATTATCACTCCAGCAATTTAAAGAACCGTGGGAAAATTCCTTCATCTTAAAGACATTATTCAACGCATTTCATACTTGAAAAGATTCTGGCACTTATGTTTTTAGAATATAAATCACTTCATGGTATTTAAAATAAGACTGTCTAGTACAGTGAGTATGAAGGCTCCTAAAAACTAGAAAAGAGAACAATAAAATAGTAACAATCAGCATTTATTCACAAATACTATCTTAGAAAAAGATCTACCTATGTTTCCTAAACTGTGATAGAACTAAAAATTAAGTATCAGCTTGTAATAGATCTTATACTCCTGAAGACTTGCAAATACCCATCATTTCAATATACAACCTTCCTTTAAGATATCTAGTTCATTGTGAGCATGGTTAGCTTATGAATAAGAAATACTGATTAATATAATACTCATTTCAAAAGAAAAGTAGTCTTTTTCTTCATATTTCTTTTAAATAAGGGAAATATTCTAAAAAGGATGAAAATACGGCCTTCACAGTCTCTCCTAGATCATAACAGTCAGTCAGGCTATTCAAACGTATTAGAATCATAGAATGGTTTGGATTGGAAGAAACCTTAAAGATCATCTAGTTCCAACTGCCCTGTCATGGGCAGGGACACCTCCCCCTACACCAGGTTGCTCAAAGTCCCATCCAGCCTGGCCTTGAACATTTCCAGGGATGGGGCATCCACAGCTTCTCTCGGCAAGCTGTTCCAGTGCCTCACCACCCTTACAGAGAAGAATGTTTTCCTAGTATCTCATCTCAGCCTACCCTCTTTTAGTTAAAAGCCATTCCCCCTTGTTCTGTCACTACAGGCCCTTGTGATAAGTCCCTCTCCAGCTCTCCTGTAGACCCCCTTTAGGTACTGGAAGGTGCTATAAGATCTCCACAAAGCCTTTTCTTCTCCAGACTGAATAATCCCAATTCAGCATGGAAAAGAAAATACCAGAGGGGTCCTGCTTTCACCTTCATAAAACCTATCATGAACTATATAGTTATTTTATATTTAGACTAAGCAAGTAAAACATACAGAACCCAAACACCCGAAAAATATAAAGGATCTAATACCATGGCAACTTCTAAAGTTACTCTTGGAGAACTGCTTGTCCTGTATCTCTCTCCCAGAAGCAACACTTTATGTCTCTTCCTCCAACAATTGTACTAGTGATAATCTGCCATTCAAAAAGGTTTTAATAAGAGTAACACATTTTACATTTGGAGAATGAAACAAGACATGACAAAATTAATACATTCCCTTTGCTTTTATATAATATTCTATAAAGTATTCTTTATTTTGGAAAATGTGGAGAACAAACCACCTTCACTGTGATCTATAGTGCCCCCTGGGTTGAGAAAAGCAGATCAGAGATGTACGGGAAAGGAAGAAATCAATGGTTTTTTCACACAATCTGACAAGCAAGTAAAACAGGCTTCAAACTAACTACAACTAAACAATGCTCCCCAACAACAAGCAGCTTATTAGACAAAAAATATAAAATTAATTCATTAAATCTTTGCTGAAAACAGCAAAGACATCCTGTTCAGCATATACTAATTATCACTCTTCAGCAAGAATTTACTTTATGCGTCACAGCAAAGGAGACATTTTTTAAAAAGAGATGCAAAAATGCACAGAAATGCTGCTTTTCAGTTGCTGCGCACTTTACGCAAGCACAAGGAGGAAAAGTGAAGAAAACACAAGTTAACTGTCTGAGTTTACAGAAGAGGTATGAAGATTTGCAAATTGTGCTGCTCAGACATTCGAGTCAGGTTTTCAATGATGGACAAAAGATGATCAACTGCGAATCTGAAAAGACAACTAGCTAAGATGCATTTCTGCCATAGACCCAAAAGCATTACTCCCTTACCGTGTTCATTCTCCATCCTACAGGCCCACCATTTGTTGCTCTTCCTATACTGCAGTGCTCCCCTTTCAGAATTTCAGAATACTGAAACACATTACCTGGCGAAGCTGCTGCTGCTCTCAACAAACAGCACCACAAAAAACAGAGGAGGAAGAGAAAGCAAACTTAATGCACCTCTCCCTGAGTGACCAGAAAGCAAAGTGAGACACAACTGAGTGGTCTTTCATTTCATTTATCTGACACCCCTGAGCCATGAAGGAATGAACATTTGGGTGTTTGTTAGGTAAGTCTCTGCAATAAATAACTGAGAGGGTGCAAGAGCAAACACGAGCATGGTATCCTCACTTTCCAAAGCACTATTAGGAAAAAAAGCATTTTAAATCTGTATGTTCACGTGGAACCATTTGAAATAGAACCTCAGTATTAAAACTAAGAGCGGAAGGGGGACTGGCAGCCAGGTGCATCGGTAAACAGAAAAGACGCAATTAAAGACTTGCACCTCTGAATTGTGCCCTCAGAACTTTCACAGTATTTTTAAGATAAGGTTAAGAGGCTAGCAAGTAAGAGACAGCACGTACTGTGAGCCTTACACTATTTTAAAATAAAGTTTGTAACGGAAAAGTCAGACAAGGTAATATTTTACCGGGATTTAAAACAAACATTTTTCATGCAATAATTCAATGAGCACATTGGCTGTAAGCGGGATTTATGACCAGCATACCTATTTACCATGACAAATTCTATCTAATAGTAACAGCATTGCTATGTATGACAACCAAAGAAATCTTGATCTTGACTTAATTTAATGCACAGAGTATTCGGAAATTGAATCAAAATTCTATCGCCTTTCTAAACGTCTAAATAATTATTCTTTTTCAAGCATTCAGTCTATTCTTACCATTGCAATCTGGTCTCATGAAAACTTGGCTAGAGTTTAAAAATTTAAAGGCCAGGGTTAGAAAGGAAAAGGAAAGTCGTATTCACTTTCAGCATCTTTGCTAAGAAAGCATTAATTAGATCCTACATCATGCCAGTGTTACTTTTTATTACTTAAGTAAGGAAAAAAATGGTTGCTTAAGTTTAGTGTCTATACATTCACATGTAGCTACTGAATATTATCTCAGAAAAAGCTTCTCAAAACAAGGTTTTCCAGAAAGAGTTCTCTCTAAGATGACTGGAGAATGAAGACACTTTCTCTTGTGGATAGTTTCAGACAAAAAGGGACTTGGATTTGTCTGTATTTGCTTCTGGGGCTATTAATTATTCTATTGTCAGCTTCCTCTGTTACACTAGAATTATCCACCAAATTGGAACTTCTTGTTCACTGTTCAGGTGAAAAAGTTAGTGCAATACAGCTACTGGAAGTTCATAATAATGAACTCAACTACATACAGAGTCAAATCAAGAAGCTGAAAAGTAACATGCACTGCAGGGATTTAGCTCTGAACTCCATTAAGACAAAACACCATATGGAATGTTGGGTGGCATTATCCTTTTATGTTCAGAGGAATATGAAAAATTCAGATTTCAAATGTGTGGAGCTCACACATAGCCAGTGACATGAATGTGGAGGAAAAAACAACTCAATTAGAATATTAAAAGCTAAATAAACACACGAATTTTCAATAAATATTTTGTCATTTTTCAGTGAGAAAAAGATTGTTCTTAGGAAAAAAAGAATCCAACAGGTTGTAAGAAAAGATAAACTGTGTTATCACTGATTCCTACTTACAGAAACATTTCACGTGCCAAAAGTGATTTGAGATGATAATGACATCTTTCCCATATTGGTGCCACCCTCTCCGTAGGCAAGCAGAAGTGGCATACCAGTTTTCATCCTTCTTGAATCTTCTTTAACCCTCCACAACAGATTTCTGCTGTCTGTTATATCATAGTATATCATGATATATTACTTATTTTTATTTCACCTTATCCCCTCTCTTCTTTTCTATGGAAGGAGCCTCCATGTCCTCTGCCCGAAGCCCCTAAAGGCACATTAATAGCAGAATACCTGATATTTCACAAAAAAGCACTTTATGAACTTCAGAGAGGTGAGCCCCAAGTCTGTGAACTAGAAGACACTCTGGGTGCATCCACACTGGTGAACCAACAGGGCAAAGGCCTCATCTCTGTCCCTGAAGCCATCAGCAATCTGACCACGTTCATAGTCTCTAACAGGAGAACGATAAGACCTCAGAATATGTGACAAGAATGGTTCCTGAGCAATGTTAAACTTTAAACTACTCTTAAGAACTGCTCAGCAGTTCTTGAGTTCTTGAGAAGCAGCCAGCCAAGACCAAAACTGTGCCACAGACCATTTTATTTACTTTAAAACAGGACAAAGACTGAATATTAGAATACTGTTTCATTTAACAGCCTCTCAGAACAGACTTCTGTTATGTATACAGACTGGGGACTGAGATGCTGGAAAGCAGTGCCATGGAAAGGGACCTGAGGGTCCTGGTCGATGGGAAGTTGAATATGAGTCAGCAGTGCCCTGGCAGCCAGGAGGGCCAACCATGTCCTGGGGGCATCAGGCAAAGCATCGCCTGAGGGAGGAGATTGTGCCACTCTGCTCTGCACTGGGGTGGCCTCACCTTGGATATTGTATGCAGTTTTGGGCACTGCAGTATAAAAAAAGCCATTAAGCTCTTAGAGCGTGTCTAAAGGAGAACCACAAGGATGGTGAAGGGTCTGGAGGAGCAGCTGAGGTCACTTGGTTTGTTCAGCCTGGAGAAGAGAAGTCTTAGGGTAGACCTCATTGTTGTCTTCAATATCCTCACGGCAGGAAGCACTTCACTCTCATGACCAATGACAGGACTCGAGAAAATGGCATGAAGCTGAGTCAGGGGAGGTTTAAATTGGCTATCAGGAAAATGTTTTTTACCCAGAGGGTGGTTGGGCGCTGGAACAGGCTCCCCAGGGAAGCAGTCACAGCACCAAGCCTGACAGAGTTCAGGAAGCATTTGGACAAAGCCACCAGGCATGTGGTGATTCTTGGGGTGTCCTGTGCTGGGCCAGGAGTTGGACTCTACAGTCCTGATAGGCCCCTTCCAATTCTGCATATTTTATGATAATTTTATATAGTCTGAGTTGTTCTTTATAGAAAGAACTAAACAAAGCAGAAAAGAAAAATCAGGGATTGCTCTGTGGCCCCTCAACGAGTTGAGGCCAGAAGGCAGGCTTATTTCACTAGGATACAGCTTTCTTTCTCTGAATTTGATTTTAGCATGCGAGATGAAAGTGGTGAGACAGCAATGTCAGATTTTGAGTTGCTATTAATAACAATCATCATCATGATTCAGACTGAAAAAAGTTACAATTTAAAAAATCCTTTTAAATGTCCTGAAGAATCATTTGTTTTTCTTGACACAGGCATCTCTTGTAACACAATGGGAAGTGTTACCACAAGTTTCTAGAAACCAGATGTCACAGAAACAGTAAGTAAAAGAAATTGAGTTAAAGGATTCCATCAGCATTCCTGAAGACTGACTTTTGCAGCAGCTACACATGATAAGCATCAGAATTCAATACAAAATTTATCATGGAAAGAGACAACCAAGATAGATTATTGGCATGTTTTCCTCAAGTACTCCACTATAGGTCTATTCCAATCAATGAAACTCAATTTTTATTTTCCCTTCCTCCTAAGACTTTTCCTGTATAGACATCTAGAGCCAAATCCACACTATATATACATATCAATCATTTTATTCTCTTAGTTTCCTTTGGTTCTTTCTAGAATGCTGCTGTGGTTTATTCTTAATACACTACAGCAAAATCAAACTGCTAAGTAACAACAAGCCTCACTGATAACGATGTGGATTAAAATTTTTAAAAGATATGCCTTTGCTCATTCACTTTCTCTCATTTTATTCCCTTACTATTCTCCTTGATTTCTTTCTACAGCCTTTACTCACCATAAAGTTTCTGTTACCATTCTCTCATGATGGACACATCATCTTTGTTTAGGGTGACTTCCTTACCTCCTCTATGGGTATGCTAAGGTGAATTTCTAAGCCTGAAGAAAGATCCCATGATGTACTGTGAAGCAGTATTTATAGTTTGAGATCTTTGGTTTTTAGGCTGAAAAGTTAAACATGCAGTTTTAAGAATAAAAGTACCTTCTCACAATTTCTGTACATAGAAGGCAACAGTGGTCATGGTGTTTAGTTAACCTGGACACAGAGAAGCCATAGTAAGCATTTTGGGCTTCATTTAGGTGTAAGTTTTGAGTCCAACATGTCCTCTTAGTAAAAGCCTGAGAAATAGGGCATAGAACAGAGATAAGGTTGCCTGGTCTCAACTGCTACACTTCTAATCAGGAATTTTAACACTACCTAGCCACCTAAGGCCAAGATAATGAAGAACTCAAATAAATACAAGAATAGAGTACAATGTAATTTTGAAGCACAACAATAATGCTGGCCAAATATACTGAGAATCATTCAAAGTGATATTACAGTAAATTACATCGGGAAATTTTGAATTATATGACATTATTTTACTGTGATCTGAAATTTAACTCCTTTTTTTTTTATACATGTTAATAGCTTTCACTGTCATGTACATTATTTACAGTCATCCTGAGGGGCACAAGTTGACATATATCTTACTATAGTACACCATGCATTCTGAAAAACTATATATTTCCTTATTTTAGGACTAACTCCTGTATTTTTGTGTTAGTACTGGTCATCCTAGCACACAAATTCTCATCAGTATTAACAGTGCACATAAGTCTTTGGGACGCACTGTGGAATTTGTGAATGCAATATTTCAGAAGGAATATTCTGATAAAGCCAGAAAACTTCGCAACGCTTGACTAGCAAAATAGGCTGAGCATTTGAGAGTAAGTTCAGGTGAGAATATCTCTAGCTCGCTATATCTAACTAAAACATGAGGTTTCCCTCAGCTAAGGTGTTCATCAACGGGGTTTGCATGTGTATTTCCACAGACTGCGTTCCATGAAGTTGCATCTCCAAGAGCAGAGTATGTTAAGTCACTGTGGAGGGTGAGACAGGGGACATGCTGGAAATCTTGTCACATGACGGATAGTGAGTACAGTAATTCCACCATTCACCTCCAAGAAGACTCAACTACTTTCATGATCCAAGAGAACAATATCAAATTTCAGACCAACCTCTTATGTCGAGTTGGTTTGGGGGATTTTTGAAGCAGGGGGCATTGTTTGTCTGAGCAGGTGGGGATGGGAGGGGAGAATGGTTTGGTTTTGAACTGGACTGGTGCTTTGTGTAATTATCTGATTTGAAGATCTGCTAGAAAAATGAACACAAATCTAACTTACATAACTGAAACAGGAACTTATCCTTTCTTGCCAATTAAAAGTTTTTAATACATTTACCTCTCTTGGTGATAGAACTCTGTTGATCACTTCTTGCCAAGCCAAACATCCTTGGGTGCCCATTTCTATAATTAAGCTTCTAAAATTAACCTAAAAATCGCTGTGCTTTTTAATCTTTGTAGTAGGGCTGTTGCTAATGACTTCTTGCAGCTAAAACCCTGCTTGTACTCATACTGATAACATTATTTTAATTTGTCCTTCACATTAAAAAAGTCTTATGTAGTAACTAAATCCTCTTTCTCATTCCCAGTGCATTTAAAAAACAAACAAACAAACAAAACCAAACAAGCTTTAAAGCCCTTACTTAAAGCCCTGCTCAACAGGAGACTTTTCCCAAAAGTTGACAATCCTCTGATCATTTTTCTTGTGGGATTCATCATGGTAAGTCTGGGCACTTCACTACAAATGTGGGTTTCCTCCCCTTCCGCTACAAAAAAAAAGTCTAACCAAAATAATTTTGACTTCCAAAAAGTGTTATTTTGCTAGAAGAGTATGTGCACATCCCAAACTGGCGGACAGAGGAGACTGTACACTTGTTATCTTGCACGTACATTTTAAAGGAAGCATTAACAGCAGTGAATGGCATGTTAGATACAACAGAAGTGCAGAGACAAGGAAAGATGTGAAGGTGAAGAAACATGGAATCACAGGAGGAGGAACAGGTAAGAAAACGTAAAGGAAAAATGAGAACTCGAGAGTGGCTGTAGAAGATTGTATTTTCCAGAAGATTACATGGAATTCTTGCTTAGGGAAAAGTCTTAATCACAGGAGGAATCCAGGAAACTAACACCTACTTTACAGAAAAGGTTAGAGAAAGGACACCCAGATACAGAATTTAAATGTGTTAACAAAAAGCTTCTAGTCCTAATCTAACACTTATTCCCACAAACTACTACTTTTAAAAGCAGCTGTCCTAATTCACAGTATGACTGCACTTCCAAGAATACCAAAGTAATTTGTGGTGACTAGTACCATGCCTACATTTGCAATTCCCACTTACACTGAGTGATTGAGCTGAGTAGTGCCTTACTCAAGACTGCAGTTTAGAAAGTCTGAAATGTACTGTGGTTTAGTAATACTGTTTTTGTCCTGTTTGGTGCACTGAGATAACAATTTTGTTTTTCCAGAAGCATTAACAGATACTAGAGTGTTTTCTCCATGGGCTATTTAGTCACAGATCTAGTGACTAAATTTAACACGTTGTGGGTTAACTATAGTAGGTGGCTAAGCTTGCCACAGCTGCTCACTCACCCCCCTTCAATAAGATGGGGGGAGAGAAGGAAAAGGATATAAGTGAGAAAACCCAAGGTGGGGATAAAGAGAGTTTCAAAGATAAAACAAAAGCTGCACATGCAAAGAAAGCCAAGTAAGGAATTCATTCACCACTTCTAATGGTCAAGCAGGTGTTTAGCCATCTCTAGGACAGCAGGGCTCCATCACACACAATGTTGACTTGGCAAGGCAAAAGCTTTAACTCCAAACATCCCCCTCTTTGCCCTTCTTCCCCCAGCTTTATATGCTGAGCATGACACCACATGGTATGGAATGTCCCTTTGGTCAGCTATGGTAAGCTGTCCTGGCTGTGGCCCCTTCCCAACTTCTTGTGCGCCCCAAGCCTTCTCACTAGAGCGGTAGGGTGACAAATAGAAAGGGCTTGAGGCTGTGCAAGGGCTGCTCAGCGTAACAAAAACCATACCTGTGTTATCAGCACTGTTCTGTGCTGATTTGCAAATCCAAAACACAGTAACATATGAGCTACGATGAAGAAAAAAATAAATCTATAAAAGATGCCAACAAGAGCCCTTTGGTGACATTCAAACCTTTACCATATTTGAAAGCTGGTTTACAGAAAACAAGTTTCCTATTTTCAGTGCTGTTTAACAGCTCTTTTTTGTGACTACAAAGACTTTTTTCTCCTTTTCCTCAACTTCCACAATATATTTCTTTCTTATACACTTTTCCTACAGCCTGTGCTATCAGGAGAGCCTGCTGCTGAGGACTTAGCAGAGGACCAGCTGCCTGGTTTCAAACAGAAATTTGAGAAGGAGGTGACAGAGCAGCCTAACAAGTACTGTGATGCTCTGGTAACAAATACACCACTTACAAGCTAACTTCTTCATGCCCTATTGATTTCACTGCTTAAATAGTTCAAACATGCTCTAGAAACACGAACTATTCCAACAGTGTTTAGCAGACTGTTTCGAACAGCCATTTTTTTCTTGAGCAGGTGGAAATAGATTGACACATACTGTAAAGCTGCTTTCAATCTTAATTCTGATGCATTTCTTGTTATTGAGTTGCAAAACCACCCAAACGCTTTTGGTTCTCAAATTTACTTTGAAGTTCTTACTTATATAAATAATATTAAAATTAAAGTAAGAATCAATAACTAATGATAACCAATAAAATTGAAAGTACTTACATTAAACTTGATAATGTCATATATCAAGTACCGAGGGACAACCTGTCCATTAACCTTGTCGATGATCATTTCCTTAAAAGAAAAGAGATGACATGGACATTTATTTCATGAATATAGAAGAATGTCGGCACATTTATATTTAGTGAACGTACCTGCAAGCGTGACACAATCAAACACTGCCCACGTCTTTATTATGAAAAATATTATACAATAGGTTAAGGTTACAAAAATATTATTGTCATCTTAAAAGTCTCTCATGAAGCATACAAAAACCACCTGGAAGCTGTACTAAGGCTTCTGATCTGCAGCATTTATACATTAGTTTCCCCTCAGCTTTTGAAATCACTACCTTTCCTGAGTGAATAATGAGTTTTTAGAAATCTCAGTAAGAACTGCAATCCTAAATCAACCAAGCACTATTGGAAATCTTGACCACAATAAGAAGTACAACAGCAAGAATGTAAAGAACAACCATTCACATTCATTTTCTATGCTCAGGTTGGATCTTTTCCTTTTAACAGCATCCCAGGCAGCAGTAAGAACTGCAATTTGCTTAAACGTTGCACTGTGACTAAACAGTATGGTTCCTTCAAATGGAAATATCACAGATACTCTCTATATCACATGGAGTTACTTAACATTCAGTATGTACTGGAAAATCAACTTGGAAATATGTCAGCTAGGGAAAGAATATTGACAACCAACATCCAAACATGAAAGTGTTTCCTGAATTTAATAGAACATACAAAAATACAGACACCTTACATGCTGGTGCTTACACCTGTAACTCAGGCTTCCTATGATATGAATTAGACACAATTTATTAGTTTGATGAACTAATAAAGAATATTTAGTTTCATATCAATTAGTCATGATTGAACATAGTAACTATCAACCATAGGCAGTGTCTTTTCCAGACAACTTCAAAATATTCACTTCTCTAAATGCAATCAGTCTTCTCCCTGCCCCCCTCCTCCACCTGATTCTTGGCTAATAAGTTAACCAAGTTAATAATCTGCTAAGAATTTTTTCTTGAAAATACCAAGTTAAAATCCAAATTCACATATAAAAGATAAAACAACTCAAAAACATGAAAACAGTTCACTGTAACAAGATGAAAACATGAGATCAAGAATTATTCCAAAAAAGAATACTGCATCAATCCAAATTAATTTTGTTTAGCCAGTTTCTTGCTAGGTTAGTAGCAATTTTATGCCTTACAACCTTTTAACTGCTCTTAGAATCCATACATTTTACAAAATAAACCCAAACAAGAGTCTGACTGACTCATGCAAGATTGATTTTCAGTCTGCACAACAATAACAAGCTTCTTGAATTGTACCTAGTATTTAACTGCAAATTGCTTTGAAAAATAAGCAAGCAGTTGTAAAAACATAGAGTTGTTTTAAAGAAAACACAAAGCTTGAAGCATTTAGAACTACACTAGAAGACACAAACATGTTGTTCTCAAAAAAACATTAGGAACTGTAAGTTGCCTACTTTATATTTTGAAATCTCATCTTCTGTGAACAGAACACTGAGACAGAGGTTGAGCTTTCACAACCAAATGCTGCATTCTCAGGTGGTGTGAATGAATACCTGAACTGACCTTACACATCTTAAGAAATTCAAAATGAAAAAAATAAATTCAGTTACTGAAAAACATTCATTTGTAACATTACAATACCTTATTCTTAACTCTAAAAAAATATTAAGTCACAGGTACTATCAAATAACATTTGCAAAAAAAGTTCCACATAGAAGTAATGCAATAAAAGGCCATTCTGTTAGTTTCCACTGGTGAGCTATCAAAGGAACAGCTGATGCAACATTGCCATGCCTTCTTTGACAATAAATGTTATAACTAAGTGCAGATGGACTAGGTACAACTCAAGAGACAGAAAGCATAATGTGCAAACCTGGAAGAGTGAGCAAAGATATAATGCAAGAGGCATGTGTGTGTGTAGGGGGGGAAACAGGGAAAAAACCCACCTGATAATCAAGTAATCAAGTGAATCAAATAAAGTAAAACTAAAGAATGCTATTTCTTTAATGTTTCAATCTAATTGACAGGTGAAGCAAATTTTTGAAACACATTTAATTGAACACATATTTAAGGTTTAAGGACTCACTTCCTCAGCATGCATATTCAGAGCCTCAGCTTTGATGCAAAGCTAGCATCTGTACGCAAAACCCTGAAAATATTTCAATGCCTGGTATTATGAGATCTTATGCCTGATTTCCAAAATCTGAATCTCTGGATATTCAGTTTAAGAAGAATTATAAAGTACACCCAAGAGGATCAAGAAATACTTTTAAACATCTTCTGGAATGTTCATTTTTAATACAGAATTAATTTTATAAAGAAACCTTCTCTCTACTCCAGACATGTAAACCTTTTTGATTCTATTACTGATTAATAAACTTTCTTCCTCACATACCCAGTTTTCTTCCTCCCCTGCCTCTTGTTTTCTTTGACATCCTGACTGAAATCCCAGCTACCAGAGCAAAAAGACAATAGCACAATATGCCTTAGAAGTAGGGATGACAAATTCCTGCACTGCTCATCTCCATCATGACAACAACATTCCCTGCTCCATTAGTTACGCCAGTACAACTGTCATAAACCAAAAGCTGTAAAGTGAGCATAAGGTTCAGATTGGAAATGCTCTAACACATAATTATTTTACAGTCTGATTTCAGAATCTTCCTTGAAATTATCAGAATTGAAAAATACCCCAGGGAATAGACCTCCTCAGAAGCCAGTTCAGAGAGGCTGGGAAAATCTAGTATTTGAGGACTGACCACAATCAAACTCACTCATTCTGACCTGAGGAATAACCTGATACTGTAAAACTATATGTAAGCCAATTTTTAGGTAAGTCAAAACTTAAACCCAAATCCACTCACATGACATGTTAATGGAACATAAAAGTATCCATGAAGCACACTCACATCCATGCAAGTCTATAGACTCCATGTAGATTTACAGACAGTTTAAGATTACCTCTGTTAGTCAGTATGATCTTTATGACTTGCCCATTAGCTGCTAGTTTAGGTATTCACTTAACCTGTGGGCCTGCAGAGCAAGGTCCAGTGAGCAGTTTCTGCAATGTCACCTGGCAACACCTCAACCTGCTGGTGTTGCAGAGCAGTCGTACAGTCTATCAGAAACTGCAGCTGTGCTAAGAGCTTTTAGCTGCAGAAGTACGAAACTGGGCTGATAATTCATCGACTTTTTTCCTTAACTCGCATATCTAGTGAGTAACCTGGACTTAAAATAATCCAAAAATCTATGCACAAGGCAATGGATCTAATTTTACCAGCCACTTGCAGAATGCGTTTTTTGTTGACATACAGTATGGAATCAGATCTAATAATACATTTGTTTCTTATTCCTTTTCCTCCTCCTTTGTCGATTTACCTTTAATACAATTCTAGTCACTGCTGTATTTCAGGAATTAAAACAGCTTTTTTTTTTTTTTTTTAAATCTATTTTGCACAAATCTACTTTTTACCAGCTTTTGCAAACTCAAAAAGTTTTAAGTTATGCTATTTCTCAGAGAGCTTAAAAACAAGTGAGGTCCATACTTATATTAAAACATAAATAAATCTCTACCTTGTTCTCCATTTTTTGAGTTCTCGGCCATCCTAAGTCTTCCAGTGTGAACAATATTTTATATATAAATACAATAGATAAAAAATTGTATTAAAATTATAAAATATAATTCAAGCCAAAGAATCTCTCTGCATTTTCTACTCAACTGGTTAAAAACTAAGCAAAATGCCAAGAAAGCTCCTGCAAACAACTAATTAGTTTTCTTGCATGACAGCCAAAACAGTTGAACAAAACTCTATGCATTCCCTCAGATAACAGAATGGATACAAAACACTTGGCTTCTACAGGAATAATTCATATTATACTAGTCACCTGTAAGTAATATTCTAATTAGCTTTAATGAGCTTTGCAGAAAACTTTCTTCCATGCCAGGAGAACAACTGAAACTGAAGAGCTGGAGATGAGCACAGAATATTGCAGGAGATCTGTCATCATCAAAGATGTAACTGATCACACTAAGAACTGTTCGCAAGTAATTTCAGCCTGAAGTGAACCATAAACGCATTTGAAATTCTCAAAGACAACCACATGAAAGGCGGACACCAGAACCGTTAAAGCAAATTAATAGATCCCTGAATGCATGGAAATTGCCTTTATGAAAGTTTCATATATTCTGTCATTCTAAATCAAGTTAGGGGGAATGATCTAATCCTTTGTATTCTTAAAACCAGTAGTTTTGCCACATGGCACTGATATTTCTATTTTGTCTTTCCTTCTCTCTCATATTTTTAAGATTACTGTAAAGTAGTGTCAATTGGGCCACCACATTCTATATTCACTTCCTGACAGAGAGAGAACTACTTGAAGGACAGTAAGTATGAACTACGTCCTGCAGTTAAAGAATTAACTCCAACAGCCCTTCAAGCACTAGTCAGTAAAATATGTTAATACAGAAAAAGCCAACTTTTCTCATTGATTTAAAATATAAAATAAAATCAATCATGAGTATATCCCAAGTAAAGGATCATTCACAGAAATTGTCACTTTGCACCAACATTCAACAAACATTCAATTACGAGTTGAAGTTATGCTGTTCTGATGCTTCAAATAATAGACAAATCTTATCCTCAAATCTGTTGAAAGGAATTTCAATTGAAAAAAAAAATATTCTATCAATAGCTTTTTATTTAATTGACCGTATTAAATTTAGAAATCTGTACTATGAAAAGTATTTATCCATTGAAAGGTTTTAGTTTTATCTCAGAGTACTTAATTCAGGGTACTTGTTCGTTTAATGTCGTTTTACTTTCCACTTTATGAAAACAACGTGGAGAGGGGAAAATCTGACCAATTTTATGCCAGTAAATACCAAAATGCATTGTAACAGTCAAACTTTAACAGAACAACAAATTAAGCAAAGTTATAATTCATGCCCTGGGTACATGACAGAATTTATTCTTAAGAGACTTAAATACAGGGAAACACGACACACCAGATCACAGACCTTCTCCCGTGCCCCACAGCCACATTACACACATATCTCAATATCCCCATCTTCTACCACGTCCATATTCACCCCTTCACTAAAATATCTGTTTTGAAATAGAAATAATTAATAAATAAAAGAGTAGCAATTTCCCTCAGGAACACCTAGGATTGTACCATATGGACACCGACAAGCCATTACTTTCTCAAGAGCCTTAGAAGGAGCATCATAAGAGAAAAAGTTCCAGGCTTTTTATCTCAACAGTATGGAACTTAATGTATGTCATTAAGAATAATATTATGTATGTCATTAGGAAACTGCCTGGCTGAAGAGGCTCCTACCAGACATGACAGCTTGTGCAACCTCTTCTGAGCTGACAGCATTGCATTTCTTGCATTATGCTCTCAATTTTTCAGTGAAGCAGAGACGGTGGAAAATATTCCATTATCTGCTACTCTGTCCCTTAGTACATCATTCCTTGCAGTAATTATCCTCACAGGTTCAATTTATACATGCTTCACATGTAAATGTGTGTTCAGTAAGACACATCATTCACAGAAGTGACATTTCAAGAAGAATACTAACATCAAAGGCCTGAGAAAGGAAAAAAAGTTAATAATGACAATATGGTCTCCTGCATTTGAGAAGTGCATTAGGCTTCAGAAGACCAATATGGGGTATCATCTCAGGTATTCAATACAGAGCAAGAAGGAGTTACAGCAATGCATAGAGACTCCAAAGCTACCGAAACATAACAGGAAATTGCACTGATCTGCATTGACAGGGATTTAGTGTAAGAGCTAATGAATTTCTTTTGCTCATGTAAAGTAAGAAGGTCAAGAAAGGAATAACCTCTTTTTGTGGCTACCATTCAAAAAAGCTTACCATTAATACTCCACCCCAGCCTTCAAACAAAAACTACAGACATTTTCCAGCTTGTTTTACAACTGTCACAAAAAGATCATTAGGAATTTTAAATAATTTAAATTAGCATGACAACTTAGAAAGGTTTCGGTCTTAAATAAAAGTAAACCATAAATAATTTAATGATTCAGATCAGCTCAAAATAAAGGTGACAGAAATAAAGACATCAATTCACAAGTCTATCAAAAGATTATGAAAATTTTATCAAATTTTAGAACTATTTCCATGAGCTGTATGAAACAGACCATGGTTATGGTTTCAAAATATAAAGCTGTAGCAAGAGATGAGGTTCTACAATCACTTCTTTAGATTCTCTTCAAGCCTTTTCTCGTATTCAGAGAATGCCATCTCAATACCTTGATTTATTTCAAAGACAAACAGCTCCCCCCTGAGCAGTCATTGCTGCTATTCTGTAGGTAATTTCTTATGGAATGCAGTTCATACGTTCAGCCAGTGACTGAATCTACATTCTTCCTGCAATCCTATGATTCACCAATCCAAGCCTAAAAATTTGGTCCTGTTTGCACAGACGCATACAGCACTGAAATTGTTGCAATAGTTATACAGTATGCTCCTTACCCCATCCAGAAGAGTGTTTGTTAGATGTGTGCGAAGATCTTTACGAAATGGAAATTCCAGGTTAGATACATGAAAAATGGAATTGTCTCTATCAATCATATAAACTTCATTCTTGCCATCAATCAGCATCATGTACCTGCAATTGCAATTTTAAGATATTATAGTTAAAGGTACAACCCCAACATCTCTACTATTTTATTTTATATTAAGTGCTAAAAATAAGCAATAATGACAGATATTAAGCATGTTAAAATAACTTTTTCACACTTAAAAGTTTAAACCTATTGCCTCAGGAAAGAAGATGATTTAGTTCAATGCAATTATCACCAAAAAAATATTTCAAAGATAACAGATCAGAATGCACATAAATATATATATGTGTATATATATATACAAGAATTTTACTGTGTCCAGCTAAAGTTATGCTTGAAAGTCTATTAAAAATAACAGAGGTTTTAATACTGTAAGAAATACACGAGGCTAACTCAGTTACATTTCGAGCAAAGATCTTTTACTCCAGCTTTTCCTTTATTAAGTGGACCAGAACTTTGCCAGGTATAAATCTGGAGAATTTCAGTGAAAGAACCACCCTTCCTTTGTATCGCTGGCTATCTGTCACTGTAGCATTGAAAAGTCCCAGCCAACTACTGAGCCACTTCTCATTAAAACACCAACAAATTTAGCCACGGTACATTTCTCTCACAAAGAAAACCCCAAACCTTACTATACTACGACCAATAGCTTGTGAGCTTGTTTCAGTTGCAGACATATGAATTTTCTACAAATTTCTTTACATTATGACAGCACTTGGGAGCCCAAATCATTAACTTAGACCTCTCTGTGCTAATCTCACAGAAGATTGTTTTATACAGGTATACAGGTACTATATAAAAAAAATAAAGGACAAATAAACAGAGAAAAAGAATGAAAAAAAAAGGACAAAACCCACAAGGGATGCTAAACAGCACAATAGCTGTAATACATCTAAGTTACCTTTGTAAAGTTTTATTCGATCTTTGTAACACGAATACTAAAGTAGAGTTCAGGAAGAATAACAAGGCAGCTGTGCAGACAAAAGTCTTCTCAAACTTGTGACACACTCCGGTCACACCTTCTGACCGGGTACAGGAAACTGAAGAAATTTCAGTGGAAACTACTATCAAAGGCCAGGTGCAATAAGTCAACATCTTGGTAGTGAATGAGAACTAATGAAGGTGCTGAGCATATTCTCTGTGAGGGTGATGAGGGACGGGAACAGCTTGCCCAGAGAAGCTGTGGATGCCCCATTCCTGGAGGTGTTCAAGGCCAGGTTGGATGGGGCTCTGAGCAACCTGGTCTAGTGGAAAATGTCCCTGTCCATGGAAGAGGCATTGGAACTGGATGATCTTTATGGTCCCTCCCAACCCAAACCATTCTGTGATTCAAATACCGTAAGTGCTGAAAGTGAAGACTAGCACCTTGAATCTGATGTGATCGAGATGTTGTGGGACTTGGATGGCTCAAAACAAAAAACACCAGAAAAGTGCCTCTTAGGAACAAACAAGATGCTACTGCACTTAGTAGGACCAGTGAAAAGAACAACCTAGCTATGAAGATGTGTCTAAATGCTCAGACAGGAAACACCATGGCTGAACAGCAGTGCAAAACATAATCAGACAAGAGACAAAGCTGACATGCAAAATTCAAAGTAGGTCCAAGTTCTGTGTCTCAGTCAAATCTGAGTTATGTCAGTTTTACTAATTATCACCTGAGCTGTTGTAAACAAACTGATGCCTGATCATGCCATAGCTGACCATGTTTGTGTTCTACACCAAAACTAAGAGTGTGACCCTATACTGAGCTTATTCTTTTAGTGATCCATTCATTTCACCCATGCTAAAAGCAGAAGTGTTACTACAGAAGTTCTATTCTGCAAAAGAAGTCAAAATCATGGAAAACCAAAAAGAAAGAAAATAGGAGCACTATGGTCAAGATAGTTCAAAGGTTCTAAAACCTCACAACATTTAATGTTCTTGAATAGCCTCTGATAAAAATAGGGAAGGGACACAGATCATCCCAGAGCAACTAACCCATCTGGATTGCGATACAGTTGCTTTGAGAGTACAGAATAGAAAAATATATGATTAAAAGTAAAAGATTATAGTAGTTTCCCCATCCACACCACAATATTGTGAAAGCTAGCAAGCATATTTTGAAAACTCATTTGGCAAAGAACTTTTCATACTTGTCTTTGGACATATGGGGGGGAACAATACTTTTCATAATTTATCCATTTCTCCTTGGAAAGTCCTGGTTACAAAGAAATAACAAGCTATCAGAAGTTGTTTCTAAAACTCACCACTGCTCTTACAAGTAATGCCCACAGGATCTCTGCTGCCAAAACAAAGCAGCAAGCATTTCCCAGAAGCCCTGCAGGCAAATGGTCTGCACAGGCAGCTGTCCTGTTGTCTGCACAGATTCTCCCTCTAGAAATCAGAAGAACTGACTACAGGAGCGCAGGACACTCTGTGCCACTTAAATAAATAACTTCTTTCAGTATTATGTCTTATCATAATTCACTATACATCAGCTTAACTAGTGTTTCTCCACACACAAGATGAATACTTCAAGATGCTACAAATCAGTTGGGAAAAAACCAGACGTATACAAGCAGAAAACCTAAGCGGGGGGAGTAGCAACATTAGAAGAGTTGAAAGCTGTACATGAGATGCTTTATGGAAAAAAAAAAACTAATATACATTCAGTTAGAAAACATGGCACCAGTTCTTCAGAAGCAAGAATACCCTACAGACAACATTCATTTTTCAAACCAAGCTAATTTACTCAAAACTAAAACTAACCAAAAAGAACATGTTGTGTTTTCCTCAAAAATAAAAGAATCCATGGGAAAAGAAGAAGTGTGTGAATAACAGAAATAAAAGCACTCTACTTCAATTTTAATTTTATAAATAACTTAAGCAGCAATCTCTGCACTCTCATATTCACTGCTGGTTTAAGCACATGCTTTCATTGTAACGTGCTTCAATGACAAAATAGCATCTAAAGCTTCATAAGACCTAGCACTTCAAAAAAACCCATACTTGTATCTTCATTACATGCGTTGTACAATAAGTGATCTTTCAAATGCTTTGAAAAAAAATGAAAACACAAACAGTGAAAAGTTTTGTTTTCAGCCACCTAAAGCATCTACAGGTTCAGACAAAAAACAGAAGATTTACTCAAAATCTATTACTTGAATATAGAAATGAATTTACCACCACCTTCTCTAGATCTTTCACTCAAAATAAAATCTGTGGAAATTTACTTAGAAGTTGATAGCTGGATACCTCAACTAGTGGGAAGATCCCTTCTCTCTGAAAACAGAGCACTGATGTTACATCTCTTCTTCTATGATTTCTCTTAAAATTTGTTAGTGTTAGCTGTTTATACCATAAATTCTAAATAAGAGGGACAATGGTAAGTCTTATAACTGAATGCAAAAGATTCCTAAGCAAAGATCACCAGGAACGTTAATTATATAACTCAGAGGGCAGTGAGGCACTGGAACAGGTTGCCCAGAGAAATTGTGGATGCCCCATTCCTGGAAGTATTCAAGGCTAGGTTGGATGGGGCCCTGAGCATCTTGACCAAGGAGGTGACATCCCTGCCCGTGGTTGGGGGCTGGAATTAGATGATCTTTAAGGTCCCTTCCAACCAAAAACATTCTACAATTTATATGATTCTATATCTTACTTTAGAGAGCTACTGAGAAATGGCATATGGTGATTTTGAAAACAAACAAAAAAAATCTGGTATTAGCAGATAAGCACTCAGATCAGAATACAGAGCATGCCTCTGGGCAACACCACACAGGCAGAGAAAGAAGAGCCATGATTTCTCAAATACTTTCACCAGAGACAGCACATAGGAACTTAACTGTCATGCATTGTGCTGCCCAGTGTGAACGATACTTGCTATTACAGCTGTACATTCATTACTAATTACCTCTATTATGTGAGCACCCAAAAGCTCCAATTAGTAACCAGGCCCTATTGTTTTAGATTCTGTGCAAGTACACAAGATGATGTGCTCCTGTTTTAGATGCCTCAGTCTGAATACAAAACCAGATAAGTGAATAAAAGAGCAAAAGCAGAGCAGCAATAAGCAATAACAGAACTGCTCATTCATCTTTGAAAACTATACATGGAAGCACAGAATCATGTTTGAGCTACAACCATCATCTCTTCAAACTGTCAGTCCAATCACTACAAACCAGTTTCCACTGAAACAGAAGTTCTGACAAGTGAGTTAAAGAAAAAAGGATCACACTGTCCGCACAGATTAATCTCACAAGCAGATAAAATACCTAGTCATAGAAATGCTGAAGTTTCACTGGAAGTTACTTTTCATTCAGTTCTGATCCTCAGGCAAGGTCCGTTACTAATTCTAATTGGACATTAGTATTAACATGATAATTCAGGAAATAGGATGAAAATTTCATTAGTAAAGAACTACAGCTCTTGGCATAAGACAAGCAGATCTCCAAACCACCTAGCAGAGTATTAATAACTTTACTCTTTAAACTTTAAAAAATGTCAACCACCAAATAAAGTTTTCTCTTTGGAAATCAATTATTTTTAGCATAACCAAATAAAGATAAGTCTTTCAAAGGCTCATTTGCCTCCACATATATGCTGTTCATGCAGTCCACATCAGCTGGGCCCCAAATACATGCTATAAGAATGATTTTATTAGACTTCCATTTTCAGTGGAGTTTGTTTTGGTGGTGGTTGTGCATTTTTTAGTTTTTACACAATTTTGAAGCTGACATGAGCCACAATAAAAATGCTAAGTTAGAAACTGAGGTTTCTCCTTTATTTGAATGTTTAGCATTTTTCACCATTAAATTTGAAAGTACATTTCAGGAAAATATTATTTAATGCAAAATAAGGCAAATTACTTGGTGTCCCATAACCTAGAGTCATTGAGATTAAGGAACAAAAACAGAACTGTATCTATCCAAATCCAATCCTGTACCCACCACAACATGTGTCCTCTACCTCTTTTTCCCAGATTCTTAGGATTCACAAAACTGGCTTTGAAAATACCCCCGGCACAGTACATCGCTGCACATGGTGTAGTGCCTGCCAAAACATATTTACAGTGAAATTGATCTCCTAGAAGTTCATGGAAGTTTTGCCCCTGACTTCAATTTTGATGTGCTTTATGCATGTTAAACTTCTTTCTCAGCCAAAAATCAAAACAACCATCTTAGCAATAAGGTTATATATGTTAATTTGGTGTCTGATAGGAGTTTTAAAAACCTTAAGTATAATTAAAAAAAAAAAAAACAAAACACAGCACAGCTTCCTCAAAACTTTAAGATCTCACCTTCTGAGTTTAACACAAAAGTAATTTACTGAAAAAAAAATCTAGAAGTATAAAGCAGATTAGAAATATTGTTTTAAAGGAAGATTAAAAATTCAGCTCCTCTAGGAGCTTTCTTTGCCCTGCAGTATTTCTTCAGACAAGCTATATCAAAGAAGATTATTTATTTTGACACTGTACCGCTGTTGCTGCTTTTTATTCATTTTCCTTTTTAAATATGCCTGTGTCTGTATTATCACATTAAAGAATGCAAAATGTAAGAAATTCCATCATCAACTCTAAGCACAAAATGCACGGCAGCTCTCCATTCCCAAGTGAGTTCATTACACAGCCTAGAATTCAGTCTTGTGAAAGCGCTGCCCTCCCACACAAATAAGCATTACCCAACTCCGAATAGCAATTAGCATCACTAATATGTTCACTGATGCAGAGGCAACAGCGAAATCCTGTTGCAGATATTAATATATATATTATATATACATATATTAAAATTAATTTCTTAACTTCCTTTTTTGACTGGCAACACATCAAAATCATGAGGGTGTCGCCTCTCTGTAGATTGATCACCCAGGATGAGGCCAAGCCACTCGAGCACTTTACTCCCTCTGGCAAGCAAGCATTGACTTCTGGCCAGACACATCAAATGCTGCAGAGAAGGCCAGGAGAATGAAAATTAATGACTGCCCTCTATCCACTGACAGTAGGAGATCATCTGTGTCACTAAGCCACTGCAGTTCCATGTCCTGACCCAAATCCAGACTGTGCTGGATCTAGAGTAAGCTTAAATTAGACAAGTTTGAAGTTGGCTTGTGGCAGATGGAACAATACAAACTGAAGCCCTGATAAACTGAGCAAGGCTCAGCTTGTTTTCTTCTATTAACTGCTGCTAGCAATGGTTGCTACTTCAAACTCTGTCTCCTGGAGGATGACGAAGCCTGAATACAGGACACAAACACAAGGAACTTACATGAAGACTTACAATATTATTTTCAATGTGTAAACAAAAGGAAAGCAATGTCTTTTTAATCAGCACACTGGCAGCTATCACAAACACCTTCACCAAACTTGTACATGTTTTCATTTGCATGAGTACACAGTGTAACCAGCAAGAAACACTACTTACTATACAAAAGCTGCTGCAGAATCTTGTACTCACCTTGACAGTTCAAATTCTAAATATTTTTTTTTAAAACCACACACACAGGGCTTTGGAAGTTAGTCTGTGCTAAGTATAACAACACTTTATATTTCTCTCACATATTTCTAGGTTAAAGTCTGCCATCAACAGTCGCCACAGCATTTTAAACTGAAAAATCCCTTAGATTCTGACTGACAGTCATTTCCAATTAACAGCCTCCAGCTTCGATATTTCTCATTCATGACCTTGCATTTTCTACAACTAAATATCCTTCCAATTTTATTATTCTGCTCCTCAGCGAATTCAGTGGCTTGTCCTCCTCACTTGTCAGAAGATACTTAGTTTGTGTTTCAACATTTTTAATGAAAATACAAAATTAATATTCAGGATCTCCATTTGGGGCTTTTTATGTATTTTCTTCTAAAAGCACCCGTTGTCATTTTCTTTCAATTTGTTCTTTACCTATCTTACAATTATAACAAACATCTTAAAAAAAAAAAAAAAAACAAAAACAACCTGTCAAAGTCCAGAAGCATGAGATCTACCAGTATTCCTAGGTCAAAAACCCAATTTCCCCTTATACAAACTCCTACCAAAATGGTAGATTGAACTCAGAGGAAATGCCATTCCTCATCTACACTTCTGACTGTGCTTCAGTCTTTCTATTAACTACCTCCCTTAATTTAACCAAATCTGTCATTTTAGAAAGAGAAAACACACATTATTGATCTATTTTTTGTCTCTCATTACAATCATGATGTTTTAAATTTAAAGCAAAGCATTTTCATCTACAATCAAGATGGTTTTCCCCCAGTATTAAAATACCATTACTAGGCTGCTGTTTAGTAAGTACAAGAGATACACAAGTATGCCTGTGTATCTCTTACCACGTTCAGAAGAACCTGTATGTGTCACTTGTCATAATTCTCCACCAATTCTCCACCCTCAAAAGAGTTCAGCCTCTAGTTAACTTTCACAACTGTAAGGTGTCTTCTTGGGGTGAAATGATCAGTTCCCTAAGGCTTTAAAACTGTCTTGGCTAAACTCTTATTATGGAGATCACACACTCAGCTTGCATTAGGTGTTCAACTCTGCTCACAATGACAACTCTGATCAGGCTGGGTATCTGCAGCAGATTTAGCAGTAACCCAGAAGTTTATCTTAACAAAACTGTAGTGATTTTTTTCAAAACCTGAACTCTGTAACAATTTTTTTCTTCTTCAGCTTATTAGGAAAATAAAATGTTATTCCTCATATTTTATTTTGCATCTTTCCAAAACAAAATTAATGCTTTCCAATATTCATGGTAGAGTCAAGAAAGTTATTCTAGTGCATCTGCTATGCCAACATCTAATTTCATTCATTTTCCAACATTCAGCCTCATGTTCTGAATCACTTGTTCAATATATCGCTGCCCTGACTCAATGCTAGCGTGAAAAAAAAATAATTTCCTTGTCTCATTGATCACCTCACGTATCACAGTGGAAGGGCTATGCTCAATTTTGATGTTCATAGCATCACTTCAGTTGGAAAAGACCTTTAAGAGCACTGAATTCAGCCACAAACCTAACATTGCCAAGTCCACCACTAAACTATGTCCTTAAGTGTCACATCTACGTGTCTTTTAAATACTTCCAGGCATTGATGAATTGACATCCATCAATTCACCCTGCTTATTTGAGAAAAAAAGAACTTAATTTCCATAAGATTTGTTAAGGTGGTATTCCCTGCACGTGGTGTAACTTTGTGCAAATCACCACTGTAGGATAAAAGATACCACACAGCTTTACAGGTATTCCATTTCCATAATTTTATTACTCATCAGTCTCCTCCACTGTTACCTCACTCAGCAGCAAAATATTTTATTTTTGCCTGCCACCACTCTCCTTTAAACTCTGAATGCAAGTTCCCCTTTTCCTTTTCCCCCCCTTGACAAGCCAAGGTTCAGAGAAAATATTTTGTGACTGTTATGGCCCTGAACATCATTAAAAGTGAGGCAGTGGATCTGCAGATACATTTACTACAGATATCATAATGCCCAAAACCACAGTAACAAACAATGCAAGCTTTGATATCTAAAAGGTACCACAAGCAGGAAGAGATGTGACCACACTTCCCTGCCTTACAAGGTTCTAAATTAACTCTGTTGGGTGAGAAAACTCATATAGCAGCTACTTTTCAGTGGTCAGTGAGAGCACAGAAATGCAGCTGCAGTCAAAAAAACCCCCAAACCAGCAAAGAGCATGAGTCACATAACTAATGGGTTAATGCAAAAGACAGAAATAATGTTGCATCATTATACAACTTTATGATATCCCCTCATCAGGTATACAATGTGCACCAGCATTAAAAGAGAATTCAGTTTTTGAATGAAGGAGACAACAGTAATACTAAGGACCATGGAGAAATGCTTACAAAGTATGGAAACTAGCATCATTCCTCCTAATAAAGTATCACAGTTCAGACTGAGCTCAAACTTTACTTTTTTTTCTGTTTTATAATTCAAGGATAAAGATGCCTTTAATTAATTTAACAGATGGCAAATCCAAAACCAATGTAAAACTACATTTTCTATCTAAAATATTATTAGGCTGTGAAACTCTGCTGCTAAAACCAAGAATTTAGCGAGGTTAAAAAAGACTATCCAGTTACAGTGTTTTTCTTGTCTGTCTTCCAGGGTTTTAATTAAGTTAGAGTGCTGGGAGGGAGGGATGTTTCTTTATTTCTAGAAGGATATTAAACATTTTGGGTTAAATTTCAAGTTGCCTTGTAATCATCATTTGACCTACAGCAAAGGGTAAATTAATCTGTAACTACTATATATTGAAGAGTTCTTACAGCATATTATGAGACGTCTGGTGTAAAACAAAAGAATTATTAACGAGTTAGAAAAGATCTGACCCAGTAACAATCTGTACACTAACACATTTATTTTAAATTCTAGATTCTCTTTGTTTCACCCAAAATTTAATGATCTTAAGTGCTCAAGTGTATATTAAAGTACATTTCTAAATTAGCGATTAGAAGACCATCGGAAAACAACAGTACAGGGTAATGGAACAAGCTTGATTGAACTATTGAATTCCTTCATAACTTTTCTTATTGTTGTTACTATCACATTCATTATTTAATACAGATAGAGCTTCAAGTTTGCTTGAACTTGTTTGACCCCACCTCTCTTCACAAACCTTAGAATCTTAGTCTGAAAATATTTTGGTGATTTAGAGAGAAATTTAGAAACAGGCTAAAAAATAGATTATATATATATATATGAAAGAAAAACAAACTAATTTCACATCAGATGACAAGTAGTTACATTCCTTCTTTCCCAAATGAGAACCATAAGGTCCTCTCACAGAGGGCTGTAACGTAGCAGTCAAGGAAAGAGTAACACAGCTTTGAAAAAGGAGATTCCCTTAACTTTGAACTGATTTACGCCAGAATGTATGCTGGGTCAATTCTGTCTGCATCACCGGCACAAGACTCAGAAGGAACACAACTACCATTTGTGCTCACAGAGTAGATCAGCTCCAAGAGAAAGGGCCACCCTAGATATCTGTACAGTTAAACTTCACAAACCCAATGTCATTCTTCTGTGAATGAGCTGAAGCCATTACACTTCATGGATGTGTTTGTAATCCCTGCCCAGGAGAACCAGAAGCACAGGATGCACTGTTCCACTATTGGAAGTGGTCTGGCAGAAAAGAAAATAAATAAATAAAGCAGTAATCACTGATAGTGGTCACTTGAACATCAGGTACCCATGCAGGCACACCATTTATCTTGATCTAATTAGAACATTTTAGGACTACAGCTGAATATTCTAAGATTAGTATTCATAGCACAAGCTGCATAATAAGCATTTAATGCATTAACTATTTATAAACAAACAAAAGAGTTTGCTTAGAAGACAATCTGTTCAGATACTCAAATAGTTATATATGAATTATCAGTTAGGTAGTACTTTTCAAAGAGCCCAGAATTGTGACCATAAAACTGTCAAAAGCCTGCTGCTTCACAAAATATATTTCCTGTATGGTATCACATTAGCAGTGCTCCTTAACCACTTAATAAAGGGACACAAAAACAACAGATTCCTTCTACCCTTTCTTTTCAGAGTCCTGATGGTGATGCTAACAGAGAAACCACAACCTAGAGAAAGAATACTTTATTTGGCCATTCAAGTAAATCTGGATCCAGATGAGGGATGACATGTTCTGTCACACCTACTTATTCATTCCTCTACTTTGATTCAATGATTTTACAAACAAGACTTCATGAGATGGAGAAGCCACAAAGTGATATGGACACCCCATAGTAACAAACGCATAAATACACCATCATCACCCCAAAAAATCCCACAAATTCCATCATATTTTTGTACCCAATGGTTCCAGATATTAGTCTAACACCTTACAACATTCTGTGTTCCCTCTTTTGACCCACCATCTGCCAGTCAGGAGAGACCTCCCCTGGTTCCTAATTAATAGTTAAACAAAACTGAGGAGTTATCTGGTGATGCCCATGAGTCTAGCTATCAAGATCTGACAGCCCCTTTTCTGCTGTCAAAGTCAGTCTGCTATCCAAAGTCTAGGCATGCTCTCATTACCTGTACAACAGGGAATGAGGTAAAACAGGAGAATGGGACATCATGTCAACAGGTGGAGATGATGAGGCAGCCTTGTACTGGAGCCTCTTCACCCTGAGCTATGATATCTTTACCTAGAAGGGGGGACATGCTAAACAAACTGAAAATGCCCTTAATCTGAACTCAATTTATCAAAGCCTTATTTTTTCACTCTCAAATGAAAACTAAAGTAAGCATGCAATATTCACAGGTTTTAATGCTGTGGAAAACAAGCTGGTATCAGTTTTGTAATCCTAAATTTACTGCCCAACGCAACCGTACAGGATTATTAAGATCCAGAGTGAGCAACAACTCACATCTCGGCTCCTAAACCTCCAACTTTCTAGTGTCAAAACACATCATTCCTGCCTTCCCATCCCATATCACATCCTCTTTCCCCCCTACCTAAACACACAAAATAAAACCATGAATTAGGTATCTGCTTTTTAGAAAATTAAGAGGAATGCTGCTCAGAGTGCTTAACATCTATGAATTGCTCTTTTCAGCAACCATTAGAAAGGCATTTATACATTATAATCCAGAATCACATATGTGACTTTTATATACTTTTGCAGAATCTTCTGACATTATGTTATCACTACACACTTCAAAAGTTAACCTGCAGGTTCCTAACAACTGACTAGTACGGTAGCCTATAAAAAACATTTATTTATAGCTTTTAATCTTGACTGAAGGGGAGTAAAAGCTTTATTACAACCATTTTAATAACTTGCACAACTTCAGTTTCCAGCCAAACAATTAAGAATACTATTCTAAATAAAGTCAGCCAAATAAATTCCACAGGAATTACAGACTCCTCCTAAACCAAAATTCTTCCAGCTACAGAGGTGGATGTACAGAACTAGTTTAAAAATGGGTGAGCTTCTTTTCCCTTAAAGAATAGTCACAATAACTAGCAAGAAGGACCACAAAGGACTAGGCCATGTAAACAAAAACTGCATTTCTTTCCAAAGACCTTAAATACATAGCATAAAAAACACACTGCAGAGACCAAAGGAGTGGACTAGCAACAGTCACTTTAATCTTTTAACTAAGGCTTTTTGTTGTCTCTTAAGTACCATAGCATTTTGACAATTTCACACAAATAATAATAGAAAAACCGTTACAACTACTTTTTTGAGACTTTCAATGAAAATAATAACAAATGTCAGAAAAGTGGCTGTCCTACACACACAAATGATGTATAATTACCAGTTGAGGCTTTGCCCATTGCTGATAGTTACATAAGCATGATTTGAATAAAGCTCATTTAACTTGGAATCAAGTAACTTGGGTTGTTCACAAAACGTGTCACTCCTATAAAAAAAATCCATTTGGTCCTGAAAAGTCTATTTGGTACATGTCCATCCCCTGAATATTTCTGTCCTTTACAATTTCACGCCACTGAAGTGTGCCACGACCACAGAAGAAGGGATACACAGAATTACCAACTGATCGTCAGAACCAATTAATATTTAAGTCTCTTTCTTCAGATAAGTGGGGAGGGGAGGAAGGGAAAGGAAGGGAAGTGTAGTTTAAAAGTACCCAGACGATTCTTGTGTGGTTCTTCATCCCATCCTATTAGGATTAGGAGGCAAACATTTTTTCCTTACTACAAGACCATACACATGTATTAACCCTAACCATGATGCAATGACAAGACACTGAAAACACAATTTATAATTCACCTTCTCACTAGCTATCTGGGTGAGAAGGCAAGGTGCCCAGGAAGGGAGTATTCATACCTTGAGAAAAATTCTTTTAACTCATAAATGCTTTTCAGTGATTAACAACCTTCCAGTAATTAACAGACCTTAACTTTCCTCCTAGCACCATTTCTGAAGATGTCTGAAAATCCCAACATCCTACATTTTTGTCCCCCTCCTCTAAATAAGAAAGAATCCCCTAACAATTGTGTAGGCCTCCAATTCAGGCACTTCGCCCAGTACTGGGCATAAAATTCCACATCCATGAGAATCTGGTCATGTCATTTGTACCAACCTAAAAATTAATCTATGGCTTCTTTTTCATTCCCAATAGAGTCTCCTTCAAGTTCAACTCCACATTAATATCTTTGCTCCCAGGAGACAATCTTTCCATTCTCTAGGTCTGCTTTCATGACAAGCTGGTCTCTTGTTCTCAATAATGAGATCTCAAGTGCATAGATTTGTTTTTTAATTGGATTAGTACTACTCTCCAATGTTCACTGTCCTCCATCATTCTCATTATTATCCCAGCTTTCTCTATAACCTTCGCCTGTCTCTCAGGGATAATAGATTTTCATGAACCTATTCAACTATCTTTTCTTTAATCCTTTACAGAGAGGCAACCATTTTGCTATCTTGCCACCTAATTTTGAGCTAGTATATTTTACCTCTTAATTTCATAAACAAACAAGCAAAAAAATCTGTTTCTCAGTTCTCTTAATATTTTTTTGAGTTGTTCTTTAGCAGTGATCATATTTTCACTAATTACTCTGGACCAAATGACTTTTGGATAACTTCTCATATTTAGATAACTTCACATATTATGTAAGCTTCATCTCATCATGTATAGGAAAAGAAAAAGTACTGAGCCATGGAAATTCAGGAAGAAACTTCAACCTCTTCTTCATTACACTTCAAGAAGATGTATGAAAAGTTATCTTAAAACATACTGAGTAGACTTCTTTCTAGTAAGGGCCACACATCTGTTTCTGAAGAGGTTGCAACTGCCAATAACTTTAAGGTTCTACTTCTAAAATCTATAAAATCTAAAAAAAAAAAAAAAAGCGCTGAGGTATCAGTAAAATAGAATTTTTCTTCAATTTGTACAAAAAGCTGAACTGAAAAAGCCTAGAAAGCTATCACAAGAATGATAATAATACAGTAACTAAATAAAAAGAACTATATTCAGCATAAATAAATATTATATATAGATATTGATTTATTGAAGTATTTGAGATAAATCAAACTTATTTGATTAACAATCAAAAAATTGCCCACCAGTTTTATAATACAGTAAATTGTAGCTTTACTATTTTTATTTTGTATTGTGATAACAATGTGAATTATTTAAGCAACAGGGCATGTTCCTAAAATATAATTTGCTAATCAGGAAAAAATAACCAACTTCAGAGATGTTTTTAACTATTTTGTTACAAACACCTTTTAGACAATTAGCAGCAATTGTCAAAGAGCTGGTTTACATTCTGCACCTACTTATTCACATTTAGATATCTGTAAGCCGTCAAACTTGCATGAATATTTTCCAAATTTAAGTCTTTCACAAGAGCTATCTGTTCTGCATTTTTTTAAATAGCTGCCTTACCATAACTGAACTGCCATAGTATTATGATATTATTATTTTTTACTAAAACTGCATGTGTACAGATGTGAAAAATAAAAAAAGGTATTCATACAAATGTAGGAAAATACCTTACGCCCCTGAATAGGTTGCGTTTAGTGCAGGTCACATTTTACCATTATAAAACCTAGCCTTGTCTGATTGTACTGATTTTAATTATTCCACAGACAACTTTTTATTATTCTTAGTGGTAGCAGTCTTTTTTTCAGAACTGGTGTCTCATTACTTTACCAACCCTACTCCTGTCTGAACATTCAGCTCCACTCATTAGAACAAGCATCTGCTATAAACAGCATTAACGAGACACATATCAAGGGATACAATGAGCCATTACCCACCTGGGTTAATAATTTTACAATACAAAGCTGATAATACAGACTCACGCAGTAAATGCCTTGAACATGCTGTTACAACTGCCTTATTGAGACAGTAACTACTAGTTCAGAAACACAGCACGGCAAAAAAGTAAAGTTGTACCTACCTTGTAGCTACTGTTACCATACAAAGTGTATTTCATCTCAACAAAGCCAAAAGGCATGATATTAGTAGTTCAAAATTTGCCCTTTGGATTTCTGTGCCTTATGAATAGATTAGCATTAGGATTATTTATAAGATGCCGGAGGTTTGACAACCGTTCCAATAAATATACAGGACAGAATTTACACCAAACCAGACAGAATAGCTGCAAAACTGTGACTTTTCAAAAAAATTTTTAATAGTAATAATTTAAAGCACTATAATTTTAGAGGCGAATTTGCATATAGTATTTTCATACGCCCAAATAGCTGGTACAAAGGAAATATTTTACCAAAAAGGTGCCAGTGCTAAGTGAGCTTCACAGATATTTTAATTTAAAGTTCACCTCTCTAAACCTAAGATGGAAATGTACACATCTTTATACATATTCAGTTATAAACAAGAGGGGAGAAGTATTTGTTCACACTGCATTTTTCCTTTTGGGGCAAACATGCTCCAGAAGGAAAGCTGGAGAGAGAACAAGGAGGTGTGTCCTGATGATGCTTATGGAACAAGGACCCTGGAAAACAAGTAAAGAACAAGCAAGACCACAGCATAGGAACAAACTCTTCAAATCAGGACAGACTAAGCAAGGATAAGTCAAAGGACTTTGAACTCAGGGCTCCAAGAGAACGGAGGAGGATGAGTTTTGACCCAACCCACGCTCAGAACCCACACATTTACAAAAATATGTAAGATACTAAATGCTCCAATAAATTTCTCCAAAATATTTTATAGTGGAAGTATTTGACAGTAATTCTAATCTATTTTATAATGTTTAGTCAACAGAAGATGATAAATAGTGCTCTTTTATTTAGGGAAATACTTTTTTAATAAAATTATGGGTAGAAAAATAGAACAACACTAAGAAATCAAGAAAACATGAACGGTTCTACCAGCTGAAAAAAAAACAGCCAAACAACAACAGAAAAAAAACCCACAAAAAACCCACCACCACCACAATAACAACAACACAGTTCGTAAACCAGAAGGGTGAAACTTCAGCTTGAGTTGAAATCTAGGAACAGCAAATGCTTTTGTAGAAAAGTAAGATGCCTCAAAGGAATTACTGCCACTGCATAATGGTTAAGAGAATGTACAAATAAAGGCTTCAGTCATGAAACCTCCAGAGAAAACTACTGCTGTGGGAATAAAATGCAGGTATTTAACAGCGATGAAATTTAAGAAGTTTGGGTAAGTTGAGCAAATATTGCTATTAACTGAAATGAAGGTGCTTTATTTCAGTGAGAAAGTATAATAGAAAGTTATTAGTTATGCATCTGCTTTTCTCTAAGTCCAATCAGGTCAATGAAACAGCAGCAAAGAGAGAACAAAACAAACCAACCAAAAAAAACCTGCATGCCAACCTAATAATATTCTAAGAGGCTAAGTCTAGACTACTGCACTGAAACTACAGTTAACAGAATAGCTTCAGAAATCTCTGATGACAGGGGCTTCATCTCTAGACAAAGTAAGCAGGGGATCCATAAATGGGTCTCACTAACTGATGTCTTAATATTAAATTCAGGAAGGTCACGCCTGTCAACACAGGCTTTAGAATAATTAATGAAAATCTGTTTAATTGCACATGGAGTCTGGATCGTTGAAGAACAACTAAATAATTAGAAGCATGTCCAATGTAAAAACTATCACAATCATTTTTCATTGCTGATTAGGGTACATATCATGCACAGTGTCTAAATGTCCGAATAATAGCTCAGGTTTTCATCTTTTATCTCTCTCATTACTTCAGCTCAATTTCACTGACACTGGATCTTTGTAGCTCCATTTCTTCTCTGAATATACCTATCAGTCTGTGTATCTCCACAATCATCTACAGGTTATTATGTTTTAAAAAAAACCCTAAAATTACTATTTAATTCCCTCAGTTTTATTCTTCATCCATTCTGTTTTGTCACAATTCTAAAACACAGGATAGAATGTTCAAAATACTGAAAATTCCTACAAGAAATTAGATGTACATTTTAATTTCTTCCACAAAAGGCAGTTCTCCAGGTGCCCTACTATTTTCTATATAACTGCTTCAGTACTCAGAATATAGGCATCTCATCCATACATTTAAGTAAGAAAATGAGAATATTTCATAATTTTCCAGATTAATAACATAGTATATGACAAAGCAAGACTCTTCAGGTCCGTTTCAGTTGGCTGAGTTCAGTTGTTCAGGCTCAGCAGCTTTTGAAAGCCCTGCACTGCTCTAAGGATATGCCTTGATCTCCCAGTACCACACTGCTGTAACTTCCCACCCTGGGAACGCCTGTACTGCATTATCCAAGTGCTTGTGTATACAGCCAGCCAATGTTAAGAAGACAAATATTCCCACCCGTTTCTTATGCCATATGGAGTGCAAGTTTACTTTGCCTTTTCACACCATGCTCTGCTCAAGATAATAAACCCTTGAAGCGCAAACTCCACAGAGGAGAGACACTGGCAGGGTTGTTTGGGGTTTTTTATAGGAGACAGCTTAATTCTGGCTGAACTGTGCTGAATCCTGACTGACTCCATGTGGAGCCACTGGGTAATTCGCATAAGACACCCAATTCCCCATATTTTCCAGGATTTTCAGTGTCTAGGATACTCCATTCTATTACTAAAGATAACAAACCTAACAAAATAAAGAATGCATGAAACACTTTAGAAGACGTCCAATCAGTCCAATCAGGTTGTAGTTTGTTACTAAACAAAAGGCACTCCTACAATGAATGTAAGAGAACTGGTGAGGCAAGATAAAACTACTGACTCTTTAGCCGACATGAACTACAAGTTTGAACAAAGGATCACATTATGAATAAAAAAACACTATGAAATTTCCACTACTACCCAGCTTCTGAAGGATCAATTAGAAGTTTTAACTTAGCTTTCATAAATAAAGTCTTCAGCTTAAGAAACTCTTACTGCTATTTAAGATTATTCTAAGACCTCGGTGGCAAGTCCTGGCTGACAGACAAGCAAGGGTTAGAGAGAAGAATTACATTTATCAGTCAGTCTGCAGAACAGCTGCTAAAAAGAAACTTGGCCTCAAACTTCAGCAAATGTTGCGTACCAAGATGGAAAAAAAATTCATCTCTGAAGCCAGTTTTTTTGTTATGCTTTGTCCTCTGTACAAGCAAATTCACTTTCCTGAGAAAACACAAACTGTCTACCCAATTTACTGTGTGTTTCTTTTTCATTTAAAATTAACTTACCGAGTGCCGTCTGCTTTCCAGCTAACTTTGTATGGCTTCTGCTCCAAAAACTTAATATTTTGCTTGTCCATGGAAACAGGCTGCGCTCCAGGGAATCCAGACCTAAGAAAAAAGAATCATGTTTATTAATGTTCCGCAATAAATAGTCACATAAGGCAATACATTTTTTACATTACACTGAAGTCACACCTTGTATCAGGCTTGTTGCAAGGTTAACTCTAAGTTAGAACATCTTCTCCAAAAAAGTATTTTTCATGAGAAATCAAATGCCTATCTGATAAGAAAAAGGATATTTGCTTATGACAAAACACTAAATTATGTGGAACTTCAAAGTATTAACTTTGGAGAAAGAGATGTTTGAATTCAAAATTACAAGCACTAGAAGAAATAAAAGTATCAGAAAGTTAAGAAGCACTATGAGCAACTCACTGAATTATTAGCTTCGGAAAGGAGAAGGTCAGAATATGAGACATTAAAGCCAAAGTTCTAATTAAGATTGGACATGAATTCAAGTTGGCTATAAAAATGAGTATAATACATAAATATTGAAGTGAAATACCAGTTGTATAAATAAATCTACTGCTTGAGCAAGCACTAAATTTTACACAAATACCTGGACTAGGCTACATTTGGAATTTGCCCAGCACTAAGTCATCTGAACACATTTTGTTATCTCAATGGAAAAGCAATTTTAGAATCTTGTTTCTTAACATCAACAGTTGATCAATCCACTTCATAGTACAATGCAAGACTGTTTCATTGCCAAGAGTGTTTGAGGCTTTCTTTATTTTAGAAACAACCCATTCAAAAATGGTCACATTTTTTTCTCATTTTTACAATGAGCTTCGTCCTTCTGCAAAACATAACACTTATTTCTAGATAGTATAAATAAACAAGTTCTAAGTTTTCATACCCTTCCCATCCACAGAGCTGCTGACATTTTTGCTGTATTCCTCCTAGCTTTGGTTGCGTTGTCACTTGGGTCACACATTTAACTGTTATTCCTTCCAAGAAAATTGCACCCTAAATAAATTAAAAGAAAAAAAATTAGTATTTAGCCTTCATTAAAGCAGATCAGAATATGTCAATACAAGATTCATTCTGTTTTTACAACCCTCTCAAGCAATACTAGCTTAAATATTTCTTAAAGATTTACACATAATAGCAAGACACATCAAGTGAGCTTTGCCAGTAAACTCACAGGTGAGCCATATTATAAACCCAGTAACTGAGTTATTTATGGGGGAAAAAAATAATTAAAATACAAAGGAGGTAAATAGTAAGGGATAGCTAGGTACTTAAATGTTTACACTGTTTAGCTAATGCTCTCAGGAGAGTTCCCACATCAAACTAAAGCAGCAGTCTGACTTATTTTTCACTTTTAACTAAAATGGTGTTATTTAAAAATAAAGAACACTAGTATCAGGTACTTAATAGTAAATTGGTCACATATAGAATTTGCAGGGATTAAATTAATCATCCTTAGTATGCAAAGTATTATATGACAATAACATAGTGTAAGACATCTATTTGTGGATGGGAATCTGAACCCAAACACTAAATACAATACTAAAAGTGTTGTAAACCGGGAGCAAATCACTGTACATTAAGGGTCACAAAATTCTTTCTAGCAGAAGCCTCCATAACACCACTTTTAAGTGTGTCAAAAAGCATGGCCAAAATAAGTAAACTGGGAACTCAGGAAATAATTGACCTATGAAATGTTAAATAAAATTTCTTAATGTAGAAATAGTATTTCAAGATTAACAATTCCATGTTTACCCTGATTCATGGATAGAAAGAGCTGCTCAGTAACAGCAGACATGTGAGATAAACATACGTAGCTTAGTAATTAGTGAATTAAAGTCTAATTTAGTGAATCAAAGTCTAAATTTAGACACAAGGAGGTTGATTATTTTTTTTTAAACAAGTATCTCAGTAGATGAAGATGTTAAGTCCTACTTTTCTCCTTTCAAATGTTTGAGATGCATGTTTTCAAATAGTTATATTAATTTTATCAGACCTAGATGACAATTCCAGTACAAGAAGTTCAGTTACACATATTTCACCTCCACCTCAGTGACCTATCACATTACATGTCTCAAAGCTCAAGCTTACACTGTAGGGAAAGCAACTGAAAGAATGAAAGTACTTATGCAGCAGCAAACCCAAGTGGTTCTCAGTTGAGCTAGGACAAACTTTTTCACAAAAGAAAAACATAAACAGTGGGTCTGTAACAAAATATTTATGTGAAAATATATTTGCATAATTTTATTCTCAATCTAAACCAGGTTACTAAAGTGGAGTTGTTATCATGAATGCCACAGAAGAGGCTAAGTAGAAATTACAATTGAATGCTGAAAATAAAACTCTAAAATAGCTTGTATATTTCAGAAAAAGTTTGATGTCAAACGGAATAAAAACAAATCCTGCATAACAGAACACATTAAGGCCATCAGGTCTACAAAGCTACAAAATTAAATATTTCTATTGAGACCCCAAATCAACCAAAATTATTTCAACAGCAACTCAAATAAATTTTCAGTGCAGACTAAGGAGATGAAACCATGACTTTTGACTTGTTGAGCTATGAATCCTGCAAATGAAGATACAAGTATTTTGTGTCTGTTCTCTAAAATGCTTGAACCTAGCCTTAACAAATCTAGCTGCATACTACTGATGAAAGAACCTTTTAGCTCCCTTTCATTTCCACACACTGTGGCAGTCATCTATTCTTCTCTTGAGCAAGTCTAGGAACTAATTTAGCAAACATAACATCATAAATTAGTACTTTTCTGCCAAATTAGTATCCTGAACTAACTCACCATGGGATGACTCAGCACTAGTGCCAGCACAAGGGAATCAGAAGGAACGCAAGGAGTGCAGGGAAAGTAGGGCCACAGTTCTCAGTACAGCCTGCATTTAGTTAAGATTAGCTCAGTCACATCATCAAATGGTATTCTGAGACCAGCACATCCTAAAGAAATATACTGCCTCATAACCTTAATTACCTTGAGCTCAGCCCATATTATCCGCGTGGGCATCAGCAGGTGCAACAGCACACAGGTGAGTGGGCGAGGGAGGCAGACAGCTACTCGTGCCTGGCCAGCACATTGTCTGAATTCTGATAAGCAGTTAAGGACATCATGAAACAAAGGAAGATGGTCGTGCCTTGCTTCTGCCAATTGCTAAGATTAAAGCAAAAGGCCAGGAATGGGAAAGATTTTCCAGAAAAGGAAAAGTCATAAACACAAAATTCATGCCTGCCATTTGCAAGTGTCTCTTGCAGATTATCTACTTCAAGTATAATCACTAGCTAAGGCACAGCACTATGAAAACAAGGTGAGTCACTTGGCATTCGTGATCAGCTAACTTAGCACTCCAAGTTGCATGAGGATATTCCTTGGATAAAGTGCTAAAACTGAGCCAGACCCATGCACTTTCTGCACCACTGTTCAGCTATCAACCCCTGTGAAAACAGGACACTGGAAAACGTGGTGCAGATGTGCCAGGGCACTCAGACCCCCAGGAGCAACTCAAGTCCTCAGCACTGCTAATAAGCCAAGAGTTATAATTCCTAAAGGATCCAAGGAAACTACGTGCACTTAGTAGTTACACTCTGCACAACCTTCATACCATCTATACTAATCAAGTTTGCCCCACTTGCCACTGTATTTCTCCACCCATCACTTCATCTGAAGAAGTGCATTGTGCATCATCTTGTGCTGGTTCAGATCCTAAACACCATCTGGAAGAGGGGATGAGGGGGAACAGCCCCACACCTTCCTGAACCCAGTGGCTATCATCAGCTACTCAGAGTCGACTGAGTGCCAATATGCTCAGAGACTGCCTTCCAGAAGACAAGAAACATTCCAAAGTGTGTCAGGAAGAGATATCTTCTAAAAGAAAGGATGTGAGAGACAGGGAGCTACATTAATCAGCTTAGATTTAATACCAAAATACAGGACCAAATCACAGTAACTACCTCTAGGCATGTACAAACAAAAAAGACACAACAAAATCATACTGTGACTCAGTAACAAAGGTGTTCAACTAATCATTTGGTTTTGGTGATAAAACAGTCTTCACAGAATTGGAATTGCTTGCATTTGTCTTGGTTTGTCTTTTGTTTGCTTGTCTTGTCCTCATAGTGGGAACTCAGAAAACATGGGATAGATGTAACTTCCATAAAACAGACAAACGATTCTTTCAAAACCAGGTTCAGTTAGCATTTCACTAACAAAATGGCAGAATTATACTGAGAAGGATCTGCAAGGTCTGGTTTAGGTATAAGATAACTAATTTATTTCCCCTGAATTTCCTAGTAGCACATTCTTATTTTTGTGACATCTGTGACTTTAGTAACAGGGATACAGACTGTGATGGTAGCTTAAGAATTCATTGTTACCCTTAATTTTAAAAATGGGCTGAAAATAATACAATGCAATTCAGTATAAATGAAGTTATACACTTAATAAAGGGTAAGAAATTATACAAACACAAACTGGTAGATAATTAGAGAAAAAGATATGGAGGCATCGAGAGACCAAAAGCTGAATTAGTGTTGTTCTGTCTTGTAAAAGGCAATTATGTTGAGATATACAAACAGACATATGAAATTATTTTCTCCCTATTAACCCCTACTAGGATGACCTCTACTAGAGCTTGTGTTCAATTACAGGTA
>JAWWES010000115.1:78739476-78754939 GCA_035583135.1 Lophotriccus pileatus | reverse complement strand
CAAACTATTTCTTCCTCACAAGTTTTCTAACTAATTTCTTATTCACAGGACATTTTTTACTTTGCTATCTCAGATTACTTCACATCTCCTGTAATGAATGGGACTGAAAGCACCAAACAAATCAAAAGGGATGGGGTGTGAAAGATGCTCAGATTTGTCCATGATGATATGAGAGGAACACTATAATATATTCTGGAAAAGATGGCAATGAAAGCCAAAAGAGGTGGAACAGATTTCAAGTACAGAAAACAGCTGAAAGAAAATGATTTCTAAGTTCTAGAAACACAGCAGTCTTTGGGTAAAACGAGTTGTTGAAAATTGAATCAAGTGAGGTTTCTGAACACCTGCTGGAGAGCTTTCAGACTGGGTGACCTTTCTTAAAACTCACTGTAAAATGCACCTCAGTATTTACAATACATCAGCAACACCCCTACATCGTATCTGAAGGAATGTGTAAAACAAGGCACTGTTATTTGTTGATGAGGAATCCATCTGTATTCATTCCTCATCAACAAATAACTGTGCTTTATATTAAAGAATGATACAGCAAATTAGATTTATCTTGATACAATGTTTAGCATTAACTACCACCTTGTCAAAATTCTTTCTTTTGCTGTGGACATTTTTCCCTATCAGGTGATATCTGGATGTTATGTCAAAAAAATCTGACAGAGATGAACAAACTTGATACAATTAATTACCTGAACCAAAGAGAAAAAAAAAGTTTAATTTTAAGGCTTTTCCCACAGAGGTTTGAAAATAGAGATTGCATAAAAGCAGGAGGTTCAAACAGATTGAAGTGCCTTTCCTCTTCAAAACAAAGGACCAATTCTAATTACTGCACGCTGCTTTTAAATTGTTAGATTAAATGCATTCAAATTTGCTAGTTCATAAGAAAAACTAGAACCACACTATAAAGATATCTATGTCTGTGTCTACTTCCCAAACTCAGCTGGGGTTCTACAAAGATTCAGCCAGCCACTACTAACAGCGTTCTGTCTCCATTACTCCACTGTCTTCATTCCAAGTTTACTAACAGACAGCAATGAGCCAGTTCTTTGCAAACAGTTTGCATGTGCATGCAAAGAACCAAATAACTGTATGTCCAGTCATAAGAATAAGCTGCAACAGGTGCAGAATTTTCTTCCCTTAAAGGACCACACACGAGAAATATCATCAGAATGCTTAAGGAGCTTGTTAAGAACATGAATTCCACAGGAAGCTGGTCAACAAGGAAATGGCGTTTCTTGAATCCTATCAAACCTGCAAAAGTTATGTCCACCAGCATGGTACAGACATTGTTCGGCATTTTTACAACAACGTTGTTTGAAAAATGTAACTATTCTATATGAAGGCATCAACATTTTTAAAAGACAGAAAAAACAGGTGAGTCTGCATAGAAGCATGCTGTAGACTTTGGTCAAAAAACAAGCTGGAAACAAGGACTTTGTTTGCCCCAAATCCTTCAGAAGTACGTACGTTGCTCTAGCTAATCTCTTCAGATTCCAAAAAATAATAAAAAAGAAACCCCTACATGCAAACCTACATGAAAAAGATGAAAAAGTAAGAGAAATAACCTTTCAGGCATCTCTGAACTCTACATTCTTACTCAAAACGTGGGACATGTCACGCAGAAGACACCAGAAGAGACACCATACAATAAATGCACTACTAAAAGCCCGCACACAGCAGGTACAGCTGACCTTTGACCTACCAGACCTTGCTTGACCGCAACAGGCTAAGTACCAAGGGATATGAAAAATGTTAATGTGGGCTGTTTGCTCAAGATTATTAGGCAGTTTTGAAATAACATATAGTGAATACATTAGGATAGCTGTCAAGACAATGAGTGAAACCTACTGAAGATGCCTTCAGTCACTCTCCATAAATCCCTAGGAATTAACATTCAAATTTACCTCCAGTCCAACTTCTCAACCAAAAAGGCACAGATCAGAAATCCAGTTCTATTGAAACCATGTGTACAATGGACACCTAGACAAGACAAGAAAAGGGCATAATCACTTGCAAATGGTTTTAACAAACATGATTTAGCAGCACAAGTGTGGTTGTGGATTCTTCCACCTTCATTTGTAACATTAAAAGGTTATCTCCCTTCCCATTATGGCAGCACGACCACATAAGGCACATAAGCCTAAAAAGGCAGTTTAGTACATTCTTTCTGTAAATTAGCAGCAACAAGAGTATAGGATACTTCAGTTTATCCCAATCAACTGAATGCAACTGAAATATGGCTAATATAGATAAGATTCACAAATCTGCTCAATTGTTTATCAAACGGCAATACAATCAAATTCTATAATTGTGCTTTCAGTGGATTCAACAAGCATGACATTCATTTCACACTATCAGGCAGAAAAATCATATCCAGATTACCCTACCTCAAACTTGAAAGCAGTGCCAACAGACCACAATTCTGTCTCAAATTTGCTATTACCATGCTAACATCAGATTTATTAATTATGGAAAAAAAAAAAAACCTACAGAAAGAAAACTATACAACAGCATAATCACCTTGAATTACTTATCTTTTCAATGTAAGAAAAAAAGAATTAAGTCTTCAGCCTCTATTTTACTGAATTCATCCCCCGGTGAAAGGAGGGATGCCCTGTCAAATGCACTGGAAATTTTTTTTTCCTCAAGGCAACAGCACCACCTAGTGATAAAGAGACCAGCCTGAAAATTTGTGCTATTAAAAAATGTCTTGAAGGATTCAGGCAAAATGAATTTTCCTACTGATTCTTAAAATATAAATATCATTACAGTTTCCACTAACAGCAAGCTCAATTATTCCTAATATATTTTTCAGTTGTTACCCTAGGATCATAGAATCATTTAGGTTGGAAAAGACCCTTCAGTTCATTGAATTCAACCACTGGCCTAACACTGCCAATTCCACCACTAAACCATGTCCCTAAATGCCACATCTACACAGCTTTTAAATACCTCCAGGGATGGGGACCCAACCACTTCCCTGGGCAGCCTGTTCCAGTACTTGAAAATGTCACCTTTTGGTGAAGAAATTTTTCCTAATATCCAACGTAAATCTGATTTTTTTTATCTGGAGGTCCAAAAACAATACCTACAAAGAGTAGAGTGATAAAACCCAAAAACTCTAAATGGATAAACAGAAGTATGTATCAACTGTAGCAGGATCAGATTTCATGCCTGCCCCACCAACCTTCCCTTCCTAATAAAGCAAGGCAAAAATTACTACGAATTTCTTGAATGCATCCCTCCTAACCATTTAAAAATATTAAAAACTGTGTAACTTGCATCGAATTAAATTAATTTTAGCTTCATTATAGAATTTGTTTTTAGCAGTTATTCCTCCTCTGTTTTCTGCTGAAGCAAAATTTTTGCAATTTGCTTCCTTGAGGTTGGCAGGCATACTCCAGTCCTTCAGGCTGAAAAAATAGTTTCCATCCTATATTGTTATCATTGAATAGAAAATTTGGATCACTTATCATTCACATTTCAGTCCCTTTTCCTATCTAATCTTGACACCAGGAATGAAATTGCACAGAATTGCTATCAATAAGTCCTGCAGCTGTTACTGCTACCAAGAAGGTTAAGTCAATAATTTCATACACATGACAAAGATAAGCATCTCAGCACTGAGACCAATGGCTTGGAAGGGAAAGATTACGCAGGGTGCAGTACTAGCACTGCTGTACGCTGCTTTCACTTCTGATAAAAACACCCTCCGCACCAGTCCCTCTGATGCTCTATCAGAGGAAACAAGTGTCCCAAACCAGAAATTTCAGTAATTCATAGAAGGGAAACAGAAAGTCCCAACATTTCTCTTTTACTAGGAAAGTCTAAACCACATTATTCAAAGGCTTCATATTCATAATATTTAACATATTATTTTTTCCTTGACTCTTGCTGTTTTTTTCATAAAGGTGAAACATCTACCTGATGGAAAAACATTTCAAAATTTATTGAGGTAAAAAAGTTATTGAGTCAACACTGAAAATGGCATTTTATAAGTTGAAATACCTGTTAAATGTCTCTGCTATTTATAGGATATCACCATGCTACCCATGTTGCATCTAACTGCTGACCATAACCAACATTTTAAGCTCTGCAGTATTATTGGGGATCAAATGGAAGAACTATGAGAGGGAAGTGATAAATGATGAGTTGCTAAATGAGAGTGCACCAGAACCTGAAATATTGTTGGTGACTAATCCCACTCACTCTCGTTTAGCAGATTCTCATTTTTCATATCATATAGTTGCATTACAGTTCAGAGAAGAAATTACAGGTCTCAAATTTAAATTGCATTCTGTGTGAAATAAAGAAATAAGAAAGTACACAAAAGAAACTTATGTGAAAAAAAATGCCCATATTAAACCTCTCAAGCACTGAAAAAAACCATTCTCAGTGGTATTCTGGGACAAAACAAGAAGCAAAAAATACAAACTGAAACACAATAAATTCTGTTTAAACATGAGAAAAAAACACCTGTATATTTTAAGGGTTAGCAAACACCGGAAAAAGTTGCCAGATGATGATGTTGCAGAGTCTCCAGGCTTGAAGCCTGGTCAAAAGCCAAATGGGTATAGTCCTGAGCAAGCTGCTTTAGCTGGTCCTGCTCTACGGAAGGGAACCTGACTAGCTGATTTCCACAGGTCCCTTCCAACAACTTCAGCTAATGTACTGTGACTCTGTACAAATCCTAAACTGCATGCACGTACCAGCTTAGTTTACCAAGTTCTTAGCAATGACACCTACACAAACAACTGTCCCTTGTACACCCTGTGTCACACACTCAGACTCAGGAAGGTCACAAAATTATCATCCAAGAGGATTGAGGACAACACCCATTCTGACTCTGGAAACTCATCTGCAAAGTAGTTTCTTGTGTCTGACAGTTTGCTGATAGAGATGAACATCAATGTGCTTAACGAAAATTAGAGTAAAACGGTTTTACCTAAAACTAGAAGCAACACAAATTAAACTGAGAACTTATTTCTCTCTGGGTAAAAAAAAGTATCCTTCAAACATTCAAATGTTTGTGGTATACTGCAAGCCAGTATACCACAGAAGAAAAACTTAGCCTAATATCTACTACCAGTTTTGTGAGATTTACTGAAGAATCTCTGACAATTCAGCTGCCAAATATGACTTCAAGTAACGCAGATCATCAAATGTCAACACAGTACCTGCATTTGTATCAGCAGAAGTTAAAAACCACAATGCAGGTATCATGTATTTGTAGACAGTTCTCAAGTCTGTACATTTTTCTGCATTAAGTTAATAGCTGTAATCAAAGTGATGGATGCAGAAACATATTATTTCTGCAAAAATCAGAAACATACTCATTTCTGCAGTAGAAGCAATCAAATCTAGTATGCATAGACATCGTAGGGAGAAACTTCCTTTGCTTGGACCTTTAAGAATAAGAGACTGCAATTATAAGTAAATATGAAATAAACTAAGAGTAAAAACTAGCAATGGATATAAAATGGATATAATAAAACGTACCTATAAGCTCTGAGGGATTCTTATCACTGAAGTGTTCACATACACGGATAAATGTTTCTGTATTCTCAGGTGTAGGGCACTCACCATGCCTGAAAAACACAAGAAGACATGGATCAAGAGACAACTGGGGGAAAGGGAAGAAGAGAAAAAAAAATAATTTCTTCAATGTGATCTTTCAAATTAAAAGCCGAAGAAAGGTATAAAAATTGCATACAACTTACCCTTTACACTGGAGCTTTATGTATTTAATTCCCTCTTTCTCTATATCATTCCTATCGTAGAATCTAGTGGTGTTGGTCAAGTCTACCAGTAAGCCCATTTTAACCTTAAAAAAAGCAAAAAGTTAAACCCAAACTTATATACGTGGTTTAAATATCAATGCATAAACACTAAACAGCCAATAACATCCAAATTAAAAGCAACCACAGGCTACATTTGTAATTTTAAAATTCTTGAATATTGTATTTGCTCGTAAAATCTGTATTTTACCACCATCACAGACATCTGTGTTTCTCTGTGAAAGCTGGTGTCTAGCACTAGCCATTAATTCAAAAACTTCAGTTTTCAATGATTATAAATACGAAAGATCTGCTAACAGCAGGAAAATATCTCATAAAGAATTATTTTAACATGCTAAAAAGACAAACAAGGTGGGATCAGGTACTCTTATCCTTTAACTAGAACAATATTAAGCCCTGGCACAGTCAAAGTACCAAAAGAAAAATTAACTACTAACACATATTATATATAAGTATACTCAGAAAAAATAACCCATTTTAATTTACTCATTTATTAGAGTGAAAAACAACGCAAAACAATGAACACGATTTCAAGTTTAAAAAAAAATTCCCTAAATTCTCAAAAACATCTTATTTAAAGCTAAAATGCAAAACAACTTCAGATCTTCAAAGATGATGTCAGTAATTTTGGTGGCAGTGTCAACCAAGCAGATATTACAGTGTACCTCAATCCAGGCTCCCTTGCTACCATAATGTGTCCCCCTTGTGCATTAACTTACTTTTTTAGTGTTTGGGTTTTACAGCTTTTAAAGAGCCTTGTGAAAGTTACTGCGTTTTTAAAAAGAATGATGGAAAGCAGAAATTCCACTGGGTGGCACAAAACACACAGAGAACGTAGGCAAAGCATATTCTACTGATCCTTGGTCCAAATAAAAATTCCACTAACAATAACCTCCCAGTATTACCGCGCAAAAACAGCTCACTAACACATCTGTGCACTGAAAGTATTCCTGGCTTTCTAAGCGCAAGCAATTGCTTTTGGTAAAAATGCTCAATGTCCTGCTTTCAAGTAGGATTTTCCACAGCTTTGTCTTTTTTATAGATACATCAACAGTGCACTTAAAAATACATTAAAGCTGAAGCATATTACATATGAAAAAACACAGAAGAATACTGCACCTTCAACATATTTAAAACTCCAGCACACACTCAAAACCAGGATTTTGATCAAGTTTTATTTACCTTAAGGTCAATAGACTGGCAATAATTCAGTTGGAAGAATTACAAGGTAAAACACTGCTTTCACACAGTTCGGAAAAGGTAAATTCCGATTCTAACTAGAATACAGTTCACAAACAGCTGTTACACATAAATATGTTGTTCAGTAGACCCCTAAATGAAAATTTCCAATCACCCACAAAGATAGATGTATTCAAAGTTCTGATGATATACTTTGGTAATACTTAGGTATTACTTTTATTTATCAAATATTAAAAAGCATCATGATGTTAACAGTATTAAGCATTTGTAAAGTAATATCCAAATAAGCTCTGAATTTATCCTTGTTTACTTTAGCTTTGTATATTGTATTCAAAATACTTTATTTACTCTTATTACTGTGTTTTGCAGAAATGCAAACTACCTCAGAAGGGGGGGCCCACCTGAAAACAAGGTTGCATCACCTGAAACTTCAAATATATAGTTTCAACCAAGCTGCTAAATATACAGACTGACAGCATCCTAGCCAGGATTAATTTTGTAGGAAGTATACAAAAAGCAATTAATTCAGTTGTTACGTTCCTCCTTCTACGCTCTCTACAGCATTTTGCAAATATCTCCAAGACAACTTAATTCGGGACTGTAGGACTTCTGGAGTGCTCTTCTTTTGCCATTATTAAGAATCATTTTAATCAAGGACAACTGAAGATCTTGTGAAGTGGCACTGTTCCTCACACATTTCATGGAGCACTAAACCAAAGAGGCATCCAGTGTAATTTATCCAAAGCTATAAAACCATGTATGCCATATACAGCACATAAGGCCTGAAAGTAGTTTTCTTGCTTTACAGAAAGCATAAACATTTTCTCTCTCAGTCCATGGGACTGGTTGCACATAACACACTACAATTTAGAGTGCAAGGCACAAGAAAATGATAAAAAGCGGGTGGATTATGTAACATACCAAAGTATACAGATACGATTTTCAAAAAATTACTACAAAAAACCCACCGCTACCACAGGAAACAAAATAAAAGCCTTTTTCCTCACTTCTTCACATTCCAGCTATGTATGCCTTATGCATGTGCTCTTCTGCTACTGTGCAATTAAATGGGCTTAGCTAGGTTCCCCTGTGTGGCCGCAAAAGTTTCTCCTTAGACACTGGAAATTGAAAACATCCTCCCCAGGAAGGAAAGAGCATTCTACAATACACTGAATGATCTCCAGCTTTAGGATTTTTTTTCTTGCATTTCTTACTTGAGGACAATAGTTTAGATCACTGACTGAATTTATCTGCAAAAATAAAAACGTGGCTGAAATATGTAAGTAGTTTTCCTAATAGGAATTCTCTAACTTGAGCATACTAATTGCCCATTCTTTTGAGCTAACTAATGTCCTAGCTCTTCGTGACAGAAACAAAACTACCTTTATAAAGCATAAATTGTACTAACCTACCTACTCGAGAAAGAAATTAAAAAATAAAAATCATTCATACAGTCACCAACTGCTCCTGCAATTTTTCATGAGACCATTAAGATACTATGTCAATACTGGCAATCAGAAGAAAAATTGGACTGTCATGTCTAACATGACATGTCTAACAATGTTCTAACACTCAGATTTTCAGCAACCAACTCCATGAGAAAAGGAGGAATCACACAGGAAGCTTGTTAGAGAAAGTTTTGTCCAGACAGATGAGCTGAACTTGTAACTTCAAAAATCTGTGGTAACAGCAATATCTCACTACTACCAAAATTTGGTCTGCAGTCTTTTATTTGGGAGATAAATTACATGGACTTAAGTAATAACCAGTTTTCAGCAGTAAAACCCACTGCAGTACAATGATGAGTACCAAGTACAGTGAGCTATTTTTGCCTTGGGAAAATCCTAATTTTTTTTCCTATTTATGCAAACTTTTTTCCCCAAGAAGTTACTCGATAAAATTCATAAATTGCTTTCTTCTATAGTTGAGCCTGATGGGTTAGATATCATAAAGCATTCTAGACATCAGAAGAAGAAAATTTTGCATTGAAACTACAGGAGAGTTCTATGAAGTTCTCCCTTTACTTTTAAATGCTTTCACTCGTATAAGAAAAATCACAACATACCAACACAAGAATCATCTATAAAACTAAAAACTCAGACTATATGAATTTTGACAATAACATCTCAAGATGCAACTGTTATAACAGAGAAGAGTGAAATTCTTGCTACTAATACAGTGAATGAGGAGTGTGCACAGTTTGTATAAGAAAGTCTTTTTGTAAATCTATGAATCGCAGAGAAAACCTGAAAATGTAAACAAAAAAAAATTTCTGTACAGACATCCCGAAGGAAGCCACCAACCACTTTTCTCTTAAATCTGAAAAGCAACACCTGAATAAACATTAATAATGAAAGTAACGTTTCAATTACGAGAACCTTACTTTACCTTCAGACTCTTCAAGTAGTTGGATAACATACTTGGGTGGAAACGATTTTCTTCAGCAACCTGTTCATCATATCTTGGTCCTAACATTGTCTTCAAAGGTAAAAACTTTCCTGTGAAAGATAATCAAATTTTGCAGTATTTTATGCATACTCATGTATGTACACTTACAACTTAGCAATTTCAAAGCAACATGCTCAGCAGATTTAGGGGTTCACCCTCAATAAAAAAATAATCACAGGAAAAGTATTAGCAGCAGTTGAACTGGGATATTTTTTAGTTATGAGTTCTCAGAATTCACAAGTAAGTTCAGATGCTTAAAGGAAACTTTAAGGTGCTTCAGACATCAGGGAAGCTACAAGCTGCAACTAAAACTTGACCTGAAGTAGTACTTACCAGACCACATCCATCACTCCCTAGAAAACCCAAATTTTTTTTAATATTGTTTTTGTTTTTTCATCCATCACATTCATTACAGAATATGTGAAATAATCTTGTTAGAGATCTCTAGCTCTTTCTTTCTGATCCCCAGCAATCTTCCATAGAAACACAGAATGGTTTGGGTTGAACAGGTCTTGACAGATCATCTAGTTCCAAACCTCTGCCATGGGCAGGGACACCTCCCAGTAGCCCAGGTTCCCCAAAGCTCCATCCAGTCTGGCCTTGAACATCTCCAGGGATGGGGCATCCACAGCTTCTCTGGAAAACCAGTGCCTCACCACCCTCACAGTAAAGAATTCCTTCCTAATAACTAATCTAGAACTCAGGCCCTCTTTCAGTTGAAGACCGCTATCCCTTGTCCTATCACTAGGTGCCCTTCTAAAAAGTCCCTCTTCAGCATTCTTGCAGGTTCCCTTCAGGTACTGGAAGGCTGCTATAAGCTCTCCCTGGATCCTTCTTTTCCCCAGTCTGAACCCCCAACACTCTCAGTCTATGATTTCCTCATAATAAAAGAAACAAAACCCTCTTGTTTTCAAGGAAAACGAAACTACATAGAATGAAAAGACACTAAAACGTCCATTGTTTTCAGCTAGAAATCAACGTCTGAGAGAGAAGCTCATTAGTTTTGTAAAAACAGAAAATGCATACCATTTCTATTACATGAGGTTTCTCTATACAATAAAGTTCGAGTTTGATGTAGACGTAAATTCTATCAAATGCCCTATATAGTCTCAAATAAGCATCTATCTTCCATGAAAGAGACATTATAAACCATGGAAGACAGACAGATAATATGAAAACTAGGAAGCTTTACGCAACTTGTTAGGTCAGGTTTGATGTTAGTGAGTAACATGAGAAACACCATCACTGTTACACTTGTCTGAGACCCTTCCAAACTTGACAGCTAAAAGGAAAGTTATTCAGTCATACAGTCAACATACACATTAAATGGTAATCAATTATAGTCACTTCAACTTTTTTGGCTGTCGGAAAAAACCTTCACTTTATTGTCCTTTGCCTTCTCATTCCAAGAGTTACACACCCTCCACAGTGGTAAAATCTTTTGGGTTGGCTACCTCCCCTCCATTTCCCAATTTCCTCAACTATCCCATTTTCTTGCTTCTTTGTGTTCCTTGTCACCTTCAACACTATCACTCAGATTCTCTCTCTATTATCCCTTCCACTTTAACTTGTAATCTTTCTCTGTACAGACTCATTATGCAAGTCCTAACTTTAGATGATCTTAATGCAAAAATCTATCACCAACATAAGTTTTGCAAAACAACATCATGCTTGAAAGTTTTTTAACTTCACCACTTGTCACACCCATACTACTACACCTACTCATCCATTACAGAACATGGAAAAATGCAACTAAACTTTTTTAGCCAAGAAACTCAATTAAGAGAAAGAGCTGCACTGACAAAAGTCAATAGGTTCATAGGAAAACCACCATCCTTTACAAAACACTGGGAAAAGAGAACAGATTTGGAAAAGTTCCTGGAGGTTACAATTGTTTCCTGCAGTCTACAGTCGCACTGAAGGCTCTCCTGTTCTCCATCCTTTAGAACAGAGAACGAACAAGTTCATCCTCTCCTCGGTAGCAGACTTTGATTTAGGATCTGATTTGCACTCTGACTTCCCTCTGAGCAACCAGGGAAAGACAAAGTCGAGTCAACATTCCCTGCAGCATTTGAATACCTTCAGACAGTTGTGGAAGTGATGAGTATTTCATATAGAGGCCATTTACTCCCATTTCCAAAGCTCAAACACAGGTCTTTGGAAGTATTTAGGTGCTCTGCTTCTACAAATTCCACTTCGGCAGTATTATTGAAAAACAGAGTTTACGTGGCAGCAAACAAGCTGCCTGCCAAGGCTAGAAGAGAGCCATGAATTCATGTAATTTGGTTCCAGTTTAGGGAAATTTCATAATTGATTATGAAAACAATAGCTCTAGGGGTTTGGTTGTTTTCTTCTTCTTTGGGGCTGTTGGAGGGGGTTCCGTTTGGTTGGTTGGGGTTTTTTTAATAAATTACATTTCTCTGACATATAATTTCACATTATTCCCATGCAGTAAGCATGAAGTTCTTCCTAGTTTACGTTCTTGTTTTTTCAAAATTGTCACTGACACACGTGTATTAAAGATCTTGAATACCATCTCATATTGTGTTCCTCTTGTAACAGAAAACCAATTTTCCCCACCTGACAAATTTGCTATTTGGTCTTTGTACACAAGCTTGAAAGCCCTCCTTCTCTGTGTGCACACAAGCCTCTCTCATTAAGTGTCACTAAAAGCTACTGAAAATCTAAGCTTTAATTCTAAGAAAGATTTCTAAACTTTTTGACTAATACAGAGGACTATAAATGAGGTAGTAGCTACTGTCTCTTCTACAGTTTTGCCTTACATCTTATGCTAAAGTGATGTAGCAACAACAGACTGCAACTCAAGCCACCATACATAAACATTTGAAGATTAAAAAATCATATGTTCAATTACGTGATCTGACAGTGACAAAGTGATATTTTACACAGATTTTGAACAAAGCATCCCAAGTCATTTGTGTAACTAAACTACATTATGACAATAATTGTAACTCCTCGATAGAATTTTCAAATTAACTTCAAAGTATTGCTGGAACCTTGACAAGTGATCATTACCTACTTCCACAATTAAGTTCAAATTTGTTAAATAGTTTTCAAAAGTGACTACTAAAAACTATTTTTCAAATTAGTTACCTTTCTAACAGATGGGATTTCTTTAAGCTCAAAAAATAGGAAAAAATTCTAAAAAGAAAAGAGCCCAGTACGTCAGAGCACAGACATCAAATGGATAAAACCAAGAGAAATCAAAGTGAACAACACATGATGTCACATTTTCTACATGCACATGCTCTAATTTTAGCGCACATCTTCAAATTTAAATTCTAGAGCATATCAACAAAAAATTACTCTTAATTTAGTCTAATTTTCTGTGACATGAAGCTATCAATTCAATACGTGGCATACATAACGAGGTATGACTATGGTATGTTTAGACTGAGCATTGATTAGGAAGGATACACTGTGTAAAGCGGTCAAGGTTAAGAAGGGAAATTGAAATCAAATTAAATAATAAAATCCACAATTAAAAAAAAAACCTAACACCTCCTCTAAAAATCAACAGTTTTCCAGTTCAAGAGAACTATGCTGGGTCAAAGGATCCATTTCACCTAGTATCTCATTACCAGCACAGGCCAATAAAGATGACTAGGGAAGAGAGTAAAACAGTGACAGTCCATCATCAAACTGTTCTCTCCAACTACAAGCTATAGTTCAGCAACTTCCTGAACCAGAAGCTTTACTCTTATTTAAGGTGCTTTCTCAATAGCCACATGCATTAGGGATGTTTTTAATAATATCTCACAGTTCCACATGCTGCATGTATGTCTAGAACAGGATTAACTAACACAAATCAATAAAAGGAGGCTACAAAACTGCTGAGACACTTCTCGCATCTTTTCTTCAGTATCTTCCAAGCACTTTACGTGGTTATGAAAAGCAGGTACCTGCTGAGACGGTGATGCCAAGGCAGTAAGGCTGAAGCAATCTGATCACTTCAGATTGAAGCATTCAGAGAAAACTCTTTTCATCAAGTACGTGACTGAAGTGCTACTACAATGCAATAAATGTGAAAATGTGCCCTTCTGAACAACTGCTGCACCATAAAACCAGAAAGTGGCAGAAAACTCCCAATATTTAAAGAAGTGAATGGGAAAATAATGGGAGACATAGATCAATTGACCTTGTCCAGAGTGAAGGGTCCTCTTAACCTGAACGAACCCAGTCTCACCAACAGAAGAGCTCCAGGCCTCCTCAGTACTTGTATTTGAGGTCACCTAGAAATTCTAGATGCCACAACCATAAGACAAGAGCATCATGACTAAATACTGGATGAATATTGGTCCACAGACGCCAGAAAAACCTTGCTTAGCAACGCTACTGCTATTACACTATCAGATGGGAATAAAGTCACGCACGGATGCTTAGAAATTTTATTTAAATGCTAATTAAAACTAGAATGTAACACATCTGGGGGACAGTACAACACCAATAAACTCTCAAAATTATTTCTCATAAAACTGCTAGACATCTTTGAATGTAAAATAGCAAAAAAAAGAGAGAAGACTGATGGTGCCCTACTACTTTTGGTAAGTTGCAAACACTATAAAACTAAAAGTCAGGTGAACGAGTATAAGAATACATTCTGATAAAGCAGCCAAAGTAACGAACCAAGCACTTTCCTTTTTTTCACTGTGCATTAACTTCCTGTGCATGATCATTCAAAATGGAAAAGAATTACCTTGCAGTTCCTGAATAAACAAACAGACAAGTAGTGATGGCACAGCAGATGACACTCTGATGACCTGCATTCTTGCTTACTCTAGGTTGCTATTTCTGAGAAGCCATGGCTCAAAAGACAGACAAACAAAAGCCACAACTAACAGAGACCAAGAACGTGCTGAGAAGAAAAACAAAGAGTAAAGGGTCATTACTCTATATTTGTCACGGTCAAAGGCTAACAAGTTAGGCTATCAAATCTCTCATTAGATACAAAGCAATGCATGTGCCAGTGATCAGGAAAAAGAAATAACAGAGATGAGCAAAACCACAGCACTGTTATTTAGCTGAGCCAAGCTCAGAGAAGTATAAGGAACTTGAGGGAAACTCACAAAATCAACAACTGGAATTAAATACTGGTAAATGCCAAATAACCCATATTGATGATGACCGAAGATTAAGCCTACTGAGATGTCTCACCGAGTTCTAAAGAGTCATCTGTGGGATAAAAAATGCAGGAGTTTTAACTATTAAGCAAATGATAGCACAATGCCATCTACAATAGCCAGTAAGTAGCAAGTGTTGCTTTGAAAATATACCTTTAAATTATCACAGATAGGGAGATGAAAAGAATGAAAACCAGAAAATAGTGGAGAAAAAAAAACCAAACTGGGGGTTGGAATTGATTGCATTATAAAGGAAAGAAGAATTTGAGAAAACTGAGAAGAGTGACATTTGTTTACTCTATCTCATACCAGGCAGCAGGGAAAACATTCATCTGAAGTCAGTATGTTGGTTAACTCACAATTAAAAATGTGTGTCTACATGACAGACAATTCACTGCTCAATTCACTGCCACTAGGTGCCAGCAAGACTAAATACTTAGAACAACCGAGACTGACAGCAACTTTTAGGTAAGAACATCCAAGATGACAGCAATCACTGATAAACCCTGAAATACATGTGAAACACTGGAGTACAACACTTAAACTCATCCTCCAGCTAAGCAGCTCAGGAAAACCTTGGTAACTGGCAGGTCACTGTCAGCTGGCTAAGTAACAGATCAACACTGATAGACACCCGAGCCTCCAGGAAAAAAGAGAACCAAATGTGGAAGAAGCTGCACAGAGGACTGGTGGTATTACAGAATCAGAGTGGAAGAGACCACACTGGATCATCTGGTCCAGCCTCCCTGCTCAAGCAGGGTTATCCCAGAGCACATGGCACAGGATTGCACCCAGCTGGTCCTTGAATATCTCCAGTGAGGGAGACTCCACAACCTCTCTGGGCAATCTGTTCCAGTGTGAGGT
>JAWWES010000115.1:78689781-78739376 GCA_035583135.1 Lophotriccus pileatus | reverse complement strand
GCACCCAGCTGGTCCTTGAATATCTCCAGTGAGGGAGACTCCACAACCTCTCTGGGCAATCTGTTCCAGTGTGAGGTTACATATACAGTAAAGAAGATCTTCCACATGTTAAGGTGGAGCTTCCCGTGCATCAGTTTCTGCCTGTTGTCTCTTGTTCTACTGCTTGGCATCACTGAGAAGAGCCTGGATCCATCCTCCTGAAACCACCCCCCCCCCTTTTGGTACTTATACACATTAACGAGGTCCCTTCTCAATCACCTCTTCTCGAGGCCGAGGCCCTTCCTTGTAAGAGAAATTCTCCGGACCCTTGACCAACTTAGGAGCTCTAGCAGGCACCTACTCATGCCCGGCTGCTGCCTGTCTCATCAGATGTGACAGGCAGGAAAAGTTTTAGCCCGAAACTGAAGCAGTGCAAAGCGAGAACCCAGCCCTAAGGCTGCGGCGAGCAGGGGAGGGGCTGTGCCCCTGCAGGGGAACCGGGCCGGGTCGGTGTCAGACGCGGCACCGGCCGAAGGGAAGGCGAGCCCGGCGCTGAAGGCAAAGCGCTGCTGCGCGCTGGGCTTTAAGGAGAACAGCCGCTCTAGGGGAGCCGGCTCCGGGACAAACACCGGCGGAGCTCGGGGGGCACGGCACTGCCGTGGCCCCGGGACAAAGAGCCCCGGCTGGGTCAGAGGGCGAGAGGCCGCGGCGGTCCCCGGCGCTGGGGAGGAGCGGGACCGGGCAGCGCCGCGGAGGGGAGGGGGCCGCCCCCGCTGCCGCCCCGGGGCCGGGCAGGGCCGGGCCGGGCCGGGCGCTCACCTGCCACGGGCTGTCCCCTCCTGGGGCAGTGGAGCCAGCGCGGCGGGATCTTGTTGTAGGACATGGCGGGGCCCGGGCGGCCCCGGGGGGAGGGAGGAAGGAAGGGAGGGAGAGAGGGCAGTGCGGGGGCGCGGAGCGGCCCGGGGCGCTCAGCGGCGCCGGTGGCCCCTCGCCCGCGGCGCCTCCATTCAGACCCGGCTCCGCCTCGGCCGCCACCGCACACGGAGCGCCGGGAGCCGCTTCCGCTTCCGGGTCCCGGGATCAGGGGTGGTGCCCGGGCGGGAAGAAAGCAGCCCGAATTGGGGCTCCTCAGCCTGCGGAGAGGGGTGGTCTGGGAAGAGAGGTGGTCACGAACTGCTACAGGCTCCTCCTCTTTGTCCAGAGCGGGGACGCGAAGCTGGGGAAGAGTCTGGAGCGTACGTCCTATTGAGGAGCGGCTGAGGGAGCTGGGGTTGTTTAACCTGGAGAAGAGAAGGCTCAGGGGTGCCCTCATCACTCTCTACAACTGTCTGAAAGGAGGTTGTAGCCAGGTGGGAGTCGGTCTCTTCTCCCAGACAACCCGCGACAGGACCAGAGGACACAGGCTTAAGCTGCGCCGGGGCGGGGCTAGATTGGACGTCAGGAAGAATTTCTTCACAGAAAGGGTGATGAGATACTGGAATGGGCTGCCCTGGAAGGTGATGGAGTCACCATCCCTGGAGTGTTTAAGGAAAGACTGGATGTGGCACTCAGGGCCAGGGTCTAGTTGACAGGATGGTGGTGTTTGGTCATAGGTTGGACTCGACGATCTCAGAGGTCTTTTCCAACCCAATTGATTCTGTGATTCTGAGTGGGTACTGTGGGGCTACCACAGGAAAGTATCAGGAGCTCAGTTGGAAGTAGCTGGAACTGGCACAGGAACTGGCAAAGGCTGTTGTGTTGTGCTTGCCCTTGCACGGGCTGCAGGGGAGACTGAGCTGGTGCTTGAAGGAGAAAGTTACTGAAGGAGACTAAAGTAGTAGACTGTGTCAGGCTCGGAAATGTCCTGAGCTGAAAACAACTGGAGGCTTGGACAGACATGATTCCTCTGCTTTTAGTTTTCACCGGGCGTTCCCTTATAGCCAGAAGTGTAGGTAGAAATACGTGGATCCCTGCTCCAGCTAACAGTGCAAATTAACTCCAGTCTGGATGTAACAGGCTTGTTAGTGTAGCAGAGATGTCTCTGTGCTGGAACTTCTGTTTCTTTTGTGAAAAAGCACATCCAGGAAGACAGTGTGCAGATAGATTTGCTTAAGCAAAACTGTGTTTCCATACAGAATGCCAGTGAAAATTCTCCATGGGCTTTAAGAGATCTACTTACATGGACTTGCTTGAAGAACTGTAGCCCTGCACTGTTTGTCCATGTGAAAGGAATACTGAAGGTGTGGTGTGGTTTGACTCCTGTAGCAGCTAAGTCATTCACAACCACTTGCTCGCTCCCCCGTGAAGTGGGAAAGGGGAGAGAATCAGAAACGTAAAAGTGAGAAAGCTCATGGATTGAGGTAAGGATAAGGAAAAATAAGAAATAGGTTCAGTACTTCCCACTGGTAGTCAGGTGTTTAGCCATTTCCAGGAAAGCTGGGCTTCATCATTCACAGTGGTGACTAGGGAAGAAAAACAGTGTAACTCCAAATGTCCCCTCCTCCTTCTCCCAGTTTTTATTGCTGAGGTAACATCATATGGCCTGGGATATCCCTTTGGTCAGTTGCAGTCAGCTATCCCATTTGTGTCCCCTGCCAAATCCTTGTGCACCTCAAGCCTGTTCACTGTCAGGGCAGAGTGAGAAGCAGAAAAGGTCTTAACGCTGTGCAAGCCCTATTCAGCATTAGATAGAACATCCCAATGTTACCAACACTGCTTTGGTCACAAATGTAAAATGCAGCATCCTATGAGCTACTACTACAAAGAAAATTAATTATCTCAGACAAAACCAGTTCAGGTGGCTTCAGTGAAGCATTAGGAAACAACAGCAATAGATTATTTTTGTAATTTGTTTTCCAGTTACTTACATTTCTGTACTGTTCTGTCTGAAGAGCTGTGCTGCCTTTGCAAGTCAGTAGGTGCCATAGCTTGCAGAACTAACCACTGTTATATATACAGATACAGTAGGAGGCCCTTAGGTTCTGTGAACACATCAAAGCAATGGAAATAATTTCATTTGTCTAGAATTTATGACAAGCTTTTTATACAGTTAGTGTGTTTTGTCCTGCATTTTACCATTCTAGATTTTATTAGACATAATTTTCCCCTAGAATATCCTCTCATAGTAACTGAGATACTCAGTTAAGTAGTTTGCATAACTGAGTCATTAGGTTCTTATTACTACATTAGAAGTTTCTGAATTTTGTCCTCTAAGGCTTTTGTCATTATCAGATATTAATCTTCTCATCTTGCTAAAATTGAAAGTCTTGCTACATCAAAAGACTAATCATATTATTTTGCCTGTTAAATGCACTGCTGTTGAAATGTAACTATGATGTTTGAAATAAGGTGACGATTTTTCCTTTACAGAACAAACAGACATCAGTCAGACACCAGATGGTGCTGAAGACCAGCCAGAAAAGAAAGTGAAACTGGAGTACAAAGGGTGTTCAGAAAGAGCAGGAAGCCAAGAGAAACTGCAAGATTCTCAGTTTCTAATTTCTGTAAATTGGGAGCAGCGTACAGTAACGTCAGCAGTATGGCAAAATTAGGAACAAAACCATTTGCAGAGGGGGAGATTAGTACAAAAAGATATCGTGAATGAGCAGTAATCTGTTCTCATCATGTAGATTTAAGATTCTGATATGGTTTTAAAACAAGCTCAAGAGCTGCAGATCAGAAATACTGTGTACAGATGTATACTTAAACTGGAAGGGTATGTACAGCTGGTTTTATTTAGCAATGCACAAGGCAAATAATTATTTACAGCCATGTTGCATGTTGTGCATATATAGTTTTCATTGGACTTTGCCGTGTTAGACACTTGGAAACCATTTTTGCAGGCAGAAGGTGACGTTTACATGTGACATCAAACAGTCTTTGTGAAGGACCATGTCCTGGTTGCCTTTATGACATTATTAACTCTTAATCTGACTCTCCTGGTGTACCAGCAGAGGAATCCCGAATCCCTCAGGTCTTCCTGTGACTTTCCAAAGCCAACATGGCAGTGTCTGAACAAGGACCTTGAGGACATCCATAGCAGTCATTTCAAGGATTGCTTTGAGAAAAAAACTGCAAGTGTTTTAATAGCCTATGATAAAACACTTCCTCTTTACTGTATATTGATTCTCTTTTATCTTAGAGGTATTTAGGTGCCTGTACCCTTACTCTGGTTTCTGCTCACCAATTTAAATCCTTTTCGTGTCACAGCAGACACTACAGTCAGGAAGTCATTTTCCCAGGATGCAGGTCTGTGTCAGAGGTATCACTGCTTTGGTTTCAGCTCAGCCACATTGCTTTAGGTAGTGGACAGCTGAGTTTATGTTTTTCCTTGACTTAAAACCATTACAAAAATACGACACAGGAAACCCCACATGCACACTTCAAATCTTTTTCCTAATTACAAACTTAATACATTTGGGTTTGTTACTTTTACACAAATTGTTGCTGATGAATAATCTTACACTTTTAATGTCATAGATTATCTAGCTACTTACAACATTAATGTAAATTACTTGTGCAGGAAATTGATAAATTAGGTATTTTGCGTGAATAAAATTATTTTCCATGTATTCATAAGGAAATAATGAATGTAGTAATAAAATCAAAACATCCATCAGGATGTTTTATGAAACAGACCTTTCTGATTCTATCTAGTAAATATACTTTTTAAAAAAAACCCAAACAGATTATTTGCTAAACTGAGACTGCAAAGGAATTTATTTAAGTAACTGTGAAAGATGCTAACTGTATAAAAACATGATTCACATAGTATTATTTTTCCACTTCTTCATATAGGGATTCACATAGAAAGAAACTTGATGCCATAAACTTGTAAGTTATTGTATATGGATCATAGCAATATATATTTTTTATATACTGATTCAGTTAATTTATTCCTTGCTTATTGGGTTCAATGTTCAGGGAAAACTGACTTAGAACAAAATGAATGACTAGTACAATGTTCCTTTCTGACTGTTCCTTTCTGATTTCAGCATGCATGAAGTTTTTGTGGGGACAGGTGAATGCTCTCTAAATCTGAATAAACATTTTAACTTTGTTACTGTAGTTGTATTCTATTCCAATAGTACTTACATTCTATTGGTATTATGAAAAAAAAAACCTGAAAAATAGTAAAATGAAAATGTACTTTTAGATTTAAGTGAAAGTTAATGTTTTGGTTGCCTGTGGTTATGTTGTCTAACACATGTAGGCTTCTACATTTAAGACATTTGAGAAAACGTCATTTGAAGTTTTCTTCCTGTAGAGAGCTTTTAGAGGAAGTGAGAAACAAAATTACCAGTCTTTAGTCTTCAGGACATTAGGGGGCACCACGACCTCACAGACTTGGAATGATGTAAGTTAAAGTACAGTTACTCCTCCTGACCAAAGTAAATAGGGAACAGCATAAAACAGCAAAATCAATTCCTGGAGTCATTCCCTAGTGCAAGGTTATGGCACAGTTCTTAATAAAATTTCCAACAGAAGACAACCCAGACATTTGGTAGTATATAGACTACACCCTCCTTTTTCTAAACTAAGACTAATGGATGCAATAAATGCAGCCTGCTTTCATGTCTATTTAAATCTGAAATTTTCATTCAGAGCTTCATTCTGGGAATATGACTTGTTCGGCTCAAGCCTCTAAGGTATTACAGTGTTAGTTCAACATGTGGAGTAAATCTCTCTATAGTCAGGGAGCATACAGTGAGCTTGGGATGGAACTGCTTTAAATCCAGGCCCCTGGATTGGGTCTCATGCTCGGGATAATCACCATAAGCTATCAGACTACACCACTGAACACGTGTGTGCTGCAATGATGACGTCTAAATCTCCCACTACTACAGGGGACATTAACAGTCTTAGATGCAGACATGGCAGATGATTTACGTAGCAGGAGATTTCCTTAGCAGATCTATCTGGGAAGGAGTCAGAAAAACGTGTCTCTGCGCAGAGGGAAGAAGGTGTCTGTCCGGAGGGTTGGTGTCCTTGAAGAGGGATGACAGCTGTGACTTCAAGCACTGATTTGCAGGCCTGAGAAACAAGATGCCTTGCTACTGTATCTCTGCAGCTGAATTAGTGTGCTTTGAGTATGGATAAAGTAATCAACCGACTAAAATGTCACAATGGAAGATGACTAGCAGCAGGGCAAAGTATGACATCATACATGAGAAAGTCATCTAATTTATTTAAGTGGAAAGTATGACTCACAGTCTTTGGAGCTGGGCTGGGGAGTGGCTGGATTCCACAAAGTAAAACAGTGTGCCGTTGCTACACTTTCTAGTTTCTCTACTGCCTCAGTATGGACCCCTTAGTAAAAATCTTGCCCTGACTGGAGGCTGTGGTTAAAACTAATGGACTAACAGGTCCTGGTTAGTGCAGGAGGCAGATTGGGGCAATCAGTAGCTGTGAAAGGGTTATGACTCCTCTACAGCCTGAAATAGCCAAGAGAGGGTCAGTGTTTCAGCCTACAAACCTGCTTGCATGATGATTAAGTTCTGGGTTGCTATACTGGCAGAAATCTTTTTCTCATGTGATCGGTTGCACAAAGAAAAGATTGTTACCTATAAGTACTTTCTCAGAGTTTCTGCATCAGAATTTTGTGCCTATAGACACATATACTATGATTTTCTATGTGCATATAAAGCCTGTGAAGAATAATACATGTATGAGCTCTAATACAGTATCTGAGAAAACACATACAGACCTGATTCTGTTTATATGGCTTTATTATACCAAATATGCATAACATACTGTACAAAGATAAAAGAAGACCACAGTCTCTCTCTCAAGGTGCTTGCAGTCCTGAAATACCCCAAGAAACTGGCCAAAGGCAAAGGAAGGGAATATGGAGTAAAGCAAAGGGATCAGCGCGGCAGCCTCACAGGCTTTTAAAAAATCAAATCCGAATATATATATTCTATACAAATTAAGTTATGGTAGTATACATGGTTATATATATACAATCAGATGCTTAAACGTTGTCCTCGTGAGGTTAGTTTTGCTTTCTGCTGGTATGCATTGTGGAACAAGCTTTACAAGAACACATGCTCCTTGTTCCCAAAAAAGCCTCACTTGAAAGTAGAGAGAGGGAGGAGTATCCTACAAGATACATCTGCAGCATCACTGATCTAGACAACCTTAAGAATAAATTGGCAAATGTTATTTTACATAATTATGTTGAATCGGTTGTAAATTCTTTTCATCCAAGCATTCCTTAAAGAAAGAAAATGAATTTTATTTTTGTTTGTAATTTCCTAGAATTACTCTTTTCACATTCTGACCATTTTAGGCTTAATAGAACAATGTCAGCTTCTGATGGACATGATGGCATGGACTTCGCTTCAGAGAATGTAGTGCTTGTGGTCCATTGCTGTTCATACAGCTACAGTTGAAGTTGATGCCACTTCTTTCCACTGCTGTTTTTACCTGCTGGGACTAGGTTAGGATTAATGCAAAAAAAAAAGCGCTATTTTTCTTGTACACAAACCTTCGCTTAATATGGGTATGAAACTGTCCTTGTCCAGGTGGACTTCTGGGGAGTTACTCAGAGAGATTAAGGTCCTCAGGAACAGGAAAGAGGTACAAAAATCTGTACTTGCTTGAAATGAATTTCCTAGATCTCTGAGTAGTTTAAAGTTTTGAGTTTGGCTAGCAATCTTTATACACTGAAAGTGTGCAAGCTATTACTGGAAAACGTTAACACTTCTCCAGAAAAGTTGCTTTGTGAAGTCCTGTTATCTAGCTGTGCTCTATGGAAACTGCTCCTCAAAAAAATCCCCTTGCTGAGAAAAACCGTCACATGTCCCTCCACTTACTGGGAGTTAGATACGCTAAAATGAATTTAGTATTGTTTTTTTCTGCTGTAATTGGATGTTTTGTCAGAGATCCACTACGTAACACAATCTAGGCTTTCTAAACTTCAGTGAAGGACCTACCAATCTTGGTGAACTCAGGCCCTACCTCTACACATTCTCTAACATGGAGAATTAGAGAAACATGCCAGCATATGTTGGTACCCAACGGCACAGAGACATCAACAGAACTAAAACTGATTAAATGTAAACTATTGAAAAATGACACAGAGACAGAGAGGCTCAAATGAATACAAACAGCACAAACACAATGCTGGTTATAGACAAGGTTATGCTGGTTTAAAATAGGAAGCCTATTTTGATCATTTGTATCTCAGATGCAAAGTTATATTATCACAAAGGGACCAGGGAGAATGAAAAGACAAAACATTTTGTCCTGAAACACAACCCACTTCATTATTTTCTATTCATCTCTGTACTGCAGTTGTATCAGTTTTGAAACGCGTATAGTTGTTGCTAGGTGATCTTTACCCACTTGGTAGCTGAAATTTCAGCCACACTTAAAAGAGTTTTTATAAATCTAACAGCATAATATTAATTTCTAAGGTATTAAAAACTGTTTTCAGTGCAACCCTGCTTCTAAGTATGGGCCTCTTTCCTGGGAAGAACCCAACTACCAGGGTAAGCAAAGCACTTTTGTAGGCTACAGGTCAACATGATTTAAATGGTAGCAGCTGCAAGCCCTCCCTGAGGACTTTCCTTATCTCATCTGTGCGCATCAGGCTCACACACCCTTTCTTCTCCACAAGGATTCCTCCTTTGTGCTGAGCAACTGTCTGTGCAGTGACACAAGGCTGCGAATCAATGCAGCCAAAAAGCAAACAAGTCTTCCACTCCCTCCCTGCTGGGCTCAGCTGGGTTGAGTTCCTCGCTCTGTTTTGTCTTGTGGCTACACAAGGAGTGAGGATAAACTCAGAGGGAAATGCAGTGGACAGCCAGGAACCAGTGGGTAGGGCTTGAGCATAAAAGGGGCTGTTCTGGCTGCCTTAACATATGCCTGGCCTTGCCCCCAAATACCCAAACACAGCCTCAGATTTTCTTAGGTTTGTGATCTACCAGGGATATGAAAGAAATCAGCCTACGTGTAATGCTGAACTAATTAAAGTACACAGTTGACATTATTAATCCAGATCTTGAAACAAACATTTCACTTCAACAGAAAAACATGTCATAATTTTATTGTTGTGTCTTTTAAGAGATCCAGTGTAGACGAGACAAAGTAAACTCAGGACAGCTCTCACATAACTACAGTCAGCAAACTATGGTTACATCCCCTGTTGTTCCTGATCTAGCTATGTTTTGTTCCATCTGTTACTGACACCCACTGTCACCATAAAGAAGCTTTTTTTCCCTCTGGGTGGCAAAACCACATCTACAAAATTAGGTAATTGCTTTCTAAAAAGGATGGTTCAATTACATTCATCATCTGCTCAATGTCAAATATTATTGTCTCTTACATGAACCATGGCATCGAAAAGCATGGTAAGTAAATGTGTGTATCCAGTTTCGACAGCATCACCTACCTCAGAGATGAAGTAATTTCTGTCATTGAAGGAGGTGATGGCTGCATTGAGTACCTGCCAGCCCCAGCAGATCCGCTCCAGCAGATTTATGGCGATACAGTCAACCTACCACCTGGCCTATTTATTCTTTCTTCTTACCTCTAGAGAAGCAACCTGGAGCCAGGCTTGCAGATCTACTTGTGGGATCACGGATCTTTTTCTGCCTTAAGGGCATGCTGCTTCTGCATGCAGAAGCATAAAAACTCTTCTGCTGCAGTAAAAACTCACTTTCAACCACGCCTGCTATTAATAAGTTTCCAAAATACAAGTATTTCAGCCTACTAGCACATTGGCTGTGCCAACATGATGTATGCACGAAGTGTATTTGTTAATTTACTTTCTTAGAAGTTGTTTAGAGCAGCAATGCAACCTAGAAAAAAGATCGACTAACCAGGAAGGAGAGCTGGGAATGGAAAAAAAGTGGCTCTGTAGTGGCATTCCCTGAAGGAACTGATAAGAACTGAAAAGGGATCAGGGAAAAAAAAAAAAAAAACAAACCCTAACACATAAAACTGTGTCACAGAGAAACCATTTGATATGACTCCCCAGTGTTTGCATCATCCAGCTGCCCTTCTGCAGGAGTGATACGTGCTGTTAAGATAGGCTATCTATCAGGCAGCAGTGACTTGTCATGCTGCTGACCGTAGGTTGTGTAACACGAAGTTCATTGCCTATGTTAAACCCAGGAAACTTTTATTTCCAAAGTATTATGCAAACGGCTATCAGCAAGATACTTAATTCAACATCTCACAGATTGGTAGAGAAACAAATATAGTTTTGCCCCAGTGTTGTTTTGTCTGTTAGCCAAACTGAACTATTGAGACAAACTGTTCGTCCCTATCTTGAAGCAGAGCTCATAAATAATCAAGGGCAAAGAGTCTGGGCATGTGATTTCACAACCCGTAAAAGCTGATGAATGAATGCTGCAACCAAAAATTCCTACAGTGCTACATAAATTCCCATAGTTATCAACAAGTTACACAATTTTTCTGGTTTATATTAACACATAGGGGAAACGTTCAATGACTCCTACTCTGCTGAATGTCCAAATGAGTTTACGTCACCTACAATATAGTTAAAGTGTAAGAAACAAACCCTAGTGCTTGGCTGGACTGAAGTCTTTGCAATTGTTGCTGATATGTATTTTAATGAAAAGACTGTACATACTAAGAACTGCCTAGTTGACCAATATTAAAACCTGAATTTTAACAACTTTTTACAGCTGTTCAACCCAGTACAGTCCAACATTAATTTTTGTTTCAAAACAGATTTTTTAACACTTATGTAGAATTAGTCCTTTGGTCATGACTTTCATTTGTCCATTGAATGTGCAGCACTTCCAGGAAGAATGATCTTGTTAAAAAGGAATTTATTTGGCATACTAAAGTATGTACATATGAAACTTAGTGAACAAAAGAAAGGAACTGCTTTGGCACATCCTGTACTCCTAACATTCCATCTCATCCCATCCATCCCATCCTTCTTTACCACTATTCCTTTCCAGGGTTTGTTGCAAGTAATAAATATAACACATCACATTTTGTTTTGTAACTTCCACAAAATATGTAGAGCTCTTCATAAAGTCTGCAAGAGCCCTGTGTGCATGCATGCCAAAAGGAAAACAGGGAGACCATGATTTCATTTAGCAGTAGCCTTACTACAGTATTTACTTAGTCTTTTTATGATTAAAAAGAAAAACAATGTAGTTTGCTTTGGAGCCTTGCATGTATTGCATCAACTCACCGTGTCACATGCTGTTTGGTATTCTATAACCCTGTTCCCAGGAGCCTACGTAAGCAGCAGGTGATTGATTTTCCCATCTCTTACCAGATACATCACAGCATTCACAGTTATTCACAGTCCTATTTTGCAAGTAATTTGTTCATTTTTATTTGCATTTGTTGGCATATTATGAAAATAGATCAGAATCAAATAATGAGACCTAGCTCTCTTCTGTTAGAAGTGTTTAATTTTTCTGTGATGCCTCCTGATTAGTATAATAATCTGCTATCTGTGTAGTTTCTGACTTGTGAGTGCCTGAGGGTTGATTTTAAAACAAGACAATTGGTGGTGGCTGTTCTGGATACAAGAAGCTTTGCAGACGACATCAACAAAGAAGTTATAGAAAAAGAAAGCATAAGGTAATTCACTGTCATATTTTAAAGGATAAAGGGATGGATGACATCAGAAAAGAATAGGTCAGTTAGGCAGCAGAAACCAGCTTTGGCCAGGACCTGCAGATAACCATTTTGAATCTGAGGCAGAACAGGAATGAAAAACAACAAGGGCAGCTAAACGAGGACATAACTGGGATAAATAAGAAGGCTGGTGCCTTTGGCAGTAAAATAACGCCAATGTAGTAAGCCATGCAACTGAAGACAGAAGATAAGTGGGATCAAAGAATAGCACTGAGAACTGATGAGGTCCAGAACAAGGTTTTGCCAGAAGAAAAATGATACAGCTGGTGGCTGTCAAAAATGGTGAATGGGAGGGACACAGTTGTAACTTTCCAGTTGCTCTCAGCAGACAAAAGAAACCTCATGGCATCAGAGCAGGAGAGGTGAAAGGCTTTTAGTTGCACATCTCTTTCTTTAAAGAGGGAAACAAAACCAAACCGGATCAGTATCATCAACTATAAATGGCATGCGGGAAGAGTTTTGGAAAATGGAAAATCACAATGTTGCTCAGTGGTGAGAAACTCCCCTCTCCTTCCAGCTGAGGACACGTCACTGGAAAGTCCCAGCCTGGAAAAAAAATGCAATGAGTAAACAAATTGCGTACACAGTTAAAACAGAAAGAGGAACAAAGTCAAATGATACTTTGACTTTAAAGGAGTTTATTTTCAGGTTAGCATTTCTTTGACTGGCATCAGCTCAAGTTCAGACAAGAAAAATTTCATTAGAGTGAAAATGGCTGGCAAACATCACAGCTGATATTAGCCCATTGAAAGAAAGCTCATTTTTAAAAAAATCTTAATATTTCAATCTGGGATTTCTTGAATTTTCTGCTACTGAGCGTAGTCAAACGATCCCAGTGACAAAACAGATACTTAGAATTATTACATTGCTGAGAAATTAGGAATGATTGCCTGGCAAGATTGTGAATTTTTTTTCCCTTAATTTACATGTACTTCCAGACAAGGAAGCTGTCTTTAACAAAAGCCTTCCTAACAACTCACTGGGCATGTTTCTGTTCCACAAACAAGATCAGTGGTGAGAATTTTCCCAGCACTGTCTATAAAGAAAACAAGGAAAAACCATCCTTTGTCATACCCTTTGTCACACTGAGACAAGAAATACAGTGTTGGATAAAATTATAGGATTCTTATTCCTCTAACTAGCATTCATAAAAATACTGATATAAATTAATAGCTTTTTCTGATATAAATCTACTTACAGCAAAGGAACTTCTTACTAATTAATCACAACAATGTTAACTCAAATTCTGAAAACGATTACAGTGGCAGCACTTTCTAGCCGTAATCTAGGAAAACAATCAAGATAGTTTTAACTCTGCTTTTCTGTTCTCCCAGTTAATGAGTGCTGCTCCATCCTGACCAATGTACATGACAGTCCAACCCAGATGGCAAACAACAGATGCCAGTTGTGCAAGTGTTGCATAGACTATCCCGTTTTATTTCAATAATATAATAAAAATGTAGTATTTTATTTTCTTTAAACTCGGGTTCTCCTTAAGTCTCATAGGGACCCAACACTACTGTGAAACCACCTCAAGTATGTTACCCGTGACAGCCAGTAACTATTATTATGAAACTGCCAACTCCTTCAAATCCTCTCAGATTTGGGAAGAGGATCAATAAGTAGTTTTGGGGGAGGAGAGGGTTATGGGTTTTTGTTTGGTCTTTGCATGGCTTCTAATGTGTATAACTAGTAGAAGAGAACAAGAACTTCAGGGAGGTTTGAAAATGTGATTCTTTATCATTTTTCCTGTTACAAGATAACAGTGTAATGCCACTGCTGTTGTAACAGGGGGCACAAGGATCTTGAACTGTTAAGGTGGAAGCTCAGGGCCTAAGTCCATTGATCACATCTCTAATTCTGAAGCTTTGAACAGAGAATGACGATGACAAAAGCATTCCCCGGGCACCAAGCTGGAACAGCAAATGTGAAAATCAGATGAGTTTCAGTTCCTGCATCTGCTGCAGTAACTGCACTAAGCTTTCTAAAAGAGAAATGTCATGAATCTCTCTCTCTTCTATGTATATGGCAGGAGGTTCCTGAATGGGGCCAGGGTGGGGACAGAAGTAGAGGCAATGCTCACAGAAATGTACTAACTGGACTAATTTATTATTTTTATAGGAATGTTCTTTTCTCAGAGTAATTTCCTAGCAATAAAAGCAGATTGTGACAGCAACATAAACATGATCTGCTGTTCTTTAAAAGTTGTTCTTTTCATGTGCACATACCAGTGTTGGTCAGGACAAGGTAGTGCGGCATCTGACAGCCAGAACCTGTCTTATGTTGGATGACACCTATTGCAGGAGGTCTCTCTCTTAACAGACATTTCAGTTTTGGCTAACACAGTTCGCTGGAAGAACTTATCTTACTCGTCTGGAAAGCTGCTGATAATTTGGAAGCTTTAAAATTGTTTGTCTTATGGTAGTAAACCCATACTGTTTGAAACCATTTCAAAGGAGTTGCATCTGTAATGCTAAGAGGTTTGCTCTTGGATTCAACTCACATGCTGTTCCTCATACCAGTAACTCAGTCAAAGAGCTTACTAATAAAAGTACCATCATAAAGTTGGACATTGCAGCCAAAAGTCTTGTGTATTTTAGTGTCTGGCTGGAAGCAAGATACACACAAAGTTATGTACTTACTGAACACCTGACGCAATTAAGTTACATTGAAAAATAGCTTTAAAGGTGAAATGTTGGTTCATGCTTTGGGTGACTGGTTGTATTTTTTTACCCTGTAATTAAGGTTTTATCTGGTAAAGCTCCCATGAATAGCATGGATACGGAACTGGTTTGGAGTCAGCGAATATAGAACTTCACGAGTCAGGGAATACAAAACCCAGAAAGGACATAAGGCTAAAAATGATCTGAATAAAGCAGAAACAACCACACCTTGATCAGAAAAATAATTTCCACAGTCAGATCTTACACTCGAAGAAAAATTATGAAACTTAGCTATTTCCTAAGAGTCATTGGTGGTTCTCAGAGCAGACAATTCTGCATCTGGCTTTTCTTAGTGCTCTGCGTGTCATTTTATTTTGTTAATTTTGTTCTTTGCCCTTGCCCATCTTGTTACAATGAAGGTTCACTTGGCAGCTGATGAGGAAAGGAAAACAAGCCTGTATGACTAAGCAAGAAAATATATGCAAATCCATCTGAAGGTCTTGGAAAACCCAAACATGGTTTTACAGTCCTTACTGACAGGTTAAGCAAAAAAGGCTAAAACAACCTGAAAGTTTCCAGCATCCAAACGCTGGAAAATGCTAGAATTAACACAGAACATGCACAAGAAAGCCTGGACTAGGATCAAAAGGGCAGTACAGAAGTCTATGGCTGTAGGACAAACTTCCTTGTAGGCTACAGAGCCACATGTAGCTCACAAGCACTTCACACAGGACATCAAGGGCAGGGCTGGCACCAGAGCTGCGCAGACACTGGCAAGTGTCGTCGTTCCTGCAGCAACAGAGGCTAGGATGGTTTCCAGGGGTCTGGAAACCATAGCAGCTATGCAGATATGTATCAGTATAGACTGTGGTAGCACAGAACAGGCCGACAGCACTTCAGCCATGCCTGCCCCAGGGATGGCAAATGTACAAGGCAGACACCTGGGAACAGGAGCCATTTCACCAAGCTCAGCTAAATAGGCCCTTCAAAGAAGCTGATGTGTTCAGACAGTTATTAAAAAACAAACCCCAACAGTGTAATTACCGCTTTCTTCATGCTTGCAATTCACTAGTCAGCCATTCCTTTTTCATCACATGAATGACATCACTGTCAGAAATTACTGCCCGAGGACCTAGACTGAAACCGGCTCTGCAATCACATTAAAGGGTCTCTAGGTAGATGCAGAAGAGGAGTTTAAATTAGCTTTCAAATTATTTTACCAACTAACGAATGCAATAATAAAGAAGTGAAACACTTCAACGACAACTAATCACTCACAATTAAAAACATAAAAGTAATAATTTTATTTTACAGACTTTACCATTTTAGCAGTGAATTAGCATTGAACGTAGGTGACTACAAATACAATGCTATTGGAAAACAAGAGCGTTGGTTTAAAGGCTTTAAAGGCTTCACCTCAGCTTGCATGAATAAAGCGTAGCTGTACATATGTGGCTATACAAATAAGATTGCAGGTCTTTCCTGTACATTTCAACAGTACTCAGAAGTTGAGCAAGATCATCCTTTGGTTTTCACTCTTGGCATATACAAAACATACTTAGCAAAGCTACTGCATCTCCATGATAGACAAGTTCAAACTTTCCCAAGAACAACACCCCAAAACTACTAAGAGTAAAGCTGTTGCTGTGGTGTTGAGAAATCTTTAGTGTCTTCTAGGCTCATGGACAAGGGCAGTTGTTTTTCTCTCCCCGAACTTTTGTTACGCCTCTGCTCCCCCTCTGCAGCCACAACTATTCTCCAGCAGACAGAACCACAGAGTGCTACCTTGGCACTCCCCCACTTCTAGATTTCTCCCATTTGTTAGGGCAGCAAGGCCACATATGAAATGGACCTCTGTGCTGAGGAGGGAAAGGCGCGGCCATGCTGAAGAGCCCGAATCAGGCCAGAGACTGGCATTATGCAAACCAAGGTGGCATTAAAATTAATTATTTTGTTACACTTCGGTATTGTCTACATGTAGAAGCACAGGGTTTCATGGTGTCCATTCCTCACTCAGTGTTTTTAATGAGATTATGGTGGGGTAGCAGCTCTGCCTGTCATAAACCTATCTGCTCTTCAACCAAAGTTACAGGACTTGAATAGTATTTTTGGCTACCTGCTCTCCAAGGTTTTTTAGGAGCTGCTGGTCACCAAAAGCACCATTACACATACATAATATCACAGTGATCATTTTTCTGCTGAAATCCTGTTACAGGGACATTTGTGAACTAAATGGATTGCTATGAGCATCATCTAAGTGGCTTGTTGCATAGGAACCATAGTGAGCAGATAATTTGGCTACTATCAGGTCTCAAAGGAAACACTCACTGATACAGCAAAATCACTTCTGCACACCTTCATGCATATACAAAAGCTTTAAGTTACACAAATAAATTATCCCACAGTACCCATTTTATGTCAGTCATACACCCACATAATGTCATCACATATTCGTGTGATGTTCTTCATGTAATTAAACAGATATTTTCCCAATTGGAAGGAAAAGAAACAACAAAAAAAAGCAAACTACAAAATCATAGCATCATTTCACAGTGATGCCATTTAAACTTTTACACTGTGAAAACTGTAGACTAACAGAAACAAAGCATATTTTATCTGAAGGCTTTTATTTAGAACTTTGCATATGGATTTGTTCTTATCTGAATCCCATTTATTACATGGATTTTATATTATTCTTGCAAGGCAAATGTCTTTGTTATAAATTTATTATATTTCCTCTTATCTTCTCTTACAACTGTTGTCCTGTAGGAAAAAGTAGCGTTCTGTGTGTCTATTTGCTGCAACAGCAGAAGTGAGTTGTCAGGCACCAAGTCAACTACAAATAAGCACGTTTGCCTGTAAGCATCAAACAAGTATTCACAATAATTTTGATTCTGGTTAAAAAAAGAGAAATGTTTACAGCTACTTTTAATTATGATCGATTTGTTTTTTCCCAGCCCTCAATAAATAGAAAGCGTAAGGCATGTGGAATCCAAATTCTTTAATGGAGCTGAAGCTTAAAAGCATCATCTACCATTTACCCCTCGACTTCAACTAGGGCCTTTTCCTTTATCGGTCGAAAAATTTCGCTTCCTCCAGACTGACAGCAGCGATGTGGCCGCTGCTGGGGCCGGTCACGCACAGGGGGAGCGAGCGGGATGTGCGGGGTGGGCTGAGGGCCGTGCGAGGTGGGGCCGCGGCGAGGGGGAGCAGCAGCCCCAGGACCCCGGGCAGGGCGAGCCCCCGCCGGGCCGGGCCCCCCAGCGCTGCCGGCACGGCGGGGGCAGCGGCGAGGCCGCGCTTCTCCATCCAGCCCCAGCGGCTCCGCGCAGCATCCCGCCGGCGGCGGGAGCAGCTACTTGCAAAGCCCCTCCAGCCGCTCCAGGGTGCCCTTCATGTCGCGGATGCGCTTGGCCAGGGCGGGCACGGGCTGCATGGCGCGGTCCAGCTCCTCGCAGCGCGCCACCAGCGCGTACATGGCACGGATGCTGAGATCGGCCGCCTCGCCCAGGCTCTCCACGCCGTCGCGGTAGGTCTGGATGCAGCCGACGCTGAGCGCCGTCAGCGCCTGCAGCCCGCAGTGCACGTTCCGCAGCAGATCGTCCACCTGAGCCGCCACCTGCCCGGCCAGGGCCACCACGTCCTGCAGCGCCCCGGGGTCGATGGCGGGGATGGACGACCCGCCGCCTCCCGCCGGGGGCTCGCCCCGCGGGGCGCCGCTCAGCCGGATCCGCCGCTCCAGGTTGTTGGCCACGAACTGGGTGAGGCGCCCCTCGCGCAGCACCGTGCCCTCCAGCTCCAGGGCGCTCGCCAGCGTCGCCCGCCGCCCCTCCGGCAGCTGCCGCCCCGCCGCCACCGCCCCGCCGCCGCCGGCAGCCAGGCTGAGCGCCTCCAGGCTCCGCTCGTCCCGCCCCCGCCCCTCCGGCGGCCCGGCGGCCGGGCCCGGCTCCTCCATGGCAGGCGACGCGTGCCCGCCCGCCGCCTCCGCTCCGCCCCACCGGGGGCGCGCCGCCGCCTGTTTACGTCCCTCCCGATTGGCTGCGGAGCGCGCGGGGGCGCGGCCCAGGCTGTTTGCGCGGCGCCCGATTGGCCGGCGGAGCACCGTCCGCCCGCCGCGCACTGCGGCCCCGTGACTCGGAGACCGGGGCGGGCCCGCCGGCCATGCCCGCCCGTGATTGGCCAGCCCGCGGGAGAGGGCGTGGCCGCGAGTGTTTGTGTCGCTTCCGATTGGCCGGGGCGGGGGCGGAGAGGCCGCCGCTCCGCCGCAATTGGCGGCGTGCGGCGGAGAAGGGCGGTGCTAGTGCCGTCCGCGCGCGGCGGTTGGCGCGGAGGCGGAAGGGGGCGGGCCCCGCTCGGGTAACAACACCGGGGCGCTGCTGGCGGCTCCCCTCACTCCCCCGCCATGTTATCCTAGCGGCGGTTTCGCTTGCGCCACCACCTCCTCAGCCCTTCACAAAGCCCAGGCAGACACTCCCCAGCGACCCGACCTGTTCGTCCCCGTCTGGGCTCGACCCCCTCTCCCCGGCACAACTCTGGGTACCCACGTCCAACCATGGTCACCACCACGGCGCCGCCGCCCTTCCTGGCTCGGATCTCGGCAGGCACCGAAGACCCGCGGCGGTTGCCGCCCTCCGCCCTGCTCCAGCGCCTTAGGCGCGGGGACAGCAACTGCGAGAACCAACCCAGCTGCTGCCTTGCGGGCCCGGGGGGCAGCGCCCGCCCGGCGCTGAAGAGGGTGCGGCGGAGGAAGGGAAAGATCCGGCCGGGCCCCGCGGGGCTCCTGCCCAGCCGCTACCAGCAGTACCAGCAGCATCGCGCCGGGCTGGGGAGAAGGACGCCGCTGGGAACCGACCTGGTGACGGACCCCCCTCGGGAGGAGCCCCCCGCGCCCGCCCCCTCGAGACCCGCGACCGGCAACCCCCTCAGGAAGGAGGTAAAGACAGGGCTGCGCTACTTCTTCTCACTTTTTCGTCCCCCCCCTCAGCCCCCCCGGCGCTCGGTGAGCCAGGAGGCTGCTCCGCTCCCCTCGGGGTGGTCGGGGGGATGGGGGGGGGGCGGCGCGAGGGGCGCCCCCTCAGCGCAGGGGGGGGAGGGGGGCGGCGGAGTTTCCGTTACGCTCGGACGGGGCGGGGCGGGGCCAAGAGCGGAGCGGCGGGCGGCGATTGGCTGCCCGGCGCCCACCAATGGGCGCGCGCCGCTGCGCCCCAGCAACAAGCCGGATTTAGCCCTGGCGCTGGCCGCGCGCCAGCCCCGCCCCCCACCCCGCGCGCGAGGCGGGACGTGCGCGGCGCGCAGCGCCCCATGGCGGCCGGGGGGGGCTCCGCGCCCTCAGCGCGCCAGTGCCAGCGGAGCGGTGGGAGAAACGTAGGGATAGCGGGAGGGGGGCGGCTCGGTACCCTCTCCCTTGCCTGAGGCGGCCCCGGCGCCTCACTCCGTGTCGGAGCCGGTTAGGGATCGCGAAGGAGAGGGCTCGTGGTTGACGTGACTCTTCTTTGTCTACGCAGTTTTTAAAGAACAAGATGGGAAAGACAGAGAAGGCGGCCGCATCCTACGGCCAGCCCGTTCACGGCTTACACCTCTGTGAACAACCAAAGATTAACAGGCAGAAGAGTAAGTGTAATGCGCCGCTGACGAAGATCGCCTCGGCGAAAAAGATAGAGAACTTTTGGCAGGATTCTGTGTCGTCGGAAATAGTTCAGAAGCAGGAGAAAAAGCCACTTAAAAACACAGAGAACTTCAGAAATGCCAAGTCCAAGAAACCTATTGCCCTAAATGAAGCGAACCAAAAAGAAAACTACGCTGGGGCAAAGTTCAGTGACCCACCATCTCCCAGTGTCCTTCCAAAGCCTCCCAGCCACTGGGTGGGTGGCACAGCTGAATCTTCTGACCAAAACAGGGAGTTGATGGCAGTCCATTTGAAAACTCTCCTAAAAGTTCAAGCATAGTTTCTAAGATCTCTTGAGTAATTGGCAAAGAAAACTCCATCCAGGAAACTTAAAACATGCCTTGTTGCAACAAAAATTTCAAAAGACTGTCAAGTCTTACAAACACATAAAAAAAAAATTCCTTGTATTATATTTTTTATGGTTGTGTAAATAGTGTACATCATGTATTATGTGTATATTCTTGTTCATACTTTGAGAGGTACATTTTAGTTTTGTTATGAAAGGATGTATTTTGCACTGCCTGATTGGTAGATGTCTTGTATATAAAATATGGACAATTTTACGTGTGTGCTTGACACATGAAGACTTGACTTGCTTTGCACAAGGTAATGAAAATTTTGGAAGGAGAGTACAGCTTTCTGATTTTAAGGTTCCAGATCAAATGTGAATGTTTTATTCATGCACTACTGACAATAGTTTTACATTCTATCTCCCAATTAGTAAAAACATGGAATTTTCATACAAATGCGAAGTTTTGCTCTCTGCTCTGGAAACTGTCTGGAATTCTGTTCATTTGTTTGTTTTCAAAATTAACTGGAATTTGAGTAAAATTCCAACCCATCAATTTGAGCACTGCTGATTTCTTTAAAGAAAAAAAAAAAGGAACAAAAAAAGGAAAGAGCAGAGCTTTCTGCCAAAAATCCAATTGGTTACTAAAAAATTAAATAAAATAATTTGGCCTCCCCTTAAGCATGTCTTGGTTTTCTTTTGTGACTCTGTGTGTGTGTGTCTGTTAATTATCTGATTCCTTTCTAGTGCATCAGTAGAAATACTTCATGTTTCTCAGCTTTTAACTGTCTCAGCCTTAATTAGGAAATTCAATAGCTCAGTAAGAATTCCTTGTGTTTTAAAAAAAATATTTCCTTTGTGGTAAGTCATTTAAGTTCTTTTTGTTGGTTGAAAATTCAGATTTCAAGAAAGTTGGGGAATCACACATTCAAATTCATACTGCAATCCTCCTTAAATATTTTCATAGTAAATGGATATTAAACTAGTTGGTAGTGAATAGTAGCAGTGACGAAAAGCATGGATGGGGCAAATTAAAGTTCGTATTTTTTAACAGAGTTGTCTCTTCCTGATAGCTGTGTCAGAAAACACATTCTGACATTTAAAATTCTAAAGGAATTGGATTGTAGATCAGTCTTGACATGATAAAATAATCTAGATTTGCAGTTACTAATCTAGCATTTAAAAAAGATTAACAAATTTAGGAAATGCGTGAAATTTATGGCAGAGAGAAAAGCATTTTTAAGGTTTCGTATCCACTGGGAAAAAAAAAAACGAAATCTCTGCTCTAGTGTACTGAGAACAGTACACAGGAAGAAAACAACAGCTTGGGTCCCAGCTGAGGTGGCTCCGTCGTGTGGACGGTGTTTTCAGAGGTGCGTGTTAAGTAACATCAGCCGTGTTTGTGCCGCGTGCCCTGCAGCTGCCGAGACACTGCATCGCAGCGACCCGAGTGGGGGGGATTGGCAGTACCCATTAACACAGCCCCGAAACAAGATTGGTCAAAAGCTAGTAAGAAGTAAGGGAGGGTTTCTTGGCTTGTTTATAGAAATTAATTATACAATTGCAGACTTTTTCCTTATAATGCTATTAGGCTATTTACATGTGCTACACTGAAGAGTTCATATAACATTTGTTTTACCCCAAAGACTTGGAGGTTCATTTGTCTTGCAAAATAGACCTGTATTGATGCACTTGAGGTAAATGTGTGACCTCAACAGCCCAGTTTCTTGCCTAATCTAAATACTCCATAATTTACTGTGCCTTAGCTTATCTTCTAAAAATAAACAAAACCACTCCTCTTTTTTTTTTCTTTTTTTTAAATAAGCAGTATTTGGCCAAAGAAAAATTCCAGTGGAATCTCACCGAGGATGACTCAAGTAGACTGTAAGTCCCAGTTTACTATATTTGGTATATGCTGTATTGATCTGCTGTTGTACTTTTTTCCTCTCCCACACCATTTTTTTTTTCCTGCGTGTCACTCAAGTGCAAAGGAAAATGCCTTAGCAATTCCCCATAGCTTTAAGTGATGGTTAGTTTTGGCTAGTCATCTTGCTAACTAGCTTGACAAGAGCTAGTTTCCATCAGACATGTGGGTTGGTATTATTTAAAAGAAGGTGTCCTTTTTCCCCACTGATTTTTATACCATCAGCCTGTCTTCTGCCCCTTGGAGCTGATGTGACACTACATAGTTTTAATGCTAACTCTGATCCTGTGTAAAAGTTACCAATGTAACGTACCTCTTTGTTTCTGCCCTGTTTTACCAATACATCCTCGGGATTACAGAATTTGTTAAATGTTGCATGCCAATAATTCTCAGCTCCTCAGTCAATTCCTTTAAAGCTGTTGTATGAGACTTCTGAAGCCTTGAAAATTTAAAAATTCCTCTACCTTGTTGGGATGGGTAAGACCATGAAGGGTAAGACGACAATGTCTTTCCTAATAATGAGGAAAACAAACCAAACTTACCTAGCATACTTTGGTGTCAGTATCGCTGGTCCTGTGGTCATCCAGAAGGTTTGGGGTACTTCATGCTTCTCTCTTCCTGAGATCTTGGCGTTGAGTCTCTTCCTGCACAATGGACTGGTTTGTAAAACTAGACCTATGTGCAATACACACTTCAACATGATCACCTGAAAAACCAAGATGTTGCCATCTCTTAGGACCATATTCTACACTTAATTTGTCACTTGCCCACTTTCGTCTTTCTATAGTATCTTACAGGGATTTTCACTTTCAAGGTTTCCTTCACTTTGACAGATTTCTCAGTTGAGTTCCCTGAAGATAAGGCATTGTATTACATGAGCGTATTGTTTGAATTTAGAGCCAGTAAATGACAGCAAAACATCAGTGTCATATTTGGAGGACTTCGTTGCAAAGTAATATAACGCCTTTTGAAATGAACAGCCTCTAAGGAAGAAAATTAACAAAATTAGTGGATATGTTATCAGCTAGTCATGTGCCTGCTGTATAGGAATTAAATAAGCTGCTTATTAAATCTTCTGAAACAAAAGATATTGCACTTTGGGTAATAAAAATCTTTTCTGATAAAAATCTTCAGTGCAATGCTACGCAGAACTGCAGAGGGATCAACTGTGCGAGTTAACTACCAGCTTACTTTTAAACAGTTAAACGCCACGTGATGATGGTCCTGCAGAATTAGCTCTCATGGAGCGCAGAAGTATCTGTTGTTGCGTCTTCACGCGTGGCTAAGTCTCAGCCCATCAGACGCCTTCATTAGTAACGGCTGGCCTGGTGCTCTACGAAAGCTAAAATCCTTCTGTCTCCTGATGCAGCAGAAGCTAGAAATCCTCTATATCTGAACTCTGTTACACCAGCATCTCTTCAGAGATGATACTGAATTCTTAAGCAATCTGCATATGAGGCTGCAAATTTAATTTTATTTGATTACTATTTTATCCAAGGCATATTAAACAGTTCTTTTAATTATTTTCAGAGGCTATTTTTTAAGCTTTTGCATTATGAAGCATTTGATACGTGCCACACATTAGGGTTTTCTTTCTTCTTTACGCAGTTTTGAGATCTAATATGAAGCCCTATAGATTACATGAAGCCCAAAGGTTATAGATAGTGTTTCATTGTGATTTTGGAAATAAGTTTACCTTTATTTCTGCATAGAAATTCTTGACACTTCCACCATGCAATTAAAACCATTATTTTCTTCTGCAATCTATTGTGCTCTTTGAATTTTTATTTCTCAACACATCCTTTAAATAATTTTTATAATATATGCCTGACTGAACTTTTTAAGGGGAAATGTCTTCTGTTGTAATTTTTAAGATGGTTTTATGTTATGGATAAAGAAGCTAGTAGGTAAGAGGTAAAGGTTGTAAAATGTTAACATTTACCATGAAAAACTGATACTACCTTGTTGAATAGGAACCACAGCATTAAATATTTTTGATAGAAAGAAATATTTAGCAGCTGTTTCACTTGAAAAGATGAATGAAGGGCACATAAATTAAGGAGAAATACATTATCCAATAAAGGGACCTAACTACTAAATTTGAGCAACAGAGTGTTATCAGCAATTTTGAGGCTGTGAACTTCTCTGTTATCAGAGCTAAGACAGGAAGGTCAAGAATTCCGCTGAATTTGAAAAATTTTCCTGAGGAATTAATTTGTACAGCAAACATGTCCCAGCAGAGTTACTTCTTCCCCTATGTGGAAGTCAGCATTCCTCTCTAACATTTTTTCCCAGGAGGTAATAAAACCTCATTTGTTCAACTCCCAGAAAGGAGGCCTTCAGATCTTACAAAGCCCTGACTCGGTTGGAAGGCTGCTTTGGTACTTTTGTTTAACCTTAGCTCAGTGCCACAGTGTATGGCAGATGCGGTCACTTCATCCGAGTGGTTCATAAAACCTTGTCTTCAGTTTGAGAATTTCACTGGTTATGTGTACTTACTCCGTAGGTTGCCACTGGTCAGTGAACTGGTGTGATTTCTCTGTACCTGAAAGAGGAAGTATTTGGGAATCAAGGATTTTTCTTGTGTTATATGACGTTGCTAAATCTTTAGTTGTAGTTCAGTAAGTGGCTGTATGTATTTCAAGAAGTGGTGTAATCATCATTGCCATTTTGCCATTCCTAAGGTCATGAAACGTAAGGTTTTGAGTAGATGCTGTTTCTATTAAAGATGTCATTTTCTTCTTTAATGAAGCAGTGTGCTTTCATCAGCACACTTTAATTTGCAAATGTCTTTTATAAGTGGTGATGACAAAGGCCGTGAAAATACAATTTACTTTGTTTTTTATTCCCTGAAACAAGACCTGGAGCTACATTCAGTCAAGGGCTTAATATACAGAATCGGGCTTTTCTCTTGTTTTCTCTCATCACCTGAATCTTGTGTTCTTTAGTGCCTGGTGACATAGCTGCACAAGAAAGAATAAGGTGTGTCCTTACTTAAAGTAAAGTATAACTTGAAACATGTAATTTGCTTTTATGTGTATATAGCATGAAGCTTTTGTAAGTTTAATTCCTAGCATCAGAATATTCAGAAATTGCATGTTGTCATATCTAGAATATCAATAGGTTATTGTAGGAATTAATGGAGTAGTAAATTGATAGACTTTGCCCAAATTTTAAACATTCTTTGTATGCACACACTAAAGAAAGTGCTGATATATTTTGTGCCCTGTACTACGAGGAGTGAAAAGGAAAAACATTGACCAGCCAGGTAGAAAAAAGTATCCTGTAAAACAAGGTCAACTAATAGAGAGAAGCAGCATAGATGTCACCATCAGTTTATGTTGGAAGGAAAGATGCTGCAAGAAAAAATTATCTCCTGAGGTATCTGAAGTTTCTTTAAGAAGTTTAAGGGAATTTAATGACTAGATGAAACACAATTTGCTTCCAGCTCTTGATGGGGACCATCTGGGGGCTGACCGGTCTTGCAACTGACTTTTCCTCCGACTGATCAGTACCTACTGTTTATTACTACAAATTGCACCTTGGCATAGCATTCTTAATGGGTAGCAGTGCTTCAGGTGTCACAAACTGCTGTATGAGCACTTACTGCTCTCAGGTTCCCACAAGTTTTTAGAAGTAGCCAGATAAACTATGTATGTGTGTGTTAGCAGCCTTCATGTTTTACAGCTGGGAAAACAGGAATGAAGAAGTGTACTAGCTTGCTTGAGATCCCTCACCCAGGAACAGAACCATAGTGCCTGGAGCTCCAGCCATGTTTTGCCTTTGCTAGTACACAAGATTGCTGTTTGATCTGCAAGTCTTCCTTGTCCCGCTGTGTAGCATGTAAAATGCAATTAATACATTGTTCTGCTTTGAAATGTTTGTAGTGTGATAGGACTGGTGAGGTAAATCAGGCTGCATTTCAGTTTTGTGTTGTGTACAGTTTTGTTACACGATAGTTTCAGTAATTTGCACATGAAAGATGACATTTTTCTCCACATTTTTTTGGACCCTTTGATACAATATATAATCTCTACACACCACTGTCCTCTCCCCACGACCAGCAGTGGGAGGCTGATGATAAGTCAGCAGTTTCTGTTTGTTAGCTGCTGCTCTCCACTGCTGTACAAACATGCTGCAGCCAGCAGCTGGCTGAGAGGGCCAGGGACATGCATGGTATCTTCAAAGTTCATTGAGTTTACATTTGCTTTATCTTTAGGCTTTCAGTAGATTTTGAAAGAAAGAGGCCCAGTCTTTCCCAAGAGAGTATCTTCCTCCTGGAGGACAGGAGGTGAAGTTTATGAGTGCCCCAGTCTCTCTTTCTACCACCAGCCAGTCCTTCTTAACACCCTCAAGCCTTCCCATCACCTTCCCCAACTGTTTTCTTTAATCTTCACTGCACCTGTATCTTTCCTCTTGGATTTCCCCCTAAATGTATTTCATGGTCCTCAGTTTCCCTCCCCTCACTGTAAATGTTCATATTTGTAGGTTTTTTTCACCTGAAAAACCAATTTGAGTATACCTACCGTGTTCAGAGTACACTTCCTCTGAGACAGTATGTATTTTTTTCTAAAGGAAAGCTAGATTTTTACAAGATGCAGTAATTCTCTTGAGATTTCTCCTGTCAACCAGGTATGAATTGAACTGTCAAGCCTCAATAACCATAACATACCTCACTTGATGTCCTGGAGGACTAGAAGTGACTGATGTTGTGGCCCACACAGATACCATAGAATTTATCTGTCAAACACCACTCAAAACCCCAAACAATTACGAGTTGTTTTCTCAGAGATAAGGAAGTCTGAGAAGTCTGACCATGGCTGGTTGCTGGCAGAAGGGCATGCTAGGAAGATGTAAATATGGTCTGCAGCTTTGAGGCTCATGAACCAAGGCTTTCTGTCCAATTTGCCAGGCTGGGTCTGCTGTTTGGGAGCCTGTCAGTCATAAATACTGCCTGCTTGCTACTTGTGTCCTCCTCAGCCTCCAGCTTGTAGGAAGGTGCCTTTCTGTGTGTCCAGTGGTAGTTCAGTGGTTAGCTTTACATTTCTGACCCGCTTGTGTCGTAGGCAATTTAAGGTAAGAATTTACACTATGCCTTTGAAAGGGTCTTATGTTTTGTAATCCTGTTTTTAATTCATTACCACATACCAGATTGATTCAGTAGTGCATACAAGGTCTGCTTTCCCTCAGGTACCGTGGCAGAGTTAGGAAGTGCCTTCCCCAAAGCACTTCCATACATTTTAGGGCAAAAAGAAAAAAAGTATTATATGCGCCACATATGCACCAAGCATACTGTTTATGCTGTTCATAGCCTGCAACGACTGTTCACATCTGCAGGGTGATGCTCCGTACCAATTGTGTCATTTTCCTTTCTTCACTTCTCAGTCTCATTCATCAGTTTAATGATATGATAACCGACTTCCCTTTCCAGGAAAGGTTCCCTGACTTTACTTACCCATGTGGCAGTTTAGTTAATTACCCACCCACCTTCCCATAAAGTAGATCTCAGATAAGGTTCTGTTTGCTTTGATATGTATCTATATCTTCTGTCATATGTTGGTAAGATAATATTTTAGTTTCCAAGACAGCTATTATAACTGATTTCCAAGGGGAAAGGTTCAGACCCTTTCAAGAGACCCCCCAATATTCCTCAGCATAAATTGAAACAAATACCCCAAAGGCTTTAACATGGAATCTGCAGAGTTTTCTCCCATTTTGGTGAGGGGTAGAATTTCAAATTTACAACCACCAAGACTGAATTCAACAGCAGCCATATGACTGACTTCTTGCTGCATGTAAGTTAACTTCCATAAAGAGAAAATGGTAACGCAGTGTCCACACAGGAAACTGATCAGTGAACTGTGTCTGTGCAGAACTAAACTCCTATTTTCAAGACTTCATTTTCACTCTTTATTTTTCAATAGTGAATTTTAAAAATTTTTATTTTTCTTTATTGTTCCGACTATGATGCTGTTTGGGTTAAGTGTTGAAGCTCTGGAGAGCCATAGCTGGGTACACAAGAATGAACAAGCAACATAGGCATTGAAATTTCTATCTCTAGAAGTGTTGGGGTAAACGAAGGGGTCAGGTAAAGACCCCCAGTTCTTGCGAGCCCCCACCCGGATCACACAGTCACCAGCCTCTGTAATCTTGTGAAATGTGCCAGCATTGATGGCAACATCAGTGCATTTCATAGTGTTTAGAGAAGGCAGCCTTCCAACAAAAATGGGTTTTCCCTTCACAGCATCAGAAATAGCACCAGTGAGAGGCCAATCTTCACATCTAAATAGCCTTGAGACGAAACAGAAACTTCTGTACAGGCAAGATGGTCTCTTTTAATTCCTTCCCCTTGTGACAACACTGAAGAATTAACCTGTAATGCTGTTACAACTGATTATTTCCACTCTTGTGGAATGTTGCATCATTTTAACACAAACATGCCCTACTTTTCAAATACTGTAGGGGCACAATGTGAACATGTGGGGGAAAGTAAAAGTAATCTTGATAAAGCCTTGCAGTCTTGATCCAAATGCCAGCTTAGTCACAAATTTCTTAGGAAGGGATTTGCTTACTTTTAACATTACTGAGATGGTTATGTGGGTAGAGCCGTTAGGACTGCGAAGGACTGTGCTTTCCCTCTGGGCTTCATTAAGATACTGAAGAAGAAATGGGAAGCTGATACGTGATGACTAAAGGAAGGAACTCTTTGCTGATATAGAAAACCATCTCCATATTGTTTTCCTCAGTTACAGCCAGCCCCCCTGACCTTGCTTTTTGAGGACCTCTAGCATGCCTCCACCCTTCCTTAACTTCCTACTCCCAAGTCCTTTGCTTACTAGAAATGCAAGGAACTTGTTTTACACACACACTGGTAATCAGAAGCACATTCACTGTCTTTTTTTTTCACTTCCAGAGAGCTTTGACCCCACTTAGACAAAGAGATGATGAGGAAAGAAAAGAATTAAGAGATAAAAGGTTAAAAAACCCACATTACCACTAATGTAAAAGATTAAACGTGCCATGTGCATGTGCAGTACAGAAGAACACTGGTATATTTGCTTTAACAGATGTAGTTACTGTGGCAGGTGCCTTTAAAACATATGCATATAGTTTTAGATATGCTATGCATTGCATATAGCTTAAAGGTCCAAGTAAGTGAGTAGTAGGTAAAGTCCAGTGCCAAGGCCTCCTAGGGAATAGGCTGAGTTCCCTCTAGTGGCTTGCTTTGGCATTTCAGAGGGGTGGCCCCGAAAGGACCCTTTTGGGGAGCAGCAACTCATCTCTCCTCATTACAGCTTTGCCTGGAACGCATACTTGTATTAGGCAGCTGAAGGGTATAATCACTGAGTAATTCTAAGTGAAGGCCTAATTGCAAGTTAATTTTAAGTCAGTTATGTAAACAGATTAAATCAATCCTTCCCTATATTTATTTTTCATCACATGCAGATTCAACCACCCTTCAAAATTCTCTATCTGCTTTACTCTGCTGCTTCATTGAGTTGATGTCCACTGCTAATATTTGCTGCTGTTAATACCTGTGTTAGGCAGAGGCTTTGTGAGATGACAGTGAGTCAGAATCATCTGTGTGATGTCATCAGGCACTCTGGGGGAAGGCTCTGCAGATGGAAAATACAGCCAGCAGTAGCTCAATCTGTATGTGTGGCTCAGTGTAATACACTTATTTGCAGTGAACATCAGGCAGTAATTTATTAGGCAAAAATATTTTTGAATTATTGTTGTAGGATAGCAACCAAGAAAGAATAAAACAAAAAAAAAAGTTAATGTTTTTGTTTTTCTTCAGCTCGTGTTTTACCAAAAAGGCAGCTAGAGATCAGGATGAGTGAATTAGGCAGGAAACCTTCATTTCTAAAAGAAGACATCCAGTGCACTTTTGGCAGTGTTCAAAATATTCTAAAAATAGTGTCTTTCGTAAAACACAAACTTATGACTGGGTCCCTGGGGTTTTAAAAATATAGAAAAATCATATTTCCTACTGTGAACTTATGAACTTTGGAGGAAATTTCCATAAATAAGAGTAAAACTGTATGCTGTTGCTCTCTATCCTATGCTTTTATCATAGGAATCACAATTTAGAATATGTCATAAATAGAGGGCCTAAAAGGTAGATATCTTTGTCTAACCCCAGGTCATTTATTTCCAAAGAATCCTCCTCTAAGCTCTTACGGAGTAGTATAAAATCTGATGCTTTTTTCATCTCTCCTCCAAACTCTTCTTTTTAAAAAAAGACTTGTAATTAATTTGATTAATTATGGTATTCATAAATGTAAATAAATTGCAATACTTTTCAGGCCTGCTGCATTTCAACTTCAATGATATTTTTCAGCAATATATTCCATAGACAAGATACCCATTAAGTGACAAATTAAAGACTGACTGCTACATGAATGTACAGGGTATGTACGTGTATGGCATAATGAAAGCTATGACTCAGTTAGCAAAAATCTTTAAGAGAAAATAAAACGTCCTTTTAAAGTCCTTTTTTTTATTAAAAGCATCCAAATTGCTGAAAACAAGTTATTTGTAGTATGGTGTATGCTGCAGGCCTGCTATTTGTGAACTCTTCATGGTCTCTAACCCTCCCCAGCCAAGGAGGAGCCAAGTTCTGCTACCGTGGGCAGACAGCAAGGATTTGTGCCTGCTTGATGGGAAAAGTCCGTGCACAACATGACATGGCTGCAGTGCCAATGTGCCTCTCTGGGAACTCCAGTGGTGATGGCTGATTGTGTTAAGTGAAGGAGCAGAAAGAGATGCCACAGCTGCTGCAGGAAGTGAGATGTAGATTTTGAGGATACTGATGAGTTACTAGAGGAAATAATTTCTTCTCCTTCAAGGCAGGTGTTTGGTTCCAAAGTGGGATATCTGAGATGTTTCTCGTGTAAGCTGAATACCTACACCATGGGGAAAGCTGCACATTTGGAGGTTTGGAAAGTGCCTTTGGCACTCCAGAAAAATTGCTTTGCTAAGGCTCACCATATTAAAGTCTAATGCAAACAGTAGTTCCCAATACCTGACCATAAGGTAATCCAGGCTCAAAGGGACCTTGGGAGTCTTCTGGTCTCACCTCCTTCTCACTGCAGGGCCAGCTACAGTATCAGTCCAGGTTACTCAGAGCCAATTCTGATCATCTGAAATGGAGCCTGGCAGAGGGTTGGATGGCTGAATGCCTTCAACCTTTTCCTATCATACAGGATTCTCCCTGTCAGAGAGTTTAAAGATAGCTCCATATTTCTAATGGTTTGGGAAAGCTCTGACATCAATCTGTCCCTGTTATCTGTATGTTGAGTTCAAAGGGCAGAAAGGTATAAAATATTTAAGAATGAGCAGGAGAGATTAAAAAAATCACAATGGATCTTGTGTAAAGTCTTTTAATTCTTCAATTGTTTTCAAAAAACAAATGGTTATTTAGTCCAGTGTCCCTTGAGAGAATTTGTCCCCGATTCACGGGAAAGCATATCCTTATGTTACACACAGGCAGCCAAGTACACACACTGTATTCAAAACTGAACTGAATGTTTATACGGATTTAAATTGCAAACATTTGAACAGATGAGAAAAAAATAAGTGATCCATAATGGATAATTAATTGGTTATACTGTTCTACAAACAGAGTGCTCAGCAGGCTTAAGATAACCCATTATGTTTTCCAGGTGGCAAATTTTGCATTAACTCTTCATGAAATCAAGTGAATACATGCTGGAACCGCGAGTTTCACATACATGTTACTCCACAAGCAGAGGTCAGTAAAGCATTTGACCTGTCCATACACTGTCTCACACTATAAAACATTACCCAGTTTATTTTTGCTTTATACTTTTGGAAGGATCTATGTGCTCTTCATTTAAGGGAAGTTCTGGAAAAGACCAGATAGGATAGTGAAGATAGGTGGAATTTACAAAATAGCTGGTGAGCAGAGTAAGGACACTTGATGCTACAGAAATAATACAGAAAAAATCAGAGGTTTTTTCCATTAAAATTAGCAGTATATTTTAAAGCAAATAGGAGAGTGGAAAAAATATGACTATTGCTTTTTTCTGTGGTGCTGCTTAAAAGTACTTGACTGTATTCTTTTCTTTGGAGAATGAAGTAATTTTTTTCTTTACTATCTATTAAAAGTAAAAAGTGATACTGTAGAATCAATACTCTAACTTCAGAGAAGACATTGCTAAGGTTCGAAATTTAATTTTGCTCTCTCAAGTCACTCAAACCTTGGACTTCCTGCCAATTTGCAAAGTAATCAGGCTAGAGAATCTTATGATAGAGGCACCTGCTGCTAGGGAACACAGATTAATATTACCAGCACATATTGAGTAAGCTACAGAACAGCCAACTCATACTAATGATGCCTGGGCTGCAAAGTCAGCTGGCAGCCTCAAGACATCCCATTGTTGGTCCCCTCTGCTCCGCAGTTGTTGCAGCTTCCCAGTACCAGCACAGGCACTTCTTGCCAGAGCAACTTTAGCCTCTTTTTTTTAATTTATTTATTCCAAAGTAGGTCATGCTGTGCCATCTGTTGACACTTAAATCCCACAGAAGTTTCCAGATTCCCTGTGGTATCCTGAAGTTTAACATGTATTTTTACTACCCTGTTGCTCTACCTCGCTGTTGTATGTACTGAGACTACTAATCACAAGAGCTCATTGAATCACCTAATGCAACTGAGCACAGATCTTGAGGTAATGTGCTAGAGATGAGTATGACTGAGAGGGGAGGGAATACAACACAAAGGGTCTGATATTTTGCTGATGGTGAATCCTGGACAACGCTGCTTTCAACAGAAGTGCTCATGTCCAACTGCTTTCTGCTCTTCAGCAGCCTTGTTGAAACTTAGGGAAGCAATCAGTCCCAGAGAGGTATATAGTGGGTCTTGTCAGGCTGCCATTAAATCTGCTTCTCCTGTTGTCTAATGGTGAGCACGTGAAATGAAGAGCATTTCACATACACAGTTGTCTCTACCATCCTTGCATAGCACCTTCAGCATTCTGGCACGTGCCTGTTCATTATTAATTAACCCACACACTGCAAGGATGATTTTTTTTCCCCAAAAAAACTAGTGGGTTTGATTTTAAGTACTGACATTCAAGATACTCACAGGAAGATTCCTGGAAAGGCACATTGCCATGTGGGTGAATAGGGGATGCATTACTGGCATTGCACACAAGTCCTAACAAGTGCCTTTAGTATGTGGTACAGTAAGCAGCATTGGTAAGGAAAGGGGAGCTCACATCCATGTGATATAAAACATACCTAAAACACAGTACAGGGCACATAGACATCTGTTGGTGCATGAACATTGTCCATAAGAATGTAGGAGATGAACTTCTAGTTAAAGGAACACTGGACACCCTGCTACCTAACAGGATGCTTTTTGAGGCATACCCACCTTCTACATGATAACGCTGAGCCACCTCTGTCTCCTGTTTCATGAAAAGATTTGGGACAGTAGAAGGAGAGTCAGATCTCTATAAAGTGTAAATGCACAGACCAGATCTGAGATTTATAACAAAGTATTATAAGGTAACAAGGTTATAAAGTACCTGAACAAACTGTAATGCAGAGTCTCTAATATGTGCTTAAAAACAAAATAGCTTAACTCTAGGGAACAACAAACAGTCTGGGGTAACTGAAGATAAAGCTTTCTTGGGCTAGAAACAACTAGAACTCATTACCTAAGTTTGCCAGATGTCATTGGGCAATGTATGACTTCACCTCAAAATCGTTTTAACCATTAGTGGACACTAACGGTTAAAGTGCAAGCAAGTGGACTTGCTTGTTCAGTAATACAGTTTGACCTTCACTGTTTGCAATTGCCAGTACTTGTTCCCAGGTCTCTTCCTACACTGCATGTCCCGGTTTCCTCGAATTTTGAAAATACAAACCCATTCTTGTTTAATTTCACAGTGATGACTGCACAAGTTCAAATGATCCTGAAACTCTGGCAAAGTTCTGCACATGTGTTACATTGATCTGAAAACATCCAACTGCACTCTCATGAGTTATTCATCTGTACAAGGTCAGCAAAGTTCATAGTATTATAAATTAGAAATATGACTATTTTTAATAGTCCTGTAGATGAGTATACTTTTTTCCTTTTTCACTTATCTGCTTATTTTTTTCCAGGAAACTGATATCAATTTGAACAAACCAGCAAATTCATTACACCCATAAACCTCTTATTGTCAACAGCAAACCCAGGATTATATATCACCCAGTGTATATGGTGAGTGCAAACATACTGTGTGTTTATTTAAATTTGTGATATTGCATCAATTAAAAAAAAAAGACTAAAATAATCATTGTGTGCTATAGTGGCTATTGCCACTGTGTTATGGCTTTGTACATTCCCACTGTGAATAAAGTATAGCTTTAAAGTATTATTTTTAAATCAATTTTAAGCAAATAATCTTTATTAATGAATGCCCACAAGGCTTGTTGTAGTCATATTTGCATAATTGGTACAAATGAAGAGCAAAAATAATTACTCTTTTTAATGTAATTTCCCAAGGTATTATGGAAAATTTCAACACTTAATACAAGTGTATTTATGATTATGCAATGTATCGTACTTCAGATTTTAAAAAAATAAGAACAAAAAACTTCGAGGGTAAAGAGGTTTGCAATGAGACACAGTAGGCTGCTGGTTTTCTGTCTCAATAGCTCCTCAGTGCCACTCAATCCACAACAAAGTGCTTAATAGTAATTTGTGATTCCTAACAGAAGTAATCCATTTAAGATCCCTGTGGATTGCTAATATACCATAATTTTGCTATCTGCAAAATAGTATATTCATATGAAACAAACTAGAGGCTTTCACATATTTTTTATGAGATGAAAATTTCCATCTATATTTAAATTGAAATTTAAAAATAGAAAATTGGATATTGAATTGTTTGAGTGGTCATCTTCTGTCTGTTTAACCCAGAAATAGATACTGTCTGTGAACCAACAGCTGTTATACTTCAAGGACACAATGTATTAAAAATAAAGAACTTTAAGAGCTGCAAAATACTTCCTTCATTCGAGGGAATAAAAGAGGTGGGGTCTGACAGTGGTTCTTTCTCAATCAATAGCAAAATAAAATTGTTTCTAACAGCATAGGATGTCGTAAATAACTACTGGCATATATGTGCGAGTAAAGGAGTATTTTAACATCAGGAAAGCTTTGCACAGTCTAGATTTTATTTTTCACTTACATTTGCATTGTCATGAATACAAAAAACATTATCAACCATTTTTAAATTGGGAGCTGAGAGAACCAATTAAATGTGTGCAGATTTGTGTGACAAGTTTTTACTTTCTCTTCAGCTCTATAGGATTTTACCAGGGAAAATGCTTGGTCTTGTCTATATAGAGGTGGATTAACTGTCTTTTACTGGTAGTGGGGGGGAAGTTAACACCAATGACAAAGTGCCTGCAGTTTTTGACCGCTACACGCCTACCTGCTTTCTGTGTGTTTGCTTTCCATGCTGTCCACAGCAGCAGTGGTCTATGAGTCAGCCAATGCATGGAACGCCAGCAGTACCTGTTCATGTTCATGCTCCTGCTCCTCTCCTGCCCTAAAAGCTGAGGTAGCTTGTTGCTTGTTGGCTGTCAAGAGGAGCTGGCAGCAATAGAGAGTTAAACCATTCACATCTTAGGATCGCTTTTTTCCTGTAACTCAGGGCTGTTTGTGTTTACTGCCCTGTTAGTAAGTCCTACCATGAAATCAATTGCTGAATATATGACATTAAATAAGAAAAATCTGCCTTTTACACAGCTAGCTGCTCTAATTGGCAGTGTTTAAGTCAGGCAATTATTGAACTTTTCTTGGAGTTAACTGACGTTTCTTTTAAAAAAAAAATCTTACCCCAGCTGGAAAAAAAAAGTTAAACAAAAATAGCGAAAATACAGAATACAACTAAGCCCTTGATGTATTTTTGCAGCTTTCAGAGTGCAAATGAAAATCTGCATGAGATAGAAAAGCACTGTTTGTTAAACCAGTCTAAAGCTAGCAAAGCTTATACCAGCCTCTGTGCTAATGGTGCATGAAAGTGATTGTTTTGAAAATAACTGTGTCGGTTTAAAATATTATTGCCTGTCTCCCAGAGGATACCACCCACATAGTGGAGTCAGCAGACTGAGAACACAGATAACTCTAAGCTGCTTCAGGATAAACCCCAGTGTCTAAAGCATAAAATGTAAAGGGGGGATGGGGACAGCTTGAGTTAAGCTTTTGGACTTTGCCCTGAAACAGCTCAGAGGCAATTGTGTCTAATTCTGCCACTAGAGCAGGGGCAGGCATTTTTGGCAGGCATAAAGGGCTGGGGCCAGTAGCATCTCAAATAGCCACAGCTGCCTTGTCACTGAGTTCTCTGATGACTTTTACCTTCTCTTTTTTGGTACAGGTTCACAGCATTTGGGCAAATGGTGAGGTCTTAACCACATAGCAAATAAAACATGCTGTGTGAGGAATTTCAGATTTATTTCCAAGTATTGTACACGATGTAACTAAATCTGAAGGGAACATTAAGCTCATGTTTTCTGTCTCAGTCTGCTCTGAATTTTGCCCATAGCATAATTAACTCTTAAGTGACAGGAATGATTTGTCTATAGGGAGAAGGCTTTACTTTTTTGAACACACATATCCTGTATTTCTTTTCACTTAATAAGAAATGTGTGAGACATATAGTGGCATCCTTAATCCAGTAACAGTTAAAAAAGACAGTATGCTTCAGTGATTCCAGCCTTTTTTCTTCCTTAGCTCTTCAGAATTTTTCTGCTCTATGTTAAGATTGATACTGTGATCTGACCAAAGAAGCCCTTATCATGCTTTCTTTTTAAACACAGGATTTGCTTTTGTAGCATTGTATGTCTTGACACATACTTCCCAATATAAAACTGTTCGTAAACCAGGCTGGAATGTTATTTTAGGCAAGCCAGCGTATAGCTCCGACACACAGCAACAGACTACTTTTGTTTTTGATACTCACTGTGCTATTGTTTTTAAAGCTTTGGATTTTGGCTTGAAATCCAGGCCACCCGGAATTTAACAGCAAAACTTTCACTGAGTTCAGTCTGATCCGGATTTCAACTTCAGTGCCTAATGTTGCTAATGTGGGATGTGGTAAACTTGATCATCGAGTTTTTTATGGCCACAACAGATGTTCCTTCTTTTAGACCAATGGAAAGCTACCAAGCCTCATCCACCCTCTAAAACAAAAATAAAAGCATTCGTTTACAGCTTGATTCCAGGAATATGAATTGAATTAGCAGCTGTGAGGTTTGTTCCTGTTTATTTACGAGTACATATATGCACAATTCTTGATTTTCCCAAAGAATTGCAAAGTTGCCTGGATTGTATTTCCTCTATATAGTAACAGTATTTTAAGCAATCTTAATACTGCACTATAATTTGTTTAGCACAATCAAAATATCAGCATAGTATTTTTGACCTAGTTTTTAAAAAATGCATTTTTTCGTGACCCTAGGCACAACCCATAGAAAATGAAGGTACTGAATATAAATGTTTTCTTACTCCTGTGACATTCAATGGATTTTCAAAAGGGCATAAAAGGTTGAAAGACTGGTGCCTTCTCCTAAAGTAGGAGAAAAGACATGACAGTCTAATAACTGAGAACTGAAGCTTAAGGAGCAAGAAAATTATTACTAATTTAATAGGGTAAATATCCAGTCATTCTTCCATACAAACAGGACATACTGAGGAGGAGACAGAATAGGAACAAGATTAGAAAGGCAAGGGCTCTTTATTAAAGGAATGGAAGCCTCATTTAGCATGCACCTGTTGTTTATAAACAAAAATATTTCACACCTTTTTCTTTGCCTTTTCTAAACTGGTCTGATTTCAGGAGTCACAGCACTGCCTTTATTGTGACAAAGAAAAAAATCCTTGCAGCCTTGCTTAGTCTTCAACTTACATGTATATGTTCCTTTGCTTTGCTCACAGCAGGACCCCATGGTTTCCAGATCCTCACAAGAGAAGCAACAGCAGGAGTACATGCCAGGATGTATGGAGGGAAGTTCTCCCAGTCAGCAAGACCCTCTAAAGGAACCACACTTACAGGTTGTGCACAGACTGTGCAAATTATCTGGGACTGTGAATTGGAAAATGCAAAACAACATACCCATTATTATGTTAACTGATGTTAGTGCTAATTATGATACATATTACCAGTTTTCAAACGTGCAAGTTGAAACTCTCAAGCTGGCAAAAACTCTGTAATGCTTAAATTTACAGAATTATTGGATATCTTACTGCTGCACGTTTCACAAATCCTCATGGCAGACAAAGAGGATTCCAAGTATATCCTAGAGTGGTCACATAACTCAACCCCTCTCATTATCTGAGAAGTCTCAGTTGGAAAAGAGTAAGCTGTGAGCAGATAACATAATCCCTAAAAGTAATTTAGCTGCTCCCCATGAGTGGTAAATTTTCCTGGATGAGCCAGAGCTAAGTTTGTCCCACTTTCGGATGCTGACATTCCTGTGCACTCCATGCTCCTTCTTCAGCCCTCCAAACAAGCAGCTGGGTTGTTTGGAGGCAGCTGCCAGAGTGCAATTTCCTCTGTGGCCAAGCCTCGCCATTCCTGTTAGCTGTGGCTCTGAGGCTTGACATGCTCACTTATAGTGCCAGTGCAGCCTAAGCCAAGTTCTAGATTAGAACAAGGGCTTTGCCCTTTGTGTCACTGCACCCTGGCTGTGCACTGGAATATCCTCTGCAGCCAAAAAAGTCCCTTGTTTTCAATTCTGTAATCACAGGCTGCATCATATGGGGTGTTCTCAGAACCATGTGGAGGAGAGGCTGCACAAAAAGTACAGGAGAGGTGGGAGCAAGGAGGAAAAGAAAACAGGGTTTAGAGAGGCTGGGGCAGGAAACAAGTGGAGAGGTGAACTGGGCTGTCTGGGCAACAAACTGGGATTGCAAAGACTGAAAAAGTTGTGAGAAACAGAGTGGTGCCTAATGGAGGCAGAGAATACACCTATGAAGAGGGAACGGGACAGGAGAACTAGGATCAATTAGGTGGGGAGAATGGGACTGTGGACATTGGTTTGGAACCCGGAGGGGCAAAGTAGTACTTTTTGGGATGATGCAGAGTAGTGAAGACTAGAACTGGCTGGATGTGGTAAGTGGGGCTATTACAAGCACCCAAGGAAAGGGCAAAGACAGACTGGGAGGGTATTAGTGGAAGGAGGTGATGGGTGGGGAAGCAGGGGCAAGAGAGAGTCCTGTAGGGTCTGGGTGTCATTAGGAAAAGGACCTTGCTCGTATTCTGTGGAGAGGGGAAACCTGCAGTTCAGCCCACCAAAGCACCTCTACAAGTGACAGAAAAGTTGTGGGGAAAGGGTACAGTGGATAAATCATGTCTAAAATGAACAAAAAGGGAATTTCTGGTAATTAAATGAATACCACCAGAAGTTTGTCATTTTGCTTCTGTTGACTTCAACTTTTGTCAGGTATGGGTTGGTTCAATAGGCAAGGTCCCTGCTATATGGTTTGTATCTAAAAACTCCCAATGAGCACTTCACACCCATTCCAGCTTCTGATAAACCACTGTTAGCGCTATGTGCACACAGGATTTTAAACAGAACACACTACAACGGGACTGGGGGTGAATGGGAAGCTGGGAGGAGACACAGCCGGGACAGGCGACCCGAACTGATGAAAGGGATACTGCAGGCCATAGGACATCATGCTCAGTATATAAAGTGTGGGGACATTTGCACTGATGATGTTTGTCTTCCCAAGTCACTGTTACATGTGATGGGCCCTGCTCTCCTGGGGATGGCTGAACACCTGCCTGCCCACGGGAAGCAGAGAATTAATTCCTTATTTTGCTTTCCTTGTATGCGCGGGTTTTGCTTTTCCGAGTAAACTGTCTTTAGCCCAACCCACGAGTTTTCTACGTTTTACCCTTCCGATTCTGTCCCAGTCCTGCTGCTAGGGGAGCGAGCGAGGGGCTGTGCGGGGCTTGGCTGCCGGCTGGGGTTGAACCAGGACACTCCTGGACCTCAACCGGAGCACACGGCGGGTTCCAGCACCGAGCAGCGCCCGGCAGGGGCCGCGGGGCGCGCTGGGGCGGGGAGTTCTGCCTGGGCGCAGCCTGTAGGCCGGCACGGGGTGACGGACTACACTTCCCAGCGTGCCCCGCGGCGCGGCGGAGGCGATAAAAGGGGGCGGCGGCGCTGCTGGGCTCCCGCCGGAGGGCAGGGGCGGTTCGGAGCGGGGTGGGTGCTGCGGCAGGTGCTCCCGGGGCCTGATGGAGCCGCAGGAGCCGCCGCAGGGCGGCCCCGCCGCGCTGCAGGAGCTGAAGCAGCGGGCGTGCGAGAGCGTGGATCTGAACGCGGCGCGTCTGGGCGCGCTGAGCCGCGACATCTGGAGCCGCCCCGAGCTGGCGTACGCGGAGCACCAGGCGCACGACACCCTGACCCGCTTCTTCTCCGGCGGGGACCTGCCCGGCGCCGCCTGGGCCGTGCGGCCGCGCTACAAGCTGGGCACGGCGTTCCGCGCCGACTGGGGCACGGCCGCCCCGCAGGGCCCGCGGGACCCGCTCCGCATCGCCTTCCTCTGCGAGTACGACGCGCTGCCCGGGCTCGGGCACGCCTGCGGACACAACCTGATCGCCGAGGTGGGAGCCGGCGCCGCGCTGGCGCTGAAGGCCGCCCTGGAGAGCCTGGCGGAGCCCGCGCCCGTGCAGGTGGGAGCCGTCCCGAGGGAGGTGGCGTTGTCCCCACCTCTGGCTGCCCCTGACCCTCTGTGTGACTCTGTGCTGCAGGTCACGGTGCTGGGGACGCCCGCGGAGGAGCAGGGAGGAGGCAAAATCGACTTGATAAAGGCTGGAGCTTTCGATGGCCTGGATGTGGTTTTCATGGCGCACCCCTCGCAGGAAAACGCGGCTTACCTGCCTGATGTGGCTGAGCACGAGTGAGTGGGGGGGGTCAGGTGGAAAGAGGTGGTTTGCTATTAGCCCTTCGTGCCCTTCCTCAGTAGAACACCTGCTTTGGCAGTGTCTGAACCCGGGGACCTTGCAGATGCCCTTCAGACAAAGTACTTGCAGTCAGCTAAGGAGCCAGGTCGCTGGTACGGGGTGGCACTCTGTGCCTATCTTCTAAAGTGCAGTGTTCAGCACAGTGCTAAAACCCCTGACTGCTCTGACATATTCTTGCATGTGTCCCAAAAATCGATTTTTTGTTCTGATGTTTCTGAGCGTTCCTTTTAAACGTTCATGTGATTATCCCATCAGTTAAAGTAAAAATAGAATTTAAAGGTGCAAATGGAGGGTTTCAAGAATCATAATTCCGTGGTTTCCTGTATGCCAGGTCATGTAATCCTCTGTGTGTTTTAATCTTTTCAGAAAGTGTTTCAGGTTTGCCCTCCTGCTTTTGAAAAGATCTGACCAGCTAAGCTTGTCTGCAGTTTGGATCCATATTAACTTCCACCCTAAATTTAGTCATGTTGTGTGTATTGACTCTCATGTCAACTTTTTTTTTGATCTGCAGTAGTTTTTGGCCTTCCTGGCCCCCAGTGTACATCTAGACAGTAGTCCTACTCTCACACAGCTGCCTTTTTTGCCAGCTAGCCATATCACTCTTTGGAAATTATGTCTTGCCCTCTTTTTAGTGACAGCTCTAGCTCGTTTGTACTTGGAGTCACTTGTCTTATGTTGAAGTACAGGTTGCTGGATGTGCATACCTAGAATTGTACACAGTACACGAGGTGCAATTTCCTTAGACCTTACTCAGCTGATGCAGACACCGTAGTGTTTCCTTGTATTTTTGTAGATAGCCAGCATGTTTGGGATTTCCTGCTCAGTCATTTTTAAGCAATCAACTCTTACACGAATGTTTAGTCTTCAAATATGTGATTTTTAAAAAAATACTTTCAGGTTTCATTCTTTTCTTGTTCTACCAACTGTAAGGCCATGCTCTTTTGCTGTTATAAACTTCTTTTTCCATAGTGTCCCAGCAGTAGTATATCAGCAGGTTTTGTTACTATTTTATGTGTCACTGCTACTAATGAATCTTGATCCTTTCCTTGCAGGGACCCCACTGGTAACCTCCCTCCAGTGCAACAGGTTTTTCAACTGTTAAAGTCTCTGACTACATTCTGTAATATTTAAATAACTGGTTTTCCAGTAATTTCTGACTTGATGTACTGAGAACTGTTTTCAGCTTGCTTGTGCTACCATCCAGCTCTGATATTCTTGGGCATTTTGCTTTTGTCAGGGCTCTTTCCAGTGGATAATTTGCTTCTGTTACTGCCAAATTTTATGGTAAAAAAGACAAGGTTAGCAACACCTAGTCTTTATTATGTGTGCTATATTCCTTTATTACGTTTCCATAATCTCCTTCAAGACTTAGCTGAGCTTGCCTTTTGGTTGCTGTACCTTAAGATTATAACATTCAAGGTTCAGTTTTCGTTGATAGTTTTGCTTTTCTGCTTTCAATAGCCTTTTAAGTTTCATACAGTAAGATTTGGAAGCCTCTCTTCGGAAGTGATGGTCTGCTGTAGGATGCAAGTCCCAGATAGCCTTTAAACCCTGAACATGGAGGAGGCACAAAATCGAAGTTCTGAGCGAAACAACTTACTATCTTCAAAACCTTGAAATAGCTTGTATCATGTTTTATATAATTATGAGATTACAAAGGTACAAAGACAGTTTTGCCAATTCATAATTTATATTTGGTTGTTCCCAACGAGTTTAAGGACTGGTAATCACTAAATTGCTAGTGTAACTGTATCTGCAACTGTAAAAGCTGGCTTGTGCCTGAAGTAAGATTGGCGTAGTGGAATAACTGGTGAACACGTTCCAAAGTTTGCTGATTCTTACTCACTTATCCTTCACTTAATCAGCCTATTTATTGTTGGTCAAACAGGAACCACATTCTTCTGTTAGTATTCTTAAACTGGCTTAGGGTGTTGTTATTCTGCAAAATCTCTTGGGTTTTTCTGAGACTCTGTGACATTAGTGTAGCAGTAGAAGTACAAGAAAAGGAATGCTGAAAGAACTTTTTTTTTAATAAGAAACACATGTTTCTTGTGGAAAAAAATATTGCAACATGACATTCTGCTGCACTTTGCTTTCTTCCCATTTTTTGGAGATTGTTGAGGGATCTTTTTGGATTGATTTGAGGGGTTACAGTCTGATACTTGTGATATTAATGGATAAGTTTTTTTATATTAGTGATAATAAGCTTTAAATAAAACTCATGCTCTAGAGAAAGGGATCTATGGTTGTCTTGGAGGATGAAGGAGGATGGAAAAGGGTGTACTTAGTTTGGGTTGCTCCAGTAGTAGTAGGTATTTCCTACTGCAGCAGTACACTCCATTGTGCCCCTCTTTGGTATCAGGTATTTAAGTACAGGTATTAACTTACAGCTGTTTTGTGGTTCCGAGCGTGAGGGGTCAGTTGAGGACAACTGGTTAAGTTGGCGTTTGTGCAACACAGAGGGACAAGCAAGTTACTTACCATGGCTGAGTAAAGAGGCAGGTTGTGCGTGAAATTGAAGGATAACCCTTGCACTGCGCTAGGTTTCCTCCTTGTTGCAAGCCTTTCTACCACCTTTTTTGAGGTGTTCAGGGAAAGAACATCCTTGCTGTAGTATAATAACGTATATTTTATACTAGGCTATGCCTTTACTACACTTGTAAAACTTGACTTTTGGTAGTTAGACATGGGTTGTATGTGATCTTATGTGCTTTTGCTGTCTTACTGTACACATTTTTTTTGACAAGAATTAGGACAATCAGCTTCTAATTTTGAGTCGGAGAAAAGGGTTTGTTCTCTGAAAAGAATGGTAGTAACTTTAAGTGTCAGAACAGTCAAACAGTGTAAAAAAAACAGTGTTGGAGAAATTTAATTAATATATGAACCTGTACTCTTCAGGAAAAGGCTATGTAGTAGTATGTTACCAATAACATTCTTGCCTGACTGGCTCTTGGTATCATTCTATTTTATTGGTTTTCTAGCAATCTTTCGGCATTTTTCTGCACTCAGAGATAGTTTAACTATGCAACAGTCTAGTGCCAGGTAAATTGTTTGGTGTTCTGATGCACAAAACTTAAGTAATATATTTGTGTGAACAAAAGGAACTTTTTTCTTTTAGAGTTTTTTTTCGGTGAATGAAAAACAAATAAGCAATGCCTTTTATTTCCTAGCGTGACTGTGAAATACTATGGAAAAGCTTCTCATGCTGCTGCTTATCCTTGGGAAGGAGTTAATGCATTAGATGCTGCTGTTCTTGCGTACAACAATCTGTCTGTTTTAAGACAGCAAATGAAACCGACCTGGAGAGTTCATGGTGAGATCTTCGTTAAATCTAATGTCCAGCAAGTAAGAGTTTAGGCTGTTGAAGTACTAACTTAGGATATCACATATTTCAAAGTATTGCATTAATGCCCTAAATTAGTATAGTCACTTCAAACATTATGAAATAACATCATTTCATTTAAATGGTACGTCAATGTTCAGAACTAATTGCTGAAAATACGCGCATAGATCAGATTCAAAAGAGGACTGGGGTACCTAGGTAGAGGCAAGATAAATTTTAAGTCTTTGCACTTGAAGTTGCAGTTCAGAAAGGAAGAAAAAAGCGCCAAGTTTATTTTGATACGTGGCCTTGAATTCCTTAATCTACATGTTTGTGCAGAGGTGTAAGATTAAACATTTCTGAAAAGTGAAGTATTACTGCATCACTTTTTTTAAAAGGTATTCCATTAGTTAGATGGCATTTATGGGAAAGGTGTAGTGTTCTGGAGTGAAGTTTATTTGCTGAAGTACAAAAAAAAAGTGAGGGCACAAGCTTATAGTTCTGGTTAGTAGCCCAATTAACTAGATGTTGACTGGATTCTAATATTTAATATCTAATAGATTTTTCATTAGGAAGGTCATTGTGCATTAATCTTGACTCGTACTCCTTCAGCATCATGCATCAACATCATCAAAAGTTTCATTTGAGGTGAAGCTGCCCTTTAGCTATAAACCCAGATTTCCTTATTACACCCAACACAATGTTTTTCCAAGTTGAAATTAATAAACTTTGCCAATTCTACAGGACTTCGGAATGTAGAGCTGTTTTATTTGCAGTACTTGTTTATGAGCTTAAAACCCTTCCAAAAGTTCTGAGCTAACCATTATAGGTCTTGGTTGCTTGTGCTGTATGTAATACAAGTGTGTATTTCTCTCCAGGATATCTGGATAGAGTCCTAATCGTTTTGACTCTAGATGAAGCTGTTTGCAGTTGTGCTGTGCAGCATGCCCAAAAGAATTTCAGACAGTAGCCATAGCCTCTCCATCCTCCTCTGTAGAAAACAAGGCACCTAATTTTGAGTTTTGGTCTCTGAAATGCACATGTTGAAGGTTAAAGCTCAGAGGTGCCTAAGTCTTCTGTTGAATCTAAGCCTGAACCCCTAAATACTGCTTTCTCCCTAGTTTCTAAAGGCCGCATGGATAATGTTGGCAAAAAAACTAAACAAGCCTCTTACAGGTAATGCTTCCTGAATGACAGCAAAACTGAAGTAACTGTGTTGATACAACTGCTGTCATAAATCTGGCTTTCAAATTGGAAATATTTAAAATACTTCTGGGACAGTATAAGCAGACAGAATGAGATTTAATTTTAGGAATGCTTTCTTTACAACAGTGTGTTGGAGCTCTTGTGTTGTAGACTTGCAGTATAATCAATGGCTGAATTAAGTGATCCTAAAAATAGTAGTGTTAGCCCAGTAATAAAAGTTGAGATAATTTTCACTGTTTGAAGTCTAGGATTTCTATCTAATGTTTCATGTACTGAAATTTGAGTTTGAGTTCCTCTGAGATTTTGATATTACCTTTCTTCCCTGCTTATGAATGGAGTAAGTGTTGCCTCCTTGAAAAACAGGAATGTGGGGTTTTTTCCTGTTCAAAAAGTTGTATTAAACAGGTTGTAAAAAACCCCAAGGTTTCCCTCCAGAAGGGCAAACTGGCTGCTACTAGTAGTGTTTAGGCAGCCTACTTTTAATCTAGGTCTGTTGTACAGTCCATATTGCTGTTGCTTTGTAATTTAACTGTAGACATACTCAGACTCTATCCAGTTCCATTTACAACTGTGCTGGACAAGACAGGCGAAAGTTGTTTACTCATGAAGCTGCTTGTTTTGAGAAAGCGCATTATGGTACGTGTCATGAAAATTTGCACGATTGCTTACTCACTATTTCCTTTCCTGTAGTGTCTGTCCCTCTCATCTGAGCTGTTCCTTTTGTTATTGGCAAATACTGAATTAATTCAGCACTTTGTTTTTTATTTTGACTGTATTTGAGACTGGAAAGGTTTTTCTTGAGGTGCAGCTCATAAGAGGTTTTCAGCACCAAAAATAAAGTTTTGTTGCCCATTTGCATGCTGTTAGTGTTGTCTCTTCAGGCCTCAGTGCCACACATCAGTAACTCGTGCAATATTTCCACATAAGGTAGAGAGTTTCTCAGGTTCTGCAGAAAACAAATCTTATTCCACGTACATGAATTGATGGTAGGAGGCCAGAGAAAAAGCCCGTTGAAAGCACCTAGCTGTTAATGCCTTAAAATCTAATGTAGAATTGGGCTCTATTATGTTTTTATGGTAATGCCTGTGATACTATAATTAAAAAAGATGTAGTTATCACACATTTCCTTGAGAGAGCACTTTCAACTCAGACTGTGCTTGTGAACAAAACTACATATATTATACATTCCCGTATTTCTGAAGAATTACTATGAGGCATCTAATGAACTTTGAGTGCACTGCAACACACACATTACTCCAGTATTGCTGAGAAATGCAACTTAATTTTTCTCCAAGCTCACAAAGTAAGTTGGAAGCATTCTAGTTGAGGAAATATTTTGAATTTGGAATCCAAGTTAGCCTTTATAGCATTTTTTTTCTTGCTGGCAGCTGGATTGGTTTAGGACTCTGATGAATTGAATTTTAGAGGATTAATTAGAAATGCTAATTTGGCTTGTCTCTGGATTTATAACAGATGTCTAACCAAAGAATGCAGTGAAATTGTGCTGAAAAACACGTACATGTTCCACTTAATCTGATGTGATGAGGGAACTTTGGCCACATACTCTATTTTTTAAATTCTTTGTATTTCATGCTCAGCTGATGTTTTGTTGTTTTCCTTTCAACCAAGGAGTTTCATGACAGGGCTGATGGTCAAGTTAATGCATTTAACACTGATAACACAACTTTTCCCTTTCTGCAGGTGTAATAAAAAATGGTGGTGTGAAACCTAACATCATTCCTTCTTACACTGAGCTGGAGTTTTACTTGCGTGCACCTTCAATGAAAGAGCTTTCTGTTCTGACAGAGAAGGTTGAGAACTGCTTCAAATCTGCAGCCCTGGCCACAGGATGCAAAGTAAGAACGTATTAATTGTCTTGTGGTTTTGTTACACAGAGCAGAATAGGAAACTGAGGCTTGCATTATTTGTCTACATGTATTTAGCCAAAGTAAATCTAAATTACTATGATAATCTTTGGTGTTCTGTTGCTTTGTGTCCTGAAAGCAAGCTTTGGTTATAAACAGAATGCTGCAGAATCCTAGAAGAAGCTCGGTTGGGAGAGACCTCCAGAGGTCATTTGGTCTAATCCCATGTTCAGAGCAGATTGCTGAGTGCCATGTGGACTTTGGAGTACTTCCAAAGCTGAAATTCTGCAACCTCTCTCAGCAAGTGAGGTTCACCTCACGATGAACAAGAGTTTTCCTAATGTTTATGCTGTGATGACTTGAGCACTAGCACAGGTTACCTGGAGAGATTATGGTGTTTCCATCCTTGGAGATACTCAAATTCTACTTTGATGTGATTCTGGGCAACCAGCTCTAGGGGACCCTGATTGAGCAGGGGAATCGGGCAAGATGACCTCCATAGGTGCTTTCCAATATCAGCCATTGTGTGATTCTGTTGTATCTAATGGGAATTCGCTTTGTTGCCTCTTGGCACATCGCTTTGACCTCCAAGAAGTCTGGTTCTGTATTCTCTGTACCATCCCCATCTGATAACTGTAGCCAGAAATAAGATGTCCCACTAACCTGCTGTTCTGAAGGCTCAACAAACAGTTCTTTCAGCCTGTCCTTGTAGGTCATGTTCTGCACCTAATTATCTTGATGGCCTTCTCCTGGCCTTGATTTGAGGAGCACAAATGAACATAGCACCAGATGTGGTCTCACAGGAGTTGTCTACATCAAATAATAGAATTATTGAAACGGTAATGGCACCAGTATTGGTTGCAGATGACTGCTACAGGTAACAGGCAGCAATGTGGATTTTTGTGCCACTGATTATAACACTTGGAGTTTGCATGTCTCGTGTCATCTGAGCCAGACATGTTGTCATGAAAAACTAAGCTTGGTCATGCACTGTCTACTCTCTTATGAGTGTATGCACGATCACCTTGTGGGTCTTAGGAGGATTTATTTGGTCTGTAATCCCTCTGGGAACATTAGGGTAGGACAGTCTGACCGGTCTGTAATTTTCAAGATTCTCCTTGGCCCTTCAAGGTGGATGCAGCCTTTAGCTCTTTTTCAGTGAGCTGAAGAATTCCTCTGTTTCAATGACACTTAGAAAATTATAAGATCCCAGATTGCATTTCTGCTTCTGTCTTACTCTGCATCCTTGGATGCATCCTGCCCAATCCCATGTATATACAATTTCTTTAAGTGCCCCGCAGTTTTTTTTGGTTTGCTGTGAGTGATGTTTCTATCCTAAAGACAGTGCTACCAGGCTCAGAGACCTGGGAGGCTTGATGGCAAACCTTACTGGTAGAGACAAGCAAAAGAAGTATTGGGTGTTTTGTCTTTTTTTTTCTTTTGGCACGTTCTTTGTCACGAGGTCCTTTGCGGGGAATAGCAGGTTCAGGTAGCAATCAAATGTGAAAAATTGAGTGATTTTTTCAGTTAGCATTCCCACTTTTTTTTGTTTTAGTAAATGGAGGTACGTCTCCTCTGGTTGGTTCAAGCAATATGACTACTTTGCACTGTGTTGTTAAGGTGGGTGGTTCTACCTAGTCTGTAGTTACAGCTTTATGACTAATTGAGCTATGAAAAGAATGTACGTGCTCATCAGAACAAATAGATGTAGTGTGTGTGAATGTGAGCTTGTCAGTGTTGTAGTCTATTTGAGGCATTAGATGCTGCTTTCCTACTGTGGCCTTCTCACTCTTATTTAGAAAAGGGTTTCAGAAAGTGTACTTTATGCAGAATGAAAGTTAAAATCTCTTCTGAAATTTGACATTGATAGGATTTTTTTCCCATTTGTTTTCAAACTTCTTGCCTGTGTGAAGTCACTTCATGAATGGGGCTGTAGTTATTGGAAGTGTGCTAAACAAAGGTAAAAGAGAATTTGGTAAAAGCCTAAATTGATTTCTGTGTAGTTTAATAGTGCCTGCAGTAGGAATCATTAGACACTGTAACAGGAAATGTTTTTTTCCTATTTTTG
>JAWWES010000115.1:78634847-78689681 GCA_035583135.1 Lophotriccus pileatus | reverse complement strand
TTGTTTACATTGAACTGGCTTATGTTGGAGAAAAACTTAAAATAATTTGGGGGTTTTTGTCTAGGTGGAAATAAAAGGTGGTGAAAATGATTACTACAATGTGCTTCCAAATAAGACCCTCCAGCAAATTTACAAGGAGAATGGAAAGAAGCTTGGAATAGAATTTATATCAGAAGATGCTATCTTGAATGGTTTGTCAGGTAACTCCATCTGTATTTTTCGTTATGGCTGAAGCGTAGGTTGATCAACCCTAAAGTGCGTAAAACAACGGAATAGAGCAAGGTTAAACACAGTTTGGTCAGAAGAAAAAGCCAAGTTACAAAAGTGAAGTTCTGTAAAAGGTTTATGTTTCTGGGCTATGTTTTTGTATTGTAGAAGCTGAGAACAGGTAAGAAAAGCATTAATCATTTTCTGATAATAGTTCTGAAAATATTTCAAGCAGTAAACAGTTTGGTTGGGGGAAAGGTTGGAGAGCTAAGAACAGTCTTACTGAGAACATGAGGATGTGTAATGAATTGTGTCTCATTCTGTGGCTTTGAAATACAGAGAATCCTGGTTTGCTATGCATGGGGATGAGACTTCGTTTCTAGGAACCTTGTTTAATAGTATTTTACAAACTTACATGTAAACAAATCTACTAGAATGTAACAAATATTTTAGAGGGAAATTTTTTTACAGATTCATAAATGGAAGTTAAGCATCTCACCATAATTTAATCTTTTCATTAACAGGCCTCTAATTTTAGTTCATGAGTTCAACAGATTAGTTTTCCAAAGGGTGCTGTTCAAGTAGGTGTTTGCTTTTGGGTCTCGACTGTGTCCCAAATAATTTAACTTTCTTGGTCTCAGAGCTGTAACAGGAATGTGAATGCTTAGGTGGATTTCTCATTATACTTAGCAGGAGGTTTTTTCCACAATGTTCCTACAGGATCTCTGTTCAAGTCTTAACTGCTGCTCATAATTTTAGCCTTCACTACTGATCATAACTGTATATATGTGGACATTTTTACTCCACTTATGCTAATGGTTTTTCTCTTAGAAAGAAAATAATTTTCTCGGTAAAGTGTTACTCTAATTAGTTTGATTGTGGTACTTTTCTTCTCTACATTAAATGCAGATTATACTTGGAGTTCGGATAAGCTTGATGTTTGGGAACAGAGGTCTCCAAACTCTTTTTTGTGGACGTGGGAGACATCATGTCCCATGGTATTGTGGAGGGTTTTTTTCTGTTTCTTACTTCCCTTCCAAATTAAACATATTTTTTTCAGCTGGTTCATTGTCTTGTGTTTAAAAACAAATTATAACTAAAGGTAGATTTCTTTTTTATTTTGGTGCAGTACAGATAAGATTTATTGCTTTGCTGGTTCAGCCAAAGAAAGGGGCTGAGGAAACTTAGCATGTTTACTGTAGTGCAGCTTTCTGGAGCTCTGCTAGTTGCTTCCTTCAAACCATTTTATTAAGAGTGATCGTGAATATTGATGATCTTGCTTTTGTTCAGAGGACTTCAAGTAAACTTAGCACAGACACCCACTTGTAATGGGGCTTTCGTATGTAAGTTACATGATATGCTAAATGGTAACCATTAACTTGCTTAAACCAAAACTTCCCATGTGCCTGTTCCGTCCTTGAATTGCTTTGTCAAAATGTGCTTGAGCAATTGCATTTTTATCTTGCACTGCAGTAGGTTTTACTGAATTTTCTTTCCACAGCTTCTCCTCTGAATTTTTTGCAGTGGGAATTCAGGAGTGACACAAAGCACAATCTCCAGAGCCATAGGAGTGGAACTTTGTATGCTACCCTTTTTTGGGGGGGGGGGTGTTGAGTGTTTTGTGTCATCTTTTGCAAGACCTGTTTAGTTTTCATACGGTTTTCAATGTTTTCTTTTAGGATATCAGTTTCTTCTGTTGAAAGGGAAGGAAGATAGCTCAGTTGCTTCTCCATGTCTGTGCAGCAGAAAAGTCGTAAACAGATGAGCAAACTCGCTGCCACCTCTACATGGGTATTGGTATCGGTCTGCTCACAGGTATTGCTCTAGGCAGCTAAGCGTTACAAAGAGTTTCTTTAGCACACATCAAATCACATTACTCCATGTGTGCCTTGTGCCCGCTCTGCTCACTTGGCACACAGCCAGGGTGACATAAATAACATGAAACTGAGTTAGTTTGAACCAGGTGCCGTGGCCTGTTTCTTCTCCTACTGGTGGTAGGGCAGCTTTACTATGGGATACCAATAACCTCCCAAAGAAGATGGCTTAGTTGAGCAAGCCTTAGATGAGGCACCCACACTTGTGATAACTGATATTTGTAGCATTCATGGAGTTTGTTGGCTCTCTGTGCACAAGACTGATACAGGCAATATTAAGAAGGAGCCAGTATGCTTTGAAAATACCACTTTTGAAGCTTGGGACTGTATATAAATGTTTCCTGGAATCTTTTGTATTTTCCCCTCCATTAATGTTTGTGGTAATACTGACTTAACTATTAAGTAAATATTCAGTGACTTGAAGAGGCTTCAGTATCAGCTTCAGGATATGTTTTTGAGTGGCTGGAGGTCCCAATACCTCTCTGTTGAAGATAGTGCGGAATTCTGTATATTGCAGCTGCAGTTATTTATACTTCTAGAAGGAATCCTGATCTGTATGTGTCTGGCAAGCATACAATTTCAGATGTTTGTATGGAAGCCATTGGAACACCTGATGTTGTAACCAAGCATCTAGGTTATTACCACTAAAGGGCATTTTTTCTGTTAGAGGGGAGAATTTGACTGTCACATTTTTATTAAAAGCTGCCTGGATTTTGACTCTCCGTAATACTAGAAAATACACAATTTAAACCCCTCTATTCAGCAAAAATAATTTGTAAACTGGAATTTTACATGACTGAGAGCTGTAATGCACTGACATTTCTGATGTTTCATTCACTAATTAAGAGCAGGGAAAAGGGCAGCACTGTCTTTCCAGCAGTTTATGTATTAGGACTTAGTAAGGCAAGTCTAGAACTCTTGGTTTAGTTTGGAGTATGCAGAACTTTCAGACTTCTGGTTTGTCTATCCAGGTTGACCAAGGAACGAATTAGTAGTGTAGACTACTAGAAATTAAAATAGCTTGTTGCTGTGCCAAGACTTGGGTTTTTTTCAAATGCATAATGTTTATTTTTTGGAAAAGATGTTTTTGGACAAGTCTTGCTTCTCCCATTGTCTGTAAGCAAAGCAAATAGCAAACTCTTGTCCTCATAATGTAGGCTCTGTGGACTCACTTTTAATAACTATATGTTTCCAAGTAAAATCTGTATTCTTCAATCATTTCATTATTAAATCTTAAGGCGTTAGCAATGTCTTCTCTCCACAAAGTATCATGATATGGAGGCTACCTGATACAAATAGTTTTAAATCTTTGGAACGGTCATTTTATGCTATAGAAACAAATTGCTACAGAAACAAATCATTGCATCTCTGGCCTGAAAATAGTTAATTGAGATCTTAACTGATGATCCCAATTTTTCCCTGCTACGACTTCCTCTGATATCTGGATATCACAATAACTGGTATGTTGATTTCTCCAGCTTCAAATTCTCATTTTAACAAATAATGAGTGGATTGCTTGTTTGGGTAAAAAAAAAAGGCACTTGGGAAGTAGTTGTAGACTCTTGGATGATTTACTGTGAAGGATCTACTAATTTGGGATGGTATCATTCAGTAGATAAGGCAGTACTGTGAGATAGAGCCTATCACTAGATAACATACTGGAAGTGCTAGTCATACATGCAAGAACCATCGTTAAAATCTGCAGGAATGGGTTTTTTTATATCTGCAAAGCCATTAGCATTTTATTGTGAGTTTAGTTCTGGTTTTATTTCAAGAGTGCTTGTGCTGTTAAGATTTCCATAACTGAGAATAATCAAAGGGCATGAGGGAAAAAATAGTTGTTCTCAATCTGGTTTTGTTTAAAGATAGATTGTTTCTACTACAGAATCCTGTCTAATGCTGAATGTTTGCATACTGGTGAGAAGTGGGAAGTTTTGGGCCTGGTTTTGAGGGCTGTAACAGGAAAATTGCTGAACTGCCAGAAATGTCAGGGTTTGCAGCTTTCATTGTTTCATTGTTTTCATAATTAGCCGCTTACTATTGGGAGATGCTTGATAAAAAATTAACAGTAAAGGGAATAGGAACATGCTGATACATCTTCCTGGCAGTCTGGAACTGATCATTGATCAAAAGTACACTGGAGAGCAGCATCTGGAGATGACTAGTTAGGGAAAGCACCTTGGTGATGGGAGGTATTTATATGGATAATGACTCATTAGAAATGCTTTTATTTTGTTATCTGGGGCAAAGGGTATTCTGTTTTAGATGCAAACAGGAGATAATGTCTTTCAGGCATTTTCTTACAGCATTCAAAACTGTCCAACACCTGTTCATTAAGAAAACCTGTATGCTCCATCTAGGTTCCACAGACTTTGGAAATGTTACGTTTGTGGTCCCTGGGCTTCATCCTTATTTTTATATTGGCTCTGATGCATTGAATCATACTGAGCAGTACACAGAAGCTGCAGGTGAGTGGAAGTGAAAAAGGTTAAAAGTTTATATTTGGAACTCTTATACATTGTAGAGGCTGCTTGCTGACCCTTCACTACAGCAAAACTAGAATAGAGAATATTTCAAATTACAGAGATTTACAGCTTTCATATGTTTCTGTGGTATTCAGAGGTACTGTGTGTAATGTTATTCAGAGGTACTGTGTATAATGTAGCTTTGTATGTGTAATGTTCAAAAGTGTAAATACTGAATATGAAATGGGCTGCATGTGAATACATTATAGAAACGAGGTTGCTTTTGTCAAGCATGATGGGATTTGAGCTGAATATGGACCCTGAAACTATTTAACTACATTAATAATAGAGTTCCAGAAAAAGCTGACAAACGTAGGATTTCTGGTTTTGTGTCTAAAGTTAAATATATATGGGAAGGATGATTGCTTCTGATGTGAAAAACCTGACTTGGTATACCATCTAGACACAAGAAATTAGAGGGATTATCCCAAGCAGCATATTCAGAATATTCTAAATATGAGCCAAAAGATAAAATTTTTACTCCTAAAGTACAGTGCTTTGAAAACATAACAGTGCTAGCTGGATAAAACTCCACATTATCTAAAAAGCAAAATGTGAACACTCATTTTCCGGTTTTCAGTCTTATTTATATCCATAGCAGAAAATTAAGTACTTGCATGTGAAAAATTGTTTTGAGGCATAAGAAAATCGGCATATACTTGACGCAAGTAGATTGTTAAGAAACTATTCTTGCCATTGAAACTTAAAGATCTTACTTTACGGACTCTGCCTTATGCAGTAAGCCAGTGGTTTAATATTAGTAATCTAACCTGAAATTCCTCTTACTTTGTTTTCTGCAGGGTCACAGACTGCTCAGTTCTATGCTTTGCGCACAGCAAAAGCTCTGGCAATGACAGCACTGGATGTCATTTTCAAGCCAGGTCTGTTGGAAGAAGTCAGGAAAGACTTTACAGAGACGAAGCTAAAAGAAGAAGGGCAAATAAATCCAGTAGAACCTAAAAAGGAGTCTGGTGTTGGTGTAGGAGCGTGTGCATCACACTGAACTTCATTAAACCTCTCTCAGTAGGATTCAATTAATGGAGATGCTGTGTTTAAATCCTAGTATTGGCTGGATAAAGATATAGCTGAGAAATGCTGATTTATTTTTTTTTTTTACTTTAGGAAAAGCAAATAGTATTGCGTTCAAAAATGTGTAGTTTCATCTAGCTCTAATGTTTGTGTTCAATATGATGATGAATTTCATAAAGAGATCTCAAATATGTTGTCTTTCATTTGCTGTGCTGGATGAATGTTTAGAGTGTTCAGATCCCTTGTTAGGGTTTTCTATGTATTGCTAAAGTAATATTCCTTACAGAGGTAATATGGCAGTTTTTCTAAAAAAAAGCACGGTTCATTCAGTAATCACAGGCTGAATCTGATCTATGAAGCGTTTCTCTGTGGTCAGTCACTTTTCTTGGCACAAAATGGAAATGTAAAACCTGAGCTAGTTTCACTGGAGAGAAGGGGCTGTGTTTGGAAACATGCCTAGTTATGACAATAATAGCTTCTAGCAATGGAAGAGAACTGTTTGTGTGGAGATGCAATCTGTGAAGCTTGATCTTCCTGAAATGCATTGATCCTCCTCCTAATAAATTTTGGAGGTGTTGTGGAGAAGTCATGGATCACAAAACTGGAAAGCAACTAAATGTTTATTTGTTTAAATTAACACATTGAAACAGCTGCAGGAAAAGTTCTACTCTAAGGCAATACAAGTGTTGCACCAGCTTAACTGATCTGAAGGATGTGTCTAAATTTAGCTAAACCAGTGGAAATTCTTTTTACAAACATACAATTGTGGTACCATGAAGCAGTAAATGAAGGGCTCCTTAAACTGGTTATGTGCAAACCTCTCTAGTAATCTCCGGGAAGCTTGCACTGAGGATTGCTGGTGCAATTAACTGGCTTCTTAAACATGATTGTTCCCGTATCCTAAGCACAGATTTATTAAGTCGTGTTTCCATATCCTATGTAGCAGATCTGTTGAGTCTTGCCAGTTGTCCTTTCTGTGTGTTGTGTGGTTAGTCTGTTTAATCCTTGTTATTTTGCTTCCCAGAGGTATTAATACTGCAGATTTTATCTAGGTGGTGGTCTGTGCGCCCAAGCATGTTAGGATTTTTTTAATTCACTTGTTAAAGGATCTCATGAATCAGTGGAAAGTGGAGCCAGTGGACAGACTGAGTGAGAAAGCAGCTTACTGGTTAATGTTTACCTAAGCATAGGTATTAAAGTATGATTCAGAAAAAAAGTCAGGCAAACTGTATTCCCCAGGAAGTCAGAATGCACGGAATAATTTCAGAAGCTTTTTTTTTTTAACAGCACCAGTCTCTAAACGATAAAGTCTAAAATTCTATTCAGAATTTATAGTTAATTTCTACATTCAACTTCCAATTTTACCCTGGTATCCTTGCTTCCACTAGCAGGCAGTTTTTACAGGTGAATGCATGAAACAGATGAGGCCTGGACTGTGAGCTATAGGTACGTCCAGGATTGTAAGTTGGATACTAAATCCAACTGAAATTTGTTCCAAGATTTGTTAAAGGAACTTTCTCCTTAACTTTTAATTTACAGTCTGCCTTGCCAGGCACACTTGCAATTCATTAAGATCTACTGGGTTAACAACCCAGTTCATTAATTTCCTTAGCACACGTTGCTTTTTATTTCTTCCTGCATGAACTTCTTGGCCAGTTGCTTTCCTATATTTAAGATGGGATCCTAGTGTTGGGATCCCGGTGATGGCAATACATGCTATGTCACTGTGTTTCCTACAAGCTGATGTGTGTTACAGCCTTCTCAGTTCTCTTTGTCCAGACTTGCTGGCTGCATCGTGTCCAAGATCAGTTAATTAAACTTTTCTGCACTAAAAGCATATCTTCATTTTGTTGCAATGATTGCTGGAATTAAAATGGAATTGAAGCACTGATTAAAGATGAGTTGATATTAATAAAGCAGTTTAATTGTGATTGAATTCTCTTGTCCTTTGCTTAATATTGAGATGCTGCATGAGTCTATTTGAATAGCATGTTTGATTTTTTTTTGCCCCTGTAGTTTATTATGATTATGTAAGGGTGAGGTTGTTTGAAGTTCATTTTGGTCTGCCTTTGAGAGGGTTATTGTTTTTCAAATACAATATTTAATGTTAGTCTTTATAATCCTAGGGCTGTTTTAACTGTTGAAATATGTTAGAATTGATAGAATAATAGGAATGGTGCTTGGGAGGGCTCCCTGTAGGATCTCTGTCAGGCTAAACCTGGTCCAGCCTCCTGTTTGAAGTGGGATTATTACCAACACTAGATCAGGTGATCTTGGCTGCATTTGCTGAATGCTTGAATCCTCATTCAGCCTCCTTGTTCAGCTCCCCATGTGACCTAATTCTGATTTGTGTCTCAGGATATTTATTCTTGAGGTTCAGAACAAAAGCAGTTTGAGAATTAACACTGCAATTTTACCATCACAATGATACTATATATGAGAGAAATTCCTGTGGGAATAAAACTCACTTTGATTTTCAGTCATTTGTGCTCGTAAATCACATATATATGAAAATATCTGGCATGTTTTTTAAGTTGCCCTAACTGCAGTCTTCCCCCAACTGATTGTAATTTAAGAATATTGGAATATTTGTCAGGAATTGTGTTCTCAGCAATGAATCAGAGTGTGTAGGTAATGAACTGTAATGGCTGAAATTATTCTGAACAGCTGATGGCAAATCACAGATATGCAAGGATGAGGTGATTATATCCAGATGTTGTGAAGAACTTAAAGCCTCTGCTGGCCCACCAAGCTACTGTATTTCCTCATTTAATATCTGTCCTAGAATTTGAGTGAAAGATAACACCTGGTTTCTAGCAAAACAAAACATGAAATGCAATGGATTTTTGTTTTAATGAAAAGACTTAAGGAGAGAACTTGCAACCTGCTGTGTTCCTGGTATAGAAGGGCCCAGCAGCCTTTTTCCAAACAGTAAGTGGGAAGCAGCTTTATGTTCTTGTGAATCTGATTTCTGTAATCATTTCCCTCCCATTGTTGGAGTGCTCTGTACCTGATCCCATGGCAGTCACAGGGTGCCGGACTGTGTTCCTGTGAAGAAGGGTCGTGACACATTGTTGAATTAAGTCTGGCTAGTATTCATTGAGTGATCTCATAACTTGCTAACAGCATTCTTGAAAACAGACTATGATTTAGAGACAAATGTTTAGGATTAAATATTTTTTATTTGACTTTTTATTTCCTTTTTAGCCCATAAGGTTTGCAGTTTCCTTGCCTTATGGTGGTAGCCCTTCACAGAGCCTTTGCCCACCAGCCTGTTTGATTGACTCCTGCTGCCTCCCATCTTTTGTTCTCGTAAGGAACAGATATGCAGCTCATGTAAGAGTTCTTACCCAAACTCTACTAAGCTGAAGTTGGGTAAGACTGCTGCTGATTTAGATTCCTTTAAGCTCTAATGGAAGCCAAAAGTGTCTGACTCCAGAATTTTTCTCAGCTACAACTACATCTGAATGTTCTTATTTAAAAAAGCCATATGCTTCAGTTCTGGGAAAGAATTAAGTTCACATGGCTGAGGATAGTGTAAACAGCCATTTATATGGTGCTATTGGTTGTGAAGCTATAGAGTATCATCTAATGGTTTGGGTTGGAAGGGACCTTAAAGATCATCTCATTCCAATCCCTGCCATGGGCAGCAACACCTTCCACTAGACCATATTGCTCAAAGCCCCATCCAACCTGGCCTTGAACACCTCCCAACCTCGCAACCTCTTCAGAGACATAGATCTCTTCATTTGCTCATAGGCAGAACTTGTGTCTATCCGAGATCCACACAGACCTGCCAATACTCTTCAACTTCTGAAAAGAGCATCATCCCAGGCTGGGCTTTGGGTTAGCCTCTGAGAAATGGGTCTGAATTATTTTGCAAAATATCACCCAAAGCAGGAAGGAGTGTAATGTACACAGTCTGGGGTGGAAAGCTTAGTGTCATCATTGTGGTGACTCTGAGTTTGCATGCAGGCTGCTTATCAGAGCCCTGCCCGTGAAATCGCAGGGCTCTTCAGCCTTACCAGCATAACCAGATTCAAGGACATTTCGTATTTATCTGGATCAAGTCCTGAGCAAAAAGGACCTATACATATAAACTCATGGAGATCATTCTTTTGAAGGTAGAAAACACACGATGCTGTACAAATGTGAAGTTTTATTGTGATTTTGAGTGTTTCTAGAAATAAACAAAAGCAAACAAATCTCTCTGATTTATTGTGGAAATGGAAAGGAGCAGGGTGTTAATGATTGGATACAAAAAACGTACACTGAAAGGTTAAAAAGCCAAAAAAAATGTGTATGTAAATATGTTTAATGAGTACAGTTGTTGATAGCAAACACTGGCTGTATATGACATATCCTGTACTTATAGAGTACATCTATATACACATTTATATAAGACTGAAAAGGCACTAGAGTTTCCCAAGTAAAACACAAGTAAATTAACAGTGTAAATCCAAATTCTGAGGTTGGAGAATCTGGTTAGGGAGTTGTGCTGCAAGGGAAACTTTGAAAAAATCACATGGTAAGTTAGAAACCAGGTTCTCACTGAAAGCCAAGGAATTCAGAAGTCCAACTCCCATTTGTGTCTTCAGAGTCTCCCTTAATATACTGATCAGATGCCAAATTATGTAGTATGAGATTAATGAGTCTCTAAAGGAATGTACAGTACTGCAGCAAACTACATAACATTAAGCTTCTTATGAAGCTGAAGAGCTTACTATAAAATCTGGCACTCCTGTTCGTGCTATTCTTAAATTGTAGAAATAAATGGGTTTTTAAAATACTGAGAATCTAAATACATTCCTGTGCAAGTAGTGCCCAAGAAATCTTGTAGTTACTGGTTGTGGGGGGTGCCATCAGAATAAGGAATAAGGTAGGGTAGGTAAAGCAGGTGGCCAGCCTTTCATCTGCTTTTGCCAGAGTGACCTTTCCACTTTCATTTGATTGAAATGTTCATGGTTAAAAAAAAAAAAAAAAAGTATTTTTTTAATCTAGTGAAAAAACTAACAGAATAATATGACATGAAGGGAACTTGATAAAATGAAGCTATGATAGTTTATGTATGTGAAAAAAGCAACTCTAGAAATGAGTAGTAAAATCTTATGGATGGGAGTGTCTCAGTGATTTTTAGCTTTTGTGGTTTTACTGCCTTACCTGTGGGGTGTGGGCTGTAAGTGCGAGATGAGTGTTGGTAGTTTTACTGGTCATGGTTTTAGCAGTTGTAAGAAATGCTGAGTATGTTTGTATGGCATTTGTTTACGTCAAAAGTGAAAACAGGGACCAGCAGTGTTGAAACAACTGCAATGTCTGTGTCACGCGCCTGATGGCAGTGGCAGAACAGGCAGGCCACGGCAGATGTCATGTGGGAAGATTCACTCTCCTTTTGGAGTCACAACTGCTTTGGTCTGATGCTCAGAGCAGCTCCACCTGTAAAAGGCAACAGCATCTGCAGTGCAGGGAATAATTCTGCAATTGTGTGCAAACTGCATCTGCAATTGAGCTGCTGTCCTATGGTGGAAGCTTTTTCTTACTTAATTACAGAGTTTTTGGCATAGTATCTCTAGTAACTCAAATATAAAGTCCTTACTACTGCTTTGTCAGCTGTTGAGCACCTTTCTATTATGCTTTTACGAAGAATAGATGAACTTAGCTTATCCCACAAGCAAGTACAATTACCGGTAGCTTTTACAGGCTGCAACAGGTTCTCAGGCTGTACAAACTAGTAATGCTCAGACTACCTCAGAGGAGAGAAGCTTTTCCTGGAGTATCTTGGAAGTTTTTTTGTAGATACGTGATTGTCTTCACTGGATCATTTTGTAGGGAAGTCTGTTTCCTCTCCCAGGAAACACAAGAGCAAAACATCCAGTGACCCAAATAAGCACATCCAAGGACAGCTCCTGTGTTTCCCAGAGGATTTGGTTAGCATTGCAGAAGTCTGGCTTTTGTTCATCCCTTATTAAATGTGCATTGCAAGTCATAATTTAAAAAGTTAGTTAAAACAGTTTGGAAATATTTCCTTGTTTTAAATATAATCAAGACAAAGCACAAATCTGAAAGTATTCCTACTTGGACCTGTCAGTGCAGTACTGTTAATGCTGCATGCACTAAGCTGTGGATATTTTGTGTTTGTAATTACCATTTCTGACCTCATCCTGCAAATGTGCAAGTATTTGCATTTCTTACATTTATTTGTATTGAACGTGGTAAGTCTGCTGAGTTAAGAGATGTATGCATGCACTCAGGTACTCGGAGAATTAGGATTTCAGGGGCACAAAATGGAGGATGCACCATATATAAGCAACTGGCAATTATAGTCACTTGTTAAAATAGTTTACAGTGGCCTGTGAGGCACAAGAAGGAACATAGCACAACTTCAAATAAGTATAAAATTTTAGATTGTATATCCTGTGTTTTGCTGACATGTGAAACTTGCACAGTTATTTATGCCACAGATGAGTTGCCTCTAATTAAAAAAAAAAAAAATCTTGAAAAAAATCAGTCTTCCTTCCAATTAAAACAATTCTCTATTTTCTTTCAGTTAGCCTATGAGACTGTACTTTCATTTAATGTCACAATGCTCTATGACTGCAGAAGTTATGAATATCTATGAAAAAATGGACCAGTATATCAAATTAAATAGAATGTATGCACCAGGGAATATTATCCTGGAGTACTTGTCGATGGCGTGGGTGTCGATCCGCATGCTGACGTATCTCTGGTTTTTCCTCCTGGCCGAGCCCCTCTCAGACCCCAGTGCCAGCTGCACCATCATTCGGTCCTGTTTGTCCCCGCTCTCGGACATGTAGTGCCCCAGCTCGTTCACGTCCCCGTCGTTGTAGCTGCCGTCCATCATCATGGGCTGAGGCTGAGGCGGGCTGCTCGCACAGGCGGGCTGTGGGCACAGACAGGTGCAGGGTGGGTTTGAGCCGTGTCCAGATACACACACATCCCTTTCCTCCTTACAAAAGCGGAGGAGGGGAAAGGCTGGGAAAATTCAGGTAGCTGGGACTCAAAAGGGAGAACAAGAGGGTGGAGCTGAACAGCTTTCTTTGTCTCTGTTTTCATGTCTGCAAGACACAGGCACGGTCAGGGAGAGAGCAGGGTTGCCTGTGGAAAAGCTCATTTGGCTTATGCAGAGGTTTTCAGGGAGTAAATAAAGGTTGGACTTGTACCTTGAAGCTGAGAAAATCAGTGAAGAGGACAGAGGGAACCTCAAGAAGGAATGTATGAAGCTTGTCCCATTTGAAGAGAAGATTTTAGGCTGAAATTTTAGGTGGTTAAAATTTAATGTAATGTGGGCAAAAGGGGGAAATTGGGGCCATTGTGTAAGTTTAGACTGGGCATGGAGAAAGGTGGGCGATATCTGCAATGTTGTCTGAAACCCAAAATGCAGTATCCAACTAATTCTATTCACAGGTTTCGATCCTCGGTATAAAAAAGTATCTAAAGGTAAAATATCCAAACCTATCCCATCTCTACAGGCAGTGGAGGACTATATGTAGAGGGAATTTGTGTCCTTAGACTCCAAAGAAAGAACAGAGAACTTGGGTGTGGGTTGTTTGTGGCATATTTTTATAACCTGGAATGAGTTGCTGGGGGTGTTTTTAGAAGCACTGCATTCTCCCACAGCAGCTGGGAGCAGTACACTGTAGTTGCAAAGTTTTGAATGTTTCCAGACTTCTGCCACACCATTTCCCAGGGACATGAAGCTTTTTGGAGATAGAAAACCTCACCTTGTCCCGAAGTTTTCTCTCCTTCCTCTCTTGCACTGTCGTCAGGTAATTCACAGCCGCGTATTCCAGCACCGAGAGGAAGACAAACACGAAACTGACCCACAGGTAAATGTCCACTGCTTTGATGTAGGAAACACGAGGCATGGAGGCATTCACCCCAGTGATGATCGTGGACATGGTCAGCACGGTGGTTATCCCTGGAAATACACCAGCAGAGAGACCATTTTCAAACCAGACTCTTCATCACAAATACAGCTGTTGTTACAATTTCCTGACATCTGAATTTACTTTGCAGAATTGTTTTTCTCATTTGGGCGATAGGTTTCACTGCCTGAGGACAGTCCAGGAAGCCCCAGTCTCTAACCAGGATTTTCTTTTCTGTTTGGTGAGCACAGTTTTAACTCTGGTCTCAGGGTTATGCTAGCCTGGTTCTTCATCACACAACCAGCCTCCCACCCCATGTCCAGGCAGCAGCACTTTGACCCCATGCTGGCTTCACTCCACTCCAGGCTCAGGACAGTCCCTGGAGGGGTACAAGTACATGTATTTGAACTCAGTGATCCTTACGGGTCCTTTCCAACTCGAGATATTCTATGACTCTGCAAGTCTGAGTATCTCAGGTTGTAGTTCAGCTCCTCCAGGGCACAGACACAAGCAAAGCTGCTGCTTCCACCAGTTTCCCCTGTGTTTTCTATATGCTGGACTTCTGGGAAGTCCTGCTTCATAGGAAGTCACCAGCCAACTCTCATACTTGGTCTGTGCCCTCACTGAAGCAAAAGCAAAGAATAATGGCACATGGCAATGCTGCTCCACATTACCCCATAGACGAGCACAATGGGCCCATCAGCAAGGGCAGGAGCCCCTGTAGTTCAGTGTTATCCTGGCTCTCAGGGAGGCCCTCTTATTTCAGGGGCTAGTTATGTCACGTTAGTGATCACTGAAAGTTGAAATTATGTACACAAACACAAATAAATGATTCTACAGGAGTACCTAGGCGCTTCAAAGCTGCTAAGGCAGTGCCTGTATCATCTGAAAGGCCATGGCTAAAAACCTTAAACTCCTTTTATTGTCTTAAGGCAATGGGTGCTGTTTCTAAACTCAGACATGGACAATTGCCCCATTGCCATATCTGTTATGCCTCTATATGTCCTCTCCATTGAAGAATATGACTTTAAGAATAAATAAAATCCTGAGGTGTGTTGCCTGGAACAAGAGGAAGCAAGCTTGAGCTGAGAATCTGCAAAAACACAAACAGCACTTTGCTAAGGGCAAAGCATCCACTTTAGAAGAAGATTTCTGCTTCCATGATGACTCTTCTGACATACAGCCTCATCTGTCTGAAAGATGCTGCAAAAGGGGAAGCTGAATCCCTCACGTTGCAGTGCAAACTCATTTAACACATTAAATGGCACAGCTCAGCTGGCTGTGTTATCTCCACCCTCCCTCCTCTAGCAAAACTCAGTAAACTGAAATTTTGTCAGGGCTGCTGATACTGATTTTGTTCACTGAAGTCTCTGAAGGGTACTGAAAACCTTGGCTCTGTATGTGCCCTGTCTCTGCTTACAGCAATAGAAGCGGAGTGGGATCTTTGCTCTCTGATTTGTACCTTGTGCCTCTAGGGCTTGTGTGAACAGGGGAAGCAATTCCCTTGGCACCTCAGGGCAGATGGAGAGTTTGCACCAAGGGCCAGGACACATGCCCTGTCCCTGGGAGAAACGTGACATAGCTGATTTCTGTGCCACAAGGCAACATGGGGGCAGGCTGTGGTTGCAGCAATTGTCTCTCAGGTCTGCTGACTCCAAGATTGTTTTTACCTAGCGGTACTCTGGCAGGAACTGCTCGTCGGTCGATCCAGAAGGACACCCAGGACAACATGACCATGAGGGTGGCAGGGAAGTAGGTTTGGAGCAAGAAGAAGAAGATGTGTCGACGTAAAGTGAAGTTTATGTAGAGGCGATTGTACCACCCTGTATGATAGAGGGAATGAAAACATCAAACTGTTTTCAGACAAGGTAATGTTGCATCAGGAGAAAAGTGTCTCATTTTCTTTTAGAAAAACAGTTAATGACTGCAGATCATGGCAATTTACAGAAAAGACTCCTTACTGAACCAACTATCAAAGCCAAAGCATCTCTCAGGACAATATATTCAAGAGAATATAGCCTGTGCAATTGGAAAGTTTAATTGGTGTGATCTTGAAGAAAGTTTGTCTTGCCAGACCACAGCTGTCAAGATAGAAGTCTGTGGCAGGGACAGCCACCTTGGCATAGAAGAGCGACAGGTCTGATGGGCCACAGAGAGAATTCACAATGGACGATCCTCCAAGACCAAGGTCAAGAAAGACAGTTTGCACCCCTTCTTCCCCCAACCTACTCTGGCAGGCGCTCTAGTACCCACCTGTGCTGCTGTAAAAGGCAAGCTTTGTGGTGGTGTGAAACTCCTGAATCAGGAACTGGGACAGTGATATCCTCTCGTCTGTTTTTAGGGAATCATTCCCTTTCTTCCAGTAGAGCATAAGGTCATCTTCAGTGTAGGCATCTAGGGGAGCAGAGCAAACCTCAGTGCACTGAGACAATTGCTATCACCCCCACATCCCAGGGTCTGCCCACACAGCCCTCCCAGCTACCTGAGAGCTCCTGGCTGAAAGGGCCAAACACCCAAAATGCCAGTCACCTAGGTGGTGAGTCTGGTTGTGGCAAGGAGTGGACTAGCTCATTGTCACAGCCCTCAGGCCTGATGCCTGGTTTTGTAAACCCTTCCGTTTCTCACACACGTAATGTGAGTGTCAGGTAACCCACTGCGTCGGAACTTGAAAAACTATCCCTTATAAACTTCCTAAAATCAGAAACCAAAAAAAAAGGAAACTTAAGAGGAAAGAGCCTGCTTGGGGTAATGCGGTGAACAACCTATCAATGGCCTGAGGCAGGCGGGAGGGAAAACTCTTGGGCAAACTTTCTGCCTATGATGCAGACATGAACGTTACAGGTCTTGTTTTTTCAATGCAGAAATAATAGGAATGTTAATCCTTTCAGATGGGTTTAGTAGCAGCTTTTTACAGACAGGGAGAAAAAAAATCACATGTAAATGTATTAAAACCAGTTTAAGATTATAATTTCTTATTACAAGCTTAAGAAGAAGAAGAAAATAACTTGTAAAAAGCCAAAAGTTTAAAATGTTGCTGTATGAAATTTAGGCAATTCATATGTGCATTATACTTGGGACGAGGGGTATAAGCTGGTTTTATCTCAAATAGGAGTAAGAAAAGTAAGAGGAAGGTGATTAATGTCTCTGCCCCACTGTGGTTTCTGTACCACGGAGGAGCAGACGGTGCACAGGAAGGGCATAGGGCCATTTATGTCTGTGTTTGAGGGCACCTGGACAAGCGGGTGCTATTGGAGACTGCTGACCTGCAGGCAAGTGGCCCAGGTCCTCATGGGGTGGGGTGGCAGCTTGGCTGGCACTCGGGGATACTGCCAAGACAGTGGTTACAGCCAGTTTTTAAAACCACTGTGTTGCTACAAACACCACGTAGTTCCAGTGAAAAAATATGGCCAAGGAGTTTTCTTAGTGTTGAAGTCTGCCGACTTTGGTTAGAGCTCCCATGAATGTAACAACAGTTTAATTACTGATATAATTAATTACTGGTATAATTAAATGCAGTTTGGGTGCCCATTGGGTGCCCTTGGCTCCCCAACATCTCCACTTTACTTACAGCTTTCAATCTCCAGGGAACATGTCTGTGTGTCCAGGGGAAAGCGACTAAAATCCATGTTGCACATTGCTGTTACTGTAACTCTAGGAATAACAAAAATCACTTTATTAAAAACTTGTCCTCTTATATGACTAAAAAGTAATAAAGCTGTGAGTTTGGTCTTTCATTAAGTGACTATGGCCAGTAGCAGCCAACTGAAAATAAATCCCTTCAATTTCTCAAAGCCATTTCACTTTAGTTAAAGCTATTTCTTCCTCTCAGAAACCTAGTGTTAGAAAACATGACTGGATAGTTAGGCCACTACAAATTGCTACTAGATGACAAAAATATTGGAGAAGAAAAAGGAATAATATTGGAGAGGACAGTTTTCCCCTTGACAATCAGCAAATATATCTCTGCAGACATCTGTCCTTTCAACAGATGCTTTTTATAATAAAATAATTTCCATTTATCAAAGCCATCCTAGTGCCATGAGGGATCCAAGTAATTTTCTCCGCACATCATGAATTTCCAGCGGCTCAGTGAGAACACAGTGATCACACATGGGTATCAGCCACCAGAGGGCACAGGCAGTGCCTCGAGTTAAGGCTGGAGCTGGTATGCAGCAGTGACCACCAAATGCTCTGCCCCATCAGTCAAAAACTCTGGTCTTGCTATAGTCTGATTATCTAATTCTTAATAGCACAATTTTGTGTTTGAACTGGAAACATCCATAAATCTTGACTCGACTGGCTTGAACTCCAGGGAAGTAAATGAAAAGAAAAGGATAATTCATAATGGGGAAAGAATTAATGAGTTACAGAAGGACTAATGGTAGACAGATGTCTCTCACATAATGATAAAAACACAGTGCAGTCCCTTATGTTAGTAGTCCTGCACTTGTGGGTTCCGTCTGATGTGGCTTCCCTATTTGGATTTAGACTTTGAGTAAAATTGCTTGGCTCAAATTCGTTGTTTAGGTGCCTGTGAGGTCTACAGTGGTATCCAAGAAAAGGGAAAACAAAGTCTGGCAAAGAACCTTAAAAAGGCAGGCACCAAGGAAAAATATAATCTACAGGCAAAGGCATTCAGCAAAGGCAGACAGGCAGTAATGTGTGACCTGTTGGCTCTTAAGGAGAGACCAGCCTTTGTATTTCCCCAGCATTCATAAAGCACTGCAACCTGCAGTTGCTGCTGAATGAAATACTGACACTCTGCCAATTTGCTATTGAAGACACCCATGACCACTTTGTACAGAGCAATTGTTTAAGCACAAGACTGTGCAAGGCAGGATCTGAGAAGTTTGGTGTTCTTCTGTTCCCATCTTCTTTATATAATGATAAACGCTTGCAACACAGACGTTTGATATCATACAGCTAAATGAAAGAGTATATAGGCATGCATGCTGAATAGGTGAATGTTAGGTCATATTATTGTCCTTTTTTATTGTACTGACGACCTGAGCAAACTTTGCAAAGGCCTAAGGAACACCTGAACCTTGTCTAATATGCTGAGTGAAGAAAAAGCTTTGATAATGAGAAGGTAGACACTGTTCAGGCTGTGAATCCAGTGAACAGTAAGATAAAAATGCCAGAGAACAAAAGAATTCTTGTCAAACTGGTGCCCCCTAGGGAATCAAGAATTTCTTAGCTTGACTTACTTTCCTAGAATCATAAAACAACCTTGGCAAGCTGAGAAGTTGATCTCACTTCGTGGCAGGCTTGGCTCCACCTTGCCCCTACTAACATTCCCTAAAGACCTCCACAGATTTCACAAGCAGTATATTCCTCATTTTTATCACTAGTTAAATCTATGAAGCTTGCTGAAACTGACCTCCTATCAGTCAGGTTTTCCTTCTTTTTGTCCTTCAGAATATATTATCTATCATCTGACCGTTTCTTTCCCTATCAGGTATTTTATTATTTCAATGTTGTGGAGGTGATGTCAACATTCTTGCATCAGAATACTGTATAGCAATTTCCTCTCTGATAGGTTTTTATGGGTTGTTTGGCAATACTTGTTTTCTAACTGGATGGAGCTGCAGCCAAGAAAAACAGAAGCACAGATTTTAGTTTTTTTTAGGAGAGACATGTCATGCTGGATTTGTCTGGGATAGAGTTAATTTTTTTCACATTATCTAGTGTGGGGATATGTTCTGAATTTTTGTTGCAAACTGTTGATAATACAGGGATGTTTTTGTTACAGCTGAGCAGGGCTTGCACAACATCAGGGCCTTTTCTGCTTCTCACCCCACACTGCCAGTGAGGAGACTAGGGGTGCCCAGGGAGCTGGGAGGGGACACAGCCAGGACAGCTGACCCCAGCTGATGAAAAGGACATTACACAACATATGGCATCATGATCAGTATATGAAGTGGAGAAAAGAAGAAGGAAAGGGTGGAAATGTGTAGTGACGGCCTTTGTCTTCCCCAGTCACCGTTACGTGTGATGGAGCATCTGCTTTCCTAGGGATGGCTGAGCCTGTCCATTGGAAGTGGTGAATGAACTCCTTGTTTTGCTTTCCCTGTGTGTGGGGGGTTTGCCTTACCTAGTAAGCTGCCTTTCTCTCAACTCACAAGTTTTTTCACTTTTACTGTTTCAATTCTCTTCTCTATCTCACCGGGAGGGAGTGAGCCAGCAGCTACATGGGGCCTAGTTGCCAGCTGGTGTTAAATCACCAAGCAGATACTCCTCACATAGCATCTCCAAGTATGAAAGTGTTACTTATTAAAAAGAAAGAAAAAAATCCTGGTTTAATAATGTTCAGACTCACATCAGCTGATTAACCAGTTGGAAAATCAGGGAGAAAGCCAGGCCTGGGATCACCCCTCAAATTAGAGGACAAAACGTTTACAAAAAATATCCCCTTCAGGGGGCTTTCAGGCATTTCACTTGGAAAGTGAGAAAAAAGCAGGAAGAGCTGAAGTCAAGTGTTTGGGTTGCTGTAGCCATACACACAAGTTACCAGGAGCTATATACCCTTGTTCTGAACCTTGTCACTTCATGTGGAGGATGTTCCTTCTGTTTTGTTGCACATCATAAAGCTAAAGTTGCACTTAGTATAATTTATATTCTTTATAATTGCCTTGCATGTTTTGCTAAGGACAGAGGCTTGTTATATAATGAAATGGATAATTATAGCTGCCCTGGACTTCTCTTTGTTACCAGATATTGCCCTTTTACTTAGATTGTGCCCTGCCTCTTTGGCATGCCCCACGAGGATTGCAGCCCCCTGCTCCTTGTAGAGCTGCCCCAAGAGACTCCCACATTTGACTGCAGCTTCCCAACAGGAACAGGGGCTAACTGTGCATAAAAGGCAAAGGGAACAGTGGTGGAATCAGCAACACTGGCACAGAAATCTTCCTGCAACAGGCACTTCAATGAACTCGGACGGGGACTCAGGTGTCTGTGGATAGTCAGCATATTCATTCTTTTTTATGCTTTTTTATGGTATGAAGTCATGCAAAAACACAATACAGGAATCAATTAAATCGCTTTCTCACTCCACTCACTAATGGCTTGCATTGACCAAATGCAGCTTTACCTGAGGCTATAAAGTACCTTCCCATCTGGCTGGACCCGCAGCATGACATTGTCTGTGGTGGTGTCGTGGATGAAGGAACGCTTGGAGTGAACAAAGAACATGTCGGGAACCCAGATCTTCTTCACCAGTCTGCCGTCGAAGGTCATGCTTTGGTTGTTGGTGCTGGGGAAGGACAGCCTCTCATCTTTCCAGTAGTGCCTCAGATAAAGTGTCATGGTGAAGTCCTGCAACAAAACAGGCTTGTGTCACAACTTATACCTTATCAGCACAGTACTGGGACAAACTGTGAACTGGAAAGCACCGTTCCTGAAGGCACATCCACTCCCCAACTGCAAGGGACATGACCAGCTGCAGCTTGTTTATTCCTCAGGTCAGACAGTCTTATGGGGTTCAGAAATCAGAGGCCATCCAGGTGGCAAATCCACCTCTGAAATGCAAATGTTGCATTTTAGTGTCTGTGAGCCACTCCAGGGGCAAAAATGCAGACGTGTCAAGGCAGCAGCAGATGTGGAGTGCTGCCGACTGCCTAATCCCCCAACCATGAGATGCTGTGCTCCTGGAACAGAGAAGAAGCATTTGCTGCCTGCACTGCCATCTCTGCTGCTCCAGCAACTGCCTTAACCCAGGCAGCTGGAAGAATGTGCTGCAGTGGAAGCTGTCCTTCGGCCTTGGCTCTAAAGTCTTTTTGACTCAATGTTTGACCCAAACGTTTTGGGTTTTTTTTGCTCTTTCTCCCCGTGTATTGTACTCTCAGATCTGAGGCATGCTCCTTTTCTTTGAGCTCTATTGTATTTGGAGTCAGACCCCAGAGACACGTATACTTGGGTTTGCCTTTTCCCTTGTTTCAAAGGAAGCTGTCACATATCTGAAGATAAGATCACACAGTTGTTTATAAATGTGTTCTCTTTGAGTGTAACGTAATTCGTTGCCCATAAAGTGGGGGAAGTGTTGAAGTCTGAGCAGTCTGCCCTAGTGTCTGGAGTAGAGGAGGTCAGATGGGTTCGGGGTGGAGTTTTTTGACATTTGATTTTTTTTTTTCCCCCACAGCACTGTCCAAATGTTTTGAAATATGGGGAGTTTTGCTGTCTTTTTTCAACAAAAGTGATTTTTACTTGCAGCCTATGCTATTATTTTTACACTAGTGGCCAATGGTTTGGATTGGAAAAGTGACCTAAAGATCATCTAGTTCCAACTCCCCAGCCATGGACAGGGTCGTATTCCACTAGATCAGATTGCTAAAAATCCCATCCAGCCTGTCCTTGACCACTTCCAGGGATGGGGCATCCAAAACTTCTCTGGGCAACCTGTTCCAGTGCCTCACTATTCTCTGAATAAATTTCTTCCTTATATCTGCTCAAACCCTACCCTTTTCCTGTTTAAAGCTATTCCACCTTGTCCTTGGGAGTTCTCTGGCCCCTGACCACTTCAGAACATGTACAAAGTGAGACTATATCTACAGTATGTAAAAGTGCCTTAAAGTTAGAACATTAATTTGTCTCTTCAGAGCTTTTAACCATGTTATCATTTTTAAAGAAAATATAAACCCCCAAATCCTTTGAGACAGTCTTAGCAGTGTTGTATTATTTTATCCTAGAGAAGAGAAAGTGGTAGATTTCTTCCTTCTGCTTCAAGGGACATGAAATGGTAGCATGAGGTCAATAGAAGTAATTGTCTGTAGATACAGATCAAGTCTAAATTTGCCTCCTGGAGGCTGTGGAGTGTTTGTCCTCGGAGGTATTCAAACCCCATGGACACAAGCCCAGGTAGCCTGCTGTAGCTGGCCCTGCTCTCAGCACAGGTTTGGTCTCCAGAGGTCCCATCTGTGACTCTTACCATGTCCACCTCAGAAATGCTGTCCAGACTTTCAACTTGGACATCCACCCCAACAGGAATTGCAGGGCCTGAGGGGAAAAAAAATTAAAAGTTGACAAAGTACACACCTAGTGAGACAAAGTAATCCCCTTGCTTTAGTATCTTAGAGATAGAAATAGATGCTCGGTCTGAAATAGAAACAACAGTAAACAAATTGAAATTAAAAACCAGTGGAATTAATAATGAAAGCCTCTAATAACAATTAAAGTCAGTAATGAGACTGACATATTAATAACTTTTTATTGTGTCATCCTACATGTGTCCCTTCAAACTTTAAAAGCAACTTTAATAGCTTTTAGCTCCAGTGCTTGGGTCCAGGACTGGCGAGACAGATGCCTGGGGGAGCATCCATTCTGAGGGAAAGCAGTGGCAGCACAACTAAGGAAATGTGTGAGAGTTACTCCAGTTTTTAGCCCCCCCTGTAGGCTAATACACTGGTGAGAGCTGCTCTGTGTATTTGACTCAGTGCCTAACCGTGGAAAAGACAGGGTGACAGGAGGGGATGTATTGCAGGACACAGGCATGTGCTGCTGAGCTTGGGGTTCCCAAGGGGAAGGATTCAACTGTGACCCCTCGTAATAGGGATTTTGATCTTTTTTCCCCTCCTCAGTGCTTTGATTAGTCCCTCCTATACCTCTGGCAATTACAGTAGAGGAGAGCTGTCAAGACAAATAATGCGCACATTAGCAAACTGCTATGAAACTGAAACGTTTTTAAATTAATTGAACATGCTGGCATTTGGTATATTGAGCATTTAGCAATAAAATCTTCTTTCATCAGAGTATATAATGGTATCCTGGATTTGAATGACCATCTGTCAGCCAGAAAGGGTAGATAAATTACAACATTCTCTAATCCGATGGGCTGAAAGAAAACGTGTTCTCCTTCATCCATTTCCCTGAAAGCTTAGGTTGGTCTCGCCACAAAACTGTAAGCAAGCACTGACACAGGGGAGTCAAAATGTTTTCTTTTGGGTTCTAAATGAAATGGCCAGTCAATAGGTGTGGCATGTCGTTTGATTATGCACACACATCATGCATTTCCGCATCATCCAGAAATAAACATGAGGTGTATTTGCAGATTTTTGTCAGAGGAAAGTGTCAGTCCTGAATACCAGGAATATTATATTGCCTGTAATCACATTTCCATGCCTTTGACTATGCTTTTTGCTCACCTGGAAGGCTATTTCTCTGCACCCTATCCCCCTGAGCATATCATCATTTCACAACCCAAAATAACAGAAAGTAGAAGCAGCAGGGGCTCTGCTTGCCAATCTGCTTCTCAACCTCAGTACAAGTTACAGTACAAAGAAGTGATGGTGTGAAACAAGAACAACAATAAATGTGCACGTTTCATACCTCCAAACCCTGGTCTCATGCTGAAGTCATGGTCGTCTATTCGCAGCAGCTGCTCTGACTTCGTCAGGGGAGACTTGGTGATGTCAGGGCTTCGTTTTAAGATTGGGCTACCAGGAGGAGAGAAGCACAGCTATGAGGCCTGAGTAGTGCCTGTGAGAAGTATGTGCTCGTTTCACTGCATTAACCCTTAGAACATTTAGAACATTTACTCCTTACACTGCTTGTAGTGGTTGGCAGTGTGTCATTAAACAGTGATTCCTACACTCAGCATACAGCTTAGGCACCTGTGTGAATTCTGGCACTGAGAAAACCTTCTTTTGGTGACTTTTTGTTGGTAAAATCATCTCTGCTTACAGCAGTTTGGAGACAGTCATTCAAAAGCGTGGGCTGGAGGAACAGTACGTATGGATAAGCGGGGAAACAGAAAAGGGGGGGAGGCATTGCTGACATGTGATGGAGTGTGAGGCTAGGAATTAGGGAAACAATATATCAAATAAGCTACTGGCTGTTGCCCAGGAACAAAATGGAGACAGTCTGGGAACCAGGCCAGGAGGCAGGCCATCCCGTAACTTGGGATAAAATGATTAGCTCCTGCCCCAGATTTCTATCAAGGATAAAAAGGAGCATTAAAGACCTGGGAGGTCTCTGAGCATTAAAGAGCCTGGGAGGGTCATTCCAGAAGCTGTTGGAGTTGGACCAAATACTGGACAGAGGATGCTCTGTTCCCCCTCCACATCCAAGGTGCAAACTGTTCAGCACTCCAGTGCTTTGGCTGGGATGTTGGTGGCAGCAGCTCCTTGGTTGTTCCCTTGTGTGGGCAAAGCCTTTTCTGGGCTCAGATCTAGCTGCACACCAGCTGCTCAGGTGGCAGGAGGGCTCAAAAACAGGAGGAAAGGTTTTGCTGGTTCTTGATTTTAGAAAAGATGGCACACTCAGAGGGGCACATGTCTGAATATACACAAGACAAGTAAGGAATAGGTTCAAGGAAAGCAGGTCAACAGAGAAACTTGATGGGGAATATATTCCTGAGATAAAGCTTCTGAAACTGTTTATCCATGCTGTAACTCATGGGCAGTTGTACCACAAGAAGCCAATACAACAATCTCCTAACAGAGGCCAGCAGTGACTCCTCTCTCAAAGCCAGAGCTTTATCTACGAAACACCTTTGAATGATTCTTAGACAGTCTCAGTCCATAATTTCTAGGAGAGGTGAGTTGTCTGCCTCCACCAGTGAGTTCTAGTCATGCATCACCCCTCAGGCATTTTAAAATGTGGACCCTGCTCCTTCTTTAGATTTAATTCAGCCTCTGTGAGACTTGTGAGTGCACTTTGGGAAAAGTTTATGCCTGTCTGAGACAGGGAAACAAAGTTAGCAGGCCACTGATGAAGCAAACATTTGTGAGCAGGTTTGACTGTGCTCAGAAAGGTGTTTTCTCCCTGGCAGTGGTAGTGGAAAATACAAGTGGAAAGCCTGTGGAGTGGGCTCAGCTCTGCAGAATGGCTTCTTGGAGGGAAAGTGCCCGCTCACACAGCATGGGCAACACAAACTGTGTCTCAGTGCCACATGAAGCCCAAAGGGATATGGCAAGTGGCCGTAGCATCACACCTCACCTACATGAGGAAACAGGACTTTCTCTGGGGCCTGCTGGATCCTATTAATGGCCTGACTCCTACCTAGAGACAACTGGCATGTTCAAGTGGTGCCCCCTTCCCCTGCCACAGCCTCAGCCCAGCCATGGGGATGTGCTGGCAGGGCTGGGCCAGCAGCAGCCAGCCGAGGTTTTGCTTACCTGCCTTGCTTGTGCGCCTCGCCGTGGGCTTCCCGTCTCTGCCGCTGCGGCCGGCTGCACACAAACAACAGGAAAAGGGAAAGCTGAGGCAGGTGGGATGGACAGGCAGCTGACAACGTCAGGAGGGAAGCACCAGATCCCTGCAGCATCACCTCCTGTGACAGGCGTGAAATGGTGCTTACCTTTTTTTCTCAACCTTTCCACCAAAGGCGGGTGCCAGACGGGGCAGAGGGTTGGGAATGTGGCCGTGCCGGGGCCTCGCAGCTGGGGCTGGGCTAAAGGAGTGGGCTGATGATTTCTCTAAGGTGGGATGCCCCTGATTTTGACTGCTTGGAAAAAAGACCCAGGCAGGCACACCTTCCACCTCCCCAGCCTTGCCTGGCATCGTCAGGGGCTTTGGGGAGAGGCCGTGCTGCCCAGGGGCCTCTACCAGCAGGGGTACAGCCATTGAAATGACACACCAGAGGCAGCCGGGTATGCTCATGAGAAGAAAATCTTTTCAAAGTATTCCACAGGCGCAAAAAGTAAAAAACTGTGAAAATATTTGTATCTGATTTCGTACTGCCATCCAGCTGGCTGTCAAGAAAGGTTCTCTCAGGTCTTTGGCCAAGATTTTATTTAATCATCAAAGGTAAGAATGTTGCTTTTGGCTCGCTTGAGCAAAAGCAGCATTTCAAACACTTAACACTTCTAACTCATCTTTAATTAAAAATGAAAAAAAATAGCTTCTCTCTGTAATAAACACTAACATTAATCAACTCTGCTAATGAGGCTTTTTGTCCATTAGTATGCATCTCAAATCCCTTTGTGGAGATTTACAGCAGCAAAACTCCTTTTGCAGTAATGGGTGTCACCACCTGAGCACCATCATCCCTTTGGTGAGAGGTGTAGGAACCTCAGGCCTTGCAGGACAGTTCTTCCCTGGGCTGGAAATGCTCTGAAAGCCGACAGTATCAGAGGGAGGTTCATCCTTCTGCTGCCACAGACAAGCAGACAGCCAGGCTGGAGGTGGGCATGCAGGGCTGCATCACTGACTTACCCTGAGTGGGATTGTTTTTTCCAGAATCTGCTCTGTGATTCCCAGAGGAAGGCTGGGAATAAGCCCACAGGCAGACCACTGTCTGGGAGAGCCTTGGACCATGCAGCACCATTTCCATTACAAAGAGCAGCTTCTTTGGCACTGCTTGGACCTGGGCAACACACAGAAAAACACTTGCAAATGCAAAATGCACTTTCTGGAGTCTTCTACCTTGGGCTGCTGCTGCTGTGCCTCACTACTGCCTGTCTCATCTGCTGGCTATCAGGAAGTAATTTCTCATGTTTTGGGCATAAGCAGATTCTGGCAACAAGCTGACCGATTTACATGACTTTAAAGTGCCCTAGTAAACTCTTGGCTGTTCAGGAGTAATTCTGGTATTCAAACAGGGATGAAGCAGGCCATGTTCTTGCAATTTCTAATTTTCATTTCCTTTGTAGAGCTTATCTAATGCTTCATGATGGCCCTGGCCCTATCCTGCCTGCTAAAGGAGACTTCAAGCCATGGCCATCAAGGATTCATGGCCAAATCCTCCCCATCCTCAACACTCAGCAACCCTGGGTGGTTCATTTTATTTCCTACAGGGGTTTTTCACCACCTCTAAACCGAACTTTATTTCCTTGTCAAAAACAAGCATGAAATGTCCACTGTACTCCAGCCACTGCAGAGTATTGTGTTCATTTGAGCTTTGGTTCAGGTACTTCACTTCTTTTTACCAGTCCCATTCCCCTTGTCGCAGCTCTGGGGTTACGAGCCTCTCCCACTTTCCTGCCTCCTCCTGTGGCAGCAAAACATTTTTACCTGTTACCCAGTTACTGCAAATTGAAACCCCATTACTTTCTACTCAATAAACAGCTTTTCTGATCTGGTCCCTAGGGAGTGCTCTGCTGGCTAATTGATCAATGACAGCTCCATCATGGGACCCCATTACCCTGCCCATTTGGGCTGTGAATCAATGGAAAGCTGCCCTGGCGTCCCCTCACATGTCTGCTGTCCTGGGTGTCTGTGGTAGACATTGGCACTTGGAAGATTCAACCAGACATTGCTCACGGATTGCTCAGCACAGCCCTTTGCTGCTGTGGCCGTGCACTGTGACAGTGTTACTCCTGCCTTCACTGAGGTGACAGGCTGTCTTTAAAGCTAAACAACAACTCCTGAGGTAAAATAAACTGAATAGCGAACAACTTCTGGGTTTTTTCCCCCAAATGTCAATATTTATCTCCAAACTGTTACAGTGCCAAAAGGCATTTCATGTCTCACAAAGATCACAGAGACGCTTTGGGAAAAAGCAGCAACTGGAGCAGGGTGGCATTTATTCACAGTGCTCCCTGAGCATTGCTAGAGTAGCTCTCAGGCTGCTTTTGGCTGCTGGAGTGATGCAAGCTCTTCAAAGTCATTGCAGTCCCCCAGATCTACCCACTGCTTCAAGGGATCTTGAGATGCCTCTGCCTCAAAGGCTGAGTCTTGCTGGGGCTGGGAGGCAACTAAGCAACTGAAGTTTAGGATAGCTAGGGAAAAAAATCAGCAAACCTGGATTTCGATCACTATTGCTACAGACACAAGGCAAGAAGCAGTTATTCTTACTTGCATTTTAGAGCATGAGATTTCCTACAGCTCTTATAGTGACTCCAACACAGCAAAAAGGGTTGCAAGGCTAGGGATGACAATGTCTGATTTTCAGAAGAAAAAGTCCAACCATGACATCTGAAGGTCCCAGCAGGCATTTCCAAATGCCCAGCTTCATAGGATTTGTGCCAGAGGAGCATCACGTCCACACTTGCAGTGTGTGCCAGAAACCCCACAGTATCCTTCAGCTTTGAAATAAGAGCTTTTGGAAGCAACCAAAACAAATGTGAGACAAGTCATTGCCCATTGTAGCATTTTAATTTGTAATTACTTATGCAGCACATATTTCCCACCAATAAATCATACTCTCTTTTCTCTGTGGGAGGCAATATACCTGTAGAAGACAGTGACCTATTTTACACTCTTAGTAAGATAATCTAATTAGGACTTAAATCAAGGTACAATTTCAGTTCAGAAAAAAAGTAAGACCAATGTATTTTCCTTGAGAGTAACGTGAAAGTTGCTGAAGTAATGCAGCCAGATTCACTCAGTCTTTCCTGGGTCCAAGGGCTGACATACTTGATGAAGAGTGCTGGTGGGTTTGGCAGACTGGGCTAACACTAATGTTTTTATTATTATCAGATTTCATTAAAATCTGGGACAGTCTGCTCTCTCCCTTCCTTTTGGTGTTAGGTCTGCATGATGGATAGCAAATCAGATTCTGTCTCAGAAAATATTGTTGAGATGCTGCTACTGCATAATCTTTGTCCCTTCATTTACTGGTGTCATTGGCAATATTTTGGCAGGGGCTGTACCTGCAACTCACTCCTACCCTGAGCAGAGGTGCCTGCCACCCCAGAAAGCCTGGCAGCCAGCAGCTGGGGAAGAAACTCCCAGGGAGCCCATTTCCTTTCTGCTTATCTCAAGCTTAGGAGATGCCACCACTCCTTCTCTGGTGCAGAGACTGTGGAATCCCCATCACCACCCTCTGAGACCACCACATGCTTAATTTTGTGAGGTATGAGTTCTGTAGCTCACCCTGTGCTGCCGTGCAGCTGATCCACGGCCTCTCCTACCACTGACACAAAGCAACGGGGGGGGTGGAGCTTGCTGAGCTACATTTCAGCAGGACCTTTAACTGGAAAGTAATGAAAGTGACGAAAAGTCCCTCCTCCCTTTCAGCTGTGCCATTGTGCTCAGCTCTGGGCTCCCCAGCTCCAGGGTGAACAGGGGTGGACAGCTTGTGTGGTGCTTCCTCTCCTGCACCTGCTGTGCCTCACAACCCACATGCCATGCTGAGTTAGGGGAATGCCAGGAGCCGTGTTCTCCTTGGTTTTCCCATCAAATTATGTCTGGGCAAGACAGGGCAGCGGAGGCAGCACAAGTTCCTGCAGAGGACAAAGTCTTTGTGGGGAGGACATGGGATTGGCAAAGGTGTACTAATTTTGTACTAATTGGTACTGATAAAGAGCTATGAGAAGTTTAAATGTCTTATTAAATACCTATACCTACATATTTGACTAGGTTTTGTTTCTCCCTCTGTTTCATGAGCAGTCAGTGACTTGGGTTCATACCCCATCAGCATCTCGTTAAAAGCAGAAACCAGGTGGGAGATGCCTTGCCTTCACAAATTAATTTGGAAGACCTTCTCTGCAAGCAGGAGATGCTGATGGACAAGTGGTGCAGCAGGTCCAGGTGAAGACTGAGAAGCAGTCCAGAACCCAGAGGAGGAGGAAAAGTGAGGTAGCTAAATGGGAAGAAAAACCACGCAGCATCTGAGGGAGGAAAGAGCAAACTTGCCATGGGAGGAAGCTGCTTTTACCCAGTGACATGCACTGCATCGGACACGATCCACTGTGTTACACATTGATTCCCAGGGATGATGTGAGATAGAAACCCACTACTCAAATTGAGAAACTTACAAAGTTGTAAGCTGTATCACAAAATGTATTTTATTTGGGCATTTGTCAAGCCCTTGTTTTTTTTGTAAATATGTTGGGTCATACGTCCTTATGATTAGTAGGTTTAAAGATGGTGAAGAAAGATGACCTATTGCTATTACAGGTTGTTAAAATTATGAAAAGAAATTGGAAAATAACACTATTTTTGATGTTTACATCACAAAGTCTGAGAAGCAATGGGATTTGGAGCTCTGCTACCATATTTTTGAGTCATACAGAAAATTCAGTGAGAACTCCATTTTAATCCACTATTACTTGAATATAGGTCAGTCCTAGAATGCAAAATATGCAGAGGCAGGAGACATATGTAAACCCTTTAAATTTTGCACTTCTTTTGTTTGTCTGGACATAAACACTGGAAAAAGAAAAAAAATTAAACAAGCCTACACATATTGATTACTCACAGAAATGTCATGCCACCTGAGGTGTCTTGGCACGGTACCTGATGTTGCAAAAATGGAAGTGCCCCTCTGTGGAAGGAATTGCATCCTGTGGGTGGGTGTTTGTGGGGGTTTTATGTTATATATGTTGAAAGGAAGGGTTGGAAGAAACAGAAGGAGAATGACTGAGGTCAATCCTGCCAGCCAAGGAGGAGGCAGGCATGGTGCCAGGGCTCAGTTAAGTAAGAAAGGGAAATGGATGAAGGGAAGGGGAGAACAAATGGGGTGATATAGAATGTGCTGAAAGGTTTCATGTCTACCCCAGTCTTTGAAGAAAAGTTGACTTGTAAGCAGATATCAGCACAGTGCAGATCAGGGAAGGAAGTTGGAGTTTTGACATTTGGAAATAAATTGTGACAGACTCCAATGATCCATTTGTCTGCCCCTCCCCTGTGGAATAATGAGATTATAAAGATCACTCAATGTGAATCTTTGCAATAATTGACGTCAATCCAGTCTAACGTCCTGTCTGACAGCATAACTGGCTGCCTTAGTGTAAGCAGGACAAAAAGTAGATTTGAGTGAGGTTTTTAATATTTCATTACCAAACAGGGGAAATATGGTTGAGATGAAACTGTGACTTTGAACATGGTTGAAAGACCGTGGTTAAAGTAACTGCCATTAGTTTGCTGTTGAGAGACATTAAATAACAGCTCACAGATCTGCTAGTCAATATTTTCAATAATAATGCAGATAACAGAACTATAAGACTTGTGCACAATGGCATGCTTGAAAGAGAAACAGGCATTCGGGGATCTAGGAATCCAAAATTCAAAGCAGCCTCAGCAGGTTGGGGAAAAAGTCTGATGTTGATAAGATGAATTTCCGTAAAAAAAGAATACAAAGAACTGCGTGGAATACAGAGAAATAATTGTACAATTTATGAATGGGGAATAACTAGCTAAAAAAATACAAATTTGTAACAAATTATTTCTGCTCTTGGGGCAAGGTTAAGAAATATTCATATTAACACAGGATCAGAGAAAGATTTAAAGTAAACGGACTGAACAGTAATAAGTCACCAGGTTTTTACCCAGAAGAAAGCCAAGTAAGAAACTATTGAACCAGCATTTAAATTGTCCTTGGTGTCAAAAGAGAGGAAGGTGATAGCTTTCCACTTCCTTGGAACTCTGAGAAGCTACACTGGACAAATTAGCTACAAAGATAGTAAAAAACACCAATATTGGACACCAGATAAATACAGTTTATATTGAATAAGAGTGAGAGGGAGTTTGACTTTTCTTTAAAGGATGTTATGCACTACAGAATCACAGAATCGTTAAGACTGGAAAAGACCTCTAAAATCAAGTCTGACAGTCAACCCAGCACCACCAATATGTTCACCAATAGACCATGCCCTCAAGTGCCATATCCACATGTTTTTTAATACTTCCAGGGATGCTGACTACACCACTTCCCTGGGCAGACTGTGCTTTATAACCCTTTCTGTGGGATTTTTTTCCCCCTGGTATCTAATCTAAACCTCTCCTGGCACAACTTGAGGCCATTTCCCCTTGTCCTGTCACTTGTTACCTGAGGGAAGAGATTGACACCACCTCACTACAAGCTCCCTTCAGGTAGTTGTAGTAAATATAATAGCCTTCTCTGAAAAGCTAATGACCATGTAGACAAGGGTGAGCAAGATGATACACTGCACCTCAAATTCCCAAAGTGTGTGAACAGGTCCTTCTTGTAAAGCTCCCCAAAAGTGAATGGTCACAAAACAAGAAATGGAGGAGTAATGGAGAGGTTTCACCGTGAATAAAGTTCTTCAGTACAGTCCCATGAAACCTATGATAGGATCACTATTGTTCAGCAGCTTTATAAATTATTTTGGATAAAAGAATAATTACTGTAACGAGTATTTACTGAGGATATGTAACTGTTCAAGGTAGTTAAAATCAGAACTATGGATGGGGAATTGCAGCAGAATCTCATGATGCCAAGAGACTTTAGAAAAATTCAGTGTTAGCAAATTCAGAAAAGTGTATATTGTTTTCTGTTGTGCTTTCAGAAAACAATGTTAAGATGCTGATGGCCTCCAAATTAACTGTTGATGCTGAGGAAGGAGGTCTCAGTGTCATTGTGGTATTTCTCTGTAAACATCAGCCTAATGCTGCACAGTGCTCAACAAGAGAAACAGGAGCTTAGGCTTTATTGGGAATGGAGAAGCAAAACAGAAAGCGTTTTAATGATGTTGGTAACATCAAGACATGTCTACATCTCACATATCCAATGTCCAAGGCTGGAAAAAACAGCAGACCGAGAGAAGAGAGCTTGGAGGTGGGGAGGTCTTCCAGGCAGCCTGAGCAGGGCTTTCTTAAGTGGGAAAAGAAACAATGTCCAAGTGATACAGTGCAAGGATTATATCCCGATTTTATATAGTCAGGAGAAGGTGAATAAGCATCTGTTCCTCAAGATGTTCCACAACACATACCAAAGAGAAGAAATTTGAAAGGAAGTACACAAACACAGCATGTTTTCACTCACTCTCACCAAAAGCTAAAAAGTGCTAAAAGTGTAAGTTTGGAAGATGACTGTTCATTTCATAGAAGAAAGACCATCACCATTTCAGATATTAACCCAATCCTGTAATGCTAAAATCAATTTATATTCACTCAGAAGGGAGGAAACTACCTTGCAGTATCTTTGGGTTTTGCTTTTTTTTTTTTCTTTTGGTTGTGCTGCACACAGGATTTTAAAGCCTGCTATGTCTTCTCACACCAGCTCATAAAACACATTGCAGTAACGGTGGAGGTGCTGATTCTTAGCAAGTTACATGGTAGCAATGTTGACTGAAGATTTTATCTTTGGTGTCCCAGTAAAGCTGTACAGTACACAGGTTTATGAACAGAGCTTCAGAAGTACCAGTAGAGTCTGTGTTCTGCCATGAATCCCCTGAAGCAAACTAGGAAGCTATGTGAAACATAGACCCAAAGTAAGTTATAGAAGTGATAAAAGGAACCTGGCAATAATGATGAAAGTAGAAAGTATAATTTTCAAAGCATCCTCATTTGCAATGATAAGCAGAGAGAGGACAGTTTTGGCTGGGCCAAGAAAAGCTGTCATGCAGGAACAAAGTGACTTGAAAGAACAACAGGGGTGAAAAGGCAAATGAGAGAAATAGCAACACAATAATAAAAAATAAGTTAATGCATAACAAGATAAAGAAGAGGAGCACTGTTGGACTGAAAAAAAAGGTTTTGAAGGAAGCCACAGAGTAGTGTGAAGTTAAAAGCAACAGGACTAAACTTGGCAGGTGTGTGACAAGGGCAAGAAATGTGGCTAGGGGCAGATAAATGAGGCAGGTGAAGCACTGGGACAAAAAAACCCAAAAAAACCCAGGTATTTGGAGGAGAAACCTTGAATGAGCAAAAGAAAAGGAGTGAAGCTAAAAGGAGGAAAGGAAAGGCAAATTACCAATGGGAAAGATGGAGATACCACTTGAATTGGCCTGAAGCCCACAGTGGGCCTCTTGTTGCTCTCCTGAGATCCAGCTCTGCTGGAGCAAATGGTGTCCAGCTACAATGCAAACTGCTGATCTTACAAAGCAGTGCCTTGGGGGCTGCAGGTGGTCGGTGCTCACTGGATCTGGTTCAATAATGATAACGTGCCTCCACAGGCAATGCTTTCAACAGGCATTTTTACAGGCTTACTGTGCTCTCCCAAGATCTGATCTTGCATTAGTAAAATTTGTTCCTGCAAATGAATGCTATCAGGATCAATCCTGAACATACAAAAAGAAACTCTAAGACAAGAGAGTAGCATAAGGATTGCTGGGAGGTAAAGGAAGAAATCCTGTTAGGAATGAATTTATAAGGCCAGAGAAAGCATTAGGAGGGCAAGAAGGTAGGAACTGCCCTCCATATGAGGGACACCCTCAGTGAAGGTACCAGGATAGCCACATGTGATTTACAGACCACAGGCAGCTCACACTCAGTGTGGCCAGGGTACAGAGGAGCTGGCAACAGGGAAGTCCTATCCAAATGTAAGAAAAGCAAGAGAAGGTAACTTTAATGTAGCAAGTGTTCATTATGATGCAGGGTCATAAAGAGAAAGATCTTTAGTCATGAGAGACACACTGTGGTAACAAGCCCAAGGCTTACTGTAGAGGATGTCATTCAGCTCCAGTAAAGGTAGCTCTTACTGATAGAGACACGGTCAGGGCACTCTAAAGGCGCAAAAAATGAGTTACTGTTTGGAGACCAAAGTGAGGTAAAATTGTTACAACCCAGCTAAGAAGTGGTAGGGATAGGAGTAAAAACATGAAGTCAGTCTCTTAGCTAAGATTAAACAAACATGTTCCTTAGATCTTGTACAATGAAGTTTCTTCTGCTGAGAGCTGTTTTTCTGAAAGGTGGGTTTAATGATGTCCAGGGAGATTTTAGTGTTAAAAGAGATTTTTTTTTCCCCCCAGCAGTTAGTTTCTGGCAGAACAATGTGGCTCAGCTCCAAGCCAGTTCTTTTCCTATCACTCATCCTCTCCAGCAGATTCTGCCAGTCTAATTAGCAACACAGGCTTTGGCCCTTTTGCTGGCACAACGATGTTGTGACTTTTAGTGAGCCTTTGCATCATTCTAGTGACCCCCCTGCAGCCTGGTGGCTTTACGAGAGGCTGAGCAGTTGGGAAAACAGCAGACAGCCCTTTTGCCAGTGCTCCGGATCTCAACTCCTTCCTGTAGGAGTTTTGGCACTTCGTGTTTAACAGGAGTAAACAGCCTTGCAAACACCGCAGGATTTGCACATGGCTGACTGCAAACTGCAAACAGGTCTGCAAGGTGAGAAAGCTTTTATTTTTATATTGCTTCTCTTTGAAGTGAAATTCCTTTGAAGTGATTTGTCCTGGAGATTAGCAAAAATAAGTAGTTGAGTCCTTGACTGGCACACAGACATTTTTATAGTGAATTAAAATATTGGAGGGCTCTGCAGTAAGTCCCACGCAATAAAGCTATCTACTATGCTGCTTTCACTGTGACTTTGAATTAGACTGGTTTGCCATTTTCTTTCTATGTCCCAAAGCCTCAGCATATTTAAGGAATTATTTGTGACCTTTATCAATATTCCTGTCATATTCCTGTCATGCAAACCCAGTCCCCATAAGACTGTGGTGCACCCTTGAACTCTCCTGGGGAAAACCATGCCTGTCTGCTCACACTTCTTTAGGGCTCTTGTACCTCATGATAGAATGGCTGCCTTGGGGTACCTGCCAGAAACTGTGACAGAGGTGTCTGACCCTGTGGGGCCTCATTTGTCCCATCCACCGTATCAGCAAGACTGCAAAGACAAAGTGTGTGTGGGCTGAGCTGGATATGAGCAGGTAAAAGACAAGCCCTGGGGCTGAAAACTGCACATCCAGTGGTGTTTTGATTTGAAAGCAGAGTTCAAAGCAAGTGAGTCTCTTTGGAAGAAACTAATGCAGAATCCAAAGAAACAAGCTAAAAACCTCTGTAAGTCCTCTATCAGTTGCACCATGAGAATCAGGAGTAAAGCTGGACGTGTCTTTCAGGGATAGCAGGATGCTGGCAGCACACCAGTGTGGCAGGTCCCTACAACAGGTGCCTATGCCACCTGCCAACACCGGTGGCTGACGCCAGGCCCTGGCAGTGGGGCATATGGATGCACTCGGGGCCCTTCTGGAGGCCCTTCTGGGAGAGCACGGGTGCAAATCAAGCCTTCCTGAGCATCCTGTGGTAGTGTGGAGCCAGCCTTTTCCACTTCAAATAGATTGCACCATCAATCTCCGCTGAGTCCTGTGGCTCTCTCAGAAGGTAAAGGCTGCAGTGAAGGAATGGAATTACTGGTCCTTACGACAAACCTTATGAAGCAAGATGTTAACAGTGTTCAGAGAGGAGTAACAAGGTCAGTTATTCAAACTTCTCCTTCTGCACAATAGCTGTTCAGGGCTGAGTGTTGAAGGGAGGGGAAACAGAGTCAAACCCAAAATGTTCAGAAGCAATGTTCTCTGCAAGCGTTTTCTGGTGTTATATACCTCCCCTCCTTGACGTGTTTTGAAACCAGGATCTAACTCTATAAATTAGGGTGTTTGTGTATAATTCATACAGAAGGTTTTGTTGTTTGTGCTTAGCAGGAAATTAGATAGATGACCACAATCATCCTTTTTTTACCTTACAAATTATAAGGCTGTTGAAACCATGGGTCTATTGCAGCCTATCCCATCACAGGGCAAAGTGAGCACTGGGCACCACACCACTGATGGACAGCTACAGCCACAGGCCAGCTTTGTTTCTCTCTCCCTATCAGCCCTCCTTAACATCACTAGTGCTTTATTGAGGGAGAAATAGGCCAGAAATCACCTCCCAGGCCAGCGTGGGCATTCTGGGAGGGCAGCAGAGCCATCTTCCCAGAGCTTCCCAGAGCCACAACACCTCAGGGCTTTCTGATGGGCTTATCCTGGCACAACTACACCTTATTTACAAAGTACAAGTGAAGAGGCAGATCCTGCATTAACCAAATAGGTATTTCTTTTCTATTTGCACACATTTTTAACACTTTGCTGCTGTGATTTGCTATATTGTCACTTCCTTGCACTGATACTGTTAAGCGTTTAGTGCAGTGGGAGTTTTTGTTAAAGGTGATAAACAAGAACATGGCTTTGTGTGCACGTTTCTGTCAGCTGGATGCTTTACAGCTCAAATGGTGGTACCTTGCTTCTCACCACTTTATTTTTGCTACAGCCAACATCTGACCTCTGCTGCCACTGCCATGAAGCCTCAATGAAAACAGGGCTTTGTGGCTGTCTTATATCCATACTGTCTCTGCTAATGCATCCCCTGGGTGCTGGTTATGAACAGAGCCACTGCATTCATTTTGCCAGTTATAATTCCATGAGGGTGATGTCACTGCTAAATCCATTTCCTATGAATAAAATGGTTCATGTAACCCCAAGTGCCAATCAGGACGCTGTAGTCACTCTGCAATGTAGCCCTCACTTGCTACAAGGGTGTGCAAGAAAATAAAAAGGCACTTTCCATCCCTTCCACCTTTCAATCATTTTTTCTGAAGGCTAATAGGAGTGGTTTTAATTCCTCAGGACTGTGACATTCCTGCATTTCCATCCTTATACATTTTACGGTATTGATGGTGATAGCCATTACAGAACAGACATTAGAGCAAAGCAGAAACAACATAGGTTCAGTCTGTCACCAGAAGAAGTATGAAGCATTTGAACAGAAAGATTTGTGTGTGAAACATGATAAACATGTCAGCTATACTACAAAAACAAAACCAAAACCAAGTATTTTTCCTCCAGGTGTACCTTGTTGTGTACCTGAGTATAAAAATCCTCACACAAAGTTCCAAATATTCCCCAAAATACAATGTAAGTAATCGGAACTCAGCTGTAGCAAAAAGCCTTCCTTAACTCAAAACCTCCTAAAATGGCTGTCTACAAGATAGTGGGAGCAAAATATCACATAGTCTTTTTGTAAGAGAGAAAGAGAGAAACAGAGAGAGAGAGAGAGAGAGAGAGAAGAATAGACAATATATTAAATAATTTTAATATCTTATTTCAACAACTGAATGCTCTTTCTGTTTTCTCTGATAACTGAACATAGCCTTGAAGTTTGCTGAGAGACTTTAAGTTTTTCCTCTCAAAAGCTCTATAAAACAAATTATATGGAAACAATAAAATAAATTCTGAATGTTTTCATCTGAGATCTCAAGTCAGTCTAATCTTCAGTGAATGCAAAAATTCTCATGGACCTAAATTTCATCTTCACTTTCATGTAAATACTCTACCACATTTTAATCATCAAAAATATAAACGTTTCCTTTTTTGCACTCCTTCATAGTTTGAGATACCTCACAAACCCTTTTTTTTGAGAGAAGCAGTGATTTTCACTGTAGAAAATGCATTAAAACTTAGTCATTGGCAAAAGCAACAACAGAAAATATTTTTGCCTGAGAGATCACAATCTGCAAATGCAAGCTCTAATTATCTGTTAGTCATTTTATCATCACTCAAAACATTGCATTTGTCCAAACTGTAGCTATTTGAATGTAAAAAAAATGAAACTCACCTGCCTTTTTTGTATACCTCATGTATTTCTTTTCCTTGTCGATGGGTTCTGCATTCAGTGGATAAAATCCATCCCCACAACAGGAGGAAGATGCTAAAATGCATTTTATGGACAGTCAACATGTTACCTTAAGGTCCTGTATCCAGAAATAGTCCATACAAGAAGAAGAAAACCTAAATGTAGATCCTTTTCCTCTTTTTAAGACATTATCGGTCTGATCGTTATTGGAAGGATGTTTACTCATACAAAAAATCATCCTGCAGTATTTAATCTGGACAGTGGGGAAAGCAATTTCCACTAAACCTATAAATCCCTCTACGTCAGATGGCAGGGATTTTCTAGCAGTGTTGAATCCACGTATTCTCAGAGAACAATTATTTTTTGTCCAAACAGGCTATTTTATTAATTGGTTTAAATTGAACCCTATTCAAATACCTGTGATATGTATATACATTTCTGCCTTTTTAAGCAAAGTAGTGCAGTTGGTCAGGCAGGTGTCATTAGTCAGTCTTTAATCACCAGACATCTGTCTGTAGCAGTAATGTTTTTTTACAAGCATTGCAATAAATTGAAAGGTGTTAATAAACATATATCAGTTTCCAGCAAATATTAATTTTTATTTAGCTCTACAAACTTAATTTTCCTTTGTGTTCTTCTACATTATTTTAATATACAGTGGTGTTGTGGTCAGAGTAGTTGGTGCTTGCAGGACTTGTGCTCTGCTGAGCACTGCCTCTGGAAAGTATCCCAGTGTGCAGAGCAGTAGGAGAGGACAGCGTGGGGGAGATAGCAGAGGGTTGTTTGGAGGGATCCTGCCAAAACAGAGCAGCAAACACCCACCAGAGCTGCAAGACAGCTCAGGGGCCTGCTGTGCCAGACAAGATCCTCATTGGTGGTAAAGATAGTGAAAGTGCATGGGCAGAAATATGTGGTCAAGCCAGCCACTTCACCTACTAGTTTGGAACTCAACCCCTCCCTACACAACCCACAGCTATGTGTTTACTCTCTGTCTCCTCTGTGCCTTCCCTCAAGGCCTTACAGCTCTGGTCCTGCTTGTGCCTTATCACGGAGACCTTGGCCTGCTGACACCATCAGCCTTGTTCCATCCCTTTGCTGACAAGGCTCTTCTTGCTCTGCCTGTTACCCATGGATTTCTATTTCAGAGCAGTTTGTCAGGTCACCCATCTCTTTCTAAAAACCCTGGGAAGCAAATCTCTACCTGGTCTAAGCTGCTGTGGCTTTATTGACTTCAGCGAGCATTTACACTGCTTTGGGATCCACAGAAACAACACACTGAAAGTCAATAAATTTTCATTCAATCAAACAAGATTCAATTTTGTGATTTGCTGGGATACACAAAGTCACACAGGCCTCAAGAGATGGGCAGTTGGTCTCCAACAGTTTGTTGCAAAGATTAATAGATGCTGCTGTTCAGACAAGTTGTACCCATCTTTGAAAATTATCTGCGTTCCGTTTCCACTGATTCATGTAACCTTCTCAAAGAGAATAAAAACTACCTTAATAGTTGGGTTTTTTTACCTCTGGTGATATCAGATATACTCTTCTCAGTCTTTGCAACAGTCTATATAAAGTTTTATTATGTCTTTCATCAAATTCTCTGAAATACATTTTTGTTGCTTCATATACATAGTGAAAAATGCTAGTCCCTTTCTTATACAACAGGGGAGCAATGGGGATTGACAAGAAATGGATAACTGTGAATTCACTTAGCTGCCCTTGAACAACTGAAGGTCCCCTAGCACACATGAGAGGGGGGTAATATTTGTCCTCTCAGTGACAGAGGGAATTTGGTAAAGGAATATATCAAAAAAAGAAAATAAACCCCAACATTCTATTTCTCTTTTTTTTTTTTTTTTAATTATTGCTGATAGAAAAGGTCAAATATGAGCAATTCGTAGAAAAATCCTGGGATAAATCATCAGACACCTTCTAAACTCCTGAAAGAAAATGGCTAGATGAAGATGGGCTTATGAGGAATAAACATCTTGATCAAACTTGTTTCTCTGACAGGGCAACAGGTTTCAGAGCTTGGGAAGAAGCAGTAGGTTTAAGTAAGCTTTCAACACCATCTCACACAACATTCTTATAAGCAAGATGGGGAAGCATGGTCCTGGGGAAATGTTTATAAAACTGATGCTCGTTCAGTTTATCTTGCTGTACCTCAGGAGCACTTACCCGTGGCTCACTACCGACCTGAGAGAAGGTAACACGTGTAGCAAATGATCTACAAAGGGAGCTGCGAACCACCTGGGTTCATAACCCAAAGTGAAGGCTTGAATGGGTGAAAATGGGACAGTACACCTCTTCAGGTATGTAAAAGTCACCTCAAAGAGAAAAATACTCTGCTCCAAATGGCCATGATATAGAGAACAAAAAAATAACTGATAGATTAGTAAGGGGGAAATGAGGTTAAACACTCGATTAGATACTAGGAATATTTTCTAATAATAAGGACAGGGAAGGGTTGCAGTAGATTATATGGAAAGTGTTTGCAACTGATGTCATTAGAAACAATTAAGATAGTAATAGCACATCTTGTCTTAGGACCAAAGGTTAGTCTTTTCAAGGTCACTTTCAGCACTATTTCTTTCTGGATTCCCAGAGGAAAGATTATGGAAATTTCACATATCAGAATTAGGAAAAAAGTGTCAATTCAAATATCCTGGAACAAGAAAAGAGAGGGCTATGTGTCTTATATATGAAAAATAAAACAGAAAATTTGAAAAAAACTTTTTTAAGTTTACCCTCAAATTTTGGGTAATCTTGAGCTTGAGTAGGTGGAGAGTTAATTTTGCCTGCTTTCTCCATGAGAACAACTAGAGATTAAAGATATAGCACTATTTTAATTCTGTAGATAGAAACCCTCTAGATATTAAATATGAAAAGAATTAGTAATTTTCAGTGAACTGAATTTTCAACAAGTTGATCTGCTTTTATGGTTTGTGGGCTAGCTGTGAGCTGACTGAAGTCTCCTCAAAAGACTTTATTACTTGTCTTATCAGCTGATATATCTAGGGGGAAGATCCTAGAGATTTGTGTCAAAATCTTTTCATTTTGAATTATTGTTTGTTTTATTTGGTTTGGTAATCCCTCATCTTTTTTTCCTGTTCACCCATCAAATGAGTGTTCACAGAGATAACATTTAACACACACTCCACTTTCCAGATACCCAACTAGTAATAGTGTAAGTACTAACTTTCCACCCCCATCTGACATTCACCAGAATTCAGAGCAAATTTTAAAATTGAAAAGCTGCAATACCTTTCACTTTCCTAGCTTGCCCCTTACTTTCCTAATTTTAACACCAGTTCTATGGATAGGAGACAGCCATCCAAATGCTAAATGATTGCACCAAATCCCTCACAGACAGTGCTGATCCAGGAAGACATCAAGAAATGGGGATGGACTGTAGACATGAAGTCAAAGGAGCAATGTTGAGGTTTGCAGTAGGAAAGGACAGCTATTTCCATTTCACAGCTGAAGACATCTTTGTGGCAGTTAGATCTGCAATATATGAGAAACTATTGTTTAAACATGTCTCAAAATGGCTGTTTTGTATTTTGTCCCCACTCATCTTTCCTGGAAGGCTTCTGTGCTTGAAACCAGATACCAGGCTTAATTGGGTTAGAGTAGGAGCTGAATGCAAATGATCATCCACCATCTCAGGCAGTTGAAACAAATTACACTGAACAGGAAAGGTAAAGAAAACATTCTTGAGCATGTTGAAATGAACAAGGTTTGAATCCTTTGTGTTGAAGTCCCCAGCAGGTGCCCTCCTACACAGCAGTTTGGTCTCTCCCCAGGGATGCTCCTGCTGAGCTCAGCTCAGGGACCTGCTCAACACCTGCAAGCTGGTGTTGCTTTTCCTGCTCCAGGACTTTATGACTCTGGTCACTGTGTTCCTCAGAGGAGTTCAGTGGGACCTTGGGCTTTTACTTAGTTACGGAGGCCACCAAAATGCAGATTTCCCAGACTGTTTGGGACCCTAATCCTGGATTTCCTGGATTTTCATTAACAAAGGATGATAAGAAATATCACAGAAGTAAACATTTCATTCAATTTGGCCCAACCAAAGATGCACTTTTTCCATTTCATCCTAGAAAAGTAAACTATTTGTCCAGTTCTATTTATAACCCATCTATCTCCAAAATGAGAATATAGTCAGAAGAAAAAATTAAGACTTTTTTTTCCTTTGAGTCAACACTGTACTGAGATGCTGAACATGTCAGGAGCAGAAATCCAGTCTGGAGAACAGTCACAAAGGCCCCCAGCTACCATGGGAACCAGAGTACTTTCAGCGCCCAAGAGGGCAAGGCACAATGCAGTGTAAGTGTCTGCCACAACGATAACTCCAGTCAAATCATGAACCAGGCCATCTCTTGTTTAACCACCCAAAGCTTCAAATAGTGCAGCAATACACTGCATATATCATGTAAATACCTCTGGAGCTGCAGCATGAACACACAAAAGATCCCATAACATTTACATTTGCTAACCTGTTCCTAGCAGGTATCTGCCTTTATCTAAAAGCTTTTAATGCAATCATGGACTCCTGTATCTCTGCTGTGATTTATGTTTTCAGGAGCTGGAGGAGCACAAGGGTGCTAACAGATACGACACTGCTTTCTCCATGGCACAGTGGTCAGAGTATGGTGTTTTACTTCTTTAGTGTCTTCAATCATGGGTGTTATCAGAGACTTTAAAAGTCAGGCTCAATATGAAGTTAGCAGGGGTTCCATTACTTGTGTCCCTTTTTAAGAATTATACTTCCATTGTTTGGGATGTTCACAGAAGATCCATGCTCCCTCTGTGGAAGGTGAAATTTTTCAGCTGGATCCTTCATGTTTCTTGGATCATAGGACCATATCCAAGGAGGATGTTAGTACAGATGAGCAATAGAATTTGAATAATCTGGGAATAAGTGGGAATCCACTGAGTTTCACTGTGGTGGTGTCAGCAAAGCTGGTGGCTCTTCATAGCACTCATAGCTCTGTTATTTGTATTACTCCAAGTCAAACTCTCCAGGAATCTGACAGGATGAGAGAAGTGTGAATAATAACGGATTTATATGAAATGATTAAAACTAAAGAAGCCCACACAGAAAGGGGCTGTAATAACAGCTGTAATAACAGAAAGTTATTTTCTCTGCAGGCACGAGAGGCAAATACACTCTTTCCCAGTCCGTAACTCAATGTGCTCTGATTGTGGAGAGCAGAGACCACTGGCCTGAGTGGAGCAGGGGAGATGTCCAAACAGGAAGATTTTAGTTTTCAGTGTTAAAGATCAGTGTATGATCTGGCCAAAGTGTGCACCAAGATGGAAATCATATCACTTTGTACTGGCCAAGGTTTACACCACAAATAGCTTTTGGACTTTGTTATCACATTTGTTTTTATGCCCTTGCTCCCTTCTATTCTCTGTTGCACCTCTTGCTTATAATATCACATCAGAGCAGATTCACATGCTTTTCGTGGCAAACCCTGGAACTTCTCCAAGTAGCGATGATGACATTGATGGGCCTCAAGGAATCATAAAAAATAATGAATAATTAGATTTCCATTCAATTTGAATGACAGGGAGGAGACAAGTGCCAGTGAACCCATGACCCCAAGCCTTCTTATCACAGAATAAAAATCAGATAGAGGCAAGGCAGTGTACATGGGCCTCTAAGCCGCTATAAATCCCTAAATGGATTGTGCACTGCATGAAAGGAAAGGGAAATAGGCCAAGCCTGCACTGGGCAGAAACCTGAATGGCTACAGCAAACAATGTGCCTGAGTGAAATACACTGCTTCAGGACTAATGCATTCAGCTGCCTCTCCTCACTGCCAAAATGAATAACAATGCTACAGCACCCCAGCGAGGCACATCTTTAATACCACTCTGGTTTCATTAGAGCTCTTACCTCGGGGTGTCTTTGTCCACCAAATACATCTTTTCTCCTTGCATGATGTGTCGTTGTTTGCCTGTGGAGACATATTTGGGTTTGCAACTGTCTCTATGTGGCCTTGCACTCTGTCTGAGAGATTATGTGCATTGCGTGCTGAGCTGTGTCCTTTTGTTTCAGTCCCTTCTGCAATTTCCCCAAGCTGCGCTAGCTGGATTAGGCGGCTTTGTGAGTACTTGGCTCTGGGGCACCTGGCCTTTTCGCATGGGGGTTCTGCTGCTGAAACTCAAGAAAAGATATCCAAAAAAAAAGTGCAAGGTAAATTAAAGATAAAAAGACGCTTTTAGAAGTATACTTTGCTGTTAGCAGTTTAACGAGGCTGAATTAAAATGTTGAAACATGTACTAGTGCCTAGTGCAGCCTGGTAGAAAGTATTTTTGCCTAATACTAGCAGATTATACTAGGGAAAGCAGATATGGGATGCTACGGGTGTCAAGGATTTCCCTGGTGCTCCTCAGTCCAATCCCCACGGTGCACAGCACACTCATTTACCAGGAGGGACTGCTCCCTTAAAGGGATCTCTGTTGGAAGGTCCAGAACTAAAAGATATGAAAGCATCAAACTGGACTGAAATTATGCTCTAGACATCCAGACAGGGACTAGTTTCATTCTGCCAACTAGGTTCTGGTCCTTAGCCCTCCTATCCAGCCCATGGCATTTCACATCTTTGCAATAAGTACATTCCTTACACATACAACCCTAGCTAAAAAGGCTTTCCCCATTTCCTCTACTGTTCTCACATCCCATCTGCATCACCCCACGGGGAATTTCATCAGTAATACGTTAAGGGGCTCTGCCTGTCCACCAAGAAGTAGTTCAAAATGCTTTTCATAAGAAAGCAACAAAATGGAAATAAAAAGAATGGTGATGAGACTGAAATTCTTACACACAGAGACTCCAATGGGGCCATATCAAGGCAAAAGCTAACACAGGTATGAGTAACTGCTCCAGAACTGTCAATAGCAATTCAGAGAAGGCAGTAGTGCTTAATAAGAGAGTTGTTCTGCCAATATTCAGAGGGGATTAAAGGAACAACTGGACTAATTACAGCCCTCAGCCTGACAAAATATTGGAAAGGCTGATATGGCGCTCAATAAATGAAGAGTTAGAGGGTAATTTGATTAATGTTAATTAGCATGGCTTTAAAGAAAAATAGATCTTTCCAAGTTAATCCTTTTTTGATTAATTTAAAATGTGTTTGCTGGAGGAACTGAAGCAAAGAGATATGCTTCTGTAAGGCATTTAGTGTAGCAGCACATGGCACTTTTATTAAGGAACTGCAACAATACAGTTTCAAGATAAAATAAGAAAAATATTTTCAAACTGGATAAAACCCCCATATTGAATATGATTGTAAATGGAAAATCTCCATCAGGTAATGCAATTATCTCCCCGAGACAACCAGAGACTGGTTGTTTATACTGCACTGTTCTTGACAGTAAGCAAGACTGAAACACAGGCTGCTTCCTCTGCATGCAGTGGCACGAAGGAGACCAGAAAAACTGAAGGATTGCTGTCAAGGAGCAAATGGAAGGCCCAAAAGGGGAAGGCCCAAAAGCTACTAGTGTCATTTCACTGCAGCTTACTACAAAACTGTCCTGTTTGCAGATACTAGACTGTATCTAACAGTCAAAAAAGGTGGCTCATAATGTTAGGATAAGGAGGAGAAAATCTGACACCAATGGGGAGTTCTTTTGGAAAACTAGTTGAACAGGACCTTCCTCTCTCTCTCTCTCTCTCTCTTTATAAATATATATATATATATATAAGAAGGCCAAAATTTGCTGCCTTGTGTGTTTAAAAAAAAAGGAGTATTGTAAGAGTATGAAGGTTGTGTTACCTCTTTACGTGCAAACTGACTGTATCTTGAAAGTGAGAGTTCTCTATCCACCAAGCTAAATATTTATTAAAATATCCTTATTAAATCTTACAACACTCTAGTGGCTGGAAGACCACATAAGGCAAATTTGAAATATAATATTTTTTATTATTTTTAAAAAGTAGAAGTGAAATTTGCTTCATTATGAGTGTATTTATTAACTGAAGATAGTATGATTTGCTGGAGGATATGGGCTAATTCTCAGACAGGGATAAAGCTGGGGAAGTCCAATAGCCAGTGGCATAAGGTAGAGCTGATTAGATAATCAAACAGTCAATGAGGCAGGCTGAGAACTATTAATTATTGGCACCAGTTAAGCGGCAAATCTGAAAAATGCTTTGAAAGACAAATTTGTTTGGATCTGACAACCTCTTCTGAATTTGGCAGTGAATTAACTTAAGAGGGCAATGTGTTATAACAGTTGAGTTTACAGAATTATTGGTCAAAAGGCAGTCCTTAAATAAATAATGGATTATAGGAGGGTGTATTTTTTAAAAACAAAGACAAACAAATATCACAATATTCTCCCTTGACTGATGTACTCTGAGACACACAGTGGTTTTCAGTAAGCTGCTTCTTGGAGTCACCCACTTTCATGGGTGTCCCTCCGGTGGACCCACCAGCCACCCCTAAATGATGTCTGGTCATTGTGCACAGGACTCACACAGTTCATATATGGCTTCAGCATCACTTTAACAGTTTCAGTCAAGCACTCATCACCTGTATAGCTTAGCTTGGATTTATTCAGGGATGAACAAATGAACAGGAAAACTGAGACGCTCATTTTAAAGCTACATAGTCTCTGGCACTTCTGGACTGTGCCTGAAGCTCTCTGTGCATCCCAGTGTGTAAGGAACTGGGGGTTTGCCTGTCCAAATTCCTTACCTGCAATATGGACAACTACATCTGAGACAGCCATCAGGGGCTGGTGGGGAAGTGTTTCTAGGAAACAGGGAGTTTTATCAGGATGTATCAGCTGGGTGCATTGCCTTTCAGCAGAGGCTGTCTTGCTGGGGAGAGCAGCCCAGTGCAGCTGGCTGGAGTACAGACCTGTGCCATGGGATCCTTCTCAAGAGTCTCTGAGAGTATCTTTTTGAAGTGTGCAGGGTCAGTGACGTGATTCATGTCAGCAAGTCTCACCTTTCTGATCTTGTTTTGTTCTGATGGAGTCTTGTCTGTGGAATGCCCATGGGCAACCTGTCCCAATGGCTTCTTGCATATTTCCTCTCACTGGAGTCAGTGCGACCTTTTAGTTTTGGCACAAAGAAATCCAGTAGCTTTTGGTTTTCTCTGTGAATATGTTGCAGCATCTCCAGCTCGGTCATTTCTGAGATATTTCAGTTTTTCCACTAACGTTGCAACATGACTGCAGACTGGGACAGCTCTAACAATAATATTCCTTGAATTTCAGAGCTGAAATGGTGTTAGCTGGCATTTGGATGTGCTGAAGCTCTGTGAATTATACATAGTCATTTGGAAAATTACCAGCTGGCTCCTTTTCCTCTGCTACTGATATTCACTATAACAATGATACCTCAAAATAGCAATAAAAAGTAAGCTGAAAAGGTGTTATGAACTGCCTTGACACACCAGGAAGAGAAGAGCAAACAGGAGCCACAATTCTGTCGCATGCAATTCTGCTTTCAGTGGCCAACTTCTAAAAGCTGCTAAGTGGGCTGTCACAAATAAACTTCTCTGACACAGTTTTACCAGCAAGTCTGGTACTGTTTACTGCCTCTAGATCTCAAACTGCCTGCAGTCCTTCTAGGTCTTCAGATCTGTGGTGAAACAGAAATGCCTCAGCAGACTTTTCTCACTGTGTCTCTTTTTAGCCTGTTGCTAAATGTAACCCCCCTGGTGGCACAGCTGCTCCACCCTCCAGATTTACAGAGGCAGAACTGGAGTTACTTTAGACCACTTTCTCAACCAATGAATTCCCTGTCAAAAATTCTTGTATAGGATACAGCTGGGATTTGCATTGATTTTTAGAATTTTATCATATCTGAAACAATTGACTTCTTTATTGTCTCCCAGGATCCCAATTTAGCAAAATATTCATTTTCTCATTTTGTCTTCCTGCTGTTGCCAGTGTCTTTATAGAAAACATGGGCTGAATCACCAGTGAAATGCTTTGTGTTTCTCCATCAGCTTCTGCCTCTTGTCTGCAAATACCATATGGTGTAATATGGGAAGAGTCATGACTGGACAAGACTGTAATTAGTGGACCATTAGTCTGATTACAATATTTAACTGAAATAAAATGCTAAGAAGAGGTCCTGTTTTGCAGCAAGAGACCACAAGTGTACAGGAATCAACAGATGGTTGTGTATCATAGAAGTTACTGCCATTGGCAAATAGGGAAGTTTAGTACGTCTGTAAATATTCTTGAGTATCAGAGCATCTTGTTTTTCCCTCTGCAGAATGAGAAGGTTCCTCTGGTGTCAGCACAGACTGTTCTTGGAAGTGACTCCTGACACAGAGGAAGACAAAACAAAACACCCCAAAAACCCAACAGGTTGTTCGGCCAGTGATATAGGGGAAAGCTTCCTTTCAGATTACTGAACTGGTGATCAGACTAGTCCTGGGCACACATGAAAAACACATTAAGACACTTAAAAGGTTTCCAGGACAAGTCTGAAGGGGAGTTCTCAGTGCCTGATGTCCTGCCTCCGTCTGTCACAAATCTCCACTGCATTATCAGAAGGAAAAAAAGCAAAGCCCCCCTGCCCTTTCTCTCTCCCAAGTTAATTGTACGAAGAAGAGCAAGAGTGGCAGTGTCCCAGTCTTTGAAGGACTGGATCAGTACTGAAATATGTGTCTTAAATCCATGTAATCCAAACAAATTACAAATATCAGTTTCCCTTACCATCAACCTTCCTTGCATCAACCTGTTATGTAAACAAGCAAACGGAAGGATGCGCAAAACCTGCAAACTCACCTCCATAAACTCATAAAGCCCCATCTTGTAACACTTAAGTTTCTCTGACTCACTTCTTGGTGGGTAACATAGGTCCTCAACACTACTGAGAGCTAGAAATATGGTCTACAGTTTTGTATTATTCAGTCTGATTAATTTGAACTGTAGCGCTTTACCCTTTGACATCAACAATTCTTCTTGTCTGGTATTTATCCTTCCTGAGGTGTCCACAGACTCAATCATATGCTTCTATAGCCATGATTTTACAAGGCTCAACAGGACAAGAGCTTTAATTCTTTTCTTGTACAGCAGTCTCCCTAACTATCCTAGGTGTCCTTACCTACACCTGCACCTGTTCACATGCATATTTTTTCAACTTAGGTAACCAGAATTATACAAAAATGAGGTATTAGCAAATACTTTACACTTGGTGATAATATTTTCTACCTTTATCACAGAAGTCACCGGCTAGAGCATCATTAGCAGTCTATGTAGTATTTAATTTTTCTAATGCTCTATTACTAAGGAAGGGAAAGCAACTCACATTGCTATTAAATGCATGGAACCTCTGCTTGACCAGTCATTCCTCTCTTCTCAGCACTTTAGAGTGGTGTATCTGACGGTCCAAACCTTGTGTGGATTCTCCGGGTGCACAAGTTTCACCAGGAACAGCAGATCTAAGCCTGATGCCACACACTGGTAGTAGAAGAGGATGGCTAAGTAACAAAACTTATCTGAGCTCTCAGTGGACCTCAAAATGGCACAAATGGTGAGAGGAGGTTGGCGAAAGAAACACTGTGTGGCAAAGGCCTAGACCTGGATGGCAGGGTCTGTATCCTCTGACAGTTTCCACTTACGGGTGTCTCTGCTCAAGGGTGATGCGCACAGTGCGGTCCAACCCTTATAAGTGCTCCATCTGGTGTTGGGAAGCTTTACTCACGGTTAGGAAGTGTCCCTTTGCCCAGCCTAGCCTCTTCTGCTCCTAGTGTTAGCTCCACAGAGACTGCTGAGATTTCCCAGGGATTCAGCAGAGCTACCAACTCATGACTTTTAATCCTGTCATTTCCCAGACTGCATGGTCAGAAGCAACTATTAATTGTCAAGTCTTAGTGGCATAATAGATTTGTAAAAGAGCTTTTATTAATTTTGGTCTTCATATAATTTGCAATTTTTTATGAGTGTCATTTTGGTGTTCCTTTTGCAGCACAAATTATCATTGATCTCTTGAGATATAATTGAAGGATTTGATAGGCTCATTTCACATCAAAGTCATAAAGCATTGGGACTTGGATGTGAGACCACCAGCCTTGGTATGTAGTTTCTTGCTATACCAAGAAATTGTTTGGGACACAGACTTGTTATTAACACAAGCACTGATTAGAGCTGATGTATTTATCCCATACAGTTCTCCTTTTGGTTTGCAAGAATATTTGAATTTAGTACTTAGTTCAGCATGAACTGAGCCTTAAGAGGAAGTCTTGATGTTTGCTTTTCTTTTCTGATGAGCCTACAGTGATGAAGAGTCTTATTTTCCTGTACAATCTTCTAAAGAGTTCTGATGGTACTTTCTGGTCTTCAACCCAAAGAAAGTGATCCAACTTGGACCAGGTTTCTCAGAGCCCTGTAAAGTTGACTTCTGGATACCTCCAAGGGTGAAGTTTCCACAGCCTCTCTGAGTAGCCTTCTCCTTGTACCTTGCTGCAGCTTGTGACTATTGCCACTTGCCTTTTGCTGAGCATCACTGAGGACAGGTCAGCACCACACAAAAAGCATAAAAGCCTCCTAAACGTGCTGTCATCATCACTGGGTGAAACAGGGCTTCCTGCAATGACCTGGTAACGGTGATTAAGCAGTGAACGTCCAGCTCAGAATCACTGAATCACAGAATGAGTAAGATTGGAAGGGACTACAGTAGTGGTCCAACCCCCCTGATCAAGCTGGGTCATCCTAGAGCACATGGCACAGGCTTGTTTCCAGGTGGTTCTTGAATATCTCCAGTGAGGGACACTCCACAACCTCCCTGGGCAATTCCAGTGTGTGGTCACCAGCACAATAAAGGAGTTCTTCCTCATGTTCAGGTGGAACTACCTGTGCACCAGTTTCTGCCCATTGCCTTTTGTCCTAGCGGTTGGCACCACCGAGAAGAGCCTGGCTTCATCTTCTTGGCAACCCCTCTTTAGTTATTTATTCACAGTAATGTGGTCCCTTCTCAGTTGTGTCTTCTTGAGGCTGAACAGTCCCAGCTCCCTCAAACTTTCCTTGTAAGAGAGATGCTCCAGTCACCCAGTCATCCTCATTGCCCTCTGCTGGACCTGATCCAAGATCTCCATGTCTCTCTTGTACTGAGGAACCCAGAACTGGACTCAGCACTCCAGATGTGGCTTTACTAGGTCTGAGTAGAGGGGCAGGATCACCCCCCTTAACCTGCTGCCAGTGCTGTTCCTAAAGCATCCCACTGTCCTTCTTGGCCACAGGGACACACTGCTGGCTCATGGACAGCTTGTTGTCCACCAGGACCTCCAGGACCTTCTCCACAGAGCTGTTTTCCAGCAGGTAAGCCCCCAGCCAGTACCAGTTCTCAGGGTTATTCCTCCCCAGGTGCAGGACCCTGCACTTGCTCTTGTTGAAATTCAGAAAGTTCTTCTGTGCTCATCTCTCCAACATGTCAAGGTCCCTCTGAAGGGCTGCACAGCCCTCTGAGGTATCAGCCACTCCTCCCAATTTTGTATCATTGGTGAACTGGATGAGGAGGCATCTGTTCTTTCATCAAAGTTATTGATGAACAAGTTGACTCAGAAGGGTCAGACATGCCTTGATTTTATGTGAGCAGAAGTTTCATAGGAAAAAGAGAAAGCCAGATGTTGAAAAATAAAGGTGTACAGTGTTGGGGTTGTAATGTTTTAGGTGAGCTGCATTACAGAAAAAAGTCAGCCTTTTTTTTAACCTTTTCCACATCGATTCATCATTTTTTCTTCTTTTCCCCTTCCAAACCAGGTCAATGCCAATTATATGAATCCGTGCATGTACTACTAAAGTCATCACGTGTGCAAGCTATTGAAAAGAGTCAGTGAAGTGTATGAGCAAGCATAAGGCACAGTGCCGGGGGGACCAGGGCACAAAAGATCTATCAGAAAGGTCCCAGCAGCTCACTGAGGGGGAACAGAGAGAAGAGGCAGCATTTATTTTACATGGTTCTATTTCCAGATGAAATAGAGAAAACTGGATGTGCACTTCACTGCAAGCACACTAGCAGAGCGGTAGAGTTTAAAACGTATTAGATAGACCAATAAAAGGGGAAAGCCTTGACAAAAGTACAAACGTAATTAATACAGTTTTTTCTATGACCATTTTGGTTTCTCACATCATTGCTTTCCGCACATTTGTCCTATTCCAGCATGTTTGTCCTCTTTAGCCTCTCACAGCCAGCACCTCCCCTTCCTAGTTCAAGCTCGTGCTCTCATTTTGTTGCACATTCAAGCCAAGGTAAGCAGAAGCAAACAGTCCCTGTCCCCAGGACATGTGTCCGCATCGTGGCTGCTCCAATTTCGCCACCAGTGCTGTTTGCTTGTGTCCCACTTGGGACTGGCCCCCAAGCCTTTGGTGATGAGACAGGATGGGAGATGGGCCTTACACCCAGCACTGCTGTCTGTGGCTGGACCTCTAATTGCAGCCAGGGCAACAAGATCATCTGCAATTTTTATTTCCACTGGGGTGCAGGGACATAGAGGGTAAGGAAAAGAAAGGAGGAAGTTTTGTTATTACTTACTCCATTTTTCATGTGCCTTTCCATCTGGAATACCAGCTTGGGGGTTTTTTTGTTTGCCAGAATCTCGAGCCTTGCTATAGGCAGCTGCACTGGGAAGCGACACTAAGCCAGGATGGGTCTCTGTCTCTTGGAGAGCAATGCGGGCAGTCGGACACCCAGGGGCATGGGAAACAGAGGGGACAAGGCGACAGGCAGGCAGGCAGGTTTGGGGCTACAGAGCTGAGTGGTGCAGGCAGGCAGGCAGTGATGGGGACTGTGGGGAGGGCAGTCACCCAGGCAGGCAAGCAGTGGTGTGGGCAGGCAGCGGTGTGGGCAGTGTCGTCGGTGGGTAGTGGTATGAGCAGCCCTGTGGGCAGCAGAGCAGGCAGAAAGCGGTGCAAACAAACGGGCAGCAGGGCAGGCAGACAGCAACGCCAACAGGCAGCGGCAATGCAGGCAGGCTCCCACCTGCTGGAGACAAGCAGCTCCACAGCTACTTTTCCCGGCTGCCTGACACGACATTGCCCAGCAGAGGGGGGCCCGGCAGGAATGATCACGCTGTGAAGCGCAGCATCATCGCCCAGGGGCCAGGGTGGGGCATGGAGGAGGTCTTTCTCATGGAGTCTGGCGTATCAGGGCGTTTAACCCCCAGCTTGAAAAAGACCATAAACAGATGTGTACTGTATCTGGAAGCAAATGACACCTTCCTGGTATCCTCTGAGGAAAGGACAGGACTGCTCAGGGTGGGGGAAGTGTAGAAAAAGTCCAGGTTGCTAAAGTTATGGGCAAGATTATTGTGGAAAATTGTGAAAAACACCTGAAAGACAACGCTGTTACTGGTCACGGCCAGCACAGCTTCATGGAGGAAATTCCTGCTTATCAAACCAGATTTCCTTCTAGGACAAGGTAACCCACCTAGCTGATCAAGGGAAGCCAGTTGAAGTAATCTTTCTGGATTTCAGTAAAGATTTAGATACTGTCTGTCACAGGATCCTGCTGCATAAAATGTCCATCACAGCTGAATAAACACATCATGTGGTGGGTGAGCAATTGGCTCATGAGTTAGCACAGAGGATAATAGTGAATGGGGTAACATCAGAGTGGTGACCTGTCACTAGTGGGGTTCTGTGGGGTTCCATGGGGTTCCATCTTGGGCCCTGTGCTCTTCAACATCTTCATAAATGACTTGGACACAGGACTGGAAGGGATACTAAGCAAGTTTGCAGATGACACAAAACTTGGAGAAGCTGTTGAGTTTATGGAAGGCAGGGAGGCCCTGCAGAGAGACCTTGACAAATTAAAGAACTGTCAGTCACCAACTATACGAAGTTCAACAAGGGAAGGTGCCGGATTCTGCACCTGGGATGGGACAATCCTGGATGTTTGTACTGACTGGGGAATGATATGCTGGAAAGCAGTGTAATGGAAAATGACCTGGGGGTCCTGGTCCAAAGCAAGTTGAATATGAGTCAGCAATGCCCTGGCAGCCAGGAGGGCCAACTGTGTCCTGGGGGGCAACAGGCAAAGCATCATCAGCTGGACAAGGGAGGGGATTGTCCCACTCTGCTCTGCACTGGAGTGGCCTCACCTTGAATATTGTGTGCAGTTTTGGGCACCACAATATAAAAAAGCCATTAAGTTCCTAGGGAGTGTCT
>JAWWES010000115.1:78620675-78633154 GCA_035583135.1 Lophotriccus pileatus | reverse complement strand
AGAAATTAAATAAGCCAAGAAAAATTACAAAGCCAACATTTATAAAGCTGCATGTTGGTGAACTTCTTTTTAAGACTTTATTCTTTTAAAACCCAAAGGCCCAAGAATATATTGGGATTTCTGCAAAATGTTGTCCATCCTTTTTTCTCTTTATTTAATGATGGAGCAAATGAAAAAAGAGATTATTGTTGTTAGTCTGTACATGTTTTTTGCACATGTTTTTTGCACATGTTTTTTGCACATGGTTTCTTTGCACATGGTTTCTGTAACTCCTTGGAAGAACTTATCTCTCCATTTGGCATTAAAAAGCCATTAACAATCTCCAAACTGGCATCCCTTCAACAGTAACTTCTTTCATAGCCCAGACAAAGTATTAGGAAACACTCAGCATTTTTGAGAGATGATTAAGATGATCTAATGGGCCTGTTTCATCTCTGATGTCAATAATCGGATGTTTTCATTTTGCCACTCACTTTGTATTTGTGTAGCAAAATTTTCTGTTGGATACAAATGTGCCCTGTAATTTCCATTACAGTACATGCAGAGTTGTCCATGAATAAAAAGCAGTTGGATTTTGCTTTGTGCTTAGAATCTGCTCAGGGACTTTAGTGCTAAAAAACAGTGTGTGAAAAAGGCTCAGAGAGGGGGTGATGACCATTTTCTCTGCTCACATTAGTACCCAATCCCCACTGCTTGCATGGCAGCCTGTTTGGGAAGCCTCATTTGCATAACGTGAGTACTCTCAGCTGACAGACCTTTGGTTGTCAGGGACTTCGGGACATGTATTCCCTGGGCAGCAGCCCCGTGGAGTTTCTTTTCACCACTCTCATCTGCCATGGGGTTTAGTTTAAGCTGTGGAGACATCTGGGAGTGCTGCTGGCCAGGCTGTTGCATTGGAAGCACAGTCCCTCAGTGGTGGTGCCCTTGCCCTCCCATCCTTGGGAGCTGGGGAGATGGGAAGCCCTTAGGGGCAACATCACGCTGCCAGACAGCACAGGGCTCTTCCAGGTCCCCTTAACACAAGTGTAAGTAAATGGCAAAAACTCCAAGGAACCATTTAAATAGAAATTTGCAGAGTTCAGCCTTGCTCTCGCAGCCTGTGTACCATGCTCTGATTAGTTGCAAATTTAACCACCTGCTGTGTCTCTTTTGAAGTCTCTGCCTGTGACAGTATCTCCACCACCAGCCTTTTCCCGCGTTTGAAGTCCTTTGCCTGCACAGAACTTACTTTGTTCTCACACTTCTTACAGATTTAATCTGCTTTCCGCAGCTTGGCATCACTGCAGAAAAGCAGGTGAAACGGAAAGGAGATGAAAGAACACCCCAGCATCTGAGAGATCCCATTTTACCTGCTGAGCATCCATGCTGCTCGGGAGATAAAGGTCTCCTTTGCCTTTTCCTATTCATGTGTCACAGCCTGTGGGGCTTCTCCTGCTTTATGTGCATTTATTTTGTGTAAGTCCATAAAATATAGAATGCTCAAGTAAAGTGGAATAATTCTTGCTTTAAGCCATTATTGTAAAATTCCTTCCAAATTTTTTTCTGTAAGAACATCAGTAAATCAGTAGAAAGATTCCTATCAGATGATGAGTAAAACTAGACATAGTAAAAAAACAGTCCTCACAAGTACAAGTCACCTTCCTGCATGGGAAACAGTTTTATTATATCTGTATCCTTAGGTCATGGGATAAATATAGTGATTTTTCTTTTTAACTGGTGGAGTAATTGTTGACACTATTGATATTCTAGTGGATTTAGCTTTCCAGTGAGTTTTGCTTTTGGTCTCATGATTTTGGGAGAATATCTCAGACTCTGCTGGGGTGGGGGGCAAGTGCCTCTGTAAATTCCTCCTTCAAGGGTGACACTGGCATAGCCTGGAGAGACGGTGTCACCTGCAGAGGAGCCCAGGAGCCAGCTCTCAAGGCCTCATCTCAGGGAATGTCTTAAGGGAAGGAGAGGAAAGTCAGCGAGTCAGTGTTGGATGCCTTGCTTTCTTGCAAGTAGAAATAAATGCCCGTGGAGACTCCTGATGGTTGTGAGGTTGAAAATCTCTGTGTGTGCATCCATCACAACATTGGCTGCTGGGATCCAGGCAGCTGCACAGTCCCCTGCCAAAACCCCTGCTGCTTAAGCTGGGTTTGACCTCCTGCTTTTCACAGCTGGTTTCCTCCTGGCTGATGGAAGGTGAGGGCTGGATACCCCAGCCTCTCATGCAAGCACAGCCCAATACAGCTGCAGCCCTGCTCCTTGCATCTTCCCAGGACAACTCCCTGCAATGCAGACACACACAGACAGAGGTCAGGGAGTCGGTATCATCACTCCAGATGGGAGAGCCCTGGTGTGCCTGGGACTGCACAAGGCCATCTCCTGCATCCCTGGGGTGCAGGGTCCACACAGCGGCCCCCTCCCGCCTCACACCGCCTCCTCTGCCACATCTGCATCACCAGTCTACGGTGCAACATATTGTACTCTTTAGGAAACAAGCTCAGTGCTCCTGGAATTAGGGTCTGAGTGACGCTGGCTGAATCATAACCTTTAAAAAATAGCAGATTTTTTTTTTTTTTGTTCTATTTTTCCCGCTGTGGAACAAAGCCGGATTTAAAGGTCTGCTGTGGGTGGATGATTGCAACCCTTGATCCCCAGCCAGAAGCATTACATTACATAAAGAGTTTTTTTCTTCATTAGGAATTAATCTGTGCTAACCAACTGTCAACTGCTGGTAACGACCATTTATTAACATGCTGCCCTCCCCGGACTTAGGGGCATTTAACTGACTTATTACATTAGATGTAATATGAAAATGCACTTATCCATATCCCAGGCATTCACGTAGCCCAGTTTTCTGCCTGCCTGCCCACGCATGTGCTGGTGCAGGGGAGCAAGAGCAGCGGGGGCAGGGCAGGGCAGGGCAGGGGCTCAGCCTTCCTCCTGCCTCTCCACTGCCTGGCTGTGGGATGTACCCTCAGCTCATCAAAGCCTTATCCGCTGAAGAGGTGAGCTGATGAAACAGACCTGTCTGTGAGAGTCCTGCTTTGAATTATATAGGGGGCAAAGTTTGCAGAAATGCTGTAGGCATGGAAAAGCCCTTCTCTGCATTTATGGAATGCATGACTTCACTGATGATTAAGTCAGGAGAAGGGTTTGTTCTGCCTGGTCGGATTTCTGTAAATGTTCAAAACTAGTCACTTCTGGGCTAACAGGTAATCTTAGCGGGTGTTACGGAAAAGATGGGGCTGTTGTTCATGAAAGAGTTATCACCTCTATGCAGCCTAATGAAATATTTAAAGAAATAGCTGAAAAACATATAACACTCCCCTAAAAAAAAAACAAAATTGTGCTGCTTCTTCTGCAGAAGGAAACGTTGTGTGCAAGCAAGGCTTGTATGGTTTCATAGTGGTAGGACAAGGAGGAACAGTTTTATACTAAAAGAGGATAGGTTTAGTTTAGATGTTCAGAAGAAATTCTTTACTGTGAGGGTGGTGTGACACTGGAACAGGTTGCCCAGAGAAGTGGTGGATGCTCCATCCCTGAAAGTGTTCAAGGACAAGTTGAATGGAGCTTTGTACAACATGGTCTAGTAGAAGGTGTCCCTGACAATGGCAGGTGGGTTGGACTGGATGGCCTTCAAGGTGCCTTCCAATACAAACCATGCTGTGATTGCAATAAGGCTGCTGTGAGATTTTTCTGTAAACAAACTGGGGGGCTCTGAGGAGGGTCACAGAGTGGAGGTCACTTAGTCCAGGGAAGTGAAGAGGGAACCTTAGACATATCTGCGCAATCTTAGGTACATAAACTTTCCTTCCTATGCACAGGACATAACAGATGCAGCAAGGGAGATTCAGCCTGGCTACTGGTAAACACTTTCTAATTTTAAGGCTGGTTAACCACTGGTAAAAACTCCCTGGGGGAGGCTGCGGGGTTGCAAGTTTTCAAGTGCAGTCTGCACAAGCACCTCCCAGAAATGGCTTAAATGCAGTCGATGATGCCTTCAGGCACAGGAGCATTGGCTGCCTGGTCTCCCTGTGACCTGCTAAATCCAATTCACCTGACTGTTGTGGCAGCACTAGGCATGGCATCCTCGTCCTGGTGGTGGGGATGTGCCCCAAGATTATAATTTCTTGGCCAGAAAGGTGTCAGTGCTGGAGCTGGCTTAAGCCTCACTGCTCTGTGCCAGAGGGCTGGCACACACTGAGCCCTTGTGCCATGTCTGTGCCCTCTGCTCAAGCACTCAGGGACCCAGCTCAGCAGCTTTAACCTCTCCACCCTTGAGAAACATTTTTCAGCCTCTGCATCTCTTCTGTGACTGCCATTAGCTTCTTGCTGGGTGATTCCTGATCTCCTCTCCCAGCCTTGTGGGGAGCAGAAACAAGGATTAGGGTAGACATCAGGAGACTGTTGGAAGAGTGTGTGCCTGGCAGTGGGTGTGAAGTCTTCGACTCCATCACCTGCTTTAGTGACAGCAGAAAGTGGGGAGGGTGAACTGGAAGATGGGTGAGGTGCTTGAGGTGTTGAGGCACATCTGGGTTCAGATGTGCCAGAAACGGCACCAGGGTCAGTTCAACATCACAGTGCTGAGCAGAACTGGACAGATAGCTGGGTGCCTGAGCCTGAAAGTTCATGAGAAATGAACATCAAGGCATTTGGCTCCATATAGGCTGAGCCAGCGACCAGAGACATGTCTTGGAGCAGCCACAAAGCTTTGGGTCAGGCTCCGTACCGGGAATAGATGTGCCTGGAAGCAACTGTGAGCATTTCAGGGCTTAGGTGGCAGCTCAGCAGCATGGGATGGAGAGACTGAGGAATGACACTGGGTCTAAAGTGTGTCCTGAGTGGCTGCTCCAGTCCTGGGTGTGCTGGTAGGTCCTCCTGTGGGCAGCCTCTTGGACCTGCACCCAGTAGTCGGTCAGCTGGGCCATGATGCCTCTCACAGCCGTGTGTTGTGCAACTGCGTGGCCTTGATTGATACCTGAAGTGAGCATAAGCCTTGGACTTTTTTCTGAGGCTGCTTTCTCCTCCATGAAATCAATCTTTTTTTTTTTTTTTTAAATTTGTACCAGGCTGTTTTACCTCTTCCCAATTAGACTGCTTCAACTAATTGGTTTATTGCGTTCACAGGATAAGTAAACATGTTACAGGCAGGTGGCCTCCCATTTCAATCCTTTGCTTTCTGTGCATACACCAGCCCTTCTTCAAACAAAGGAGCCCCTTGAAGCAAAGGCTTTTCCTCCTCCTCCTCCTCTCCTGGGTCACCACTGGGATTAAAGGGGGGTCTGATATAATCTGACAGGAAAATCCTGCAGACACAACCTCTTCAGACCAGAGCACCAACCTTCCTCATGGACAAAACACACATGGAGAGCATCCATCCAACCCCCAGAGTAAGAGAAATGCTTCTTTCAGTGTGTCATCCTGGGGCCAGATCAGAGCTCTTTGGGGCAGGGGGACACTGACCCCATTAAAAAAGTGTCTTACAGAGGCACAGAACATGGACCAAGGCCTGAGAAAACCTCCTTTGTTGCCTTCCCCAGGGCGGCAGTTTTCATCCATGGCACCATCATGGATGGGGGTTGTGGTTAGGATGACGATCTCCTGAGGTGGTTAGTGTCTCCAGATCTGGCCCAAATGGCAGTTTCCTTTTCTCCTCAGATAGTCTTACGAATTCCCCCTCAGCACCTGAGTGGGGTGCACCTGAGAGCCCAGCAATATGTGTTAGATGTCAAGGTTTCTGTCTGGTGTAAGTGACATGGTCTTCTCTTCTCCTCAGAGAGTGTCTTGTCTCCCTGCCTGGAAGCTGAACAATTCTGTCTTTCTTGTTTTGCAAAATGGCAGCTCTGCTGAAACTCTAGATGCAAAAAGAGCAGCAATTTTACTTGGAGGCCGCTGCAATTACAATCTGCACACAGCACTGAAGGTCTCCTCATGACTGAACCTATAAAAATGTGGTCATTATATACCTTAATAAGAAAGGTTTAAAATTTCATGGTTGAAATTAATTTGGATCCCAGTAAAAACCCAGATAAAATGAAAACAGCCAGGAGGTTAGAGAGTTTTAGAGCTCCAATGTTCTGTCCCATTTCCCAAAATATATTTGTTCAAGTAATTCAAACTGTCGTTACAATTAACTTGTCCTTTCATTTCCCTCTCTGAACTCCCTCTAAGCTAAACACACAATTTTCTTTTATAAATCTGCATGACAAGTAGAGCATTAAAATCTTTCCTTTTTTTCCCCCCCCCCCCACATCATCTATATGGATTTTGCAGAGGTTGAGTTGCCAGGCACTTTTCCTAAGCTAATTTCTATGGTTGCAAGTCGTACATCCACACTCAGAGACTCTAAGAGACTTGTTGAAGAAGTCCAATTAGGACAACTGGCCCAGAGGAGTCCTCAGTATTTGCTCAAAGGGAGGAAATCTTAAAAATCAGGTACCAAATTATCTGCTAAGGGCTTTGCTGCTTGCTCTGAGGAGTAGGCATTGCAGGGCTGTCCTGGTTCCTGAGTACCTGGGGGTACTCACTTCATGGCATGCCGAGGATGTACCCCCCACCTCTATGGTGCTGGCCAGATGAGCCAAGAGGTGGGGCTACACCTGGGACTGTGCAAGTCTCCTTGTGCTGGCGTGCAGGGGACTCTGCCCATGGCTGCCACAGGATGTGGCTCCCACATGAAACCCTGGCTAAGGACCAGCTAATGACTCACATGGCCAAAAGTGAACCCAAATCTCTAGCCAAAATGGCTATATCACCTGCACTGCACCATCTCTCATGATTATGCTACAGCTGGTGGGGATCCCATCGCTTCTGGCAGCGGATAGCCTTTTCGTGCCCAAATCAAGGATTGCCACGTGGCGATGTGATTCCCAGGCACTGAATGCCTTGGGAAAGTTGGATCCTCTGACTCTTGCCTCTATAGTAGGCTCTGCTCAGCCTGGCAGTTGCCGCTGTCCTGCTGCAAGAACTGGATGCCAAGAGCAGTACCTTGCCCTTGTTCATGCATGATTTCCCTCCCCACCTTTCTCGCTTCATCTGAAATGGTAATACCTCTGACCAGAAAAGTAATGACCCTGATATATAATTTCAAATGTCATTTTTGCAAAGGCATTAATCAGCTTAGTATGAGGCTGGATTACATTTTAATTTTAATAGTGCTAAATTCTTGCTGGTTTTAAAATACATTTTCCTGGTCTTTAAATTTCAGCAGGGCAGTGTCTCACTTAGTTAGACTGTACCTTGCTGTAATCTCTCCATTGTGGAAATTTGACAGACAACAGCCATTATTAAGCCTCACCCGTGCACATTTACTTTAGTTCCATTGTCTGCATTAGGGATAAGAGATGAGATTGGGCAGATGGAACCTCAGAGGGGTTTTATCTTCCATTGGGACGTGTGGAGGCAATATTTTCAAAGGCACAGAGGAAGAATTAAATGACAAGTTCCTCTTTGTAGTCAAGTGGAGATTGAGATATATACCTGTCATTTGGGCTTTTGAGAATGTGCCACTAATTGTAAAGCAATTATTACAGTTTCTTCAGTTGTGGGCTGCAGTTTTCACAAAATGTCTCCATAGCTTATACCTGTAATTAACGGCTCTTTTTCCCCCGAGGAGCTTTGAATACTTCAAAACCCTTGCATGCTTACACCACATTTCTTCCACATTTTGAGATGCTTTTTACTTAAAATCAATTACAAATGAGGTGTTTATTCAAATCCCCAAACAGAATTAAAATCAAATTTACAGTTCACACCATGAAATGGACTCTTTTCCACCTGTTATTTTATTATCAGGTTTAATTACAGCAATCAGCACAGTGGATTGCACCCATTGTACAAGTTTAGCATCAGCATTTCTTGCATCTTTCTCAACACCTCCTTTTTCAGAAGGAAAATGTGAGTGAAGTCACATTTTTTGCTAATACCCCATTTCTTGGGACTTGGCTGACAATAAGAGCCATTCAACATAGTAAGTTTTCTGGGCATAATAAATGGTAATTTACATACAATATATTACAATTTCACATATGTACACTCTTTAACATAGGTACACTTCCCAGTGTCTTCCTGTGTTATACATTACACCTGCATATACATTATACATATGTGTACATATCTACGTAGTTACTTTTTTCATAGACAGGATTTGGTTGGAAGTAAGTAAAATGACAATGGAGCCAGATGTAGAAATAAGCAGAGCTGACATTTTCTCTCTTCAGAGTTGGACAGTGTTGTCTAGAGAAGGCATATTCATCAGTGACCCCAATCTCCTCTGCTCAAATCGCCTGTGCACTTCTGAAAATCCTGTCCTTCAGCAGGTTCATTGTCCAGATGCTCAGTGCTTCACAGAATTGTGTTGTATCCATCAAACAGTATTCAGAGCCTAGCTTCAGGCACTATTTCTCAAACCATTGGTTGGATCTTGCAACTGGAAGTTAGACAATGCTCATGGAGTCTCTTGTAATCCAGGGGAAATCAAGGGTGAAATATATTGTCAGTCTGCCCTTCAAATATTTGTTCTACCTCAATGTCTAGCCACTCAACTCTTAATAAGCAGAAGAATAGCATATGCGGGTAAAGACCTTCCCCGTCTCTTCGTTCGCGAAGACTGGCCATTTACATTACAATTCCTAATGCTGCCTGAAGAAGTCTCGGCTTTACTTGCATCTATATTTTTCATCTGTTGTTTTAATGAATAATAAGTGTAAGTGGTGCCTAAGTTGGTGGGGTTTTTTTTTGCTTTAATGGAAAAACACCCTCTTGATGGTTTTATAGGCTGTATAATTTTGTGTGGCAGAAACAGACATCAATCTCTATCACTTATGTACACATGCAAATAAAATAACAGTAAAGTATTCTCTCCAAAAGATGCTTATTAGATATTTAAACTACAGGTAATGCTAATACAAAGAAGGGTTGGACTTCATGATCTCAGAGGCCTTTTCCAACCTGGCTGATTCTATGATAGATCTAAAGGACACCTTTGTCGTAACTTCTAAGGGAACAGGAGGTGTAATAAAAACAGATGGCAAAGTAAAGCACTAGGACTTCATGTTTTTCGTATGCCAGGAGGCATTATTCCTTGACAGCACTCACTTTCTGGCTGTTTGGTTAAATTATATCATTATAATGCAGAGGAGTTTTAATAGCATTATAAGGCAGGGGAGAAACCTGTTTTCTTCCACCTGAACTGATTCAGAGGATGCATTTGAAGGACTTGTGGTAACTAAGACAAAATCGGATTCCCACTGGGTGACCTGCTCAGAAATCATAACCATGCCCCACACATGTGCTAGCTGAGCAAGTTAAGCCCCTTGGCAGCTTATGAGGTAGGTAAATCTTACAGCTCCTCACTTTCTAGATGGAGGAGACGAGGCACTGGGAAGTTAAATGGCACGTGCCATGGGCAATGCAGAAAGACTGGCAAAACAGGAGGACAAGGAACCAAGTTTCTCACTCCCTGTGCTCTCTGGTGACTTCATGGTGCAGTTCTGCTGCCTTTCCCCAGCAAAGGTCCCTTTGCTGCACTGTTCTGCTGCCAGCTGGGGCACTGGTTCCTGTTTTGCACTCAAAACTGCTAATGCTGAAGAATGCACTGTTATGTCCAAGCTTTAACCTCTCAAAAAAAGGAGTGGTCTATTTCTTTAATATTTTTTGCACCTTCCTTGCAGTAATCTCCACCTGTCAGTGTGAGAAGTATCCAGGTTTCAGCTCCAGAAGTGATGGATGGTAAATGTACTGACCTGCTGGATCAGCAGACAAGTGGCAGGCTGGGGTACAGCACAATCCATCCTCTCAGACACTTCCATGTCCTTCCATGGCTCCTCTTCTTGCCAGCAATTTCAGGGTTGTATTTTCTCACTTTGATGACCAGATAGAACCCCATTTATGTCAGTTATTAAGAGGCGTGATGAAAAGGGAGCGTGGTTGTTAATTTTAGTTTCTTTCATTAATTTTGTTTTCAGTAAATCAGTGCCACCATCAGCTTGACTTAGGCAGTGACATTTGAGGGAAAACCTGGGTATTGTTGACAGACAACAGTGTTGTTCATAATTCTCTGCCACCTTTTACATCCCTTGAGATTTAGGATATAACTGCAATGGTAAGCAAAAAATTTCACATGCTGACAAATAGTTATGGCTGCATTGGTATTTTTGTTTGCTTTTTCTTTATTCTAACCTCAGTCCTGGCTCCTTACATTTCAAATTCTGCTCCTACTGCTCAGTTTCAGCTTGGTAAACAAGTATTTTGATGTACATAATCTCCAAAACAGCCAAAAAGTCATTGTGTTTTCTAAAAATAAGGAGCACACAAACCTGAGCATTGTTGTCTTGTTACTACAATATTTCTACATTTGGGTTTTGCAGTCAGCATTATTAGCAAAGGAAATGGAGACACCACAGGATGAGAAAAGAGCTGCCAAGCACATAAGCTTGTTACAATGCTTTGCAGCAGCTTCAGAGGCTTTACATAGACCTTGAACCCCACAATATTATTCCTGGCCATTTAATCTCTGCCATACCTCTGTTTCTGCAGAGAGAGGTTCTGGCAGACACGTCTCCCTTTTGATCCCAAATGCCTGAACTCATTCAGAAGAAGGGCATTGTGTTGACTGGGAGAGGCACAGGGGGATATACAGTTTGTCTGTGAGCTGCAATTTCCTCACAGGAAAACCTTTGAAAGATGTGTGTGCTGCCCTTAACGCTGTTTTCTGCTTCTTGGGAGGGAATGTGAAGGTCCCAGTCCCGGGGGCACTGCCCATTCACCATGTGTGTGAATGCTACACATCAGTTCCCCTTCTTGTTTTAGAGCAGGCGCTACATATCATGAGCTGTGCTCCACTGATAAGGAGAACATGTGCCTAAACCTCCCTGCTTCCACTACCCACGTACCCTGGGAGCCATCTCCTGTGAGTTTGTGGGCTTCTTAGCTCTGCCTCATCATTGCTCCTTACTTATAATCTTACCACTGACACAAACATATCACCTGCACTCTGTAACCAGTCCAGCTGATCTTGGACAGTCGGCTGCCCTAACAGTGTTGATGAAGGTCCTACCCAGAGAAAGCAGAATTTGGACTGTGAAAGGAGGCATTCTTCATAAAACAACTGAAAAAGCTACAATGCTAATATGCAAAAGAAAAATAAAATAATTTGCTCAAAAGCAGAGATTTTGAAAAGGAAAGGCTTCATTCAGTTCCTTTGCAGGAGATGCACTGTCCAGACCTCCCGTTGCAAGGTGCTTTTATCTAATTCCTTACAGCTCACATCAGCACTGTTTCTAGTTGTCCATTGCACAGCAGGCACCACCAGCATGGCCAGCCCCAAACAAACATACAGCACCTTTTGGGTGTAAGGTGAGCACGTATTTTCAAGTATGAGAAATGGCATGTGTCTTAAAGAAAACAGGAGCTGGGGTGTGGGTTGAAAATCAACCAGCCCAGCAGGTTCCTCCATGATGCCTGTGCATGGAGTTGTCTAGTGGAGTTCTCCCCTTCACCCTTTGAAGAAGCAATAAAAGAATCCATTTTCTGGGTTTGCATCCAGATTAGACAGAAAAAGTACCAACAAAAGAGAGTTTTGTAAATGTCTTCTGATTCAGTCACTGCCGTGCCAGCATGCTTAGCTAAAGACAGACCAATATATCAAATTAAAAAATATATAGGTGCCTGGGAATATTAATCTTGAGTATTTATCAATTGCATGAGTGTTCTGGATGATGCGCAAGCCCACATGACCCTTCAGGCCTCTCTTCCTTGATGAATTGGATTCATTGCTCATAGCCAAATGCACAACTATCTTTTCTTGTTTTTCTTCTTCTGGTACCATCTGGTTTCTTGTATATCCTGCCAGGCTGTTGGCATCAGATTCACTGTAGTTTCCATCCAGCATCATACTTTTTGAGTGAGGCATTCCACACGAACACGAAAACTAGAAGCATAAACAAGAAATACAGCTGAACACTGGAAGAACACATGAGCAACAGAAATTACGCCCTTCTATTAACAGACAGCTTGTAAACAGTTGAGCTTGAAATTTTAGTGGAGATGTTGTTTCTCTTTGAACAAAAAAGTCACTTTGGATTTTTGCTTGTGTTCCAAACGTAAAAAATAGGGTTTAGCTCCACTTCTTGGACAAGCAGCTTCAGAAAAGATTAAAAAAATGCTTAGCAGACATTTAATCTAAGCAAAAAGTTTTCTTAGCTAGCTCTTGTTCAGCCTTCCTGTCTTGAGATTCCCTATTTTTCAGTCTTGATGTTTATAAATATTCAAGGACAAGATGCAGTTTTATCTGTGAAAATAGCTTATGCAGTACATGTTATGGAAAAAAAAGCTCAATTTCTGGTTTCACAGATACATGTTTTCTTTGTAAAGCTGATTTTAAACCAAAGAGGTGACCTGCTAAAAGCCTAATGTAAAATTCCAGCTCTGTTGAAGTTAATGTCAAAACTTGCATTGACTTGAGCAGCACCAGCATACATCCCACAAGCTTT
>JAWWES010000115.1:78554773-78620575 GCA_035583135.1 Lophotriccus pileatus | reverse complement strand
AACAGATCACACTGCTTACTGAAACCTTAAAATCAACTTAAGGATTGCTTTCTGTGCTCTTGTCATAACTGAAAGATTTGATATCAGAAGATTATGTTCAGAAAAGCATGACAAGTTAGTACCCCACTTACTTTAGGTTTTTTGAGAACTCTATTGGGTTTTAAGAAACATTTTATTCTAAGTAGCCACACTTTAGGAAAAAACTCCAAAACCACAATAAGACAACAACTGATGACAGGAGACGATGTGTGTGTGTAAGGGACAGCAGTTAATGACAATAAGCTAATTGCTGCAGAACTCAGCAGAGAAAGAAATTCTGCAGATTTGCTCTCAGCCCCCAGGCCAAATTAAGTGTCCCATGGCTTCATGTATTTTTGCTGACAGCCACCTCTGTGGACAAGGGACTCTAATGTGCTAGAAACCCACCTTCACAGAACCTAAAATTACACTCATCCTCAAATAGGCATGTAGATGCAGAGGTACATTACATAATTTCACCCTATGTAGTCTATGTCTACAATAACAAATCAAAGACTGCCAAAGAGCCTCCTTGGGCCTGGGAACTCAGCTGACGTTTCTCTAGCCTAAATTTTGTCCAGCCCAAAAAGCACTGTTTCTACCACTGTGAATTAATATTGTCACATGTTGAAGACTGGATAGAATGTTTTCCCTTGTGTAGTAAAAAGGCGTTTGCTGAACATGGAATTCAACATACAAGACTCAAAAAAGGGCAGATTTATGACATAAATAACAAGCTGGATGTGGGAAAACATTCCTGAAAACTTAGCAGACAGTAGCAAACTATCTCAAGTGCATTTTATCCCTCCAGTACAGAGAAAGACAAAGGAGAAGGGTTTTCATCTTTAAAACTACAGTTTTATTCTAGGCAAGTCAAACCTAGCAAGGATGTTTTTTGTTACTTCACATGAAGTGTAAGACGATGTCTTCTTTGGACATGGGATGTCTGAGCAGGGCTGGCTAAAATGCCTCACGTGCAGCAAGTCTGACACACTTGGCTTACTGTGCTTGCACGGAGCATCTCGATTTTACCTTGCAGAGAAATGCTGGGCCTCAGGTGGGGACTAGGACGGGGGATAGATAGATTAAGTTACTCAGGAGCTGTTCAAGTATCGTTCCAGAATTATACTGTTGTTGAGAAAGCTTTGGAGACAGGCAAAAATTTAATCACAGAAGTCTGTTAAATTTATTCTGATTGCTTTTCAAAATGTATCTAATTACATCTTTTATGAGATGTCATCTAGGAAGGGTGCCGGCCTGTTAGGTAGTCTATACTGTACTCAAAGAAGTCATAGGAAGAAGAAAAAGGGGAGGAGAAGGACATGCAAACCCAACAGAGTAGTTCAGAGAGGGAAATGTCATGCTCAAATCATATGAAAGATGATATCAGCATTGGTGTTTCCAAAAGGCTGATACAAATTTATCCAGAAATCAAAGGCAGCAGGTGACCAGTGTTACCTGTGAAATAATGTAGAGAGTCCCTCCTGGGAAGAAAGAAGCCGCTGGGTGTATGTGCACTGAAAAAAAATGTGGTCCCCAAGCCTTAGTATTGAAAAGCTGATGGTGTTTTGCTTAACTACAAAGAAAAAGGGCTTACAGGTCTATGAGATCATTCAGGTTGGAAAGGATTTCAGAGTGTCTCTAGTCTTATATCCTGCTTACAGCAGGGCCAAGCTGCTCAGGACTGTATCTGGTCAGATCTTGAAAAACTCCAGGGATGCAGGATGAGACCCCTCATAGCACATTAAGAAGTACAAGCATAAACTTGGTTGACTGTTGTTTGTGCTTGGTAATGGAGAACACCTCTACTATTAGATCCATTGAATCCAGTTTCCAGAGTAAAGCTGTCTACAGAGGGAGGAAATGAATTTGCTGCAAATAACAGCTTTAGCTTAAAAATACAGGAATTGTGGCAGCTGCAGGTGAGTATCAGATATTATACTTCCCCCTCTTGCCACACCACTCCCTCACAGTTCCAAGTTGCAGTCTTCCCCAGTTCAGGTCACATTCTCCTCTTCTCTGATGTTTCTATGAAGACCCATGAGGCCAAATCCTGCTTTTCTGGGGTTAGCAATTCAGCCTGAGGTGGAGCAGTCTAAACAGACCCAGTTACACACATGGTTGTCGGTATTTTCCCACTTACAGACACAAACCAGTCAATGCAAAGACCACATCAGCCACAAGGGAAAAAAGGAATAAATGGATGAACAAAAGTTTTTCTCACCCTCTTCTGGAGTTTTCTTTCCTTCCTCTCTTGCACCGTGGTCAGGTAATTCACAGCCGCGTATTCCAGCACCGAGAGGAAGACAAACACGAAACTGACCCACAGGTAAATGTCCACTGCTTTGATGTAGGAAACACGAGGCATGGAGGCATTCACCCCAGTGATGATCGTGGACATGGTCAGCACGGTGGTTATCCCTGGACAGAACAGAGAAATAAATGTTATTGACTGATACAGTGTATAAGGCTTTTTGTCTCTAGGAAAAAAACTCGGAAATTATGGTTTGCATGATGCTCTCAAATATGTCCAATATCAAATAAATGTGTTAAGTATCTCTTTTGACAATGCAGAACTCTTCCACTGCCTACACTTCTGTGCTCATGATGAAGAGTTTTGAGGAACAGTGATTTCTCTAGGAACAGGATTTACCTCTGTCCTTAACCTCCAGGGTTTATAGCACAGTGCTGTTAAAACACATTTTTAACACACCTAACCCTAAGGTCAGGTCTGCTAAAACCTGTGGTGACAGGGACCCCTGTTTCCCAGCTGTACCACTCTGTGTTACAGGCACTGCCAGGAAGCAAATTAGTATTGACTTTTGGTCACAGCTAAAGAGGACTTGATCTAAATCACTGATCTTAAAAGGGATGGGCAATAAGGATAAAATGTTCCACATGAAGCCATGCAAAAGAAAAGCTTTATGCTTTTAACTCTAGAAATGTTTGTCTACAGTTAAAGCTGTGGAAATGGAAACATTTTGAACAACCACCACTGTATTATATAGATAAATGTGTGCATGTGTATGTGTTTATAAATAAATATATGTGTTTATATATGTGTGAGTATGTATATATATTCACACGTGTGCATATGTATATATATTTAGATAGGTATATATATAATCCTACAAAATAATATATCCTTTGGATTGTCATGGAGAGAAGAATATTGACACATTCCCAAAGCCACTTAAACAGAGAAAACAGAGTCAAAAAGCATTCATCACCACTTCAGCCATTTCGAAACAGTGACTGCTGTGAACGCAGCTAATGTTGTTCACTTCTTATCAGGATACAATTTTAAAAAAAAAAATTGAAACCAAACATATTTCTTTCAGTGGAGCAGACTTCTGACTCCCTCTTCTCATCTGTTTTCTCCAGTGCATAGCTCTCTAGGTGAGATAAACTTGTGGGCTGGAATACTGTGTTTATGCTTTTAGTGTTGGAAGCCTTACATATTAATATTCAGAGATCTTTCCTATTATATTTTTGCCTTCCTTTAACCTATGCATACAGCGATAAACAAATCAGCTCTTTTTTATATGTAAAGCTGAATTTCCTCCATTCCTGACATAGACAAAGCTCTGATTGATGGGTTTTAGATACCCAGAGAGGCAGATCGGTGTGTGCAGGATTTCAAACAGCTTCTTCTTTGCTTTTTTCCACTCCTTCAAATGAGGAGACCTCCCTACCCCAGAAACACCAGGTTCTCAGTGCAAGACACCCTTGGGAAAGGAGAAACCCTATGTCTGCCTCACCTGAGGGTTAGTGGCCTCTCATCCTTATCTGTAGGGAGGTGTCCCCATCCATGGCAGGGTGGTTGGGATTATGTATGTTTAAGATCCCTTCAAACCCAAACCATTCTATGATTTTATAATCACAGTGCCAAAGTACACAGGTGCTGATAGGGCTAAATCCCTTGCTGCTGCCTTTCTTTCCCAATTTTGTTAAGATGTGCCATGTTGCCACCCTCCAGGCAGTCTGGAGAAAACCACTGGCCACAGCATCAGCACTGGCTGGCTGGGAAGACACATACCTGGGCTGGGATATTCACTGTGGCAGCTGGCACATGGCAGGATCCTGCTCTTGAAAGGCACTCAGGAAAATTGTAAAAGAAGCCTTTAAAGCCCTGTAGGTGCCTGAACTTCTGTGCAACTCTACCCTCACCAGGGGGAATGTGCATCTTAAAACTGCAGGGCTGGACAACAGGGAAGAACTCTTGATTCATCAACTCATAAATACTGAAACTTCTCTACGCATCTATACTTTTAAGACCACAGCCCTTTCTGTCCTGAACAAAGTGTAGGTCAGGAAGACTGCTTAATGAGGAAGGACTTAAGACAAACTTCAAGTTTTACATTACATTAATCATCAGGTAAAACCAACATTTGATTGCCCAGTCCTGCCAAAACTTTCACATTCAAAGATTTTCACACAGTCATGGCGTTTTTGCAAGTGTTCTCACCCAAAGAGACTCTGGCAGGAACTGCTCGTCGGTCTATCCAGAAGGACACCCAGGACAACATGACCATGAGGGTGGCAGGGAAGTAGGTTTGGAGCAAGAAGAAGAAGATGTGTCGACGTAAAGTGAAGTTTATGTAGAGGCGATTGTACCAACCTTTGAGAGAGGAGGAAATCCAGAATCATTGAAAAGAGCCTTGGCAGTAGGCACAGAGAGGTAAGATCTTTCTTTTATTATTTTAATTCTGAAGAGTAGTGAAAAAAAGAAACTTAGCTTTCAAAACATATATTGTCCAGACCATGGAGACTACATTTCAGTGACATAGTCCCAAGAACCCTCTCACAGGCAGTTAATATAGCATTAGTTTTAGCAGTAATATTGAATCAGAAAAGATCAATACCCGTGCTACTGTAGAAAGCCAGTCTTGATGTAGTGTGGAATTTTTGTATCAAAAACTGAGACAAAGAGATCTTTTCATCAGTTTTCAGAGATTCATTCCCATTTTTCCAATACAGCATCAGATCTTCATCAGTGTAAGCATCTTAGGGAGAGAAGAAACATGATGTGAAGTGACTTTAGTTGGGAGGTTCGACAAAAGCTAACAGATGCAGTCTCTGGCATGAAGTAATGCCACAAATAAGTTTGCTAACAGCATTGAGTTAAAAAGATCTCGTCATATAATATATCATGACAAAACCAAAAATCCAGATCATTCTGATTCAAGGAAACACATTCACTTTTTACTCCACATTGATGGAATGAAAGCTAGAATGGTACTCTTCTGAACATCACAGATCAAAATTAATTGATGAGGTATTGCTAATTGATAAGAATAGCTCAGGAAATAATCATGGGTAACACACTTGAATTTAGAAGAAGGAGGAAATGCAGACACCTCAAAAACAAACACTCAAACCATTTTAGAATGATAAAAGCAAAAAGGATGGGCATGGTCTGAAGTGAAATCTAGAAATATTTTAAAAGTGTATATGAAAAACTTACAGAATTTGTTATCGCATTAGGTATCGGGAATGGGGAATGAGAAAAGGGTTATCAAGGTGGTCAGGGGCTGGAGCACACAGCAGAAAACACTGGGGGAACAGGGTTGTTCAGCTGGAAGAAGAGCAGTCTGTGGTGGGGTCCAGCTGCTGCCCTGATGAGGGTCAAAGAGAGGATGGCAGGAGGGTTTTCTCAGACTCTTCATCAAGTTGTGGAATGAAAGGACAAGAGGCAAGGGATGCAAGTCACAGCAAAGGATTGTTTCCAAGCAGGTAAAAGTCAGCTTTTCCAGGATGAGAGCTGTCAAATATTTGAACAGGTTGCACAGAAAAGTTGTGGAGCCTGCTTTACCTTGTTCAAAACCCAATTGGTCACAGCCCCGAGTAACCCACTATAAAGATCTCCCTGCCCTCAGCAGGGAGCAGCTGACCTCAATGTCAGTGTAAATTACCCAGTGATTCTGTTGTTTGTAGAGGAGTGTTTCAGTTAATAGCTGGGAGGACCTCAAAACAACTAGATGTTAGTCTACACCAGGGAAAGTTTACAGAACAGCCAGGAAAATTTTACTGTTCACATTACTTTCTCCACAGAACAAATCCTTCCCAAAGAAGCTTAGCCCAGGTCACAGTGTTTGCAGGATCAGGATTATGTCATAGGATGTTTTCCTTGCAAATTCCCCTGTCTAGCAGCATAAGGGCTAGACACACGACACTGTTGGGTCAACAGAAAGTCTCTTAGAAACTCTGGTGAACTATCTTTTCAGGCTCTGAAATAAAAAGTATTCTGAAATGTGTTTGTGCAGCCAGCCATGAAACATGTCTAGTGAGAAACACAGATACAACATACAGCTTTCCAGCTCCAGAGAACACGTCTGAGAGTCCAGGGGGAAGCGGCTGAAGTCCATGTTGCACATCGCTGTCACGGTGACCCTGGAAGTCGAAAATGAGAAGAAAAGTTGGTTTCTGTGAGGAGCAATCAAGCAGAATGTTATTGCAGATAATTATTCTGCAGCTTTAAAGCCAGAAATTATACATGATGTTAGCATAAAATCCCCAGGAAAATTACCAATTATCCAAGTTCAAGCTAGATGGATTATACGCAGAAACTCCAAAGGAAGATGTAATTTCAATATCTACAAGGAACTAAAGCACTTATCTTGAACATTACAGTTATAGTAATGTCACTACAGTCATTCCACTGTATTTTATATTCATATATTTCCCTACAAAGCAATAACATAAAATAACTTCACCATTTATATTTGAAGTTTCCCTTATGTACAGCTTGATTAAGGTTTCCTCATTTTTCCCATTGCACGGTTCCCTCCATAGTCACCCCGAGAATGACCCAAGTCTGAGAAACATGACCATCCTTATTGCAAGCCACAGAATTCCTCCAGTACATATATTATTAAAGAAAAAACAGTTTATTTCTGTTCTCAATCAAATTATTTTAATCTGAGGAGTGTATTTCTGGGGCAGGGGATGTAAAATGGATGCAGCTGGTTTTCAAGAAGTGAGATCTGCCTCTGTTAAGTTTATGCCTAAACTAAAGAGTTGCAGCAATCACAGCTCCAGTTTTTAAATGAGTCCAGTTGTGCACATTGTTACATAAGAAATTTTCCAGTGGGTCAGTGAACTTTCTCTTGCAGACAGATTTGCAGTGGAGCTCTCAATTTAGTAGGCGCAAATCAGCTGTGACTCATCGTTTCCGAAGCCAACTTACGTTGCAGATGTTGATAAAGAACTTTTCTTCTGTTGCAGGGATTGAGATCCAAATCCTACCCTGACCTACACACTCATCACCCCTGAAAAGCCCACACTGTTCATTTTTACCATAAAACTAGAGCAAAATTTTGCTTTATGAGCAACATTTAAAGAATGTTTTTGGGGATATGCTCCAGAAGGTGCATTGAGGCAATGACCTCCCCTAATTGTGGTAGCATTTAAGCATTGTACAACTCAGTCTCATTATAACGTGTAATTTTCTTTCCTCAGCGTCACCTGAACTATGGCACAACCTGTGGTCAATAACAATTCATTAGCCAGTGACAGCACAGAAAATTAGCTCATCAGTAAGATATTCCTCAATTAGAGTGCAGTGTTTAGATGCCCGTGAAAACCCAAGGCTGAAAGGAGAATGAAATGTCCCTCAGCCCAGTATCAACCCCTTGCAGACATCTCAAGACATATGAGGGCATTTCCAGTACCATCGGGCACCCACGTTTTGTCAGCCAGCTCTCATTCTGAGTGTCCTAAACACCACCTGGCCCAAATGCCATGAAGATTCTCATTCTTTATCATTTTATGTATCCAATTTTCCATTTAACTCTTGTACAATCAGCTGTGGCTAACTCACAGTCTTTTCTCTTGTGGGTAACGTTAAAAATTCACATCACCTCCTTGGCAGGTCACAGAAAATTTGAAAGTAAATACTCTGCACTTGTGCAAATGAGCAGATCTGAACCGAACCAATGTTCACCATTAAGAGTACTTGTTCCTTCATTTTGGTTGTTGAGCACTGTTAACAAGTGGTTTGCTGCTGACTTCAGAGCAAAAGAACTGTAGGGTGTGAGCAATGGAAATGGATACTCAGTTACACAGAGCAACAGCTGTCAAGAAAGTCCCTACCCTCCTCCGGCTCTTCTCTTCTCAGTACTGACCCAAGCTTCCATTTAACCTCATTCTTTATTTTTCTTTCTGCTTCTTGTCTCTCCTGCTTTATGGCACCTTCATCCTCACCCAGTTCCAATAAAACACACAGTGTCTTTAGGTGCTTAGTTAAGGTGTGGGTAATCAGACCTCTCATGCAAAAATGGATTTATTAAATGGGTTCATAACAGGGAAAGTGTTCTTAAGTGTTTGGTCAAGTTGGGACTTTCATCATTAAATCAGGCAAAACAAAGCAGCTGTATGATGCATAATCTCTTTCTAACGCACATATTTCTTTGTGATTTTACAAGTTGGTCCAGGGCTTTTAAAATAAATTCAGTAGAATTGTATTTGGACTATGAAACTTTGCTTTAGAGTGAACTTTAGGACACCCTGATTCTGTGGGATATTGCCCCCACTTGGGACAATATTGCCCACTATGCTTATTCTTCAAAGAGAAAGAGCCTCCTGAATCAAAGTTTATAGAAAACCTTTCCTAGTTTTTGAGAATCATTTTGCCATAGCCGAAGTGAGTAAGTTCCAGAAAGATCCTAGAACAGAAATCCTTGGCTACAAAACATTCCAAGGTCTCTGTACACTGAGAGCATGTTTTCTGTCCTGAGGAAATATCCTTTTGTTTGGGGTCTTTAACTTTTCTCTTCTGGAAGTGTATTTTTCTCCACTTCTCTTTTTGCCTTCTTTTGAAGTAAATGAAATCTGTTGGGATGCTGATGTGAGCAGCCACAAAGGTGGCCTGGTTAGAAGGAGAACTACTGAGCAGAAAAACTGTCTTCTGAAAAATATTGATAGAGAAAGGCCCGCCAGTCTGGCAACCAGAAACATCCTTGGGAAGCACAGCTGTCCTCTTTGAAATGCAGAGTATGTACCTAGAAACTGGAGACATCCTGGAATACCATCAACAACTGCAAAAAGAAAGGGATTTAAAAGGTAATTTGTTGTCTGGAAAATAAAAATTTGTCTGACAGAACAGAAAACATCCTTATCTATTGGCCATCACAGGTGAAAAATAGATATTAACAGCACCTATTGGCTGCTCAAAGTGGTAGCGTCCTACACCCCCTTGTATCTCTGGATATAAGGAGGACATGACTTTTACCCAAAACGAAGCCTTATTCTCTGAGAACTTTCCATGCTGCACATACTTTTCCATTCCTAAGCGGGTTGAATTCACTGCATGAACTTTCTACCAGCTCTTGGACTCTCCCTGGGGATGCCTGGCTGGCTCCAGACCCCACGACTCAGGGCATCTCTGAAGCGCCACTCTGTCTGTTGTCTCGTTGGTCCCCTCTGGGCCCACTTTAGAGGCTGTTTCAGTTTGTCCTTCATTCATAGGATGACTTGGTTCACCTGATGATGTGGAATCACTTGATATCAGTATTATGCATTCATACAAGCAGTCTATCCTAAGTGTACCTGCTGGTATACTGTTGATGAGTTGCTTCACTAATGATAAGTAACCCATGAAAATATATACCTAGTTCATTATTGCTGTTATTGGCTGTTGCCACGTGATTTATGGATACTAAATCATTGATTGCTGACAGTAATTTGCAATAGCTTGATATGTATATTAATATTCTCTTTATTAATCATAGGTAGTGGTGATTTTGTGGTAGTTTACTTGCTAGTGGTGATTTTTGTGGTATTTTTGGTAATCTGTAATAAGGTAGAGAAGTTTAGAGGATTAAGCCTCCATGTCCTTGTGTATTACAGAATTCTGCAAACCCACTGTCACAATCTGTGTACACCCACAGGATGGGTAACCCTCCAGGTCATGACAGACATGCCTCAGGATTCTTCCAGCCAACAAATCTACTAGAAAACCAGGCTGTCTTTAATACTGCCATTTCAGCATCAATAAATTTAAACCTTTACATCAACATGAAAACACCACCACAACAACAACAACAACAAATTTCTAGACAAAGAGGAAGAAAAATAGGATAATTATAGAGGTCACCATCTGGTATATCAGCAGCTTCCAGTTTAATCACAGTCTGACCCTGGGATGAACATTCCTGCTTGACTAAGCCCTCCACTGACTGCAAAGAGTTGAGGGCATGCTTGGCCCGGGAGGAGATTATCCTGTTACTCCCCAAAGCATGGTTTCTTGCAGTTTCCCGAGAAGCATTTTGTACTGCACATTCTGGAAACAGGGCTCTGCATCTGCAGTGTGAGTAGCAGGACTGGGAGTAGCAGTCCTAGTGATCAGTCAAGTCAAGCCAAGAGCAAAATTGACAGCAAAGCCCCAGGGAATGCTCAGGAGCAGCAGGACTGCACCGTTACCTCATGCTGTAGAGGACATGACCATCAGGGAACACTCGCAGCATGATATTGTCTGTGGTGGTATCATGAATGAAGGACCTCTTGGAATGCACAAAGAAGACATCAGGGACCCAGATCTTCTTCACCAGCCTGCCATCAAAGGTCATGCTCTTGTTGTTGGTGCTGGGAAAGGAGAGACGCTCGTCCTTCCAGTAGTGCCTTAAGTATAAGGTCATAGTGAAATCCTTCACAAAAAATGAAGAGAACCAGAGAGAGGTCTGTCAGTGCTGCACTCTACAACTGGGACACATCAGAAAGAAAACTTACTCCTGCCAGGTAGATGAAATCTCTCCACTCTCAATTCCTGATTCTTTCCTAGGCCAATGCTCTCTGTGAATAGATTTTCCTGGCAAAATAATTTCAGCCAAACCAGAGCATAAACCACCAATAAATATATTACAGTACCCAGTAATGTTCAGTCACAAAAAGGATATAAATATGCCCCAAGTGAAGCAATGCCCCACAAAAACAATTCTTCAATCCTGGCAAAATTATCCTGCAGGACTATGGTATCAATGGCATGATCTAGAGGAAAAACTGTGAAACTATAGTCCCAAAGAAGTACTTCCAGCAACTGCTGCTACTGACAGGCTTAGGTTGCAACCTAGCTGGACGAGTCACCCTCAGGGGAGGGACATCAAGGTCATAGCTTGATTAGAGCCGGGAGAAAGGAAATAAAGGAAAAGGCACAACTGTTGCTTTCTTGGGAGTCAGTGCAAGTTACAGCAGAAGTCAAAAAAGGGGTAAAAAAGAGCCTGGATACTCAGGGTCACCAGTCCCTTGCCCATGACATGAGATGGAGAGACATGGGGTTCCAGGTGAGGAGGACCATTGCTGTAGTTTAACCCCAGCAAGCAACTAGGTACCACACGGACACTTGCTCAGTCCTCCTTCCCCCCACCCCCAGCCAATGGGATGGGGAAGTTAATCAGAAAAAGTTGGGTTCAGATAAGAGCAGTTTAATAATTGAAATAAAAAGTAAATAATAATAGTAAAATTAATGAAAATGGTCATAAAAAGAGAGAAGGACAAAACTCCAGAAAAGACAAGTGATGCACAATACAGTTACTGCCCAATGCCCAGACTGTCCCCCAACAGCAATCGACCCCTCCTGGCCAAATCCTGCCAGTTTATATACCGGGAATGACGTACTATGGTATGGAATATGCCTTTGGCCAGTTCAGGTCAGCTGTCTGGTCATGTCTCTTCCTGTCTTTTTGTGCTCCTCCTCACTGGCAATGCATGAGACACTGAAAAGTCCTTGACTTAGGCTAAGCACTACTTAGCCACAACCAAAACACTGTGTTATCAGTATTATTCTCATGCTAAATCCAAAACACAGCACTGTACCAGCTACTAAGAAGAAAATTAGCTCTATCCCAGCCAAAACCAGGACAGCCAGGCAGCTGGAGGCTGTGGCTGCAAAATGCCTCTGGGCAGCTCCATCATCAGAGCGCAGGGGAACAGGGACCGATGTGGCATCAAGAAAGCAAGGCTTACAGCCACCACAGAGGAGGTGGAAGAGACTGCCTGTAGGGACAACATGGGAAGGGGCACACCACATTCCAGGTCACCCCTTTCCCTGTCCTACCATGCAGGAGCTTCTCCTCTCTCATCCTCACCCCCTTTCTCTCTCCAAACAGACCAACACAACTGTCCTCTCTCTCCAGTGGTCACCACATACTGCACCAAATGCTGCAAAGGCACCAAAGGCAAAGTGACAGCTGACAACAGCTTCTAAGTATAAAATCTAAATTAAGGAAGTTTTTCATGTCATCAGTCAAATGAGGCAGTTTGCTGACAGCTTGCTCCTTTCTGACCAGCACACATGCTATTTACAAGCAAGAAAAGGGGTTTATTTCAGCACTCACAAGTAGGAAAATCCCTTAAAAACCAAATTTTTAAAAGAAACTGAGAGAAGGAGAGTATATGCCAGGGGCACAGCAAATGAGCATACACAAGTACCTCAATTTTGAGAGCACATTTCATGCTTGTGCCATGCTCCAGGCAGCCCTAAAAGCATGCCCTGTCAGTGCACACAGCAGCAGCCCATCCATGCCGACCAGACAGGCACCAGTTTTAAACCCAAGTGCTTTAAACATCCCCTGGCTGCTCTCATTGGCATGCACTGTCTTGCAGATATGGTGGGTTGCAGCTCCTGACGCTTCTGTGCGGTGCTTCTTTGGAGCACCAGGTGGCTGCTCAAGCAGTGAGCATATAAAGACTGCCCAGCTGAGAGTACCTGATTTCCAGAGCCACTAACCCTTCAGAGCAGTCTGAGACAAGCCTTGCCTGCAGCTTGGCCCTGCCTATAACTGGCAGCCAAAGAGGGCACCCTGCTGCAAGCACAGGTAGCCCCGGTCCCTGGGCCATGCTGACAGCTTACTGCCCCCTCTCCTCTCTGCAAACACCCATGCCAGGACAGTCTGTTGGAAAAACAAACCAGTGTAACTCAGACTGACCTGAGAGACCATTCTTCCACCCCAAATACAGTCAGAAACTGCTGTAGAAAGTGCTTGTCACGTGCGGGGAAAATAGGACTACGGAGTTATCAACAGCCAAGGGAGAGAACTGACCTCAAAGCTTTCTGACAGGCAACATTTTTGTTGAAATCAGATGCTCCTGGCAGAAATCACTGTGAATTATTTACTAATTAGATCTCTTTGCTGCTCTGACATTATCTTGATATACTAGAGCCCCAACTCTCCTTGTGGCTGCTGACACCTCCCTATTACACATCTCATTGCATGCATACCCCCAACCCTCTCTTTCAATATCCAGGCAGCCAAGCTCCCTTGTTTAATCCTAGAACATAGAATAGTTTGGGTTGGAAGAGACCTTTAAAAGTCATCTAGTCCGACCCCTCCAAAATGGGATGAAGACAAAGATGTAATTGCACCGTAGTAAAAAACACTCAAGTTAAAGCTCTTCCTTTGTGTTTTGTCTAGACCAGAGAAGACACCCAAAAACAGGGAGGAAAAGGCAGAAGGAGGAAGGAACTAAGAAGCTTCCTCTTCTCCTCATGTTCCTCTTTCCAGTGTTTTTATTCCATTTCCTACAGTAAAAAACAGAACAAAACAAAAACAACAAACAAAAACCACAAACAAACAACAAAACCCAAACCAAAACACAAAACGAAACCAAAAAAAGCACAAACCCCCACAAAACCCCAAACAAACAAACAACACTGCCCCTCAAAATGTATATGAATATTCATGTGAACTCAGTGTTTTTAAGGAAGAAAACTCCTGCAGCAGTTTATGTGAACTTCACCTTATACTTTCAAATCTTCATATGCAGCTCTTTGTATTTTTCATTGTGATAGATCTTTCATAGTACTGATTATTCTCCCATTCAAGTTCGGTTTTTTCCTTCATGCTTTTAATCTTTATCTGGAGACACAGAGACTTTGATCACCTGGTTTTATCAAGTCTTTGCTTCTGAATATCAGCCTCTTTGAATTTCACAGATGCTGCCACTACTTTGATCTGACCAATAATTTGAAGCCCACAGGTTTCAGGTGGGAATGACATTTTATGACTAGAAGTAATTGAGGCTTAGAAGAGGATTACATACCATGTCAACCTCAGAAATACTGTCCAAGCTTTCAACTTGCACATCCACCCCAACAGGAATTGCAGGGCCTGAAAGAGAAGGAGATTTAGATATGAAAATAACTGGTCTTTCATATCATCTGCATTTAATTAGCACTATAAAGTGCAAAACATTCCTGAACTTATGTTATACATTTCTGTCAATGCCTCTTTATGAGGGGGCTGGGGTAAGACTCAGTGAATAACTGTGTAAGGCCCCTTTTGAAACATTTATTATCTTCCCCTTGGCATATACTGCAGTGTTGACACTCTGCCCAGTTAATCCAGAGCTTGGATGAAACATTTGCATATGTTTTTAAAAACTGAGCCATCCCATCTTAAATTTTAGGCTTTTATGAACAAATTTAGCCCCAAGAAGAGGGGACTGAGATGAAGAAATAGCAAGCAATGAACACTTCCTTGAAGGTTTCTCATTTTTTACCGAAAAGACAAGATATATCAATCTCTCAAGAGCCCATCACCATTCATATGACTCACTGATGATATTACTGGTTTTCCACAGCAGTTTCAAAATTAGCAACCAAAGAATTCACAAAGAGTAAATAAGCAGAAAACGTCCCATAACAAATGCATACTCATCTATTACTAGAAACTTTGTATCAAACTGTAGATTGCCGCTCATTAATGACCAGGACCTGCTCAGGTTCGATCCCCATAGTGTGCCCTCACGCAGCTTTTTCACATTTCTTGTGCTAAGTGCCTACAGAGACGTGCACACCAAGCACAGGGCAGGTCAACAGGAGCTGCCGAGGAACAGTCCAGGTGGATCCACCAAAACCTTGTGCCCTTGGTGAGTGGCACTCACAGGGCTCACACTGATGAGTTGATCCAGCCTATCTCCAGCCTGGGCACTGTCAGGGAGACAGACCGTGCCAAAGGAAGCAGAAGCTCTGCAGACGTGTCTGGGACTTGCCCAGCAGAAATGAATTTTCCAAGGACTGTAGTAGCCTCCATGAAGATTTGTGAAGATCTGCAAAGTTTTTCAGAACAATCTGATTAGCACTCAGATGGTATGTAAGAGGCACCACAATCCCTTTGTAGACTCATATCCACACATGCATGTATTTAGCTAGAGTAGCATCTTCCTTGAGACCACAGCCAAGCTCTGAATACACCATGAGCCTAAGAAGACAGAGGAATGCTGTTCTGAGAAAGCAGAGCACTTTTGCAAGCTGCCATCCGTCCTGCTCTGGTACCTGCTGCAGCTTGTACACACTCTGACACACCTTCAGGGCTTTTGAACACAGCCTTAGTTTGCCTCTAAATGGAGGAGAAAACAGAAACAACTCAGCTTCAGCAGGGAAAGGCTAGTCACCATGTCCATGAGACAAGCTGCAACTGGCCCCAGTACAGGTTTGCTAGGGCTTTGATAAGCCAGCCTCACCATATTACAGCAAAGCATGCTGATGGTGACACTGTCCCCCTTCTGCATGCACAGTTCCAGACTGTTGTGCACACACCCTCCATCAGTGGCTGTGCTGGGTACAGGCACCCTGAAGCAGGACCAAGCTCCTCAGAACCACCAATTCCAATTCAGCTGTTTCCCCAGCAATGGAGCTGAAACATGGCTAATCCAGCACTCCCAAATGCTCACAAACACTTATATGTCACATTCAGACACACAGCTGTGCATTTCATACGTCAAAAAAATGCTTGCCAGCAAGCATTTGCAACCGAGAGAAAGAATTTCTATACAGCACCCCTCCTGCTCAATAAAACATGGTTTGGTTTGTTTTTTTAAACAAGGTAGCAAAAAGCACTTTGTGTGTGGTGATAACAAACATCTGTTGGTAGCCAATTTTTTTTGCTTTTTATTTTTGCTTTTTTGCCTTTTTTTTGTTCAGATACTATATCAAAATCATACAGGGTGAAGAAGAGTCATACATCAAGAAGAGCCTGGGCAGTAATTCAAATACTTATCTATTTGCTTAATGCCTTTAAATACCTAATACCTCTTCAGTGGGGCCATGTTTGTGACACTTAACTTGGGCCTCTGCTACAGCAAGACTCAATGCTCAGAGAAAGTGTCTTCAGAAAGGCTCCACAGTCCAACACAACCCATGTCAGGGCAGGCACTAGGATGCCCCCAGCACTGCCTCTGCCTTTTACAGGAGAAAGCATTGTGTAATTAATATTATCGTCATATACAGGTGGGGACACTGCAGTAGTGCCCACATTGCTTCCAAAAAGCCATGTCATGGTAGGCAAGGTGATGATGGAGAAGACATGGTCTCTGCCAGGATGGCTTCACAATGCAATCAGGTTGTGCCAGAAGAGGATGGCAGTGGTTGGCTGTGGTACTTCCCACTGTGGCTCCCTGGTGCCGAGGGGCTGTGTGCCCAACATATGCTGGGCAGCCCCCACAGCTTCCAGACTGCAAGAGAGACTCTCTGTGTATGAATGCTTAATTTAGTCCTGATTCAGGAAATCAACACCCACCCACAGTCTATTTACTGCTGCAATTTCCATGTTATAATCAGATTAAAACCAACCAACCAAACAACAAACAAATAAAAACCAAACCCACAAACATAAGAACACTGCCAAGCTGGCATATGTCCTGCTCTCCTATTCCTTCCCTATCCACTCTTGAAGATAAAAGACTATGCCCATATTCTTTTCTTTGTTCATGTTCCTGCATCAAATGCTCAATAACCAGCAGTTACCTCATTGCAAGGACAAAACCTACAGTTCAGTCTGGAGCTGCAATGAAACTTTATTAAACCCAAAATAAAGGGTGTTCCATGTTAAGCTGGATGATCTAGAAAGCCCTTGAGAGAAGAGATAGTGTTAGGTGTCTGGTACCTAGACCCTTTGGAGGAGGCTTAGACAAAAAGCTGGGCTGAGCAGGGACGGGTGGGTGAAGGGCCCTGTCTAAAAATGCTTTCTTTAAACCACAGAAACAAACCCTGGGTATCCTTAAAGGTATCTTGGCTACAGCATATGCCATTGAATTAAATGGCTGTGGATCAGTCACCGACAATGTCAAGAGATCTTTGGTCTCACTAACCCTTGGAGTCAATTAGCAACTGCTACCTTTTCAATCCTGTCCCTCAGTCAACTAAACTGTTGAACCACTGAGGCTATAGATGCTTAGCCAAATTCCTTAACAAATTCACTAAGGATGAGCAAAATGAAAAAATCCTCTTTACTGAGAGAGAGCAGAGGATGATGAGGATGTGAATGTGAGGAGACAAGAATAGCTGAGATGGTATACAACACACTGAACTGGTAGACAGAACAAAAAACTTAGATTACAGCACTAAATGCAGAAAAGCTCTCATCAACCGACTTGTCCTTGTCATAAACAACATTTTATCAATATTCACTTTTTCTTCAGAAAGAAGAAATATAGAAGGATCATCTTAGAGAATTATAAGCAGGAAAAGACCCAAATACTGGAACACTGGAGAAATCTCAAAGCTCAAGGATGTTCACTGCTGGACAGGAAGCTAAACATATCCATGTGAAAGCTGTGGATTTGGCTGACAAAAGGAAGCAGTGCTACTTTGCTCGAAGACTGCAGCCCAGCAAAGCTTTTCAGCTCATACTTTAGAGCCTCTGAAAAGTATCAGCCAAATTAATGGAATTATTCAAATTAAACAAGTATTTACAGATCAAGGTGTGGAGGTAATTTGTATAACCTTCAAATAGAGCATTTCTTCCAGAAACAGCAAACGTGTCAACACTTATTATCCCCATCACTGTCCACAGAAATATCTTGCAGAACACAAATCCTAAGTCAGCAGGACTGATACAACCAGAAAACAAATGGTGGACTCTTAAAGCTTCATAAAAATCACAGGCTTCTACTTACAACACAGAAATGAACCCACCAATAAACAACTCCCCTTGCACCTCAGATGCAGAACAGAAGTGGCAGGTCCCAAGTAAGCTCAAGACTCTCACATAGTCATTAGCAAATATGACTATATAAAAATTGAAAATGGAAAATAGGAGATTTTCCTTTTGAAGGAGATATTTGTGTATTGAGAGAGGATTTAAATGACCTGAAGCACAGACTGAGTGCTTCTGCTTTCTCCCTTTATTGGACCATATCCATTAGCCCCGCAATTTCTGCATAGGATTTACATATAACATGATGGAGCACCCTTGCAGCTTCTCACTGTAAAGATACCGCCTTCTGAAAATGAATTCACATTTGGAATCCACTCACAGACATACGCCATGCCTTATTATTGTAAATTCCTGCACGTCACTGTTCTAGCCTCAAATCAAATTTTGATATTTTGATACTTAGGAACCAGCCTGTAAAGGTGTTTGTGCTTCACGTGTTTATTCATTTATTCCTTTGCTGAGTTCACAGCCTGGTGTGCTGAGAATCAGTGGCAAGAGTGTTCCCTCATTTCCTTTTCTCCTGCAGTAAACTGCTCTGTTTTGAGACCTACTCTCCACTGAAAGCCACTACACATTCAGCTTAGGTGCTGCTCATAGAAAAGATGGTGTTCAGAATACCTTCACGGAAAAAACACCGTGCATCTGCATTCAGTGGTTGCACAAGGAGAACAGATGGACACAAAAAAATCTTCATTTTGTGTGGGTTCTGACACAAAGAAGACTTTGTGGCTTGTTTCACCTTGCAGAAATTCCGTTTGAATATCAAACTCTGCCCTAGGTTGAATGGGATGCCTGGCCTGGGGCAAACCTGTCCAGGGAACCCAGGAGGTTTCCATAAGTCCTGTTCAGGAATAACTTCAGAAGATGCCCACCACTAAACTCAAGTTGCACCCCAGCCTCTGCACCCAAAAACACTCACTGAGGAGCAGCATGAAATCTTCAAAGGCTGAATCACTTCCCAGTCAGAACTGGGCACAAACATGGTTTTTATTTCTGAACACTGGAGCAGGCTTTGGAAGATAGGGAAGAGCGTGCTACCATGAGGATGCCTGGAGTCAGTTTTCCACCCAGCTCTGAGACTAAAGCTTTGTGACATCTCTTTATTTTTTCTCTCTGGCAGTGCTTTCAAAGGCTCATTGTTTCCCTCTGAGACAGTATCTTTGTTCTCTCGTGTGTCTTTGGAGGAGTGAGGCAGATGTAGGCCCTGAGATAAAAATATCTACGTGGGAAATGAGTTGGTTTGAGACTTCTTTACTGACAGATATCTCGTGCTCACCCAGGGGGGCTGCAAATGTCCACAAGAGATCCCATGCCTGCAAGCTGCAAAACAGTTTTCAGTGTATCTTCAGGCATGTGTGTGTTCATATACATATATATTTACTTTTTAATAAACGTATATATGAATGGGACCTCTTAGACGTGGGCAGCTTCCACGCAGCCACCACCAGGATATGTTCATCACCTGCCTCGTGACTGCAGGGAGCTTCGTTCCTCTGCATCTCACTGACAGCTGTTCAGCAGCAGAGAAGCAAGTTTTGATGGCTACACTAAGTGAACTACTTAGGCCTTATTCACCCCACCATTCATCCATCCTGGTAAAAACACTGCCCAGAAAGGGAAGCAAGGACCAGCTGAAGTTAGGCTACTAAGCTACGAGCAAATATAATAAAAGTAAAGCATTAGGCTAGTCCTCAATAAAGACGATATGGCTATTTTAAGTATCAACTAAAGCTGCTTATTCATGGGCTCCCTGTAAAATATGAGATGTCAGAGATGAAATGCTTAAAATGGGTGTTATACGAAGGCAGCAAAACAAACATTTACATAATCTTTAAAAATTAATAATAGTAAATAATACCTGAACATCTGCTAGCTAGAACAAGGTCACTGACATGGAGAGAACTCTCAAAGGGTCAAAAACCCTGCAGTCTCTTTTAGCTTATGGAGGCTCTTTGACCATCAACAAAGCAAAAAACTTTGTCATTGCCTCTGTACCCAACTGCCTGTCTCTAATGGGCTGGGAGCGGGCAAGACAACCATGCTTATTGGGCTGTTAATAACACAACTTACACAACATCTGTTTGCTCGCTTGCTCTTTACAAAGGTACTTCTTGGAAAACCTTTCACCTTTCTCTAATGTTGTTTGGTTTGGTTTTTGGGTTTTTTTTCACTTCACCTTGCATAACCCCAACCTGCTCTGCCCAGTGCTCACAGCTGTGTTGGGCTGGCAGCTTGCTGACTGTCCTCTGCAGACCAGCAAGAGTCCCCATGACCAACATTAAGCACCTCACACCCCAACCCCTTCTTAGCTTAAAGTTCAATAGTGAAGCTGTAAACTGGTCCACCAAACTTGGGAACCATCACGTTTACAGTACTGGGTTTCTCTTTAGTCTGATGTCACTCACAATTTCCTCATTATATTATTTACGTTTTCCAGAATTGAAGTACCTTTCCCACCTGCATCACAACATCACAGGCCCAGTGCAATGCCACAAGGATGGAATCTCTATTAGACCATGGTCCCTGAGCTGCTCTCAGAGAAGGTCTTAGGGCAGTGACTAGTTACAGCCACATGTTGTCCCAGAGGCTCCTCTTCTCTACCTTCTCCCCAATACAAAAGCCTTTTTATCCTATGCAGGTCAGACCACATCAGTTTGACTGACATTGCCACAGCAAAAAACTGGAAGGACTCACAGTGCATAACAAATCACTGTGACTGCCTGACGAATAACATTACAGATGAAAATATGAGGATTGCCTCTTACCAGATTTTTCCCCATCAGGCTTATCATCTGCCACTAAAAATACACTGCATAATTCTGCAGGGGTGCAAGAACTTGTAGCACCATCTATCTCCATGAAAGCCACGCTTTCCAAGGCTGAAGCCTCAATGAAGCTGTTTCCATGCTTTGTTCCTTATCACATGCAGCTTCAGCACAACTTTGCTAATCCCACACCTTTGTCCCAAGAATCCCTGGAAATTAGGGAGGTTTTAAGCAAATATTAAAAAAACACCATGTTTTTCCTTTATAAATAAAGGCACCTTCTCAGTAAAGGTTGATAGGATAGTTCTCAATTTTATAAATAATAGTCCAAGACTTTTGGCTCTAGAAGTATCTTATGCTGTGATGGAAGTTAGCATGGGAAAACAAGACAAGAGGGAGATTAAAATGTAGTTATATTAGCGCTGGAAGAGTGACTCTGTATTTATGTATGTATGTTTGGTGTGATGTGTACCAAAGTGTTCCTCACAGGCTCTGTGATACTGATGAACGTAGTAAAAATTGGATCTGTTTCCACAAATACAGTGCAGTGGTGCCACTTAGCATCAAAACCTAAACCATCAGCACAACAGAATAAATCCCCACAGCTTTCCACCAGAACACAGATATCATGCCCTGACATATATCCATGTAGGGGAAAAAAGTTTTAAAAATCAGTGTGGCTCCATAGCTATCTCCAGTTGAGTCGTGGGAAGGATTCCAGATCTCCTCCCAGAGAAGCCCTGTCATCCCACACTCTCAGACTCAGGAGCCAGCAGGTCTTTTGTCCAGAATGGTAACAGCTGCAGGGAGGACAGATCAGCAGGCTCCAATCTTCCGATTTGTCCACATTAGGCACTAAGAAGTCATCACCCAAGCTCCAAAAACTGAGGTTGGCTTAAAAAAAAAGAATCTGAAAACTTAACACAGCAGCCTCTGAGCTTATAGCAGGGCAGGGCATACCTGACATTTAGGGAGGCACATACACTTCAGTGAACTCACTCAATAGAACAGAGTATCTGCTTCTCAGTGTCCAGTCTGTCAGGGAAGTTGAAGCACAGCAAATCAGCAATCCCTCTTCACGTGTGTGAAACCACACAGCTGCCTATCCACCTTCAGGACACAACACACTAGTGAGAGAAATCAATGAAGTGTTGATCAAAATCAGTGAATTGTTGATACCACCACTGGAAGTCTTCAAGGTCAGGTTGCACGGAGCTTTGAGCAACCTGGTCCAGCAGAAAGTGTCCCTGCTCATGGCAGGGGGTTTGGAACTAGGTGATCTTTAAGGTCCTTTCCAACACAAACCATTCTGTGTTTCCATGGCAAAGCACTGCTGTGCCAGGCAAGCTGTGTGGGATCACCTCTATCCATGAAGGAGCAGCATGCCAACAAAACAAAGCCAGACTGAAGGCAGTGAACATCCAGCCAATGCCTCACAGGTCCAGGCTTTGCGGACAGAAGATTAAAAAAAGAAGCCTAGAAAGTCAGCTAAAGAAAACAAAGACCAATAAATGAAAAAACAAGGGGCTAACCCAACAAGATGGTTAGCTGGACGTTCCTGACAGTGACCATCTCGTCTTGGATTCAGGAGGATATAGGTCCTTGAAACCAATCTCATTAACCTGGTCTGTTCATTTTTCAGAAGTCAGGTTCCTTCACAAATCCACTCTGCTGAAAGGCTCACCTTCCCAAAGAAGCAGCCTGGCAGGAAAGGAAATGCCAGGCCTTATCTCCCTTTCCCTAACCAGAGACTGGTGCAGCAGTATCACTGGGGTATCACCTGCTCCATCTGGAGCAGGTGGAGGACCCCAGAGCAGCTCATTCAACATTATTTTTACAGCTGATTCATAAAGGAGCAGGAGCAGGTTTCATGAACATTGCCTCTAGAGCCAGCTCCCAGACCTCAGCCCTGAGCCTCAGCTGCACCCCATGGCTTGTCAGGTGTGTTCACATCAGTCCCAAGGAGATCTGCCTATGCTCCACCCAGAGGGCAATTTAAGGCAAATTCTTCAACCCCAGAAGATCAAGTTTAGCACTGATTAGCAAAAGAAGTTTTACCTCCAGTGGTCAGGCTGGACTGCAACTTGCTAGTAAATAACAGTGGGGGGCAGGCAGGAGTCACTGGTGATGACACATTTGAACTCTGGAGTCTGGAGATATATGCATATAAATTGTGAGCATGGGGACAGCTCTGTGCTCTTAGAACAGCACATCTGCACCGTGGGGAGAGAAACATCATTCGAGTCACACCAGGGATGAGCTCTGTTCTACAGATGAGGTGCAAAAGGCAAAACACCTGTGCATCTCACTGGACAGGGAGAGGTAGAACTTCACCCTCGTGGCCAATTGACAAAGGATGCAATATTAGCCATTCAATGAAAACTACAGAAAACTGTCCTTAACTCTGAAGTGACTTGGTTATTGGTCTAATCAGAAGAGGGTTTTCCATATTGGTATTCCAGCACATTTTTATTCAGATACTCTCTTACCTCTGCAGTAGTGAGCCTAGAAAGGTCAGCCAAGCGCATTCCTGTAACTGGGTGTTACAGAAGGCAGAAGTGAAGGATACAGAGGACTCTTCTCCCACTCCTTTGGTTGCTTTAGAGGGTTTGAGACAAGATTTTGTCTGGACAAAAGTACTCCATTTTCTCCTAACAAGGATGGGATGTGAGCCACCTAACGAGTTCTTTATTTTTAAATTTGATAACATCTGCTGAAAAGCTCATTGAAACCTCACAACTACAAGAGAATGCTAAAACCTACAGCTTGTTCCTCTTCTCAGTAGAGTGCAACACTTACTGGGCAGGGTCAATCCTGAGCTCTGGGGAATGACAGCTAAAATAAGTCAACTGCAGCAACAGGAAGGAATGTAGGAACTGCACAGAGCACAGAAGGCTATGAGATGAACATGAGGCCTCCCTGAATTGGCACCAAGTCCCTTCCTTCACACTGATGCATTTGGCCAGAGGTTCGGTGTTTTGCCTGTTTCTTTTTAAATGAGATGGTTAATTAGATAATTAGATTATTTTTAATTAAATGAACATGAAGACAAGAGAAGCATTTTATTCTCACCTCCAAAAGCTGGCCTCATGGTGAAGTCGTGTTCATCAACTCTGAGAAGCTGCTCTGTCTTTCCTTTCCAGGCTTTGGTCAGGTCATGATTCTTCTTAAAGATGTGACTGCAAAAGACAGCAACAGCATTGGTCCGATGTCTCTGTGCCTGAGCTGCAGCCGGCTTCTGCCAGCCCAGCTTCGGACCTGCAGCAGCAGCAGCTTTGTAGGCACAGTCCGAGGGAGGGAAGCAGGGAGGCTGCCAGCACCACAGCACAGAGACAACGCCGCCTTTCCATGGCACTTTGTGCCCCCACAGGTGCCCTGCTGTCTCTGCCCCTCTCCAAGATGGACACGGCACTCCCTCCAGCCCAGACACTGCAGCTCCCAGGGAGGCACAAGGCTGAGAGCACAGCATCTCACAGGGGAGCTGGGATGCAGCAAACGTCACGGCTCAGAGCAAGCAACAGTAGAAGAAGCTCTCAAACCCCTCAGAAAAGTGCAAGATAGTCACTGAAATCATGTAAGGGGATAACTAACCAGCAGACAAAATTACATTTCTGGAAGAAAATCCAGATCAGCATCGTTGGCTGTTCTCCAGATGTGGAGGACTGGAGAACTTGGACCATTAAGGTTCCTCAACCCTTTGCTCTGAACATAAGATCTGACGAAGTTACAAATATATGCTGCAATGGGCTGTTTGTCAGTAACTTACTAAAAGTAATAATGATAAAGAGAAAGAACTTTATACAAAAGGGATCAGATTCCTTTGCCTGTGTGGAAGAAATATTACTGAAAGTAAAGAAAAAAAAAAAAACTTGGAGAAAAAATAAAGAGACTACTTAGGCTTAAAATCTTAGTCAAAAATTCAGAGCTTACAAAGCAATCACCACACTCATAAGCATGGCTGTGGAAAGTGATATGTTTGGCCTCATTAAAATACAAAGCATGATGAGTATGAGGCAAAGGGAGCAAAAATCATAAATCATAAATCAGAAGAAAAGTTTCCCATCAGAGCATTCATTTCAGGAAAGAAACTAAGAAACCTAGGGGGCGTTGATAGCTGCTGCTAACATCAATAACCCATTTACTTTAATAAGGAGGTGAAAAGGAAACAACAGAATTTGAAAATAAATATGTCAAATGGATGTTTGGAGGACATATAACCCCTTGTACTCCAGGACACATGCTACATAAAAAATGTTGGACCACTCTCTCGTCACTTCGGGCTCCTGTTTCAGCCAGGATGTCAGAGCATCTCTCTCCCTGCTGGCTGTGAAATAGAGCCAGCTGGAGCAAGCGTGCTTGGCACAGCTGCATTAATGGTTACCTAAAAGCAGGGTGTCAAACCGAGCACAGCCAGTAATGGGAATGGTTGGAGGCAAAAGTTTAGCTTTTAACTACTTGCTGCAGGGGGGAAACTTTGCTTCTCTGCAAAGGTCAGGGCTGTGCCAAAGTGCTCTGCTTCGCCATTCACAGTACTGCCCCATGCCTGAAAAGGTGGAAGTGGGGAAGCAGGATCTTCCTGTGTCTGCTTGATTTTAATTATCAGGGAAAGGCCAAAGTACCACTGAATGTTCAATCAAGTCTCTCTCCTCAAAGAATGGGGAAAAAAAACTAATTAAAAATCCAATAAAACTTTGGATTGCCCGCTGTATGAGGAATTAGTATGGAAAATCCTGGCAGCATTACAGTGCCATCTTGTAAATCGATGGCTCAGCCTCACTGAAATGCTGTGTTTTGATCAATTCTTTTAAAAATCATCAAACGACAAAGAGCACACAGGAGAGCTGCTGAGAACAGTCCGTGGCCACAGAGGCTTCAGAGGGCTAGCTGGGGACACAGACACTGTCTGAGGAAGGAAACAGGTTTTCAGGCTCTTCCTTAGCTGGGGGTTGCATTTAATAGCCAGCATTTAATCATCAGTTCATGCCCAATCCTTCAGGTATGTGATGGACAATTCAGACTTTATAGATAGAGCCCTGTCATTTCCTTTTTAACCAACTTAATCCATTTACAAAGATTTTGTACAAAGGTATTTTTAATGACAGGAAGTCTACACAGCCTTTGAAATGTGTAACTACTTTTGCCTATTTAATCCAATTCAAGACCAAATTTGTTTGGAAAAAAAAATCCTTATAATAGTGTTTGACCTCAACTATAGTGCTATCTTCTGATCCCCTCCGGCAGGTACCCCACGCCACCCCCATCGCTGACTGGCATGAGGAGCATGTTGTTACCTGCAGCAAAGGTGACAGGAGCTGCCAGTTCTTCTGCACTGTCTTCAGTAAAGACTTCTCTATTATTGCTCTATTTTTTTTAATATATTTTCCTTTCCAGTCACTTTTATTCAGAATTGTTCTCAATTGCATAAAATGCTTGTTATATTGCCAAACATATCAGAGAAAATTAATTATTGATGGCATGAGAAATTACAGATAACAGCTCAGCAGGACTCAAAAAAGTGGCCATCTATGCAGACATTCAGGTTTTTCAGAGCAAGATAAAAAAGCTTATCAAATTGGAAACAGTCCTCATGCCTGTAGGAGGGTGTAAGGCAATGGGTAAACGGTGAGCATGAAAGCAAACATGATCTCCATGCCAGGCATGGTGCAGCTGTTGGCAGCCAGAGTCTGTGAGCTATCTGCACCCTCCTCTGGGAAATTCAGCACTGTCTTTGGTCATAAGATGGTATGTCATGGTTATGGGACCTTGGTTCCAATTACCTCTTGGGAGTCAGAAAATATTGCTACAGTTTCAGTGAAATCCTACCTCACTTCAGTATATTCTCTGAGGGGAAAAAAATCCCAAAATGCATCCCAAAATTGAAGGTGTCATTTACTTTGTGTAGCCGCCACAGTGAGCTGGGGGAGACCCGCACACTGTGTAAGCCCAGCATCAAGAAAGTCTCAAACCTCCTGTTTTTCTAATCAACTAAACATGTGAACTGCTGCAAAGATCTCCTAGAAGCTAAATGAAAAACAGAAGGTACAAGAACAGTTTGTGACTGCCATAACAACCAGCTCACTCCTAGACGAGCATTCCAGATTTATTATCTCCACTGTGCTGTGAGTGTATCCCACATAGATGTGTATCTTTAATCTTAATGTACATGGATCACGTGGAATCAGATCCAGCAAAGAAATTTCTGACAAGCTGGAAACCTCAAGGTCCTCTATTTTGTCAGTCTCTTTCCATTGCCTGTCAGGGCCACCAATTCAAGTGCTTGAGGAGCCCTTGCTGCCCAAGTAGCCCAGGCAGCTGCACAACAAGACAGGTCTATCTTGGTTTCCATGGATGGTCACACCTCACTGCTTCAAGAGCCCCTGGGGAGAGATACTCTGTTGCCTGACTTCTGGATATAAACTTAACTCATCTGTAGGTTTATGTCCAAAGCAGGAAAGAAGGTGACTTTCCTTGCCAGCTTTCTACAAAAACTAAACCAGACTCTGTAAAACGATGACACAAGATCAAAGGGTGTGCACAATCACTGCTATCGTGCACAGTCTCTCCCCGCTTTTGTTTCACTGCTGTGATGCTGCAGTGTTGGGGAAAAGATCCCAGGAGACATCAAACCTCTTACAACTACACATTCTGCAATGCCCTGGACTTGAGTCCCAGATGAGAAACACACCTGTAAAAAATGTTTATCAACATTTTAATCACTGAGCCACTTACTGAAAATTTTCTGACAAACCACCATAGAGCAGAGGGAATCTGTAGGGGCTGGGAGGTACCACAGGCTAGAGGACATATCTGCATTATCTGGTTGAAAAATGTGATTAAAAATGCAGCTCTAAAAGGAAACAGAGGGAAGTCACTGCCAGCAGCAGCAGTTTCAGCAGGGATCACTAGACTCCTTACTCCAGTGGACTGCTGCTTGGAAAAATAGTCTGTGTGCTGACCCTTGTGCTGCCGTGCCCTGATGGTCATCTTCTGCTTCTGCGCCCCAAATTAGGACTTGCATGTAGCATACCCTGAAAATTACATCTCTAATGAGATACTCCAAATCACTGACCACTTCCAAAAATCTTGGCAGGAAGTCTTTAGCTAACAAAAGCTCAAAGCCACTTCTATTTCAAAGGCACAATGTTTCTGCTGATTGAAGCATGAGGCTTCGCACAGCTGGTAGGAGAGAGGAACAGGCAGACTTTGAGCTGGGTGGGTGTAGGTTGCTGAAAACATTGCATTCACTGGCACAATCTAGGTGGTAAACTGAGTTCTCAATTTATGCAGAGCAATACACATTTCCAGAAACATTATCAGCAATTTTTATAGAGAAATAAATATTAACAATAGCAGAAATTCTCAGAGCTTCTTTGTTTTTGAGTGGAAATTCAGTTCAGCTGGATAATCTAGAAGGACTGCCAGCATTTGTTTGCAGTTCCTGAGAGGCAGCCACTGCCAAGCTACTGAAGAGTGCCCCAAACTGTTTAAAAAACTCAGCGTTGGACATTCCAGCAGCACTTGCTTGGCACTTACAGTGAGGTCAATGTGCTGAGGAAGCTCCAAGCACGGATACACACGCTGTGTACAAGCCAGTACTACCAAAGCAAGTCGGACATGCCCTGGCAGCATTAGCCTAGACTGTGTACCCAGCTCTCTGGCAAATCCCAGACAGCAACACGGCAGCAGAGACCACCCAACACATACACCTGCACACTTACACCGTCTCTTTCAGCACCAGTCTCTTCTCCCTCTCTGGAAGTTTATTCCCCAGTGTGTGGGTAAGGCAGGGGCCAGCCCGCCCTGCTCAGCAGTCACCCAGGGGACTCCGACAAAGGGCTTTGCTTTGCGGCTCATTTATCTACTTGATTTTTCCAAACAAAATGAAACGCAAACATTTTTAACCAACATTTTTGTTAGTTATGAGCCCTTGGTTTTGTGCATCATTTGTCAGCTTGCAAATTGGCAAGAATGCCCTCAAGTTCACACAAACCACTGATATCCTTTGGGTTCGCAATGTAAGCGGCAGAGACACCTTGGAAAACATGAAAAACTGCTATCAAAGTACAAAGCCGGGACCTGCTACTTGATGAGCACAGACCAATTTCCTATGCAAAGCCTGGGCTCTCCAGAGCATAACAGGAAGCTGCACCGGGCTTGATCAGGGTGGTGATGCACAGAAACACTTGTTTCTTGAAGTTGCATCTCAATTTGTAAAAGAAGTTATCAGTGAGGTGGAGAATGCAGGAGTAAGAAAATATTAAATGCAACACAGTTTCTAATTAAGCAAGGATTATCCATTCCGCACACCGAGCAAGGCACCACTCATCCAAAAAAGGTAACACATTACAGTTCAGTATTAACATAAACCAAGGGGAATAATTGAGGGTGCAGAGGCAACCCTTAACTTGGAATTTCTTAATTTGGGTTCCTAACCTGGCTCTCCCATATTCCTTTCCCAACCACCTCCCTGCATAACCTTGGCAGACAGCTGTCTCGGCACCTGAGGGAGCAGCTTCCCCAAGCCCTCAGAGCTCTGGGGGAAAGGACCTCTATACAACATGAAACTCTATACAATGTTCAAGTGACAATCTACAGAACTGAAGGTGTTCTGCACTTGCACAACCCCAGTTATCTTCTTGAAGTCAGTATAAAGATCTTTGATCAGGCTGATTTATCCCTTAGTGGATACAAAATATCAAACTTACCAAATGTAGGAACACATTTTTCTTGAATATTATATTTACTGTAAAATTTACTCTGTTTCTTATGGTAAGTCAGCAAGGGAAATGTTAAACAGAAAATGTGATGAAAATATTCAAAAGATCATTGTTTTAATTTCTTTTACATGACTGGGAAACCAGCACAGGAACTAGCTTTAGTTTTCTTTTACTAGATGAGTCCAGTATTTATTGCTGGTTTAGAGACAATAAATTTTTTCTATGTAACTAGAAATTTAAAATATTAATGACACTGCTCCATAAACTTCCTTTTGTCACAACATTGCAGAGTTCTTTGTATTAAAAATATTGTTCACATTTGATAGTCCCTAAAAATTCTTTTTATATACTTTTAAATAACCCCATTGCATAGGAATTGTATGGGGGGATATATGTGTGTGTATATATATATACACACACACACATATATATATATATATATATATACATATATATATATATATAAAATATAGTTAGGTTCTGACTGGAAAACTGTTCATGAAAACCATTACATCACATAAAACTAAGTAGTATCAGTTATTCTTTGCAGTATCTTTACAAAAATAATTTAGCAGTGCTTTGACTGCCACTCTATTACAGCTCACAAAAATAACGGCACTGTAAAAACAGTAAATTATTTTCGCCGTGTTCAAATGAACTACAAAACTTTTAACCCAGAGAATGGCACTACTTCTAGGCAAAGTCATATTTAAAGAATGATTTATACTATTTTGTTACTTCAAGGCAAACGATCTCTACTACACACAAATGGTTTGCAAGGAAATGCTACTGTTGGATCCTGCACAATCCCCAGAACGTAGGCTTTGAAATATTTTCAGAGCTAAATGAAAGATCTCATTCAACAATTGAGATTCTGTGGAAATCAGTAGTAAAACTTCAGTTGACTTTAGGATTTCAGGATCAGGCCCTGGCTGTTTCAGCTTTGTAACGTCACTAAAAGCATATGCCACTGTATTTTTTCAATAACTAGTGTAAATCTGATAGCATATTGTGTATTCTTTGCTTCCAATTGCATCGCATTTATTTGCAAAACATTCAAGTAACAACATACCTTATAAGTGTTGAGTGTTAAATCAAAAAGCCAAATAAAATAAATGAAAATATGGAAGTTTACAGCCATAGTGAAACCATTTAATAGGATGGATTAACCCAATTTTATTTTTGAGCCCTTCAAACAATGAATAGTCTTGTAAGATATAATTGCCACTGGATGACATAACCACAAAAAAGGATAACATACTTTGGACAGTCTGGCAGGTTTGGAAGATTATCTTTTCTAATGTAAACCTCCGGACAAATCTCAGCAATGGTAAATCTAATAAACTTTACTAATACCTTTAACTCTTTCTTGCGCTTTTGCTTGACTTTATATGTTTTGAAAGATTCCACGTATTTCTTCAAAATGTATTCTTAATTTTACAATCCCTGTATAACTTTCAGGGTTTAATTTACCATTAATTACCATAATGCATGCTCCCCATCTCAAATTGTTAGAAAATAACAGGCAGTTCCAAGTGAACTTAAGTAGCACAGACATTCAAGCAAGCAGGTAAACAACCTGCTCTTGAAACAGCGCTGAAACGGCATGTACATTTGAACATCTCTATTAACTGCAACTCCTCTGAATTCTCTCAGTAATTTGCATATGTGGCTAAGGATAATTTTACAGCAATCCATGCTGAAGTGGTCAACTTCTCTGCAAAACCTGCCTCGCTCAGAGTTAATCAATATTAGCATTAGAAGTGTCCACTTACAGTTAAAACTGATTATACTACCAGAGACTGGTATAAAAACATTATCTACAAAGCTCTTTACACATACAATAGACACAAAGACATCGACAGAGCGGGTTTTTATGTCCGTGTAGTGATGTATTTGTAACATTCCAGGAAAAGAGACACAGTGTTTCAGTAACGCTTACCTTGCCCTCTGCACATCCAGCTGGCTCGTCCACCTCCTCCTCCTGTGTTTTCTGCTTTCCACAAGTAGAACTAAGCAAAAGATTAATAAAAGGAGTTTTGCAAAATAAGGCATCTTGCTGGAAATGGGAGCCGGGCACTCTGCACTCCAGTGACCTCCTGCAGTACAAGTCCCCCCGGGCTTAAACATTGAATCAACTCTAATTCCGGCGTCGCGCGTTGGTCGGCGATCAGTGGCAGAAACGCTGCGTTTCCCGACGTGATGCTTTCGACAGGCTTTCAGGGGCTTCGCACTCAGAGCTTCTCCCTCATGACTGCTTAATGATTGGCCATTACTCACCAAGTTTACCTCATAAACATTTCCACTGGGTCCTAAAGGATACTCCCTAAAGCCATTATATAAAGACCCGCAATTCTGCATGTGGCTTTTTGCTCAATCCCCTAATCTCAGTGCTATCCTCCTGCCAGACTGTAAAGCCAGGCTGTTCCTTTTCATTACGCATTTCCCGTTTTTTCATCCTTTGTATGGCATCTCTTTCAACTGGAGAACACCTATGCCACATTTCAGACATGTATCTCATTGTAAAAGGCATGTATTTTGATGCGTTTATAGCAGTCGAGGGTTTATTTTCTGATTTAGTCTGGTTCTTCACGCCATTGAACATAGAATATAAGGTATTTCCTCTGAAAATGCTGACTTTGTTTACTTTTAACTTTTAAAGGAAAATTAAAACAGTGACTCCCAATCTATACATGCAACTGACTTTACATAAAACAAGTAGCCATTAATGTTTTGTTTTTTTAAATGGGTATTTTGCATAATCAGGCATCTGAACTCCTATCAAAAAAGATTTAAATGAAAATTTTAAAGTTATAGAGTAGTTACTTCTTTAATCACAAGGAAGAGGCTGTTTACAAAAAAATATTGGGGGCTTATATCCTCGCAGCCCAGTGGCAAGACAATGCTGACTGTCCCTCTGTCAGTCAGAAGGGGGAGGGGAGTTGTGTATTGTGGTTTTCTTTCTTTTTTTTTTGTATTTCTAAAGAAACAAAAAAATAGATAAAAAATATTAATAATTAACAACAGATTGTTCTATGGCAGAATGTGTAAGTAACTGCTGAACAAATGACATACTTTTGTCTTACTTTGACATACTTTTGAACTTCTAAAAAAACCTACTTTTTCATCCTTGTTCCATTGCACCTGCAAACAAGGTTATCAACAGTGCACAGAAATGCTAAAAAAGAAGTAAGATTTTGGGTCTTTTAATTTTCCACATGCCCCTCAGACACACAATGGGCTTGCTTTATTTTAGAAATGGTTATAGCTACTTTAATCTAATATATGCTATAATTAATAAAAACTAGTAAATTGTAGGTAGCTTGATAAATACTTCCTGAGAAACAGGACGAGAATCTCACTTAAGTCAGTACTATCATGTTTGGCAGCAACAAAATGAGAGCTAGCTAAATTTCCTTGTCTTTGAAACAAACACGTTGAACAATAATTTGAACAATAATACCAGAGGAAAACTATCCCACCCATTGCTTTCTTCTGCTTCACTCCAATATTTTAACAGTTACAGACAAAACCTCTCAAAACCCTTTAAAATTATAGGTCTACTGCTTGTATATCCATTTTCACAGTATTCATTAATATTACCAGTGACTTTTTAAATACACTTAAACTAAGAAAGTCTCTGGGTCCAATGTAGATTTTAGGTTAAAAAGAAAAAAAACAAAACCACTACCCCCCCTCTCAAAATAAGCAAAATAAAACTCAACTAACCAAAGTAAAAAAAAACTAAACAAAACCCAACCAAACAAACCCAAAAAACACCAAAGAAACACCAAACAAAAACAAAAAAACCCCAACCAAACAAAAAAAAAAAAACCAAAACCAAATCAACAAACAAAAACCAAATAAAAACCAAAACAGGCCAAGCAATAAACTAAATGCCATGTGATATTTGAAACATATCCAAAGAGTGGCTTGAAACTTTATTATTAGTAGGATTGTAATAAATACTTCTCTTAAGCATGTTCAGATATATGAGAGTTTAAGTATAATAAGGTTTAAATTTTCTTTAGTAAATAAAACCACATACAAAACATTCAGTTCAACACATTATGTATATTTCTGGTATAATGAAAAGACAATAGCTCTGGGTAAATAATTATATTACATATTTATAACTATTGCAAGAATAGACATGTTTTGTAGTATTGTCAAATTTAAAAACAAGATATACAATTGAAAATACTAGAAGAGGACATTCAAATCTTTCAAAAGATTATCCAATCTTTCTTCCAAAAAAATAAAAATCAAAATAATGCAAGTAGTTTTCTGGCCCCTTCTTTCCTCCTGTTCTCCTTCCCCCCTTCCACACACACGAAGCAGCTCCACAATTTGTATGTCTTCCCCCTCCAGAAATGTGTCAGGGTAAATAAAAGTGGTTACGAAAGAGTTCACTGAACACAAACACATAGTAGTGTTTCATTTTATAACTCCTTCTCCAATTTAAAATCTTATACTAACTTAGATGGGTGATTAATTGCATTTATGTTTCATAAAAAATTAATTAACCATTTAAAAATTGTCTTTTTCTAGTTTATAAATTACCCAAATTTAGGCCCATCCCACATGCCTTAATGTTACTATTCCACTGCACTGTTTCTCTAGTGGGCACTCAATTAACACATGTCCCACTTTGCTTTTCTTACAAGTAATGTATCTGCAGGTACGTTAACAACATTCGTAAGGACTTAAGCATAAATACAAAAAGTAGCCTTTGTAAACAGTTCTCATGTCATACCCAACACAGAATGTTCAGTGAAGCACTCAGGTCCCTGCTGTCAGGACAAACAACCTTACAACTCAAATATATACTCGTTAGCCAAACATATTCTGCGAAATATAAGAGCTGCCAACGCGAAGGTCAGAAGGACAATCAGAACAGTTGATCCAGTGTGGTTCGTGTTGACCCTCGGCTGCTGCGCCCGGTTGAAGTCAGCGGAGGACGGAGCCCGTCTCTGACTCTGCTGCTGGGCACGGCGCTGCCGGGGACTCATGGATGTGTTAGTGGACACAGCTGGAGTGCGCTCCTGGCCGGCCACTGCACTGCTGTTTGGAGCTTCAGACTAAAAAGGAAACATGGAAAGTCGTGAGAGAAGACATTGCATAAGATTAGCAAGAAACAAAATCACAAGGATTAAAACGTACTCTTCAGGTTGCTGTTAATACTTGAAAGCCTGATAACACATGTCACTAATAATTACAAGATTGTTATAGTTGTCACTTTTGTCCACACACTATCTGAGAAGTATATTTCAAGCTGCAAACCAGCAGTTCCATGGACCAGAAAAGGCTGAAGAAAGACTGTTAAACAGTATTTGTCTTAAAGAGATTTCAAATATCTTTGTCTAGGATTTCTTTAACTCTTTGTTGTTCAAGAAATCTTTAATAATCCTCCAGATAGTTAAGTCTCTGAGCATTTGTAATGTCACCTACAGTGAGGGGGAAATGAGCTGGAGAGGCCAAGAAAGGAAGAAGAGAAGTCCAGAGAACTGTAATTAAGCAGTGCTGCACTGCTTCCTGTGGACAGCTGGGTCCAGAAGTCTGTTCTCACCAACACCATTGGAAACACAAAACAAAAATCATCCCAAACACAAACGACCTATGTGAGCCCAGCAGGAGTTCCCAAGCACTGCACGTGTGCAGGCACTTACCTATTGCCCTCTACTGGGCAAACATCGGTCTGACATTACAAGAACTAAAAAAATAAACTTCGGCAACTGATGTTCATTTTTCCAGTTTGTAAGATTGAAACTATGATCTCTGATCTTCCACAGAACTCATCCTGCTTGCAATACTAAAAGGCTCAAATTTCCAACGTTTTAGTATTAAAAATAATACAGTACAGTCATTAGAAATAAACATTATGACAAGGTTCAATTTAAAAGCGTTTAAAAAAAAAGCTGCTCTGACAGAAAATTGGAGGTTTGTTTTTTTTTTAAGTCTTATTTTCAGTTCTCAGAACAGTTTGCTATTGTTTCTAACTTAAAGCAACTTGCAGCTATTTTCCAGAGTTAGCTTTCTCCCCTTTTCCTTCTAAAAGATTGATTATCATCAGGGCAGGTAAAACTAGAATTCTGGACGTTTTATATTTGCTTCCAAACAAAAGCTTTGTAACGGATACAATATCCATAACCTTAAGCACTGTTTCAGCCAGACACTATATCCATAAAAGACACCCTTTCCCCATGGCCAGAGAGGGAATGCCCCCAACTGTGTATCAGGTTTGAGGATCCAGAACACACACAGGAAGCAGCGCTTAGTCTCTTGACTCTTTGGCCACGTGTTCTGCACGTGGGAGAAGAATTCTCCCACATTTACAACTAGTCAGCGATTTGACCAGCCCGGGAAGAAACTTTCCCATCCTCATTCATTTCTATTTTCCCACTGTTTATCATCAGCAAGGAAGAACTGATGTAGTAACTCTCCACCTTTGACAACTTGCCCGTTTACACTGGTTTCTTGCCTAAGTAAGCAAGCAGCTTGGCTAGCTTCAAAGAGAAGTGTTTTTCAAAGATACATTTTATCAGCAGAGGCATCAAGGATACCATGAGCAACCTGCCATGACTCCCACTACACTGCAGAAGAAAGTAATTCTGCTTCATTTTGAACTCACTTGAAAGCTCCTCATGCCAAGGAAAATAAAGACTAAGAGAAGCCAAGTCTTTGAAAAACTAAGTTCCTAGATTCATCAACACTCCCATCTTCCAGAAGGGGAGAGGGGGAGGAGTGAATTCAGGACCCAAGAACTGCCAATTCAGCAGGCAAAATGCTTTCCTCTTCAAATAGTTTTAAAGAAATAAAAAGGAAAAAAAAAAGTCTAGAAATATTCCTGATCCTTCATATTAGTAACAAAACTAAGTAGCACTGGCTGTCACAACAAGTCCTCCCAACACTGCAAATTTTAAATTTAAAATTGAAACAGAAAGGTCCTCTTCTGATAAAACCAGGTGCCATACACTGATATGAACAGATCTGTGATTCAAGAGAAACCTCACTGACAATTTCAAAGCTTTAAATGACTTTTCTTTAGGAAATTGTAGATGGATCATGGCAGCAGCAGACCAAGTGCTTCACCCAAAGCTCAGCTAATGCACTACCTTGGGATTCCCAGCATAATCAGTGACATGTAGAACTAAGATAAGAAAGGAGTGATCATTACCTGATACAAATTTGGCACCTGAAGCTACAGTATCTTAAATAATACATACACGTATCTCCACATAAAGATTTTTTTTTTGAAGACTTAATTGTTAAGAATCCCAAAAGTGGCAGATGGGCGGTATTATAAATTTTTTAAAATATCACAATCCTCTTGTTTTCAACATAATGGCAAGTCTTCAAATTCTCCTTAAGCAAAAACTTCAAGATTTTTAGAGTAACACGACACCTTGCATGACACAATTTCCATTAAATATTAAGTCATTTTCTGCCAAACCACACTGGAAATGTTGTGGATGAGGGCTCAGTAGACTAAACCCAGAAATATTTAGTAAGAGCTACATCTTTAGGACTTTACTTTTACAGCCATTTAATACAGACTTGTGCCATGTTACTTATTATTTGAAGCTTCTGAAACTGTTATGACTAGTAGAAAAATTTGCTCTAAGGACATTTAAGTTTGATGAATAAGGCTATTTCAGTAAAATGTACTTATATTAGAATTAACAAGAAGTTATATCATCTAACATAATGCAGCTAAGAAAATTTACATTATGTTCAGTCTACTGAAGAATGGCAACATTCACTGCACCCTTTACACCTCCAGGCCATTATTTTAAAACTTTTTATCAGAAAGGTATAAGTATTAAATCATCTTAGAAGGGATGTTTTTAAAATATAACAAACTCTAGGAATTGAGAGCCATATAAATCCTCTGGGTTACTGACGCCTCTTTCAGTCACATTCATGATTTTGAGAGAGACACAGAAATAAAAGGAGGGAAGGAGAGATGGAATATTTGTCTTCCAACTGAAGAAAAGATGAAATTTGACACAGCACAGCTGAGTGGCTAATATGAAAAATGTCCTTTATTTAATGATGATGACTTAATCTGGACCCGAGTCCAACCTCAGTATCTATAATATATTTTCAAAACCATTATTTTGCTCAGATGTGGAAGGATGTCATCTTCTTAATACTAAGGGCGATTACTTTTATCAAGTCAACTTTCAGCAGTCCCTTGCTTGCAATTTGAATACTCAAACAAAATGTACCATTACTCTGCCCTGAGTACACATCAACAGCTACTACAAATTTAAAAAAATAAAGAAATATATATATTGTCAGAAGTGTTCTCTGCACTGGCTTCAGAGTCCTCACAAGTTTTATGCTGCATAATGCTTTAAGTAGCTGTTTCTTATTAATGCCTAAAGACTGTTCTTTGCAGCTCTGTATCCTTTTACACAAGTTGCTGTGGCAGCATTTTCCAGAGCCTTCACAGCAGCGTTATTCCTTTTCTTGTTCTCATTCTGTTGTACTCATTGGACTCGGCGATCCTTGAAGGTCCCTTCCAACTCAGAATATTCTGCGATTCTGTGATTTGACTTGTACCCGCAAACCTCAATAATATTGTTGTGACAAGTTTTCCTGGGAAGCAGCTGTCATTGGCGTGAGGATCAACCCCTTCCCACTTTTTTTCTTCATTCAAAGGTAAGCCATTCAAAGACTTGATAAACACTCTCTAATCAAATGGGTGCACAAAATCATAACAGCCAATATGTAACAATTTATCCAGAAAAAAAGGAAAAATTAGTTTTGATGTTACCACATCTAACACAACTTAGTAAGGTAGAATTAGGTCCTTACACAACAGGAACTAACCTTATAAACTTATTTTTACACATTCAAGAAGCCCAGTCAAGTGGAAAGGATCTGAGGTTTGCATGGATACTCTTTCACACCTAGTAGCAGATCAAGCCCCACAGTTCCCTATTTTGAGAAGATTTTTATTAACTTTTGCATGAATAAGAAAAAAAAAATAGTAAGCTCAAATTCCTTAAGATAGTCTTTCCTGTTACACATTTCTTTTTTCCACTGTGTGACTGTTTTCATTCCCAAACTGCTCCAGATAACTCCTAAGACTCAAAATGTGACAGCTCAGAAACATAGCTGTTGCTTCAAATTAAAACTAACAATCATGAATGAAACAGTCTGATACCTTAAAACATGAACCCACATATTTACAGCTAACCACATGTATAAATGTTTTTAAACACATTTATACATTTAAAGGTCTCATTTCCCATAGGACTGTTCTGCTGAAAATTAAGGTAATCATTACTTATTAAACCAGCATAATCGATTAAAACAATTTTCTTTAAAATGGGATTAGTCAAAAAAAGTCTCTTTTTCCTCAAGAAAGTGCCAGCAATGCCTTTGTGTGTCAGCTAGTTCTACTATATTAGCCAGGATTTGTAATAAGAAGAATAAAATACAATGGTTTTAAATCCTGAACAATCTGGAAAAATCCTTATTGTGGGAGGGAAAAAGTATGCTATTAGCATGTTTATATTTCTACATAGCTTGAAAATATGTTGCAAACCTGCAACAGATGGTCTGATGTTATTTGACATAGGTTTTTTAGGTTTTTTAACCAATCTGCAGCCCCGTCCTCTCTCTAAAAAGGCAGCTTAGCTGGGATTTGCCTGCAATTTATCAGTGAATTTAGATTGCATTTGCCACAGTCATAACAGCAGCTGCCTTGGCCCACCACCAAACCTCGGTCACTTCCGAAACCATTATGTAAGCCCTACACCTAACAGTATTAAGACTGAAGTGTCATACTTCAAATGTTAAGAATATTTTAGACTTACTGAAGAGGTTATAAAAAACAGGAAGACAATCTCAATTAATATTTAAAAGCTATAGGTTATCACTGAAACATTTTTTTGCCTCTGGCTAAGAATTCTATCAAAAAAACCTGTGCTACGTTATGCAGATGGTAAATTGCAGTACTTCAGTACCACAGTATTTTAATGAACAGTTAACCCATACATTAAAGGAACTACTGAAACTTCTTTGCTAAAAGAACATTACTTATTGCTTTTAAGAGAAGGAAGCGAAAGCAAAGGTGGCTATTTCTAAAAGTGATTCAGCATATTCTTTGCTGAAGTTTACACAAAGATTTTATATAAAAGTATGCAGAAGTTCTACAGAAATGTATGAACTACATACTCTTAATTAAGACGTTCAGGCTATGCCCAGTAAAGCTCAAAGATGGACCATACCGTTGCACTTGTTGGATCCTGGGATGCTCTCACTGCACCTTCCTGCTGGGGCTCACGTGAGGCGGCAGAGTGGTTCAGTCCTGATGTGTTTGAGGGTCCAGCATCAGACTTCCTGGATGAATTGACTTCTGCCTACAAGAAGTACATATGTCCATTTCAGAGACAAGATCAAAATTGCTCCAAAAAGATCTGGCTTATTCTGGAATGTGTATTTTAATGTGAGAGAATATGAGGCTACCCGAAATGTAATAATCAGGTATGCCAACTGCCTTTCAATCACACCCCAACAGGTTCAAGACATTTTCATTCTTTAGAAATAAGACTCTAAATGTGCAAATATCAGTAAAAGCAATTTTAAGTTTTTTTGCACATCACAGATCTGACATTCAAAAAAATGCACAGATGTATAGAGGGAAAAAAAGAACAGATTCTTTATAAGATCCGGGATATTATGCCAGAAATAACACCCTCTTTAAAAATTTCTGTTTTGCATGTCCTTAAGACAATGCTGATTATGTTGCTGCAAGTGAACTAATACTGCCTGTTTCTCTGCAGGACTAACGAGCCTGTGGTGAATGCTAATTTAATGTGGCTATGCTGGTTCTAGTACGAAGTTGCCTCACAGCCAAAGTGGGCATATCTGCATGACACTACACTAGGGTCAGGCATGCATACCAGTCTCCAGTATTTAAATTTCAACACAAACAGAGTAAAAGAAAAATTACAAGTCCTTATAATACTGCTTTCATACATGTTTATAAAACGTTTATCAGGCATTATTTGCCAGAATTTAGGTTTCATGCTTTGGGAAATTTGAGACAAGAGACCAGTAGGGACATGTAGAAGAACATGAAAACCAGTATATGCCTGCAATAATCTCTTGGGAATGGAAAAGGACACAGCACCATAGTGCTGATTGAAATTCCTGTATGCCAAAAAGAGTCATGACCGGATTAATTTTTAATCAGTAAGCAAGTCACCTCCCAAGTCATGTATCTACATCCAAATTTATTATAAAGTTGACAATTCCAAATCCAGTAACTCTTCAAATGCAGATGTAAGTAGTAGTGGTAGCAGCAGTAAGAAATAAAAACAGTGTATTAGAAACCAACCAGTTATGGTGATAACAAACTGATAAGATCACAATACAATATTCTTTCATGATACTATTTTGTGTGAGGAAATGAAATTCCCTATTTCTTGATGTGTATTATCTCATGAGAATCCAAAAAAAGTCACTGAAACAATATGAAGGTGAATTTAAGATTTAAAAATACTTACAACCTGACAACACTTCTCTCCCTTTGCACTTGACTGTTATGAACTCTAATATTAGACAGGGTAAGTTGTGGCTCAAATAATATGGATCATCCAAAAAGCAACACAGAACTACGAATAATTTAGACTGGAATGGACCTAGAGATGTCACCTGGTCCAATTCTCACTAGAGTCACGTCCAGTCAAGTTTTGAGCATCTCCAAAGCTGGAAATTCCGCAGCCTCTCTGGGTACCCTGCTCCAGCATTGGACAACCCTCAGGGTGAGTTTTATTTTCCTATATCAAATTGTAAGTTCTTCCCTCAAAGGGACTCTGTGACCACTGCTTTTCATAATTCTGCTTTTTCCAAGATGAGTTTATTTCCACTTTACTGATAATCTCTATAAAGCACACACACTACAAAATATGCATTTGATTTACTTTAGTTTATGAAAATACTAAGTCTACTATCTAGGCTGAAGTCAGACTAACATTCAAAAAAATGACACTTGAAAGTTCCCAAATCTGAAATATCTCTTTTGTCACCCTGTCTCTCTTTACTCCAGCCCTTACCTCTACTTCCAGAAAAGCTTGAAGGAACACAGACATCAAGGAATGATGACAAACATATTTAAATGTTATAATGAGGCTGAGTGGAGAATTAATTTTACTGTGATAGCAACGTGTAGGCAAAACATTTGTTTTACAGTGATGCTATTAGTGCTATTAATCATCTACCTTTCCTGGTTTTTTGTTTGTTTGTTTGTTTTCTTTTTTAATGCAAAATGGAATTTATGGTATATAGCACTTAAAATGTACAAAACTATTTGCTAGTCAGTACAAAGCTGATAAAAAATGTAATTTTCTACTAAAGCAGAGAGGAACAAAGGTGGCGGCTCACTGAAGAAGAAAACTGTAATGAGCAAATGTGTTGGGGTTTTTTTTTTCCCTCCTGAATTTCACATTCCTATCTCAATACCACACTGGGCTTTTAAAAAAAGTTACCATTTTGCTTAAAGCTGGTATGAAACATCTTCTCATAACACCAGACTCCTCCAGAAAAAGTTAGGAAACCTCTTCTTCAAGGACAAAGCTAATGCAGAGGTTGCTAGTATGTTTGCCAATAGAGAGCCTCCCTCAAATTATACACTTAATCAGCATTCTGATATTAAATCTTATCCCATAAATTGACATGGAATGTATTCAAATGATTAAAACCCTCTGTATTCCCTGCTAGTGATTCATACCATTAACTTACTACAAACACATCAAGTGAATACTTCAGCCTAACATCAAACAAACAATAGGAAAGTCAAGCGAAACAGAGAAGTAGGGAGCTTAAAAAACCCAATCCCTAAAATTTGATTGGAAAAGGGAGGAAATGTGCAACCAGAGGACAGAACTGATTTATCTTGTAAGAAAAGCTGAAATGGATTGTAAAAGGCTTGAGGCTTTTTGTTCATTTTTCCCTTGATAAGTGCTTGTTCTTAAAAGGTGGTGTCAAGCATATGGATACATGGAAAGCATCAATATTCTTTAAAGACTGATGTCCCTAAGTCTTTCATTTTGAAACTGAAGATATGAAATGTAAGTAAAAAGTTCTTCCATTAAAAAAAAATGAAAAAAGAAAAAAGAAAAAAGAAAAAAAGAAAAAAGAAAAAAGAAAAAAGAAAAAAGAAAAAAAAGAAAAAAGAAAAGGCTTTGATAATTCTAGAATTTCTTTGATGAAGATTAGGAGTTCTTAAGTAAAAATCAATTCTACATTTTTAACCCTTATATATTGTAAAAAAGCCAGGAACAGGCAGTCCACTGCTTCTCCAAGTGGCTCAACTTAAAACTCTCTCCCTAAACTAAAACTGTCTCCTCATCTTTGTAAAATATTTGGAGATGTTTTTATCACAGGTGTTATTACACACAGATCTAACCATGCCAACAAGATGGCATAGGAATACGCAGGTCCTGCAAAATTGGCAGTAATGCTCAGTAGAAGGCAATCTTTAATTTCATAGTACACAAAAAAAGTAAAAGTAGTTCTAAGGAGAGTGTTAGGAGAACACTGTTGATAAAAGGGGACATTTGAGCATCCCTAACCTTAGTGAGGACGTGTTCTGCACCAATGCCACACTGTCATCATGTATTTCACTGTAGTTCCCTGCCATCATGCACAGAAGTCTTCCTTAGTGGTTGATTTACGAGTTTAGTGGAAAACCCAGTGAGAAACAGCACTGTGCATGCAAGACATGCAATTCTCTAAGGAATGTATTTGTCTAAACAAACCTTGCTTTCACTGAAACACAAGCTAGAGAACACATTTTTCGGTCACAGCAACTTCCATACCAGAGTTCAATTTTCAGTATCTTCAGATAGTAGCAGAGTAGTTCAAAAGAATTTGCAATCATTTTTCAGTAGTAATATGTTTTATTCCTTCCATAAGCCAAAAGGAGGGGAAAAAAATCACAAAGGAAAAAAATTTAGGTTAGCTTTGCCCAAATTTTCCTAACACTTTTCTGATAAGATTAATTCTGGAGAATTTAACAAATTTATTAGTGTCTGAAAATGTGGACTTAAAAGCAACATAGTTAAGCAGTTTTTACCACAGTGCTCACTACTAAAATTAAAACTGATCAATCAGTGCTTGAGATGCACAATTCATTAATTGGCAAATTGCAAGAGATCCACTTTTATTCTCTTTCAGACTGTACTAAAAAAAGAAGCTTCTACATAGCAACTGATGAAGGTTTCTGCGATTTACACGTTTTTCCTCAGTATTTTTTTTTACTTCTTTACAAGAGAGATAAACATTTAAACAGTGACTTCACCTTGAAGCTAATTTGTCTGGCAAGTTCTTTAGCCTCCTTGTCCGCCTGGCTTGACACGCTTCTGGACTTCAGTGGTAAGAGGGCTGTCTTCATAGATGTGCCACACATTTCACAACAGAAGTCTTGTGACCTGGCCACAAATGACACAGCTCAGAACAGCATGTTCTCATAATGTTCTTGTGTGCTTGTTTAAACAAACTGCTTGCAAAACAATCCATAGGAAGACAAGTGGTGACAAGACCAGTAGCTTAGAAGTACCTACCCCCTGCCTCAAAATACTGTCTTGTAAAAATATTTTGAGAATTATCTACACTACAAACACATGTAATTTAGGAAAGTATTAACTGACTTACCTACAACTATTATTTATACTTTATTAGTAATTTCTTACAATTTAAAAACCTATTTATACCTATAGCAAGTTAAAATTATAAAGATCTAACTATTATTATAAATACTACGTCAGACCCAGGAACTTGCAGCTCAAATCCAAGAATTTCAGGTTCTGTGACAGCATTTCCTTCCTTCTCTCACACACATGATTTGTCTATAGGGCACACTGCAGGCTGCTCTCCAAACCAGTGGGAAACCACAAACTTGATAGCACAGTATCAAGGCCAACCCACTAACCCTACCTCTGAGCAGTTTATCAGCTTTGACTCAGTGCTATGCTAACAGAAAAGCTGCAGCTTTCAATAACTATCAGTAAAGGTGCAATAAACTCACATCTGCAAAATAACGTACTAGTTACCACTTGGAACTCAGTAACTTTGTTTATAAGGTAGGGATATGGCCTTCCAGGTACCTTCTCCTTCCCAGATGGGAAAAAAGAGAAAGAACAAAAAAAACCCCATAGGTATAAGATCATGTAAGGATAATCCTGTGTAGCTGAGGTTGGGATGGTCCTCTGGAGATAACATTGAGTTATCTGAGCAACTCTCCTTGCTCAGAGTAAGGTCAAGTAGAGCTTGTTGCTTACATCTGTTTCCAGTCACACTTTTAACATCCCCAGTGAGAGAAGACTCCACCTCTCCAGGCAACCTGTGCTAGTGCTTTGGCCACCTTCACAATAAAGATTGTCAAGATGGCATTCAGACTGATTTTTGTGGGTTTAGTTCGTGCCTATTGCCTCTTGTCCTATTACTGGATGTCACTGAGGAGACCCTGGCTCTTCTTTACACCTTCCTTTCAAATATTAGGACACATGGACATGATCCCTGGAACCTTCTCTTCTCCAGCCTGAACATAACCAGCTCTTCTAGTCTCTCCTTGTACGAAATATTTCCAGGCCCTCAATCACCTTTGTGCCACTGTACAGGATTCACTCCAGAAAGTCCTTCTTTCTTGTACCCTGACCTGGTCACAGCCCTGACCTGGACCCAGGACTCTCAGTGCCTCATCAGTGCTGAGTACAGAGGAAGGATCACCTCCCTTAACCTGGTGGCAATGCTCTTCCTCATACAACCCAAGATACCACTACTCAGGATACCATTGTGCCCTTCTTTGCTGCACGGGCACGCTGCTGCCTCATGATCAGTCACGTGTCCACCAGGACCTCCAGGTCCTCCCCCTTCCAAGCTCTTTTCCAGCTAGTCAGCTGATGTTATTCCTCCCCAGGGGCAGGACTCTGCTCTTCTTTGTTGAACTTGATGACATTCCTCCAGCCACAGTGTCCTCCAGTGGCAGCACAACCTTCTGGTGTGCCAGCTACTCCTCCCAGTTTTTTATCACCTGCCAACTTGCTGAGGGTGCACTTTGTCCCAGCATCCAGGTTATTAATGACACTGAATAGCACTGGGCCCAGTATTGACCCCTGGAGTACACCAGCCTCCAGCTGGATTTCATGTTGCTTATCACAATCCTTTGAGCCAGGCAGCTCAGCCAGTTCTTAATCCACCTTACTGTCCTCACTTACTTAGGCTGTACCTCAGGAGTGAGGACGGTAAGGGAGAGAATGCCAAAAGCCATGCTGAAGTCCCCATAAACAATATCCACTGCTCTCCCTTTCTCCACTAAGATAATTATTTCATCACAGTCACAAATCTAATCTAAAATTAATTTTCTGAAGATCATTCAGAAGCAGTTGCTTCAGAATTTTGGAAAACTTTCATTATTATCATTTACTTAAGCACAATGATACATCATTATATTGGTTTTCTCCCCCCCTTAGACTTACTATCAATTCCATCATACTTCTTTTCCCTCTGTGCTGCAATTACTGCTGTATCACAGTGTTAATTACAGCTCCAAGCCTGTATTTCAGTCAAGCCTCTAATATGACCACACAGTGCTTGAAGGAACACAGCCCTCTCATTGTATTTTGTCTGACTAAGTTTCAAGTTTGCACAATATTCAGAGAAAAAAACCCATTACATGTACAAGGCATTGAACTTTTCTTATATTTGGAATAAATGCAAAAGAATAGACTGAAGTGGCTTACTTTCTACTCAGTAAGTTACCCTAAAAGTGAGTGCATATAAAGGTATCTATAGTAACAAACTTAGTGCTTACTTCTTTGCAAGAGCTTTTCTTTCTTCTGGTGTGTAATCTAGAGATCCTATTGCTCCTTCACCTTTGGTTGGCATAAATCCAATAATGGCCAGTAAAGCTGTTCTTACTAAAACGGGAAAACACAGTTAAAAACAAGGTGGCAGAAACAACTGTTATGTCATCTCATACTAAACTCAGAAAAGTTGCAGTCCCGACTGCAAAACTTCATTTTGTCCAAAGGAGCAGCCTGATTTTCATACAAGCAGCACAGGGGGGTTTTTGTTACACTGCAAAGCTTTCTTAATTTTTTGTAATGTCACATTGTAAACAAAGGGAAGGCCATCAGCCAACACAGAAAAGACAAGTTGCCACAAAAATGTTGCATCACTAGGGTTACAGACTTTAAAAATAGGTTCTGAAGATAAAATAGTAAGGCGGAACTAACATATAAATAAGGTGTAATGTGCCAACTCTTAATTTCTGTGATAATACTTAAAAAAATAAAGGTAGAAAAGAGTCAGTTATTCTGAACTCGGACCACAATGTCTTTCCTCGTGAGTGTTCAGAACTACAGCATTAAAATTAAAAACTCCCCTCAATTAATATTCAAGCTGTTTTAGTGATTATACAAAAACAGGGCAAAGTAATAGGATTTATTTTCATAAGAACAATTATAAAAAACCCCACAAAGAATATTCTAAGTAGTCTGAAAATTCTCAATGCTTGTGCATCCAAGTAAAGAAGAGCTCACCATGGCCCCTCAGTTTTTCAACCTTTTCACCCTGCATTTATTTAATACCATCCCCAAATCTCCTACATCACTCTTTCAAGACCTTACATTTCTCAAATTCTCCCATACTTTTATGCCTCAAAATGTTTCTTTTCCCACATTCTTTGTGATATTTTTTTTCAGTTTAAAGATCAAGTTGCTTGATGGGGGGTAACATTTTCCAAATAATTGTTACTTACTGCTCCATGAAGGCTGCCATGTTTCAGGATGATGCCCTGAGATGCTTAAACAAATTTTCTTCCCCACTTCAAACCTGCCATTGGCCTGCAAAGGAAAAGGAAGGATACAATAAGATATGCTGGAAGTTAAATCTTGGGTTTTTGTACAAGCTGAAAGAATTATAATAAAAAAATTCTATATGCTAACAATAAATGATATTTATATTACTACCAACCTCACAAAATTGGCATTCAGCTTTCTGAACAAAGTATTCTGTCATCTGACTCCATTAACGCATGAAGAAAACCTTCTATAAAACTGTGCACAAAGGAGGGCCTTTGCCTCAAACTGCAGGTCTGCCTTCCTACCTCTGAGTAATGTTTCCAGCAGAAAGCAAGAGGGCCCATGGAGAGCACAGAAGGTTAGACAATCACATCAGCAATGTGATTTCTCCTGGAGAAATTTATATATTTGCACCATTTATTAGGTCCAAAGCTTCAAGCAATTACAGATTACCTTGGAAGACTTCTGGACTTAACTGACAGCATGAACTGTACTATGTCACCTTTCTTACAAAACCAATATTATGTTAAATGCCAAGAATCTCTCTCTCTCTCTGACACCTATGGTTAAACTGATGACATAAAAAAGAAAAACTAGTAAGCTAGCTTACTTACCGTCAGCAAAATAATGCTGGGTGGTTTCATGGGGTATTCAGGTGGTAGCACTATTCGCCCATGATAAATCCCTCCATCGAAATCTGAATCTGGAGGGCCTCTGACAGTAAAGTGCCATTCAAAAAGATTATCCTAAAATGCCCCCATCAACGGAAGAAGAAAAAAAAAAAGAGTTTGTCACAGAAATAGACAACTTAATGCCATTTTCTTGAACAAGGACAGGCTGAAGAAATGGTGCACAACAGTTTTATGAAGCCAAAATCAAATGGAAGGTTAAGAGAACCAACACAGCACTAAGAATAAAATATTGTATCTTTCTGGCAACTTGCTTACACAATGACTTCACTGAAACCCTCAAAATGATTATCCAAACTCCTCACTCTAGTTGTATCAATTATGACAACAGCCTTATTACCCGACAGGTGGAAAACTGAATCAGTTAAGAGAAAAATGGATCTTTGCCTCAGTAAACAATAATTTCTAGAGAACCAAGGGGATACTTACACCAAGAAAGAACATTAATAACAGCCTCCCCAAAGCCCCTTCCATGCACAGGGACTTGACTCACATTGCAGAGAACTCACACCCTCTTTTGCTTCTCCACTAACAATCCTGAAACAGCTCCTGTGCCTTACTGCAAGGGTATTTCTCTGGGGTTCTGAATTTGGCTTTGGGTATGAAAACCCGTGCTGCCCACAACTTCCCAAATATTTACAAGCAGAGCAACTCCTGTTAGGACAGGAGTCCAAATGAGGCTTGCTGTCAGCAAATGACATCTCTCAACTAATGCTGAACCTGGGTATGACAGGGTTGGGACTGCCCACTCAGTTACAACTTTTTCAAGTACACGAGGTGACTGTCAACATTTCTAGCATTTCCTTTCATCTGCCACTGTTCTCTTCCCAGCAAGTCACTGTTCTAATCCAGAAATAAGACCTTCATGTAAGTGAATATTATTATCAATAATAGCATGAATTAAACCCTACATTTCACTACAGGAAAGGGAAACACAGGGTACAGATAAAAACTAGTTGATAGTACAGTACATTTTACAGCACCTCGGAACACACATTATTATGCAAGCAAGTTAAGTGTGTTCCGCATTTCTGTGAACAGCTAAATCAAACCTCCCAGCTGAATACCAGGGAACACTGCCCTTTTAATTAATCCTATGAAATCAGAAGGGATTTCTGTTTAAGCTCCTAACCATCACTGTCCTCTCAGCCCAAAAACTTAAGTGGGTACTAGAAGGACTTCTAGAAGCTTCTGCTGAAGTGAAATCGATGCTTCTTACAATGCACCCAGAATCACACCCATTTACATTTTTCACAGGGATTTTTTTTAATGCAATAGAGCAAACCCTCCAGGATCACCAAGAGTTAGGTGTTTCAGTGAGCAACTCAGCAACTGAGCCAGATGCCACGTTTGGGTGTAAAAAGCTTAATTTAAATATTATGCATTTAACTAATCTCAGGACAGAGATGGGGGAAAAAAAACATACCCATGCTATAAAACTACTCAGGTGTGATATAAACCCATTATTGTGCGCTTTCACTAAAAACTTGGAACTACAATACCACTGAAGTGGAATTCTGCTGCTCATTTCCCACACAGGAAAAAAAAGAAAGGCCTGCTAGCATTTAAATATGTACATTCTCAATACCTATGCAGTACAAAGAGGTATATATTAATTAAGAGTATATATGAGTAACACTGCCTAACTAAAAGTTCTTGCAAACATATAGAGAAACAAACCTCCAAAGGCTGTGCATGATAATGATCTGTAGGATCCTTCAGTTCTGCAGCCTCTTTCATCAAACGTTTAACAGCTGAAAAAAAAAAAAGTATAAGACATGGAAATTAAGAAAGTAAATTAATATGCATTGCATAAAAAAATACATAAACATTTCACTCTTTTCCACTAACTAATCTTTTCCAGTATATACCAGCTTCTTCACCAGAGTTCACAGTTCGAGACACAATATAAACTACTCATGATGAATACACCTCAAATGAGTTATACAAGCATAAAGTTATGAAAAATATGTTGCATGGTCACAGAGTTTCTCAACAGAGAACTAAACATTGGGATTAAAGTAGTTTTGTATTAATAATTGCACCAAAGAAATGAGGAAAAACATACGTGTTGTTGACAAGAATTTCAGACCACAAGATGTACAAGGCTAACAACCTCAATATTTTATGATAAAGGACATCATGTGAATCTTTAAACAACTGCTGAAAAGCTTTATCCTGACACCTACCACAACAGTCACATGACTACACCCTTAGCTGTTCAAAAGGAGGTCACAGTAAGATTTGAGAGAAACCAACACATCAACAGTAAGAGGAGATGAAGTTTTATACTAGATTAGAAAATGCATATGCCTGGCCAGAAAAAAATTTACGCAGGGCCTTTGCAGTTTGAAACTGCTACTGAGTGTGGACAGATAGGTATTTTTCTATCCTAAATTCGGGATAGTCATTAGTAATCCTCTCTAATCTTCTACTTCAGAGATGTCAGCATCATCTGTATCTTCCGCATCTCCTTTTCCTGGAACTTTAGTAAGTTCCATCACATCACTTGTCCTGGTGCCTAATGTGCATCATATGTTAATGCCTAATAAAAAACTCAGCCAAACTGAAGAGCAGACTGAACATAAGAACTGCAGACAAGAAATTCAAGGATGCCACCTCATGAATAAGGTTAGGTAGCAAGTTCTTACTCCCTACTACACACAGGAAAAAGTGCAAATACCAGTTACCTCTTTAATCAACGACATAGCCTGCCTGACAACTAAAGACCACTTCCTTTCTGTGCTCTACCCTGGTGGGGAGGAGTATTGGGGGGAACAAAAGTAAAACTTCTGCGTTGAGATAAGAACAATTTAATAAATGAAATAAAGTAAAATATAATAATACTAATGATAATAACAAAATTCATTATAATTATGGTAATGAAAAAGAGAGAGAGAGAAATAAAATCCCAGGAAGACAAGGGATGCTCACCACCCATTAACCAATGGCCAGCACATCCCCAGCAGCAATTGGCCTCTCCCAGCTCACATACTGGGCATGACGTTCTGTGGTATGGACAGTTTGGGTCAGCTCTTCTGCCCCTGCTCCCTGACTTCTTGTGCCCGTCTTCACTGGCAGAGCACAAGAGACAGAAAAGCCTTTGACTTTGGGTAAGCACCACTTAGCCACAACCAAAACACCAGTGTGTTATCAATATTATTCTCATACTAAATCCAAAAAACAGCACTGAACCAGCTACTAGAAAAAAAAAATTAAATCTATCCCAGTCGAAAATGGCACGTTTGGTCTGGCAGTTCCTTTGACTTCTGCTACAAAACAAATGGAAATGCCATTTGCCAAGAAACAGGCCAGCTGCTTTCCATCCTCAGGGTCTCAGATATACCCCTTCTCAAGACCCTAAATATCTGCTTTACACCTTCACAGTTTCAAGTCCACTCTTTTGCAAGATCCACAAACCTCCTGTACTCATATAAAGTTTAACAACTATATAAAAAAAAGAATGCTTTTAATTAGTCTCATCTTGCTTTCTTCTCACCCTCAGAAACAATCAACCTTTAGCCTTCATTTCCCCCAGGGCAGCAGGAAGTACAACACTCCTCTTGTATTTACAATTCAAAGCAACTGTTCAGTCAACACAGAGGGAGATAAAACTTACCAAATGTTAGGTGCCTGTTGAACACGATAAGATCAAACAATGTCTTCAGTCTTAATAAATTTTTAACATCTTTTTATTTTTAAACAATCATCCTTATTTCATACACGGAAGGTACTATGCAGCTCAGTAGCTACTGGCTATTTCCTATCAACCCTGTTTTATTAACAAAGAACAGACACATGCTTGTTGGCAAGGAATACTTGTACAAAGTACGGAGTGGAGAAAGAAGTATAGTTTGTAGGAAAAGCAGCAAATGTATTGAAGATGACAGCTAAGAGGATCACAATCTCGGCATTGTTATGTTCCCTATAAGTCCAAGATCCCAAAGCACTGGGCAACAAATGCAGGACACACATGCCACGCCTCCCTCCATGTGCTCTCCTCCAGCCTCCAGCGCTCTCCCTAATCAAATTCTCGATGAGGTGGTCTGCTGAACACAAAACCAACCTTGCCCACAACAAAATAAAAAAGCACTGTTGTTTGTGGGCTCTGTGTGAGGCACTGTAAGTAGCTGTTCATAATTTTTCAAGCGCCTGTGCTAATACCTGCTCAGACGCCTGGTAACAGCCTACGTGAAAGAGAGAGACTGTCAGTACAGAAACAGTGACTACAAGATTTGGTGTCTGATCTTGCAGCAGGCTAAGGGTCACAGCTCTCGGGGGAAAAAAAAAAGTAAAGAGATTATTCCAAGTAGCTGTCTTATAAATTTCAGAAAATAGGGATGTTCCTGAAGCATGAAGAGGATGAAGTCTGTGCTTTAGTCAGCTGAGCTTTAATATTGACGCGAGAGGTTTATCAACCATATGGCAGCAGGCTGATATACATTGACTAATCCATTTTGAAATCTTAAGACAGAAAATAGCTTGCCCTTTTACAAGTGCCAAAAATACACACAAAAATATGAAGAAACAGCTTACAAGGCTTTGCCTTATTGTAGCAACACAAAGAAGCCTGAAGTGCAGAGTGTGAAATTTCTTCCCTTCCATAATTAATGGCCTTTTGGGGAAGAAATAAAACAGGAAATTCAAGTTCATAGGCAGTGTGAGAAGACGGGGTCAGGTGAATGTCCCCATAGCTTCTTGCCCTTATAAAGGGTACCTTACAGGAGCCAGCAGCAGCTTGGCCATGCCCAGACCTGCAGAGGCCATGGGCTGTACCTATGGCAAACCAAGACCTGCCAGAGCACCAGCTGTGCTGCCTCTCCTCGACAGAGACACTGTGTGCAGGGGAACAACTTGCTTTGTCTTGTGGAGAGTTACCATCTTTTAGGTATCTTGGGATGAACTCATATAGCCATAGAAACCAGGATAAGGAAGAAGATGAACACACTGCCTAGGATCAATCAGCAGCAGGACAAAGCTGTGCAGCAATATTGCACTTTATGTGGTCTGCTTGAAAGCACACAAAATGCACGTCACTAGAGAGCCATTCACCAGTCTGGTCTAGCACACCCACCCACAGAAGAGGGATCCATATATAACCACAGATGAACTTCAATTCCTGACATAGCTCTGCAGCAGATTTTGGCTTAAAAATGGAGATCAATAAAAGCACAAGTTTATTTTAATAAAATTTTCCTACACAAAATTTGTTTTCCTCTATGATATTTCAGCTAAAGCCTACTAGAATCATTAAAACAACTTATACTAAAATGGTAAGTAGTATTTGCCCTCTTTAAAACCGCTGAGCAGACAAAAGTCACCATTTGGAAACAGTTTGCTCAAGTTCAAAAGCAGATTTCAAGAGGAGAAGCCTCTCGTACAGGTACAAAATTACTACTTTTTCCACTGTGCCTCAAGATAGCACATTCCAAATCCCTAAAGCGGACCTAAAGGTTAGCAGCTTGGGTTTTCCTCTATTCAAGTCAAGGAAACAACAACAGGCACAAGGACAGCTACTAGTTCCAAAGCCTTAGAGGGCTCAGGTATCAAAATAATCCCTTTAGTCCACAGATGACACAACCACTTGAAACAGCAAATTTGGTGGGTTTTTTCGTGTATTTTAGTGCATTTACATTAATTGAAACCATCTTAATGTTAGAATACTCTACATTCATTTTCCTATGGAACAGCACGGGTGCTGAAAATCAATTCCAGTAAAGGTAGCTTTCTCGTGAAAATAAGGGACACTAGTAAAGAACATTTCTAAATTAAGCCACAAATATTTGTCCCCTCCACTTAGATCTCAGGTGCTCATCACACAACACACCAGCACTGTTTCCAGTGACGTGGCAAACCACAACTAGTGAGCGTGTTTGTGTGGCCTTGTAAATTCACATATGCCACACATCCAGCCCTAAAATAAAAATATACCTTCCTGGTATTTTAAACTCATAGAAGGTCACTATTTCCTTAGTGATCCTTTTTATCTCTCAGTTATGCAACCTGGGTGTGAGGGTAAGGGACATAATTTAGCAATGGATACATCATCCACATGAGGCACGTTTGTAAACACGCCTGTCATTGACATACGTATGGTACAAGTCATCATAGCATTCAGTTTCTCCCCACCTTCCATGCTCCCATACAGGACAGTATGATTAAGGAATAAAGCCACTATTCGAAGCTGACAATACCTATTTCTTAAAACCAGATACGGGGGAAGCAAGGGCAAGAGAGTGACTGACACACAAACCCAACTGGACTTTACAAGCTGTGGAAGAGGTTTTGCTCCAGCAGCGTCAGCCCTCCAGCCTTGCAAGCAGCTCCCAGGGGTGGAAGCCTGAGTACAGCTGGTCAGGGGCCACTGATCCAACACAGCCATACAGGAGGGACACGACAGGAGGGACATTCCCTTTCCCGGGAAGCAAAGCCTTCCCTTCCAGCGCTATTTCTCCTGCCATCGCCCACATCTCTTGAGGCAACCCTCTCACTTCAAGGATTCAAAAGAACGCCTAGGAGTTGTAGGCATGGATTTTAACATGGATACACGTCAAGTCAAATATGTGAACACACATACAAACACACACACACAAGTAAATACAGCCTGTACAGCAACACTTCAACTGACGCCACACAGGCCAAGTGACCCTTGGCAATCCGTCCCCTCACAGGCACCTGCTCGGACAGGAGGTGATGCCAGGCGAGCAGGGCACACACACTTTGAGGGTTCAAAGGTACGTTTCCAGGAACCAGCAAAAAAATGCGTGGGCACACACAGACCGGGCAGCCGGGGCATTTTGAACCGAATGAAGCTCGGAGGGCGGCTTCAGCGCCATCGCACTGCGAAGGAGAGCAGACCCGGCCGGCCTCCGCCTGAACGCCGCCGCCTCCCCGGCGCAGCGGACCCACCACCGCGGCCTGGCCGCGACCCCCGTCCCTCCTCCCCGCCAGGGCCTCGGCCCCGGCTGCGGCCCCCGAGCCCGCCGCGACCCGGCCGCATCGGCCCGGGCAGGCCGTCAGGCACGGCCGCCGCCCCCGCCCGGCCCCGCCGCCTACCCGGGCTCTTGAGGTTGTACCGGGCCTCCATGGCACCGGCACCGCTCGCTGCCTCCGCGGCGGCTCCGGCGGCCGAGGCAGGAGGAAGGCCGGGCCCGGCCCAGCCCGCCTCGCCCCGGGAAACTCCCCTGACGTGGCAGCGGCGGCGACAGCCCCGCCGGGACCGCGGGGGGAGGCACCTGCCGGCCGGCACCGCCCCGGGCCCGGCCCCGGAACTGCGGCCGGCGGGGACGGGGCGCGGCGGGACCCGCGGCGCGGTCCGGCTGTGGGGGCTGCGGGAGGGAAAATGCCCCTCCTGCGTGCCCGGCTCGTCTCAGCCCCCACCCACAGAGGGGATGGCGTGAGGTGCTCGGGACTTGTGATTCGAAAACCATGGGTTTGAAAACGGGGAGTTTAGAAAAGGGGCTTCCAAGACCGCACAGACCCAACCTCCGCCCAGAAGGCTTAACCGTACTGTAGGACTTGGTAGCGTCTTGTTTGTTGGTTTTCAGGATCGTAAATGACTGAAACGGTGTCATACGCCAGTGATTGTTAGTTTAGGCAAGAATTATCAGCAGGAGCGTATACCTGATTGCCACCTTTTTCATGCCACAGTGCCAGAGGGATATTTGTTTGCATTTACAACTTGATTTCTCTGTCACCTGGTTACAGGCACCTCAGCTTGGATAGCACTTTTAAGAATTTATAGCTAAGAAAATATCTAAAGTGGTCAGAATATCAGCGGTCTCAGTTTCCCTTTGATTCAGTACAAGCTGTAAATAAGAAACCTGTCTAAGCTCTTACATGCTTGTTTTCAATAGCATAAACTTGAAATTCACATTAGCTCATTTCATTTATGAAATGAATTGTCCTTAATTTATCTATGTTACTTTTATATTCTTCATAAGCATCTTAAATTTATTTTTTTTATATATCTATGTAGTTTTCCTCTTTCCCTCTGTGATTGAACAGAATGGAAAAGAGTTGTAAACAAAAACATTTGAGCAGGCACATTTTTTTCACATCCTTATGTACTCAGCATTTCAAAAGAAGGCGTTACTCTTCCCTTTCCTGTTCTGTTGCACAGTGATTTAAGTAAAGAAACTTTACTCCACCTTAACAACCAGCAAAATTTTTGAAGGGCAAAATGATTGTCCTTTTTAAGGCCAAAGCACTGTGAATAATAAAAAGCATCAATAACGTTTAGCATCATTAATGTGTAGCAGAAGGGAAGGGATGATGTCAGACACTGGGGTTCCCTCCAGGGTACGTTTAATGGCCAACAGTTCCTTATGACATCTCAGCATTTCTAGCTAATGATGGCTGATCTGACCATTCCAGGTGATGAGCTGCAGGCACTGGGTGTCATGTTCACAGACTATTTTGGTCGTTCCTGGCAGATATGTCCCATCTTTCCTTGTTTCCCAGAACCATCTTGATGTGCGGCGGGAGAAGGGCTCTGGGTCCATCTGTCACTAAATCATGCCCTTCCCTAAAGCAGGAGAGTGGTATTTTGCATTCAGGAATCTGGATTTCCCTGTAGAAAGTTCTGGGATCCATTTTGGTAGAAGATAATTTTTGAAGTGGTTTTATAACGTGAAAAATATAAGGTGATAGTTGTTATGAAATTCTTAAGGGCACTGTGGAGTTCAGCTTTGCCTTCTGGGCTCTGGCCTTTGACCCTGCCTGCCCTTACAGTGTCATTTTATATACTTCAAGGAGGAAGCACCTGCAGTTAACATGAAACTTGGGCTTTTAACTGAAAAGGATATATAGTCGCTGTAACTGCATGACAGCTAACCAATATTGAAAATAAGCTGAATAGACTTAAAGCCACAGAAATTCACTGGGAGGAGGTGCACATTTTCCCCGTTTAAGTAAGCTACAGTGTGGCCTGGCTGGTAGCTGGGGGAATCGCCATGAGATGTTGTGCAGAGCCAGCAGTACAAGTCTGCTTTCATTCTCAGATGTACTGTTAGTTAAAAGTCAGAGCTGCAGGACGTGATAGCTGCCAGATGAAGCTGCTGATTCCTGTGAGGTAGTTGGCATATGGGTAGAGATCTGGGGATTAATTCCCAGCCCCACATGTCAGCAGCTGCTTGGGACAGACGAAGAGCAGGCACTGCAGAGCTCTTGCACAGTCAGTGTTGCCAGTCAAGAAGCCTCCCCCCTCTTCCTGCCTCTGGTGAAAAATGCCCTTTGGATTTGTGTTTTCATCTGCCTTTTGTTTAGACTTTTGCAGGAAGAAGCCATTTTGTGCTAGAACTTGTGGGGTTTTAAAACCGAATGCCAAATATAGTAGCAAAATTGCAGTCAAATCCTACATGCTGGCAGCACTTCATGTAGCTTGTGTATCCTGTCATATGATCTAACTTGGTGAAAAAATAAACATGCTCAGCTGAAGCACATAGAAACTGAAAGTTTGCGTGAACACTGCTGCAACAAAGATTTTATTATTTAATACTGCCCTGAATCCTTGCAGAAAGATTTTCTACAACTTCATCAAATTGGTCGCAGCACAGCAAGAATCATCAGTTTCAATAACTCACAATATTAAAAATGGTGTGGTTTTATTAAATGCTTTACACTGAAGTAAGGCTTCAGTTTGACAGAAAATAAATCACTAATAATTTCTAAATTTTTAAATTTTCCGTTTTTCGAGAAGATGGCTTTACTAACGTTTCTATTTACTTTTCTGTAGTTATCTTTGGATGAAAACTCTGATAGACCCACTTAACTTCAGAGCAAAGGAGCATACAGGCCCCTGTGTTGCAAAAAAAATTCAAAATTAATGATAATCATAAGGTTTGATGAAATGCATAATTCTTCAATTGCAGCCATTTCCACTGTGAAAGAAAGGCCAAATCATTTGGGCAGAATTCCTCTGAACACTTGCAGAATATGGATATACATTACTGAGCTGATTTCCTGAGGCTTACTTTATACCTAATGGAGAGAACTAGGAGCTTAAACACTAAAGTTCATGTCGTCTGGAACAGATGTTAGCTGTATCTCCAACAAATCATGCTTTAAAAGTGCCTGGACTTTTCAGTTAGCTGCAAATGGAGCTTAAGCTAAGTCATCTTGTTCTAGACCACTCTATTTAGATATGTATAGCTGCATCTGATATATATAGCTCTCTATATCTGAAAGAAATATATCCTGCATTTCCCCTCAGTTTAGAAGCCTCTTATTTTAACAGTAAGAGTCTTGATGAACTGACTTTAGAGGTCCAAGAAGAGAGCTCAGCCAGTAGGAATGGGAATTACAAAGGTCAGCATGTGGAGTTGAGGGGATGGACACTAAGAAGAGGGAGTTACTCTCAAAACCTCCCCTTTCTCTGGGAGGCAGGACACCTGTGTGACACAGGGTTTCAGTATTTGCACAAGGGTCTGATGCATCGGTGTATATTCTTGCAGATCTCAGGAATTATGCTAGTTAATGTGACACAGCATTTATTTATTTGTCTGTGCAGGTCATATATAATTGTATGAAGTAAGGTACATTTCAACTGTGCCTCCTATGTTTAGTGATTACCTAACATCAGTTCAGAGTAGGGTTTGTATGCTTTGTAGGCTGTCTCATAAACTCAGCTACAAATTATTTATTCTAGAGAAGATTTGAGATCACAAAAGCTTATGATAATACAGTAGTTTTTTGTACAAAGCATTCACACCCTGCTTTTACCAATTCACAAAATGTAGCATGGTTTGCCTAATTTGTAATGCTACCCTTTCAGTACATACAGTTGGCTGGAAAATTAAACTCTAATGGAATTAGGGAATCTAATATTAATATGCCTATATTGTCAGTAGGAACAGATATGACTCACTTGGAAGAGAAATCATTACTGTGCTCATCGGTGACTAATACAGTCTCAGCTTTTCAAATCCTTTATGTGAATTCAAACCTTGTATGTCTGGATTCAACAAGTGCACCTCCTCCTCACTGATAAAGACAAGCATGGCATTGTGTACCCAGTGCCCTGTAGCAATTGCACAGATGCATGGTGCTTCTCAGGAAAGCAATTACTGTCTGTTCTTCAAGCTTAGTTCTAAGGCAATCATCTCACAAAACGGGCGGCTTTGCCAGCTGCCATTCTAATTAACATTATTTCAGAAATGGAAGAAAGAGAATGCGGAAAGAAGTTCCTGGATTGCTTTAACTGCGCAAGCAAGCAAGTGCCCGATCTAGACCATTGGTGCAGAATTGGTGTGCACTTATGCAAGATGTTCCGCAATGTGAGGTCAAAATAAAGGTACGCATTTTTCACCTTTTTTTTTTCCTCCCTGAGGAACAGGAAGAGTCACACTGGTCACTTTACTAACAGCCCTCTGGCATCATTGCTGTAATAGTTCAGATAGCTTCCTGGTTCAGAAGACATGTGCAAAGGCTCAAGTTAAAGCTGAAGCTGCTGTCCAAGTGACAGCTGTTTCTGACTCTGAGCTTCCCTGATCTAGTTACTCTATCTTTAGCAGCTATAGATAATAGCAGAAATTTTCTCTGGTGCATACTCTTTACTATGCAAAAAGCAGAGTATGCTAGATAGTGGGAGAGCAGTTGCAAACTGCTCAGATTAAAAATATAATCTCCTATATTAGGAGAAAAGGCCAGGAACAACCTTTGACTTATTCAACCAGTTTTTCACAATCCTTTCTCTGCAGAGCTTCAGGCCCTAGATTTTCTTTTTGTCACTTTTTCCTTAAGTGAGTTGCTTCCTATGCCTCTTGACTTTAACTTACTCCCATAAGCTTCCTTCTGGGAAGGGAGCACCTGTCCTCATCAGGCAGAGGGAAAGCAGTCAGGGTCACATCTGTTGCACTGCCATCAAGCAGTCTTTCCACTCCATCCATTCAAAAAATGTTACTTACTACTTTAATGGGAACTTGCATGTTTCTGCTTACATACAGCTGCTTGCATACAGCTCCTACTGACTCAGCAATAGCAATAAAGGACTGGTGATCAGGCTCTTAAATTAAAGCTCCTCAAAAAGTGTTTACCAGTTGGTGTAAGGATGATTAAAGCTTAATGTGTCATTAACCAAGATATATTGAGGTAACAGCTGTCTTCACCAGCCAGTAGGTATCTGGAACACCCAGGAGTTTCTGAAGTGGTTAGTGGAAAACTACGGCTTGATTCAATTGCACACACATAAACATCAGATGGCATATGAGGTATCCTAAGGTATGCCAGATATCCATACGGAGCAGAAAGGTATGATATGGGGTACTGATGTGGATCTGAACAAAGCAACAGCACAAGGTCTGGTGAAATGCTTAGAGCACCTTCAATGGCACGAGCGACCCATGAGGGCACCAGGACTAAAGCCCTACCTAATCAGAGCAGTCAAGAGAGCCCAGACAGTGGCTCTGCTGATGGAACATGCCTTCCCCCTGGCAAATTGCATTGCTCTTTGGGCTCCAGCTGACTGTATTGAGCTGATGGCAAGTCACCTCCCTGTGCAGTTTCAGCTACTTGGGCTCCACAGCCCAGCCCTGGTAGGGCTCAGCCCCTTAGCCCTGGCTCAGCACACTCACTAACACTAACACTATACTCCATGAAAAAGAGCTGCACAGCACAACCAGGCAAGATAAGGCAGAACCAGAGATAGAGGTAGGGCTGTTGAGATGAGGTCCAGGGGAAAAACAATTATGTGAAAAGGCATGAAATTCTGGAAGGAAAAAGCAGAGAGTCAGACGATAGCAGTTCGGTGACACTTGGGCTGGGGAAGATTCATCTGGTATCTTACAGGGGGAGGTGAGCATTTTAATGGCTTGCTAGTCATAGCTACCTGTATTAACCAATAAATTATTACTTTACACTCTTAAATTGTCTGTATCCCATTGCAGGCTTTTTTTTTCTCCTGGCTGAAAAGGTGTCTAGCAAAGTGACTCACAGAGGTACAGACTGGCAGGGGGTACAGGCTGCAGAGGAATTTTGTTATTCTGAAAGAGAAATAACAAAAGCTGCAAACATGTAAAATATCTATTCAGATTAGAGGTTTATAGCTTGGATTTTGTGGGGGCTATTAATAGTAGCAATATAAAAAGAAAAGATAAGAAAGTAACAAAATTCTGCCATACTGAGGAACTTTTATGAATGCACTCACTTCATAGAAGTGGGAAGCTTTCATGGGAGAGGGTGGACTGAGTAAAGCAGGAAAGGCATTTATAATCTGTCAAGAGAAAACTAAATTTAAAGCCAATACTGAAGTTTCTGCGTAATGGACTTTATGAAGAATGCAGAATTTGGAATGACTGCTGCTTTACAGATAGAAAATGCAGAACTGAAATATGAAATTACTGAAGGAACAGAACTGGAAGGAGTGCTGAGCAAGGGCAACAGGCCTGGTGGGAGTGAGTTGATTTGTGTGCCCCTGCTGCAAAGCTTGCATTCAGCACCTAGGATGTGAGACCAAGACAGCACGATGAATGGCACACTGACAGTCTGAGGAAGTTCAAGCAGCTGCAAACCAGTATTGAAAGAGAAACAATTTGCGGATCAGACCATTTGGCTCACCAGAGGATAATTCACTCTTGGAAAGGGGCATTGCAAAGAAGAAGAGTATGGTTCTACCTCTCAGCGCAGAGTTTAGACAAAGACGTTGGCCCCTGTGACCTTTTGATCTGGCTCTGCTGGGTTTCCCAGAAGGCACACCCCTGCTCTCTCTGTGTACTGCTTTGCAAAACGAGTTGAGATAGATTACCATTTCCACAGCCCAGATGGCTCTGGTTTGTATTAAAAGTAGCCCCCAAAACTGATGCGGATGTGCATGAACAACAGGGGAAAATTCAATCAACAGCTGACTTAGCCTAGGAACAAATTTGGAATTGTATCACTGGTATCAAGTCCCTTGAATGATACCATGCAAAGTGGATGGTGGGGCTTCTAGAAGCTCCATGAGGCTGCTGAAAGATCTTAACTTTATTGCTAGGGCATCCACCACATCATCCAGTTATGCAGTTTTATCAGCAGCATTAGAGGAACCCCAGCTGCAGAAGAGTGATTCCAGCACCAGGTGTGAAGGAGTTTGAAAGCATTACTGGCTCCCAAAGTGTTGGATGATTGTTTTATCTGGCTAACAGAAAGCTGAGGAACAGCTAGGGCAGTGTTTATCAAGGAAGCATGCACAAGGTATGAGGTGTGGGATTTGTGTGGAAAGGAGTAAGGAGGCAGCCCAGTTCTGAACACCAAGAACATAAATTTGCGGTGATGCATGGATTGAACTGGCTGAGTGGACACCTACCTGACACCTAAGGCAAACACCTAAATGCAAACATGAGTTTATCTGGGTCAGAAACAGTGCTGAAGAGAAAGTGAGTTAAGACTATAGGTATTCCGTGATGCTAGCACTCTCAATGAATGGGCACACTCACCACAACTTACACCCATTTTCACTGACAAGCTGAGGTTCTGCTTGGACGTAGTCAGGCTGTTTGCTCTCCTTGCACTGAGCAGAGGCTCCAGAACATTGCTGCTCTCTTGCTTTAGAATTAATTTCCACTTTCAAGTGGAAGTGAGTGTGTTCCTGTGGTTTATACTTGTATTTGTACTAACAAGTACTTCTTAGTTCAGCACAGTTCAGGGTGGCTTTTTGCACTGAGCAGAGATTAGAACCTATACGAAGAGTAAATCCTGCTAAATAGGAAAGGCAGCTTTGATACTGTCCTGTGACTCCCTGCCAAGGCACCACTACATGGGCCTTTGAGGGCCATAGGTGGAACTGAGCTCACCCAGACCACCTCCACATGGTTGCATCCAGTTGTGATAAGCCCATTATTTTTCCTTGGTCTACATTTTGTGAAAGGCAGCTTGAACACACTGACACGTTCTGGCCTACACACTAAGTGACTCTACTTTTTTCTTGTCTCTCACATGTGCACTCATCTATGAGGTGTTTATTCCCAACCCTTCTCAATTTAGGCTAATGCATGTTTAGTTGTTGGCTTGATTTTGGTTTTGTATTTTTTAAGAAAGGACATCAGTGTAGGTTTGTTTTTTTCCCTGGTATTCAGCAATTCTGAAATAAATAATCCTTCCTTCTTGTAGCAGGTCCAGATATTATTAAGGAAAATAATTCAGTGGAGTATCTCCTCTGACTAGTCTCATGAAAATCTCTTATCAAAAATATGTTAGTTTAGTCCAAGAGATTGTAATAGACTGCTGCACTAGATTTTTTTTTTCCTTGGCATATTTATCTATATTAATCTTTTCTTTTAAAATATGTTCTGGAGATGATTAAGATTGCCAGTATAACTTGAATACGAACATGTATTTTATGGTGTGCATACACACCAGGAATACAGAGATAAGCTGAATCTTTTTAAGGATGTTAATAGCATGTAATGGATTTTATATGGTTTAGGTATTTTTCTACTCGGCATTTTTTCAGTGGCTTTTTGGTCAAGACCTAGCCTGTAGTTCATAATGCTTATTAGCCAAAGAGAATAGGCTGGCAGGAACCAAGAAGACAGGGTATCAGACCTGTTTATAATGAAACATGAAATATGGAGATAGCAAACTGAGAAAGGTAACACAGAAAATATCAGGGAGAAAACAAATTAAAATAAACAGTCTGCTAGAGTATTTTTAAAATGTAGCTATTTGAAGATATGTGCATGAGCTAATGTGCAAATATTAATACAGTGAGCAGTCAAGTGGGACGTCAACCATATGCCACTGTATCAGAGGAGCCCAAAAAAACTTCCCTACGAAGCTTATTTCTCATTTTCCACACAGCTGAAACAGGTGAAATTGATGTGTTTATCCTTAATTGAATCAATTCCCATGTGGCTATTGATAAATATTTAGAATCTGAATAAGAAATTTTGGTGTTAATGATCTGTCTACCAAACAGGACAGAGATAAAGCAGTAGCATGATGTAATTGTGTCTTGCACATCATTCAGTACAAAAATGGAAACCCCTCAATGTTCAATTTAAGAAAAAAATACTCAGCAATGAATACTGCAAATGACAGGGACAGCAAATATGTTGTTTAAGCAAACAGTCGCTACTGTATACGATGTTTAGGGTTGTTTTCTTTAATTCTTCAACTTAATCTGATGATGCATATAAAAATGGAGGGAGTTGATAGCTTCTTTAAATTTTCTTTTAAAAATCACTGCAGTGCTTTCAAAGAATGAACTCCCTTAGTATAAAACTATCAGGAGTGCAATTTCACATGCAAGAAAACCCAGAATCTTTGTTTTAATGAGAAAAAAAATTGTTCTATCACAAAACATGAGATCTCAAATGATCAATTCGAATTATGTTTTATCAGAGTAGTTTCTTCCTGTCAATTACACTTCCATGACAATGCACAGCACGTCTGTAATGACAGATTTTTAGAAACACATTCCAGCACTGTAACATTTTAAATACCCACATTCTAGTGCATGCTGAAGGATGCGTTTTAACTCTTCACAGAATAAATTACATACTCTGGGCTGCTGCCTCTTAAATTATAGAGATTTCCTCAATTATAACAAGTTGTTTGAACCAAAGCATTATAGTTATTCAGCTCTTGACTTTAAAATGTCTATGGGATACTAAATTGGTCTGTGTTTATTATAAAACAGTGCTTTTAAAGAGACATGGTTAGCTCAATAATGGTCCCTACCATCTCTAGGCAACTCCAATGATATGTAAAAAATGGGGACTCGTGGATCAGATATTTTAGAAATACTGGACTATTTGGGAAGTAATTACTTCTTGCACAACTTCTAATTTTAGAAAAGGTATCTCAACACTACCTTGTCAGAAGTGGGTCTTGCAGCATATGGGACATTTCATTCCTTTAAAATAAAAACTAGAATCTCAATAAAATTTAAAAGAAAAAACAAGAGTTTTAAAATAATATGTTAATTTTCTTAAAATAGTATGTTAATTTTCTTAAAAATAAAAGAACCTTGCATGCCTTACTCAGTGCTCAATCGCTTCAGCTAGAATGTGAAAATCTGAGGTACTAATTAGAAAATTACTCAGAAGTGAAACACGTGAGTTATTACCTAACCTGAACATACCAAAGTTAAATAGTAAAACTAATGCATTTTTAGCATTCAATTTTATAATAATATTTGAAACATAAGTAATCTGATAAAAATTATGCTTACTCTGTTAATATCCAATTCGAAATTTTACACATTAGCTAACATCACCTTCACTAAATTATGCAACATAATCTATTCCAGATTCTAGAAGGGACTATAAGAGCTAACTTCACTCTCTTAAATAAGTTGATAATCTGTAATACAAGGGTATGCATGACTATAGAGAACTCAGACCAAATATATGGAAGCTACATTCAGTTATGACTCATACCATAGCCATTATGATGAGATACTTTGTTTACACAGAGGAGAAAAAAAAGAGTCTGGCCCCGCCTGGTAGGTGTTTTTAGTCCCACACAGTCACTTATACCTGAAGGAATGAAGGGAGAGGACAGAGACTATGACCAAGTGGTAGATCTCAACAAATTGAAAGACAAATGCATGGCCAGAAATTATGGCAGCCTTTCAACCAAAGTCCTGTAGACTGGAAAGCCGACAAAAGGTGGCTCTTACGCACCGTTGCTTTGGTGAACTCTGAGAACAGCTTTGCATTACTTTAACTGAAGGGCTGGCCCTCAACTAAGCCGACGGGTGGTAACAGTACCAAAAGGAATTTGAACACTGTAGTTTTGAAAAATTATGATTTCTCTACAGCTGCTGTCACTACCCTTCACACTGGCACCAGGACCAGTACTTTTCACTATTATCAATGTTTCTTACCTTCCTGAGCACCTAGAACTGCATTACTTACCAAGTGAGTCTTGATGGAGCT
>JAWWES010000115.1:78421255-78554673 GCA_035583135.1 Lophotriccus pileatus | reverse complement strand
TTTCACTATTATCAATGTTTCTTACCTTCCTGAGCACCTAGAACTGCATTACTTACCAAGTGAGTCTTGATGGAGCTACTGACTAGCATCTTTTTCTAAGAACTCCACATATATTTAATAGACTCATCCAAAAAGAGCCAATTTATTCCTAAAAAGCAAAGCCATGTGAATCAGGTAGCAGTAAAAGGTTTGGAAACTACTGGTCTCCCTTTTGGCCGATGTCTGTTTGTGAGAGCTTTTGCATTCATGCAACTGGCTCTCCCAAACTGTGTATTCAGTATGATATTAGAGCTTCCAGGTGCGCCCACAGAGCACACAGCAACTCTGTATCTGCATCCAAACAACTTAGCCTTGCCTACCACAGGTTAAACCCTTCCTTGTTCAACAGAAGCCAGCAAACTGGAGGCTCCTAACTCACCGACAGACATGCAGCATTATGCCTCACCTTGGCTAAGACAAAAACCCAAATTCAACCTTCCCCCATCTCCAGAGCTACCTCGGCTGGTGGCAGATTAGCTATGGAAGAGGTTCATCTCACGTTACCTGTTTGTGGTGTACAGAAAGCTGCCTCCATTCAGGTCAAGTTCTTCCCACTCCCAAGAGCTGCCAACACCACCACCACCACTGGACTGTGCATGCAATTGGTTTGTAGTGGGACTGGTAAAAGAAAAGAGTTGCTCTTCTGACTAGAAACTATAGTTTTGTATCACTAATTAAACAAAAACACTGGATAATGAACTTGGAAAGCAAGTGTTACTTCTTTTTATATTTGAGAGTGCTCTGCTGTCCTGGGCAATCCTGTGGTAAATCTGTCCATACTCATATTAAAAGTAGTGATGTACGCTGATTACTACAGCAGATAGATTGTCCAGTCCTCATTTTAATGGTCTCTTCTTGATTTCAATTACAGATGGACCCCTGTTAGAGGGAATCAGAACCCAGTGCTCACATCTTTATGACTTCTTATCAGTACATCAGAATGTGGAAATACATACAGAGTCTTCACTGCGCCAACTGTACATGTGCAGGCTCTCAAGACAAACTTAGCAAGTAACTTCAACTTACAAATACAACACACTTCTCTGAAGCCTTATAAAAATACCAGTGCAACATAGAGCCATTTTACAAAACAATTGTCTTTATAGAAAGGTATTTTAGTGGTATATGCTGAGGTAAATAATAAAAACAGACCCAAGAGAGGGCATGACCAGTGTTATGGAGAACTCCAGATGAAATTTGGCCGAAAGCCTGTTTTATAAAAGCTAGTATTTACCTACCAGTTATGATTCCTGGTAAGGTGCTTATTGCTGTAATACTTCAAAATTATTCTTCAGTTTACAAATTGAAAAATATATGAAATTAGATCTGTATGAATGTTAGGTATTAGCTGTCACAAATTTTAAAAGGCATTGTACCAAGTTTTCTTAATTGTTTACTAACCAATTTGATTGTTGCAGGTAAATAAACTACAGCATACATTTTACCTGACACCATGCATCAAAATCACCATAAAAACTAAGTTTATCAAAGTCCAACTCCACAGGGAAAACATGAAAAAGTGCAAATTATGTACCCAGTATTTCTGTCACAGCTGTTTTTTCTTAATATGGCATGAAAAAGGTTTACAGCATATATTAAGAAAATTCTTACAAGTGTTCACCTCAATGTTTATATACACAACATTTTGCTCAAAGTGCTCACTATATGAAAAAAACTGATTGGATAAAAATATTTAAACAGTGCTTTCTGAACGTTGAGAGAAAAGTCATATAATACATCAGTCTCATTTGTTTTCCTCTTCACTCAGTGCAATGAGATGCAGAAGTCACATCAACTTCATGAAAACTTCGCTTGCCACACTGCCAGAAAACCGCAGTTACAGGGGCATTCTTGGTGTCCCATTGGGAGTGGGTCTTTTATTTTTTTGCATGTGGCTTTGATGTTTTCGAGATCTTACTACTTTCATTCTTACTTCAAATACTTCTTGTATGGCTTTTCGGAAACAATGGAAATTGTAGTCTATTAGTCCTACAGAGACAGAAATGTTTTACATATTAATAAAGAGATTAATGCAAATTAGGTAATGAAAAAATTGCTCATATTCTACATTAAGTGAAATACCATACACTCTTACTGGAGGTCACATTCAGTGAACTGTCCAGGCATTTTTTAATATGCTAAGCAAAGGCACATTTATAAATACAAATAACTCAGTCAGCATTATAGCTTGATACTATGTCCAATATTAAAGATACTTACTAGTTTTAAGAGAAAACAAAAATAAATTCATTGGCAGATATTAAGCTTTAACTTAATAAAGGGCTTTGAAGAAGTGCTTAATACACTAGAAGAAAAATCGAAATCTTTCATGAAATATGGTGCCATGATGGAAATCTGGCTTTACAGAATAACTGTGATAAAAATAAGTAGCATCTAGTAGTCAAAGAATTTTCATTTTTTGACAATACATGAGCTTTGAAATGGATACTTCATAGAAATATTACCAAATCTCAGCCATCTATACTTCATCTTACTTCGTAATTGAAAAATAAGGCAATAGACATGCTGTTAGATTACATACCTACCTAACAGGCAGGTAACATTAGCATGTGAGTTGGCTGAACGTGATCCCACAGAAAAGCCGTAAAGCCACATTGGTAGTCAATCGGAAGACTTAGTGAGTGCTACAACTGTGTAATACCACAATAAAATTTTAGAATTTTGGTACTGAGCTCATGACCTCATTCAACATTAACGCCATAAGCTTTCTTAAACACTGCAGAATTTCTCACTTGAGTTTCCCTAACAGGAAACAAGTTTGTAAGTGGTTAAATCCCACCATATTACATTTTATGATTTTTTTCCCCAGGAATTATTTTCCCTCTCCCAGACGAAATATTATGTGGAAGTCAACAGGCACGAAAAGTTATAACAGAACTGTACTGTTATAGAATGCAAGTTGTGAAGTGTCCCAACTATGCAGACACAACAACCTGATGCAGTTTTGGACAACCCCCAGTGGGTGTTTATTGAGCGTGGTGTCTTTTCTCAGACAGAGCTGTTAGTAGGTATCTGGCAGTAACAATTATGCTTAAAACAGAAAAAAGAAGTGACCACATCCCACATTCATTTGCAATAAAAAGCCGTAAGGGTATGAAAGAGACATTTGACCGGTTCAAGTTTTATAAAAAGCTCAATGGCCTGTCAAGCAGCCCAGCAGACATGGTAGGAGTGCTGCATTCACAAACACACCAACACTGACTGGTGAATTAATATCACAAGATGGGGAACACAAGCCCAGATCACAGCTCGTTCTTCTGATGAGTTCTGATCTCAGGGCATTTCACTAAGACCGTTAACTCAGTGAACATCATGCCAGTGAGCAGACAGATCGTGAACTAAGCTTTCACTATTCACATTGACCCATCTCAGAAAGATAAGCAAGGAATTTTAAACACTTTAATTGCAAAATATGAAAGCTGCCTAGGTCCTAAACATGTGACTTTCCAAAAGCTTCCTTTCAGATATAAAAAAAGCAAGAACAGGTTTCTTTCTATCAGCCAGTTTCAATAATTTTACCATGCTTATGGCACACAACCTGTTCTAAATGTGTATGCCGGTGTCAACAGGTAAAAATCAATGTTGGCCAAGAGAAACTGAAACATTCTGCTGTGGCAGATGGAAGCTTTACTGCACTGGATGTAAATTTTCAAATTATTTCCTATCAGAAAGTTGTCAAATACATTTATGATTTCATCTTATCTTAATGCCAGCACAAATTCTTCATGCTTTTAAACATGTTATGTAAACTTTATCAGGCTGTACTTACCTTTAGTATTTATGATACAGGTAGAGAGTATTATCAGCTAATAACAACCACAGTTATTCATTTACATGCTAATAGAAGGGAAAAGCAATGCATTACTAGGAAAGGGAAAAATACCTTTTCTCTCAAAGCTTTCTTCTCTGACAAAACAAACAAGAGCGAGGAATTTTGTCACCTCTTTTAAATAAAGGACAGTTGTATTGTTCAGTTTTATGATTGCCATTGACTCTTTGTCATAAGGAGTTCCAGTGCCATCATCTTTAAGCCTAAAGAGCAATATTCAAACAAACAAACAAAAAAAGATAAGCCACCAGATGAGCTAACAAAAGTACTCCTATGTTGGTTCTTTCACCAAATACTCAAAATTTATGAAATTTTCACTTTAATCTTGCAGGGAGACTCTTCTTCAAACTACACACTTCGTAAACTAAGACAACAGAGAGATTAAATCATTTATCCAATCACACACCAAATCTTAGATCTGTGGCTAGAATCAGATTGTTTGATTTCTAAGTGCCTGAACTGGACCCTTATGTTTTCCTCTGTTAGTTACCAACCATTTGCCATAATGCTGGTTTTGGGGGTTTTGTTAATCAGTGCACTATATTATGGCTTATCTAAAATATGTGAAACAGTGAGTCTGTACTGGTAATTCCAAAACCAGAAACCTTGCTTGAGCAGTGGCAACTGATTGACAGTTTAAGACATCATGAGACTTTGCTCATGAGATGCTGGCTTTTGCAACATCATATCATGAGAAGAGATTTTCCCTTTACAGATGATATGTCATAAGGATAACTGTATTAGTTTTTGTGCCTTGTAATTTTATCCTCATTCCTGAATGTACACACAGATATTGTTAAATGGATAGTTATTACCAACCTCACAGAACAATTAGTCTCAATAATATGTTAAAGTGACAAGTTCCACAGATGCTCCAGGAATAGAGGACAAGAAATTAATTATATCATGTCTTTAGTCTGTAGCCAAAAAAATGGCTAGCAGATTTCTGGTGATAAATGGTAAATGGCTACACAAAGGCAGTGGTGGCATGACATTTTGTGAATAAAGAAGCTCACAAGTGGTGTTGCACAGATACTTATTAAATGCACGGTCTTTTGAACTACACAGTAGCATCTTTCTTGGTACAACAATCAGCATTCTTTATTTTATACCTCTGTAAAACACAAGTTCCTATACAGTTACTGAAGTGACTACTACAAAATCTGAAACACACAGTAGAATGTACAAACTTGAGAAATTTTAGAAAGGTATTCAACAATTCATTGTTCTTTTGAAGTTCCAATGCTTACTGCACATCTGCACCAGGACTCCCCTTTGTACCTTCTCCAAGAGTGCATGAAGTCTATCAATGGATACAAATGCAAAGCTACCAAAGCCTACCACACACTAGGCATGCTGTGCTTGGGCCTCCAAGTGTACGCAACTTAATGCACTAATTCTTAATGTGCCCCTGCCTTTCTCTGGAATGGCTGGCACGACATCTAGCCAAGAGCCAAGCCATCGAAAACATAACTTGCAAGAAAATGTACGTGACACCCCAGGAGATCTCCAGCTGCTAATGTATTAGAAGGAGAAATTGAAAAAAAAACCACCAAACCAGAAAAGTCACATAGGGAAAAGAAGACAGAGAACTGAAGCAAGAGTGAAGCAACTCTCTGAGGCCATTAGAGGCCACTAGCTATTAAACAAAACTAAATATGGCCCCGTTTCTTTTAAAACAGGGTGCATCCTTCTGTTGACTTTGTCCCTGCGGAACAAAATGTTTCCTTTTATTTTACGTTGGTTTCTTCCAACTCTTTCCTCCAAGTAAAATTATTAGCATAGAAAAAAGAAGGTATTCACAAAAAAGGCTGGGAAGGAAGCTGTGCTTGTTGCTGGGAAAGGATCTGTACTTCAGAAGCCTGCTGTTTGTTTTCTGCTTCTCTCTTGTCCTGACAAATTACACATTGTTGTTTATGCCCACATCACTCTAATTTTGACGCTATTCAGATTCTAGGTACACAGTTTCATGGAAAATATTCACAATTTACTTACCCATATATACAAGAAATGTCAATCACAACATCTATCATATCACAGCAGAGCTCATAAGTTTGCATATCCACTGGAGTACTGTCCGTTGCAATATAGATCTTACTGACTACATCAAATAAAAATGCTTTTTCAATCCCAGAATTCTATTTAAGAGAAGAAAAAAGAAAAATGAAGTGGGAGCCAAGTCTTCAAATTAACACCCAAGCTTTTTTGTTCTCTTGCCTATTATACAAAAAGCTAGGCTAAAGAAGTAGAAGTTAAACTGCAATCAAACTTATTTGAAAGAACTGTACATACAGCACTGTCATATTTGTAGCAAACCATAATGCTCACAGACCTTCCAATAGTTTCTGCCTCTAAGCAGACAATGCCTAGTTACACTCCCAAACACCTGGAGAGATTACATTTATTTTCACTGGAAAATGCAGGGATAGGGAAAAAAAAATCTTCCAATTTTGAGCTTTTGGATTTTTGATTGCAGCAATGGACATAAAAAGAGAGCTGCAATTTAAAGTTACACTCCCAAACACCTGGAGAGATTACATTTATTTTCACTGGAAAATGCAGGGATAGGGAAAAAAAAATCTTCCAATTTTGAGCTTTTGGATTTTTGATTGCAGCAATGGACATAAAAAAAGAGCTGCAATTTAAAGTTCTTCTAGCTGGACATATCAGAAGGTAGAAACAAAGAAAAGAAAAAGCTGATGCACAAAGAAGGCAGTAATGTTCAGGAAGACATTTCTCAAGGAAATTAAAAAATTTTCTCACTGGGGTCTGTAGCTGTTCTACTGTTTGTAGAACATCTTTTAGGATCACAGGACAAAGACCAGTATTTTGATGGTGCATTTACTTTTAATGTAGCATTGGTGGTTAAAGCCATATTTATAATGCTAAGGCTTGCTAAAGTGATGACAGCTATGTTCCTGACATCCTGCCAAGCTGATTAAGGCTCTCTCCATACTGGAGATGTATCATATTTACAGCTCTGAGAGGGTAACAGGAATGCTAGCTCATACTCTTTGTGCAGATAAGGTCAACTGCCATAAGCCTCTGCTTCCTGGAAAAAAAATGTGTACTGCTTAACTTAAAATAATAGCCTTGCTTGCTGATATCAAGGGATTACACCTGGGCAGCTGTCCCAGCATGAAAAAAAAAGGGCAATTTCCCAGTATTGCTAAAGCTCAAACTATAAAATACGCTTCGGAATCCAACTATACATGAAGACAAGCAAGTTTCTCCATCAAACCGAACTGTCTCCATATATGGGCTTCTCTTTTTAACATGGTTTGGGACTGCTGCCAGAGCAGTTTTTGTAACTACCAAAACCCACACTGTAAATTCCTAGCAAGTTTTAATAGTTTTAAAGCTTCCTTTGTAAGTACAGAACTTTTCCTTTATCTTCTTGCTTTTCCTAGTCAAGTGTTCAACACATAGTTAAGAGACTAAAGTGATGACTCTGCTTTCCGTATTTCCTGAAACAGGTAGAAAAATTTCCAACACTATGTATGCTATTGAACAATGGCCATCAGTATTTTGGGCATTTCCCTCTTAAAGAGGCATCACTCTTGCACCATCACACACAGAGCTAAGGCTGGAAACATCCATTAAAATAATAACAGAGCATAGAGGTGAATTTCCTGCATTTTCTCATGGAAAAGACTCTGTGAGTGGCACATTTCAGTAAGTCATTTATAAAAAAACAGTAAAAAAATACACTGTGGATACTTTAGGCAGATGGGCTGAAGCACAGGACGTATAAGCAGATACTCAAGAGAACTGGCTTTGTTCAACCTGAAGACAGGGAGGCTCATTGCTGTCTACAAATGCCTAATATAAGGGTGCAGGGAAGACAAAGCAAAACTCTTGTCAAAGCTACAGTGTTGAAGGATTAAAGGTAAAAGGCACAGGCTGGAATTCTGACTTGATACAAGAAAAGAAAATAACCTAAGAGTGGTAAAGGACTGGGAGCTAGCTGACCTGAGAGTCTGAAGAGTTTCCCCCCTTAAGATATACAAAGCTGAACTGGACTCAGCCACTAGCAACTTGCTCTGACTGGCCTGGCTCTGAGCAGCAGCTGACCTCTAAAGGTCCCTTTCAGCCCATGTGGCTCTATGGGTCTACGTTCTTTGAACACAAGGAACAAAAATGTATGCATGTTTATGCTGGTTATTCTGGGCACACATGGTAGTTCTGTAATTTTAATTTTAAAATAACAATTCTGTCAGCACCTCACATAGTTCAACTGCTGAAAAAGTTTAATCCCAAGATCCACTTGGAACATCAATACGTAGCCGTAATTCACTGCCAAAATACATACTTGAAAATACAAATAATTTCAGACAGAAGAAGTTGGAATGTGAGCCTTTAGTGCCATTCATGAGAGTCAATTAAAAATTTTGTATTACATGAAGAGAGATACAGTGACAATTTCAGCTGTACAGGTAAGAGGTAATTTAAATTATTCAGACGCCAGTGACAATAAAATTACAATGAGAAGTGATTTTTTTCATCTCAGAACTCCAGCTGCTGCAGCCTGCCTGTACTTGCAGTGACAGTTCACAAAGTTCTCATTTTGAGATGTTTGCCAGGCCAGCAGTTACAACTGCTAGTAAGGGCAGAAATTGGCCTCTTAACTTAGAACTATGCTTATCTTCAATTGCAACCACTCCATCCACCTGCTGAAAACCTGCACATATTTGCTTTTACAGAACTTTGTATGGTAACAGAAGTCTTTGTGAAAGGGTAAGATGGACTGCCAGGGGTAGTAACCACCAAACTGTACCCACGACTTCGAACACCTCATTTACCAGGTTTTTTAGTACAACCTTAACCAAAAAAAGCAAAGGATTTACCAGAAATGTTGTGAGGAAATTACTCAAGGAAAAAAACCCAAAATTGTAGAAACAATAATCACATGTTCTACAAAATCAGGAAAAAGGTGGAAAAAAAGTACTACTCAAAGACACATTAAATCATTAATGTTCAGTCAGGGAAAATGACAATAAGAAATTAACTGTTTCTGTTACTAGAGCAGGTGGGTTCCTTATTAGAGAGAAAAAAAGGCCACCAGTGGCCTTATGCAGCTGAATGAAAGGCTGCCGTGGATGTCAATGAGAGCAATGTCAGAATAAGCACTGACATAACCCTACAGTCTGCAGAGAAGATGCAACATGCTACATGCAACGTGCTAGAAGCTCTGTCAAGCACTCTGAATCGATGTAAGAGTATTCCATGGTTAATCTGAAACAAGAGAGTCATTGTGAAAAATCTGCAATAAATATATGAGATTTTATTTGGGATAGGTAAAAACCATGAGGTAGTTGAAATTCATACCATGGTTCTCAACTATACAGGGCATGATGATATAGAAGGAAGATTCTATTCTTTAAATAGAATGGGTTCAGTAAAACTGGCCATATTCTTAGGTTAAGTAAACAGGCTTATTGTTTTCTTTCTTGAAAGTATGAAGTGTAAGCCAAGATTTGGTCCTAAAAAGCAATTCTTGAAAGAACTTAAGAGGATATCTCCAGTCACATAGTTAGGAATGAATTCTGAACAGTTATTTAAACAGATTTCATGAATTAATTTTAAGTACCACATTTGAACTTACTGATTACAAAGTTTAAATCATTAAACGAACAGTTTTGTTTTTACCATAATAATTAGTTGGTTTTAAAACATGCTTTTTAATATCCCTCAAAACAAACCAAACAGTCCTAAAACAAAAATCATTATTCACGTGTCACACAACTTCACTGCTTGGTAAGGGCCATGCTAACTAAGAAACAGGCATCCTTCAACATGAAGCTTGTAAGTGTGTTAGGTAAGATTTACATGGATTTTGAGTGCCAGACCAACTGTTATTTTATGACTTACAAGCAGTTACATTAAAGAATGTAGAAGCACTATTATCGCACTGATGGTTCCTCAAACGTACAAGCTCACACACCGTGGTGTTATAAATTTAGGCAAAAGCCTGCAGTGAACTTAAGAGTGATCACAGATCTATTTCTGTAATCGTCAGCTTTTTGTGTTGGAAGTCCCCATGGCATAAAGAAAAGCACGTCCTCATGAATACTGCTGCAAAACTGAAAGTAGAGCCTGAATACACCCACACTTTGATATCCACCACATTGGCTTCCTGAGGTAAGGCATGACCCAAACCCACGTCAAGATCTGTTGTTACTAAGCTGCTAAGGTAAAGAGGCACCCGCTAACTAATTCTAGGCTGGAGAAGGATGTTTAGTATTCCTGTGGTTGCAAATAGTCCTTCCAAGTCTCTCTGTCCACAGACAGAAGATGCTTGTAAAAACAAACGGGAAGCATGAGGACACAGCGATGCAGCTACATCCGGCTCCAGGTCACTCACAAACTGGAGCTAAGGAACAGTCTGAGGTTCTTTCCCCTACCAAACAGGGGAAATAAGCACAACTCTCTCACTTTTTGGACTTCCCATTCATTCAAAATACTTGTTCTTCCTTACAAATTATACCTGATATTCTAGATGTGATTGGAGGTGGGTGTTGCAGACATATGTGCAACTGTCATCAGTCATTCAGGAAGCAGCTTGTGATCAATTCACGTAGTGATTTCATACAAACTCTTCACCAACTCCAAACAGTGAGGAGACCTCACACAGAGATCTGACTCACACTAATGAGTGACTGGGGTGATTCTGGCACCAGGAGGACCATCACTCAGACAGCTTTCTCATTAAGACTGTGGCATATTCAGTATCTAATTGCTCCAAAACTGTTGTCATCATTCTTTCTTTTCTGTCCTAAGTGGAGTTTGAGACTGGACGATAACTAGTATACAGTCCAGCTATTTTAGTAGAAATAGATCTTTGTAACAAACCATGCATTATGAAACAGCATAATTTGTTGCTTAGTAATAAGAGAATAAGTTTTGGAAAGCCCTTCTTCTAATCCTAGCTCTGCCTTTCACATCCAGCTTTTCTCTCTCTCCATTTTCACACTCTACACTGAGAAACTGTGAAGTCTAATTTTATCTTACCGGCTGTTGAATGACATTAAATAATTTCATTATGTCAAAATCACAAAAAGACACAATAAAATACCTTGCTTGAAAATTGTAGCTCGAAACATTAATGATAGATGCAAGGTGAAAAATTAGAATACTGTGAGAAAGGGTGCAGTTTTAGGAGCCACTATGATCTGATTCAATGGCCACTAAAACAGGGAGTTTCCCCTTTTCACAACCTACTCACTGTGTTCCCCCTTGCTCACTGCTACGTGTTCCCATCTCTTACCTTGTGCCAAAACAAGAGCATGTTGGACTCCTCCATGATCTGCTTTTAACTAAATTAAACAGTGCATTAGTGTGTGTCATAGTGACTCCATGAGGGAATAGGTGAGTGTCAGAACCAGTACAAAGGAAAGGAAGGATCAGACATACAGGAAGAGTGGAGCAAGCCATTGCCTCCACAGTGGTAACAAGCCACATTTGTAAATATACAAAGCTCCCTAACTGGCCTTCAGAGTAACTATGGAAGCAGTGAAAGTTGTGGTGGACTCAAAAATTTCAAGACATGAGAAATTTTTCTTCTTCTACAAAGTAGAATTAATTCTAGGAAACACTACAGACAGCTCTACATATGAGGTCAGACTAGATTATGTTCCTGTAAGAATTTATCCATACAAATTTTAAGTACAACTTAAAAGCATGCAGAACACACCTTTGCAATATTCAGATTAATGTATGAGCAGAAAAGTCATGGCTGTGTACCCATTTTAAGTGATTCAGGAAATACTGTATCTCAGCAGCTCAGCAACACTGTTTAATAGACAGGGAGGTGAGACCAAGCTGCACGTAGGTGCATTTCAATTAAGTTCTGATCATTTCTCTGGGAGTTCATGATCTCTCACAATCTCTCAGAAGGCAGTGAAGAGTATCTGAACATGCACGTTGGACATAGCCAGATCTACAGACAAAGTATATAATAAATACTTACTGAAATAAAGATGTTAAGCAGGTTTTCCAGTGTTGGGAGCTGTGGAATCAGTTTCTGTACCACTTTGCTAAACGCTTCAAATATAGAATGATCATATATGCTTGTCAGATAAAAGCTGGAAAAAAATGTCACCACATTTTCCTTTTAGCCACATACTGTGAACATGATGTACCTTTCATAATGAGTGAAATGAAATACTGTCAAACAGTAAGTGCCTACATTTATGCAATTACTCCCTGTGACCAAAAGTCACGTTACAACTGAAGCACATGACTTCCATCTCTATATCAGAAAAAAACCCCAAACTCTAGAGACTGAAAAACTAGACTTGGATGTAAAATTTCATGATGCAACTCCCACCTTGGTATTCTTACAAAAAATACTTTTCAAATTGAGGGATAGGAGTATTACTAAGTATGTCTGTTGTGATCTACTTTTTGAAAGCTGTGGACCTATTTATCAGTGCAGTGATGCAGTCAAGTAGTTAAGAGCTCTAAAGAGCTAGCATTTTCATGGAGCAGGTCTCTCTTTTTAATATGTTTGTACTTGGCTTTAAAGTGCTAAGAAAGCCATGGCAACTTGATGTCCTCTAGTTCCCAGACTGCAGAAGTCCACTATTTTTCACTATCTCCTACAATAATCTCTTTATCAGCAGACATAAGGCAAAGATACAGGACCTGTCTTCCCAAGTGGCTCCAAGCAGGCCACAGCAGTGAGGACTAATGATTGGGAGGGCAAAGAGGTCTCAAAAAGGCAAAAGTGATGTAGTGGTCTATATATTCTATTGGCTGGAACTGTGCTGATTGTTGCCACTGTCCAAGCAACTTATTTCAAGACAGTAGCTGCAGCAAAAACTGGTAGGACTCCAGCATACTTGTCATCTGTTTTTAAGCACATCTCTTCATCTTTCCTTCCGAGATAGAAATTAGAAATAAGATACTGCATTCGACCTGAGCTAAAGTATCTCTGATTATCCCTTTCCTTCATATATCAAAGGCTTGCTACTTCAAAAGAACAGAAAATGGCAACTTGTCAAAGTTGCTCTCCTCTTTAGAATTCTCAGCACAGCAGCTTTTCTCACCTGAGGTGAATCTTCTCCAATCCAGCATCTGCAAGGTCATCATTTGCCCTCTGGTGAATATCTCTCTGTGTTTCAATCTTGTGATCATCAGACAAACCATCCACTTTATGGATAAAGATTTCAAAGTTGATATCTGGATTCACTTTATAGGCTCTGGTCACAGTAAGATGCAGCCGAGCTAATGCTTCCATATAATCATCCTAATGAAAGAAAAAGAAGAGGTACAGCTTAGGAAACATCTTAAAACAGATATAATAGATTTTATGATACTTACTTTTAGATAATACTACAGCTCAACAACAGCCTAATTCTTCTATTTTTGTAAGTAGAAGCCTGTGCCTACATCTAGCACGTGCACAAATCTTACGCCGTCAGCACTTACGAATCTAAGCAAGAACCTTTAAAGCAAATTAGTTAACTTCTGAACATACTGCAGAGAGAGACTAAAAATAGCCAAGCAGCTCTTCAAGTTTTAATGACTTCTTTTAATATGGGTTTGTGATGCAGATTATTTATATGCTTTGAAAAAAAATCTATGCTTTCCAATCCATTTGTCTATTGCTTAAGGAAGAAAAAAGTAGCTTAACCCCCCCCACCACTTTTTTTTTACCTGAGAATCAATAACAAATATTAGTGCTCCAGTGCCTCTGAAAATCATCTCATAATCAAACGTAGGGTCAAAGAAGTCAATTTGCCCAGGAAAATCCCATATCTGAAAGTTGACAAAGGAGCTGTTGGAAACATCCTCTCTGCAGATCTTGTTTGTGCTCTCCAAGAAGAGAGTTTCATTCGGCGACATTTTGTGAAAGACAACTTTCTGAATGGAAGACTTCCCGCTTCTTCTCAATCCCATGAGCAGGATTCTTGGCTTAACTTCGGTACTGAAGGGATCATTGAAATCCAAAACTGAATAAAATCACACAAGAAGAAAAGTAATATACTATGGCAATGTAATTAGTAACTGCCAGAAAACATGCATTTGACATTTACTTTCATGATATTTTCACTTGGATTTATGCAAATGTTACCAATTTTTAAGCTTAGAGAGCAGTGCTGCAGACGTTTCAACTTGAATTATTTGCCCTTCAAGCTATACTACCAGAAAATCTACTTCTCACCTTTAAGACAGAGATTGCTGTTTCTTTATGAAAAATGTGTTAACATACACAGATATCCTAAAATACCTAATTTTACTCTAATTAGCACTATCCCATGTATATTCTTCTTTAAAATAGTATCATCTGATAACAATACCCTTGTCAACTGACAGTAACACAACACTGCTGGATTGTGTTAAGTACCTCTGTGTAATCTTCCTAAGGCTACCTGACGGCTTCTTTTCTCTAAAATCAATCAACCAATAAATAAATAAATGAAATCACACATCCAAAGAGTTACAGGACAACAACTCAGCAGGCACACTATTCTTCTATGATGGAACTTACAACACAGTACTGAGCTCACAGGGAGTTCTTTTCTAAGGTGCTTAGAATTTCACCTGCTGTTGAATAATTTGTGTTACAATCTGTAAAGTTTTGTTATCCAATAAATAAGATGACAGCACATCATCTGCCTATTTGCAAAACAAAGGCCTGGGAACAGTGATTTCATTGTGTTACCTACAACAGTTTGAAACCGGTACTATTTTTCTGGTGCTGATAAGTTATATTAGAATAAAGGCAGTTACAGGAGTAAACTGTGCTGTTACATTTGTAAGGACATGAATGTATAGCTATCCATACCTGCAGATACACCAACTTTAGCTTCAGGTATCTGTAATCAAAACAGCTACAGCAGTCTCAATTGCTGCATTTAGTTTGCCTATGATTTTGAAATGTCCTTTGGTGCTGAGGTGAAAACAGCACTGTTCTTAGATTTAAAAGGTTTCAAACACCTCTGTGATACTCTGTCTGCACTGTCAAACACAAGCAGTGCAAAAAACTGACTTCTCAATGATAAATCCACAGAGTACAGCTCACAATACACAGTGGTCAGGTTTAAAATATTGATCACACAACAGGCTAAACATATTAGCAGTCAGACAGACCTCCCCCCACCCACTGCACTACACACTATTCAACATACTTCAGCGCACAACCTAATTGCATCTCTTTCTCTTTTTCTGCTGGGATAAATTTTGAATTGCAGAAAACCGGCACACATTTCACATGCATCATTTCTGCATATGGCCTGCATACGTTAAGTGATCAGCTTTACTCCCAAAGTATGAAAATACAAAACAAGAAACCTCAGCAACAACAGTTGCAACCTGTCAATTTATTACATAGCTTTATGGGCCAAAAAAACATGGAAAGCTTGAAGGAATCCTTTGCCTAGGAGCATGTTTTGCACCCAGGGGCGGTGACCACATCCATTTTCTCGTGTCCCTCAAGCCTCACTCACAACTTTCAGAAACACAAGAGCAGAATATGCCTGCCAGGAGGGCAGACAACCTTGCCCAGGTTTGTTTGTGCCTCTGGAGCTTGAGTTACAGAGAATTAAGACTTCTCAAACTGAAGATCTTAACATAAAACATCCCCTGGCACCATCTACTGGCTTGTGAGGGCTTGTGCCACTCTGTGTGGGCCGGTGTCACCAGTGACAGGCAGGAGTTTTCAACTCATTATGGGTTTCATTTCACTTCAAGACATTAGGAATGGCTTGGCAGGTATTACCACTTACTGTGGTCTTATCAATTATCACACATGAAACACTGCCAGGCAGAGTAGTGCACAAGTGAAACTCCTTCAAGCAGAACAGTGACAACTAACTCCATAAGAATCTCATCCTCCAAACACAGCAATGGCCAACTTCTGCTGATCCACAGACAAGAAATTTAGGAAGTAATAAACTGCAGTCTACACGCTGCTCTACTCTTCCTATCAACCTAAACAGTGATGGTCTCCTGTGGCTGGGAGAAACACGTGACTACAATACTTTGCACCTACAGAGAAATAATAAACATCTTCTCTAGGACAACGTAACAATATTTTATATTTTGGGGGATACACTCTTGTCAAGAAAGCAAACCAAAGGTACAAGATATAATGGTATCTCCTCCATCCCACTCTGTCCTTTAATGCACAAATTTTCTACAGCTGCCAAATGCATAATCACAATTTCATTAATATGCATATATCCACACATCGTACAATCTGCATTTTGGCCATTAGGAGGGAAAATAATGTATTCAAAGGTTTACATGGACTTTATAAAAGCATATAATGAACAGCCTTCTGCTCGATGTTTTATTGCAAGTTTCAAAAAATTAAAAAACCTCCTGTTTGTTCTGTACACAACAGAACTCACGAAGTCTAATTTACTATGGATTTGTACTTTGTGTTCCCTTCCTCCTCCAACCACAATAACACCAACTTCCTCCTGTGTGTCTTATGACATATCCTCCAAATAACAGATATGACATGCTGTGGCTGATCTGGAGCTCAACATACGCTGGTTGGCTAAACCACATACACACCGGTTTGCCAGCTGCTGCCACGGAGAACACACAGATCTGCTCGCCCATCCCTCTGAGGACACTTCATTTAGGTTTCCCCTCTCTTCTGAATGCCAGTTTTCATCAAACTTGTGGGAATGTAATAACCTTTGAGACATCTTCCATTCAAGTTTGGTTGGACAGTAGTTTCCAAAGTTCTGTACACTGATGAGGCAACCAGAAGACAGGCTAAATACGTAACTCCCCTTTCTTTCAGAAACAGGCTAAAAACTCACATATATCTAAAGAAATATTTTACATAACTTGGAGTTTTACACTGTTGTATTAACTTAATCCAAGCTGTTATACTGTCATGGATTTTAATGCTTACTAGAAAGAAACTGCTTTCTATTAAAGCCATACTAAAAAAAATAGAGTTGCAAGTGCAAACTGAGATACCTATGAGAAGAATGAAGATCAGCTCTTCTGCTAGTAAGACTGTTATTTAGCTTTTGAAATTCTGCCAGTTCAGAGACTGGGAAATGTAAAAGAGTATCATTCAAACCTGACTAGATAGCAAGGCTTCTATAGCACTTCCCTCTCAGAGAGAGTTAAGAGATTACCTTATATGTAAAGGAATTGGACGATGTGTTGTCTGCCCACATTCCTCTGCAGGAGTACATGACAACTCCTTTTTTAATTTGCCATAGAAATGCCAGCAGATGTATCACTGCAACTTTCCAGACTAGGTTACTGAGTGAGATCATGATATGCCCAAGAGAAACACTGAACTCTTCTCTAACAGTGAAGATAATTTTCCCTATTGTGAGATACAACACATTTCCTGCTTGTTCACTTTTGCAAACAGTAAGTGTTGTAAAATGCCAGTCTCTAATGCATATCAACAACCCTTCATATTTCAACTTTATTCTAAGCAGCCATAAAAACCAGAAGCCATATTGGTTAGGGGCTGTATCCACTGAAGTATTCACAAATTAAACTCAACAAACCCCAAAGCACTTTCCCCACAGAGAAGCATTCAATTCCTTGCAAAACTTCTGTTCATTGCAGTTGCGTCCTTGCTTACGGAGTGCATTGTGCAGGCACTGCAACACGCAGAAGAGCACAGCTCTGAGGAGTCGAGAACTGCCCCTCTGTAGTCCCAACCAAGGATACAAGACGCATACTTTAACATCCTCTTTATGCTGTTAGAGATATATATTGATAACTAAAATAGTTTTTGAAGCCCATCCTGAATTCCAGATCAGTTGCAATTAATTGTCAAAGCAGGTGACTATCAGTGCTTTGCAGGCATATGTGATGGGATGCCACATTCAAAGGTATATTTGTAGATCTCACCAGCTTTCAAACATCCAAATAAATCATCACAGTTTATCTGTTCAAGTGACAGCAAGCCAAAAGGAATTATTTAGCTCATGTTACATCTATAAGGTAACAAGCCTCTAAGTCTTGTTTTGAACTATTACAGCTAATAATGATTTTTTTTGCCCACTAATGCACTTATTTTTAAGTTTTAACCATTTTTGTGTAAAGAAGAGTTAGCAGTCCCAAACTTTCCACTCTCACCTTCAAGCCCATTGATCTTGTAGCATTTCCAGTACTACTGTGACTGTGATACTTGCAGCACTTTGGAGCATTGTCAAGACAATAGCCTTACAAAACACATTCAAAGCTAACAGATGGCCTGAGCCTAAAGAGTTAACAGAAAAAGCTTATATGCAATGAAGAAGGCTGTTCAGCTACTATGTAGGTTCATAAACATTGCAGAAATGCCTGGTGGAAGGAAATTCCTGTGGCTAAAGAAAAGACTCAGAACCACAAGACCTAGTTCCATGCTGCCACAAGTGCCGCACTCTGCAATGGTACGTCTTAAAGCTACTTCCTTGGATGCTCTGCAGAGGGTTTCCTGCTTCTTAATACTTTTTAATTGCATCTATAAAAAAATATGACTAGGCTTAATGGAAATTTTAGTGCTTTAAGGTCTCTGAATACGACCCTGTGTGTAAAGTAAGAGAAGGACAAGAGCCATGGTTTCAGCATTCAGGCTGGAGACAAGTATCTAGTATGGGGTGAGAGATGACCAATACGAAGTTTTGAAATCTTCCTCATGCTTAGAAGAAGAAATTATGATCTTACTTTAAAGCCTGGATTCTTGTTTCACTTTCAACAGCCATGCATTGAAGCTGTTCTTCTAATACTGCCCTTTCCATTCTTTCTTTATAGAGAAGTGGAGGCTGTAACACTGAATTTTGGACTACTTGCTGTACAGATACTCCAGAGAGGACAGAAATTGGGAAAAGGAAAACCCCTTGCCCTGCAGCCCAGTGTTACACTAAACACAGACCCAAATCCCAACCCCTTCCATTTCAGATGCTCTATGCCTCTTTCTCCAGAGAATTCCAAATTAAACAGAAAGCCAGGGGATCTGGACTATTAAAATGGACTTTGCTTTAATCCGGTGTAAAAATTGTCTCTACATGGACTGTCTTCTCCTGCTATTCATGATGTAAAGGTTTGTTTCTGTTACGTACAATATTGTGGTGTTACTATGAAGAATCAATTGACATTTCTGAAATCTAACAATGTTCCTACTAAAAAATATCCAAATTCCTCTGAGGAAAGAATATGGATTACTTCTCTACAGAAAATGCTATGTTAGTTCAGCACTACAGAAACACATTAAAATATATTCTCTTTGCATCAAAATGAAGGCAATTCTTCAGCAGGTTCAAGTAAGACTTTATTTAGTCTCAGCTACAGTTCTTACATTCTAGCATTCCCACAGCTTTTAACCATGAAGGCTTATACTCAAAGCTATACTGGCCTTCCTCCCCTCCCCAAAATTATATTAGTCAATGCAGCACCTCCCATGACAGCCTGTAAGACTGGGCCTGTAACGAGAAGGGTTCTCCATGCTAACATCAAAGTAGACTTAAAACACGTGGCCTTTTATTATGCTTTTATATAAAAGCAATTCTTTTTTCATCCTGAGATACTGAGAGTTCTCCAAGCTCCTTTGTGAAATATGTCTCAGAAGAATTAATTCAGGCTCTGAATGAACCAACAGACTGAGCTGGCATTTCCTTTTTCTACTGAATGAGACTACTTTTCCTGGTAAGCCTGTCCTTCATAGCATCACCACCCATACTGACACAGATACTCAGAGAGTAACGTGGGTCCTCATATGCACAGACAGACAGACACGAGACATTTAGCAGAGCCTGCCACTGTGGGAGTGACACTCGCAGCTGCAGAGCAGCCCTGGCCCCAGAGCTGCGTGTGGCAGCTGCCTTTTATAGCCTGACACCCAACCCCCCACCTCCTTGGCACACTCAGGCCACATCATCAGGCTGTGGCCTCTAAGAACTAATAACTCTCACCCCAGACATGGAGAAACTGAAGGGAGATAACACACACACACTTCTCCTGCACTCCTTTTGCCTCCTCCCTCTTTCCCAACGCTTCCTGCTACCTGTCAGCCCTTGCCCTGCTCCTACCTCAGAGCTCCTCCCTGCTCTCCCTGACCCCACGGCAGCACCCCACGAGCACACTGCCCCCGTTCCGGCCCTTCCCACGATCACCTCCGCAGCATCCCAGCTCCGCCCGGCCCCTCACCGCCCACCCCCGCCCGCCGCCGGGCCTGCCCTCCCTCTGCACGCCTTGTCTGCCCCGCACCGCTATCCCTGGCTCCCCTCACCACGTCCCCAAACCCCGCGGGGAGCCTCGCCTTCTCCCTGACCCACATCCGCGGGTAGCCAAACCTCACCTCCCGGCGGCGGCCCCGTCCCGCCCGCCACCGTCCCGGCCTCACCTCGGCGCCGGCCCCGCCTCACCCCGCACCCGCACTCACTGCCTGCCGCTGCCCCGCAGCCCCTCCGAGCCCGGTGCCGCCGCCCCGGCTCCCCGGGAGCAGCCACAGCCCCGCGCCGCCCGTTCCCCGCCGCCCCCGGTGCCGAGGCCGCTGCGGCCGCCGCGGGCGGCACTCACACGCCTCATCGCCGCCGCTCTCCGCGTCGCCGTCCGAGAAGGACTCGGCCCCGTCGGCGTAGCCCGCCAAGCCCACGATCTCCTCCTCCTCTTCCTCCTCGTCCCCCTCTTCCCCCTCCGGCAGCTTCCTCGGCACCTGGCTCATGCCGGCCGCGCTCCCGGCGGGGCTCGGCGGGCCCCTCCGCCTCCGGGCGGGCTCGGGGCGCGGGGGGCGCAGGTCCCGCGCTGGCGCCGCGCCCGCCGCCGCCGCCGCTCCCCACCGTCCCCCCGCACGGCGCTGGCGGAGCGCGGCGCAGCTGCCGGCGGGGCGGGCGGGGAGGCGGCGTGACCCGCGTCACCTGACGCGCCCGGTCACGGGCCGCGGGGCCTCCGCGCCCGCCCGGGCCCGCTCCCCAGCCCGGCCCCGCCGCTGGCACCGGGCGCTGCGGGGCTCACCCGCGGGCACCGCGGCCGCCCCGGCTGTGCTCCCGTGGGAGCGGGGCACACGGGAGGCGCTGCCTCACGCGTGCGGGGCGCCGGAGTAGGTGAGCGAGTGGCCTGATGTGCCAGGCAGCAGCACCGTGGCGACAGCTGGTGTTTCTATTACAGGCAGCCTTCCTCAGAATCAATTAGGTTGGAAAAGACCTCTAAGATCGAGTCCAACCTGTGACCTAACACCACCACGGCAACTAGACCATGGCACTAAGTGCCACATTCAGCATTTCCTCAAATACCTCCTGGGACGGTGACTCCCCCAGCTCCCTGGGTAGCCCATTCCAGTATCTAATAACCCTTTCTGTGAAGAAATTCTTCCTAATGTCTAACCTAAACCTACCCTGCTGCATCTTGAGGCCCATGTTGTCCTGTCCAGTCGCTGGTTGCCTGGGAGAAGAAGCCGACCCCCACCTGGCTACAACCTGCCTTCAGGTAGTTGAAGGGAGTGATAAGGTCACCCCTGAGCCTCCACTTCTTGGTCACATCCTCCAGCCTCACGTTGCACAGAGCCCAAAAATGAGCTCAGGACTGTCCTGCATCACCCCAACATGCCGTCAGCACGTGGGAGACTGTGGGACCCAGGCAGAACCTGTGTGTGTGCCTGGTGCTGCTCAGCTCACACATTTGCCCTGCCTGCTCCAGGGCCAAATGGTGCTGGCAGCGCTGCTCGTGCCTGCCCCGCTCTCCTTCCATGCTGACTGTGTCAGTGCACGTGCAGGCTCAAAGCGTTAAGCCAGGCACTAATGATGGGTGGTAATGTATTTGCATTATGGGTGAGAGAGATTACTTTAGAAATAATGACTTGATTAATAAGGAACAATAAAGAAAGCCATGGTAGTGAAACTTTGGAAGAGGATGGGATTTTGATGCCCTGGGCAGACCAAGGTGTGCTCAGTTGCCTGTTATTGCTTTCTCCAGGCCTGCTCCACAAAGACAGACCTTCTGCCCCTCAGCCAGGCCCCGTCTCAGGATTTTCCAGTGCTGCTCTTGTTGTCTTGTACCAATCTAAGTACCAGAATGTGTGTGTTAGCCCCTGGCTCTCATTCCATGCTGCCTGTTACGGTGACTAGAAGCTGAGTTCCTGATTCTCCAGCAGCAATTTTTCTTCTTTTACTACTTCCTCCTGTCCTGTTCTTCCTCCTTGTATTCAGTGTAATAGTTGGATTTATGTTGGAAGTCTCCACGTGTTTTCTGCAGCTGATTATTTTCTCACCTTTATGCTGCATGACAGTCTGCTCATCGGAAGGCCGGAATTCCAGGTTGCACTAACCCACTGGAGATAACGGAGGCACACTTTTTGTCCAGAGAGGGAGAAATCCCCCTCTTATATTCCACATCATGACAAACCTACCCATACACAATTTTATTGAAATGCTTGCCTTTGTTCTCAACTTATCAACACACTCTGAAGTTTTGCTTCAACAGACTAATAGTGTACTAAAAGGTTATGGGAAACATTTCAAAGTTAAATCCTTTACAAGGAATTAGGACTTAGGTTTGCAGAAGGATTTTTTTTACCAGTTATTTTTTCAGCATTGTGTCTTGGGACAGCCCTGGGAGGAATTAATCTGCTGAAAACTCCTGATGGAAAGAGGAGGAAAGTTTCCAGGTGTGTAATGAAGGGCCACCTATCTCACACACCATCGGAGCACAAATGCGCAAAAGGGCTGTTAGCTTTAAGGCCAGCTATGGGAAGTGGGTCTTGCCCAGAAATCTGGCTGCCTGTATTAGGTTTCTTTTATACAAAGAGCTATGAAATATCACCAGCAAGACAGAGAATAATTTGGAGATATTGAAATACTAAATGAGGGTGTGGAGACTCAAAAATGAGGACTAGTTACAATGCAGCTCTTCCCATAACCTTTCCACAACTGATGTCAGTGACCTGCCTGATGACAGCTTCAGGTTCAAAGCCACATAGACTCCCGGCCTATTGCCAGATAGGTTTTTAGAGTAGGGCTGAAGCACTTCCACCAACCCCTTGACAATATAATCTGTCATGGAATCTACGTAATCCTCCTCTGTCCCTTTGCCTCCAGGTGGTTTTCTGTCCCCTCTGCACCTGGCCTTTTTCTTTCCTTCTTTTTCTTTTGTCAGGACATTTGATGTTGAAGCTAGTTGCACATAATGAAACAGCGCCCAGCCTTCAGTCTCAGGACTTGTAGCAAGGGCAGGTAGATGAAGGATTGAGTACTTGAATATATGATATGTACACTATTAGATGTGACTGAACTTTGTCTGTGGGGAACTGCAGTTCATAAACATGGCATACTTTCTGTTCTATGCAACTGACGGAATCCTTCTTGAATTTCTCTTCCCAACAGGAAAAAACATCCAGGAAAATACAAAGTTGTCTGTCTGGATTAAAAAAGGTTAATGTTAATTAAGCACATGGAATAGCCCCACTGATATCCACTCTACCTGCATCCAGGTTTGCAGGATCATGATACCGTCTCATTGTGTTACTTTTAAAGAGGGAAAACTCCCATGATCAGTGCCAAGAAAGCCCATTTTTCTGCAATGTGTTAACATCTTGTTTCTCAGTCATAATGACCAAACACAGCCAAAACAGTCCTGCAGACTTTTACATATATGGAACTTATTTAACATGAGCTTAATTGTTACTCACACAAATACCTCCCTTCCTACATCAAAATTTTACACAATTTCAAGTAAAAGAAAATTCACATGAAGTTGGCCTATCCTGAATATGGAAACAAGCAAACAAAATTGTAGTGTGAGTAATCACAGTGTATTTTTATGTGTTTTAGTAACTACATTCTAATTTCAGTAATGACACCAGACTTCAGACTAATGTTGTCGTTTTGACAAAGCTTTGCTGAGATCAGAGAGGCATCGGAACAATAAATCCAGTCTGTCAATCTCCTGCAGAGCACCAAGGGTTTTTATGTGAGCCTATGGTGTGACTATTGCCACAGAGTGATGACTACCATATTAATTATTTAGTGAAAAAGGCATAAGTAGATTTATCTGCAAAAACCTTCAAAAGAATATATTCATCACTAACATGTGATACTTCAGTATGTAGTTCATTTAGGGCATCAGTTCATTTAGGGCATTCTGAGTATGCCTTTGAGCCAAAGGAATGTCCTTTGAAAGTGATGTGCCTGTGGGATCAAGGACGGTATGAAGAGCCACTTGCTTTCTATTTTCTCCTTCTTCTTCTGATCCTGCTTTTATCATTTTTCTCAGCCTGCTCACACAAACTCCTTTCTCCTATCCTGGTGTCTATGGATGGTCCCGTCTAACTTGCCTCTCTACCAGTTTGTGAATTGCTGACATTCGCTTGTAATTGCCCAAACACATGACTTGGGTGAGTAAGAAGGTCCCTTGTGGGACATCATGATAGCTGGAGGGGTGGGTGAGGTGGTGAGTAGGCAGAACCAGCTTTCAAGGCATCCCTCTCTGACCTTCTGCCCTGACTTCAAAGCCTGCTGGCTGGCTCCCTGCTGAAGGGAAGGGCATCTGGCCTCCCCGAAATTGGGAAATTTTACTGTGTCCAGGTCTGGGCACCTCAGTACAAGAGAGACACAGAGCTCCTGGAGCCGGTCTAGTGGAGGGCAATGAGGATGATTGGGGGAATGGAACATCTGTCTTATGAGGAAAGGCTGAGGGAGTTGGGCCTGTTCAGCCTCGAGAAGAGATGGCTGAGAGGGGATCTCATTTAGCTGTATAAATATCTAAATGGGGAGGGGGGTGCCAAGAAGATGGAACCAGGCTATTCTCAGTGGTCCCAACTGCTACGAAAAGAGGCAGAAATTCATGCACAGGAAGTTCCACCTGAATACGATGAAAACCTTTTACTATGCAGGTGACAATGCACTGGAACAGATTGCCTAGACCGGTTATGGAGTCCCCCTCACTGGAGTTATTTGAGAACCATCCGGACTCAATCCCGTGCAATGGATTGCACGGGACGACCCTGCAGGGAGGTTGGACCAGATGACCCACTGTGGTCCCTTACAACCCGACCGGTTCTGTTTTTCCGTGGTTTTTCTGCTCCTACGCAAACTACTACGAGCTTCCATAATTAAGTTGCAAAGGAGCTTCGTTTCAGGAGCTCCTGGCCGGGGCGCGGAGGTGGGTGCTGGCACGGCCCCGCGGGCGGGAGGCGGCCCGGGCGGAGGGGGCGCTGCCCTCCCGGCGCGGCCGCTCGGTGTCGCCCTCGCAGCGGGCACGGCGGCGGCGGCGCCACCTCCGGGGCAGCCCCAGCGCGGCGGCGGAGGCGCCGCTGGAAGCGGCAGCGCCGTGTCCGTGCCCGCCGCGCCCGGCGGGTCGCGTGTGCTGCGGGGAGCGCAGGTGAGCGGGGCGCCGGCCCGCCCGCCCGCCGGGCTTGCGGGTGGCTGCGGCGGGGCGGGCGGGGGCGCGGGCGGCGGGGGACGCACAGGTGATGGCGGAGGTGGAGGGGCTGAGCGGGGGACGGGCCCGGCGAAGCCAGTGCCCAGCGCCCGAGTAGTGAAAGTGTTCCCGTATTCCGACCCGGAGCAGGGTCCGAGGAGGGACCTCCCCCGTCGGGCAGACACGAACCCCACGGGCTGCTCCTAAGTGCAGCAAGCCTGTGTCGACGTAGGGGTTCAATTGCGGATTTGGGAGTATAGACGAGGAGCCTTAACGCACTTGTTCCAACTTTTAAGGCCGAGTCTAATGAGAGATGGAAATCTGGCTCGAAGTCATCCTTCCTGTTGTTGACATCACCTGAAAACTCCACTGGAAATATTTCCACTAGTTTACTGCAAACATCAGCCGTCCCTGAGGTCTCAACGCCTTGTGAGTACACACTGGCTGCTGATAGAGCTCTCTGATTGTGAAAATCCATGGCTATGCCATGTAATTGTTCTGCAGTGTTCATTTTATTGCAAACATTAATAAAGGGCTTATCATGCCCTGGGGTGTTGTGTGCATTACAGCATAAGCTGTAGACAGCGCTCTGTTGTGTTTTGTTTTGTTTTTGTTTTAAGGCATAATTGGTATCTTCATATTTTTATAATTATGTGGGAAGCGATTCTTTGGGTTCCTGGTTGGTATTTCTGCAATGCACATGACCAAAAGGACATGTTGTCGGCCACTGGATACCTTTTGTTCACAGGGAAAACACTGAGAGGGGTAGAAAGTGTCCTGCTGGTAGGTGGAACAGTTGTTTAAATGAACTTAGAATGTCCTACCAATGTTAAAGGAGCGATGTAGTGGGAATATCAGTAAATTTGTCTCTGTTCAAAGATGGAAAAACGTAACCATGCCTAAATTCTTATGCAGTATTGGTTAGGCATGGACCAGATCCTCTAGTAGGAGTGAGGTTTATTACGAGAAGAATGTTATTTACTTGCTTTCAACGTGGTATGTCTGGCTGGGCAGCTGGTTTTATAACAACTTACTTTGGCAGGCTCAAGTTCCAAGTATTGTGTAATCTTCATTCTCTAGATACTTGGAAAACAGCGTTTCTGGAGATCTGTGATTACATATAAGATCTTCAATTGCATTGCAGACCACAAGACACGGTGTAATGACACTCCTTCAGTACTTCATAATAATTTCTGAGCAGAAAACACTAGTTGAATACACTGCATGTACCAAAACTAGAGTTGGTTGTTATATAAAGTATTTTGATGCCTAGTATGTTATGTGTGCCTGTTTGTCAGTGAGGACCTATTAGTCTGCAAGAGGGAATAGGAATTCTGTAATGGTAATGTCATTGCTTCTCTCCCTGTTTTTTTGTTTGAAAATAAACTGTAATAAAATTTAAAAGGGACTTTGTGATAGTACGCAGGAAAGTTTTCACTTTCCCCCACTCCTTAGTATTTACCCAGACAGTGCTATCAACCTCATGTAGGAGACATGCTTTGAACACTAGAAATGTAATGACCAGTAAATGATGGGTAAAAATAAAGTGATCAACCTCGTAATCATCCAGGTGCTTTCTTCAAGCTTTTTGCAGAGCTGCATTCTTTTTTTGGGGAACAGAAATTGTCTGGACTAATGGGGCTCCAATGTTGGCTGCTATAATATAGTTGCAGTGCCAGGCTTAGCATCCTGACCTTGTCACAGGTGGCATGTTCTGGAGTTCAGCTTATCAAATTTATGATGTTCTTTGACTAGATTAGATGAATGATATCTTAATAAATCAGGTGCTTGTAGGGTGTGGTAATGAGCCTCAAGCTGCATTTCTCCATCTGTCTTCAACCTCACCTCTGCTTGACTTTGCCACTGAGTCATTTTGTGATGTAAGAAAAAGACCTTGCTGCCCCTTACTCACTAAATCTGTATAACAGGTCTAACAATACTTATCATTTTGGGTGGTGACAAAACAGTGACCATATCTAAAGCACTTTTAGGTTCTTAAATTAATTTTACCATTTGGTCTCTTCCTAAACTTTTTCTACTGCTCTTGCCTCTATTTGGTTTATCTCATGCTGCCATTCAGAAGATGGACTTGTGAATGCAGGTGTTTCAAAGTTAGGAAGAGTTGGAATAAATGTGTGAATTCCAGGCCTGTTGTATAGTTTTCAAATGCATCTGTGTTGGGATGTTCTCCATATAGTGCTTCCTTTGACAGGTTTTGATGACATGACACAGTGATGGTCTGTATCAGAAGTGGTGCTAGTTTGGCCAAACACGTATTTTTCTTGTTTTCTGGACAACCGCTTGTGTGCAGGTGTGCAGGTCTTGAGAGTGAAACTGGAAAGGATACTGTTTGGTACCAGGATCAAGAGTGTTATCAAAAACCAGTAATGAAATTAATAAATGTCAATTTAGAACACATTTTTGAGAGGTGTGTGATAAATGAAGCATTAGAGCTGCACAGGACTTCGAGGTTAAAAGAAATGTAGCACATTACTACTAGTAGTTAATCAGGTATATTGAAAGAAGAAGATATCTTGTGAAAATAGTCCTGCTGTGGTAAATGAAGCCACGTTGGGTGGCCTAACCAATACAGTATATCAGCTTGAACTCTTGCATTATCCAATTGTGTAGGGTTGATAGCCTCAGTGATGTACTTCTTATCGAATAACAAGTGCATAGCTAGCTCATGATATGGTGCAGGACTGTAGATTCCGGGCTTGTTCTTCCACCTTTGTCAGTGATCCTGCCATGTGTGACATGAAATTCAAGGTCCTTAGAATCTACAGGAAGACTCTCTCAGTGCCAGCACTCATGTCTTCCTGCCTGCTCCTCTATGGCTCTCACCTTCCCACTCCAAACGCCTGCTGCTGGTCCTCCAAACCCTAGCTACATCTCATCCAAGCCATGGCCGTGGGGGAAACTGGCTGTGATTGGGAATGGGATTTGGGCACATCTGTGGGAATTGGTAGATGGAAGCATTTGATGTAGATGCCAACCAAACAGAGTGTACTGGGGCTATTGGTAGCTGGGGTGTGATGTGCTGAGCATGGGCACCCTAGTGGGTTTGCCCTAATCCTGATCTACCCCTATGCCAAAAAAGCCTAAGCTTTTTTTATCTTATGTTGTGATCAAAAGCATATTTGGAGCACTCTTCAAATTATGAAGTTTTACCTCCTTCAAATCCTTTTCTCTCTCATGACTTGCCACCTTCCCCACCTAAACACCATCCATTTTTGTGAAGTGAGCCACTGACGATAAAGGTTTTGTGTGCATGTCCTGTTGGACAAAAGCATTTTCATTTGCATTATCGAAAATGCATTTGGATTTGACAAAAATTAATTCCTTAAGGGTGTGTATCTTCATTGTGTCTGCATTGCAGTGAGCTCATTTCCTTTTCCAGTTTGAGATGCAGATTGCTTTAAGTCGGTCAGGAATATCTTCTGTTGGTTTTAACAGCATCTGCAATGTGACATCTTAGCAAGACCTATTTATATTGAGGCAATACACGTCTGAGTTAGAATTCCCCAAATTGTCTCAGATCAGTCAATGAGGAAAAGTTCCAGCTTTATAAAATAAAAAAGCACCATGAATGCATGGCAATTATATAAAAATGCAATATTTAAATAGCTTTTCAGTAGTTATCACAGCGAATCATTTTATGTATGTTTTTCTTTTATTAAGAATTTGATGTCTGTGTGTGCAACACTTACAGAAACTGCAGTTGGTTCAGAGTCTTGGGCAGGATATGATCTTTTCATCATATCAAATAATTGCTCCAATATCTGCAAGGCATGACCACTGCTTAAATCAATTAATTAGTATTTTGTAAAGCTTACATATGAGTAATTTTCCTTAATTTTCTCTCTGACCACTTTTGTGATTAGACCATGTCTGTCTGAAGTCTTTTGAGAGGATTTAGGGATGGGGGCACGAGGGCTGTCTTTCTTCTAGCTATGGAATTATCTGCCTGCCATCTGCAGTCTTTCATTGACATTATTGTTCTGGTTTAAATCCAGATTTTGAAAGTACAGCACTTTGTTATCAGTTCGTCTTTTCCAAACTTTACAGCAGCTCCTGAATTCTTGGTTTAAATCCAGATTTTGAAAGTACAGCACTTTGTTATCAGCTTTCCCAAACTTTACAGCAGCTCCTGAATTCTTGCAAGTATGGTTTTTTCCATGGCTTCTTTGGAAAATCAGGCTGTGCTCTTTCCATGTGCTCTAGTTTCCATTTCTTTCTCTGAGCAAGAGTGGTACTGGGCTTAAGTCTTTACATTCTTTCTCTTTTGTTATACTGTGATGTAACTTCAGCCTTTGACTAGCCCCCAGAATCTGAAATTTGCCTGTATGGAAGCACATTCAGTTCGTATAGACTTTTTTTATGGTAACAAAATTGCAGAAGTGTGTCTTCAGTGTTACATTTTATCACTGGAGAGTGCCGAATGATGCAGTTGCAGGCAGATGTCACAGAAGATGCTGACCAACTTTTTTTGATGTCAGAGTCAGAAGATAGTTAGAATAAGAATAAATGTTATGCTTTAACTTGTATAATTTTATTATTTGTACAGTTAATAAGAGTCTCTGCCCTGAAGAATTGATAGCATGGAAACAGCTCAGAGACAAGATGTAGTTGAAAAGTGTTTTTCTTCCTGCCCCTGTGTTACACTTCGTTCAATATCCACTTGTTTCACAGGTTTAGGTTCTCTTAGACATGCTGAAATCCAGTCTCTGGACTTGTCAGTTTTATGTCAGATACCCCCCCAGAAAAGAGGTTGTAGAGGATCACATGGTTCCAGCCTCTGAACAGATATAACTTTACTTCAGCACAGGAGATGGTACCCCAGTTTTGATGTGTGATGATTTCTTCCAGAGGTGTGTTAGTTTCCTCCTGGAACAGCTGTTCAGTATGGTTGAATGCCCTGCATTAGTGCAGCCATGGTTTGTCTATGGATATGAATGGCAGACTCAGGTGTGGAGTAAGCTGAAGCATGAATTTGAAGTACGCTATTTTATTAATGAACAGTCAGCTACTAAGTTGGATTCTTTTCTTTCCATGTAAGATTACACTTAATCAGTTTGGGGAAGCTAGGGTTTAAGAAATCCTGACCTGGCATGCACTGGGTGAGGCTGTCATCCGTTTCACTTTCGCTGGTGTCTCGGCAAGTGGAGGTGCTCCTGCAGATGAGTAGCTTAGTTACCAGCATGCCTGATAAAGCAGAACTGAATTTGGATGAATGAAGGCACCTCAGTCAAGAGGGGGTATTGATGTTAGCTGTCTTAGTTTCTGCTAGCCTCAAAGTAAGCAAGATCAAATCTAATTTATTTAAATTCTAATAATGTAGAGTGTTTAAAAACTTACCAAGTGACATAGATGCCTTTCAGATCACTTCAAAAAACAGTGTGCCTAAAGTTAGCTGCTTCTCTGTGGGACCATCTTCACAAATCATAGTATTTCATACTACCTGAAGGCATGGACAGCTGGACATCTTTCACTGACTAGGACAGGACTGTCCATGTGGGGAGATTTCTTTCAGTTCTTCCTCCGAGGTGGCCAGGAGCTGAGCAAGGTACACGCAGATATGTTGAGCCTGGTTTGAAAGTGTAGGTGAATGCTTTCATGTCAGCCTGGCTAATTCTCATCTCTGTTATGCTGGCTCCATTTAATTTGCAGGGGGAAATGGCATATATTCCCCCCTAGTGCCTTTTACTCTTTTAGGGCATCCATGTCAGTAACTCTGTCAAGTTGAGGAGGGAACATGAATGAATGGGAAAAAGACTGAGAAAACCAGAGAAGAGAGACTATGGAAACCACAGCTTGAAAACTGCTTCATGACAAGAAGACCTATTTCTTCTCACTTGCTTTAAGTGCGAAATATGATGGTTTAATATGATGCCTTCTGGTAGTTCTCCAACCTGATTTCCCTCTACTTAATGATGTGTTGCCTTTGGTTGTCTTATGTTCTCCTTCCTTGAAACTTTTCTAATTTTGCTAAACCTTTTCCAAGAAGAGAGGGCAGAGTTACAACTTCCAGGATGCAGCTGAACTTCTTAGATGGTCGAATAAAAGTTTTGGTTCTGCAGTAATAATTTTTAGGGCTCTCTCTGCTTTTTAACTGTGCTGATGCTTTAGTCAGAATAGTCCACTGTAGATCCAGAATCTCATATCTGAATCATCCTGAGCCGATCATTATGCATATGAAGTTGAGGTGTTTTTTCTCACCATGAATATCAGTGTGTGTTTAAATGGTATTGAATTCTGCCAGTCATTTTAACAGTCATTTTAACAGTTATTATCTTTCCCTGTCCTCCTGTGATTCTTTAGTGACTATAATGAACTCAATATATTCTTAATGCAGATGGCCGTGGAGCTGCTGGGTTTGTTTCCTTCCCCTCTGAAGACTGACCTTGAACCATTTATTTCCTGTATAACTGGTTCTCTATTAGATGAGGACTTTTCCTGTTATCCCATAGCTGCACAGTTTTTATAATACAGTGAGGGGGGAGGGGGTTTGGTTTGGCTTTTTTTTTTTTTTTAACGCTGCCTTCCTTCCTTTGCGGGGAGTCTTTGGGGATTGGACATGAGTTGTTGAGGAATAACTTTACATCAGTGAAATGGTAGTAACAGGCTACGTATAAACTCACCACAAATGTGAAGTAGCTTAATTTAAACATCTGTCTTCTGTCCAGACAGTCAACATTCAGCTCTAACTAATCTACATTGCAATCACATCTCAGCTTGCTTCATAAAATTTTAACTTTCAGTATTTTCTTTGGGATGTAGTTTTGGTCAGAGAGTACCCTGGGTGATTTAGAGTAACTCACTTCCGCTTCTCGCTCTTTGTACTTGTCAGACCAGATTGACCATTTCTATATTTAGTCCTGCTTTGCTTATTCAGAAAAGATCCGTCCTTTCTCCATGAGAATTTTACACTTTGTTTATCTGGTAGCAAGGCGGGACCCAGTGTGAAAAGTGAATGGCAGAGTTGAAAGATCAGTATGAATACTTGCACCAAGTAGCATGCCACATCAGTAAATCAAAGCAGAATTCGCAGGTATAAGCTCTGGTCCTTGTCAGTCTCTTAACTGAAAAAAGTCATATTTTAAAAAATGATTCCCAGATTTACTGTCTCCATAGAGGAGTAACTTAAGTTGTGTTTTTTTTTTTTCAACCTTTCTTCTGCCTCCATTCTCTTCCCCTTATTTTTGCCCAGCAACACATGTGTTTAAGAAGTTTAAAACCAAACTTCTGGGTTCCATATTCTTTCAGAGAATTTAGCCTTTCATGTCTACAACTGCAGACATTCAAATGAGGAGGATGTTGCTGCTTCATTTACTAGAATTTTTTCAGGTTTTTCTTCTTTCTGTTTTTAATCCTCAAAGTGAAATACTTGGCATGGAACCTAGAAGCACCTTTTATTCAAAATCTAGCATACAGAACTTGGATCCATGTATTTCCAGCTTTTAAGAATATTTTTTTTTAAAAGAATGTGAATTTGTTTACATATCATATGTGGTTTTGTACATCCAGCAAGTGTCTGAATGTAATTACATGGGATGAACCGGTTTTGATAACATGCAGGCACACCAAGAAAACAGGTAGGGTTGCATTCAGGAGAACTGAGCACAGTACTTGAAAGAAAAAGCAAACCAACATTTTAAAGGGTTATTTGTTCTCCTCATAATTTGAAATTAAGACTCTCCTTGACTAAGTTGAAAAAAGTGTTGAGCTACTCAGGAGGCTGCAGTGTAAAGCCAGTTTTGTCTGGGACCCGTTCTCAGTCATTCCCAGAGATGGCATAAGGAGCGTCAGTGGAATGGAGAAGTTGCTCTGTGTTTCAGTCCTCTGTCGCTCTCATGAAACACACAGGTACTCCACCTTGGTGGAAAAAACACTAAATGTACTTTTCAAGTAAGCTAAGCCAGGGAGGGTTATCAGAGGAGAGTGACACTATAACAGAATTTTCAGCATACTATTAAATGTGTACTGGAGTGTTTCACATTACGATGATGGATTTTTCTATCATTCTCAGGACCTGTATGCTTGTCCTCTTCCCCAAAATACTAAGGTTTTGAAAAGCATTAATTATATGGGCAGTGTCTTAGTTCAATTGTTAGTAATAAAGTCACCTTCTAAATTTTAATTTAGTAACAAGCATCTGTTGTATGTCTGTCCTTTTTATTTGTAAAAAACAAACTAACCTTCAGTCAATTAGTTCTCATGCTTCAAAATTCAAATATGAGCATTCTCTGCTAACAGGGAAGTTTCTCATGGTTTTGTATATCTCAAGCTTAGCTTGAAATGTATATGGTGTTTCAAGAAAAACAGGGTCAGGCAAAAGTGTCTGTAATGCAGAAGTTAGCAGATTTTACCAAGTACCATTAAAAAAAATCACTTCCCTTATGCTGTGTAAGTGGGATTTTCAGGCCTTGCTTATTTAAGGATCAAGAATAAAATGATACTTAAGTAATGACTCTTAACAAAATTCCCTTGCTTTATACTTGAATAACTCGTATGGCCCATAAAGAGGTAATTATCAACAACTTGCAAAATTATAATTAGTTTGCTGAATTAAATCTCAAGGGCTAGACCTGAAAAACAAAACCTTCAAATAGTTTTTGCATTATTAGATAGTTTAAAGATGGATGCCTATTATCCTGGGATTTTTTTTAAATTAAATTTTATGTTGTATTTTGTATTGGTAATGCTGAATCAAAACTTGATTTCCCTGCTTCTGTGGCTGGTCTCATTTAATTCAATGATTGCTTATGTGAATAAGGTGCAAAGAATGTGGCTTTGTATGAAAAACATCCTCCCAGAGGGAGTTGTAGTAGGCTCACACTTAATGTGAAAAAAACAAACCAAAAGAAAAAGAAACCAATGTTTATGTTTCCTTGTCTTGTTGTACAATGATTTTCAGTGAAGTTTCGTATTCCGTGAAATTATATCTGCAGCCAAGATGATATGATATTGGACAATTTTTATAATTCAGCATGCAGGTCTGTGTTGTTGAAACAATAGGCTGAGTGTTTTAAGGGGCAGATAAACTGACTAAAATAACATGTGTTGCAAAAGAAGTTGCAGTGCATTTTCGATAATGTTCAGCAGAGAGATACTTGTGAACTCTGCACGGTGTGTTACAGTCATGGGAGTAGTTAACACGATAAAGAAAATCTCAGCTTTCTTTCTGTTTACAAAACTGGCCTTTCAGGAAGGACTGGAAAACAAGAATACAAATATATCATAAGTTTGCCTTCTCTTTCTTCCCCTCTGTCCTGTATTGGGACAAAAATAAATGAGAAGACTAACTGTAAGAAAATGCCAGTTAGGGTAAGTCCTTCTCTTCCTTAGTTTTCTCTCTTTGTTTTGTACACTACTGAGAGCTGATGGTTGTGTGGCAACGCAGCTTCTCTGATAAGGTATGATTCAGTCCTGTAGTGCCAACAAAGCAAAACTATGCTGTTAACACTTCCATACTCATATTGCAGCAGCTGCAAGTCCAAAGATGGATCTGCATGGTTCAGGAGTGAAGTTTGATTTTGTCTGTGCTGAGATGCTGATGTGTTTCAGCCATATTGGGCCATTCTTGTGGCCTAATTCATTAAGGTAATGAAGATGTCCTTGACCTGTTTTCCATTTCATTTTCTTATGTAAAATTCCTCTTCATTTTGTGGCGCTTACAAAAGTTCTGTATTGTTCTCCTCTCCTTTGTCCTCGTACTCTGCATCCTTGTTCTGAGAATCATGTGATTTTCTTTGCTCTGTTCCTCATCCCCTACACATCTCCTCTTATTTTGCTAGTTGTGTTATGACAGTGGTTGATGAGTGCTGAGTCACCACTTTGAACCCAGAGGAGCTGTGAATACAGCAAAAGGTTGTTTGGCAAACCTTTAACAAAGAATTTGTGAGAGAGTGAAAAAGGATCTGTGTGGTTGTGACATGTCTTCCAAGGCTTTCTAAAAGCTCTGTGTTCAGGAGCTTTTTCCTCATCCTGTCTTCTAGGTTTTACCCGTCTCAGTTTGCAGTCTCATTTTTTCTGCTTTCACTTGAACTTTAGTAATGTTTGGGTCTTGAGGTTATTTTTTTATATCTACTTTCAGCTCTTTCTACTTCAACATCATCAGCTCATGGGCTTTTGTGGTTTCTCTTCCAGTTTTATTAGGCTTCCAGTCCTCATCAGTGCACTGTTTTTTTTATAACATTGTCCCACTGTGTTCCTTGGTAGGAAAGATGATGAAGGAATATCTATTTCTATCTTATTGGACAGGAACTGCCACCTCCCTGAGACATTTGTTGTTTTTTTGGGTTTTTTTTTGTATGTTGTGAAATGATGATCTCTTTTGGAAGAGTGTAGTGGAATATAAGAGGCACAGGGATGCTAAGCTTCATGAGGGTAGGGAAGCAGAAGACCGGGAGGAAAATCATACCTGATACTGGGAACATGGTCCAGGAACATGATATCCCTGTAGCATGACCCTGCCCTTCTCTGTTATTCCATCATTAATTTTGCTGGGTTTTGGCTTCATATTATTTCCAGTCGGGACTTGGGCAGCCTTTGTGGCCAGGTAATTTAAATATTCTTCACGTGTTAGCATGATCTTGCATGAGCTGGTCTCTTGTAATGTATGAAGGACACTCAGATATGCTGAAATTTCAAAATATTCATTAACTGTAAAGCATAATCTTTTTCAGTACTCGAAATAAGACCAAAACATCTATTTTGGCTGTAGACAAATTAGAAACATAAGGAGACTGACATGGGTGCAACAAAAAGTGTCATCTCTCATGGTTCTTATCAGTGGTTGACCAAACCTCCACAAGTATTGACAGGCTGAGCATCTTTAAACCCAGCTTCAGTTCCCACAGAGATGGCTTCCACCACAAGGTTACTCCTTTGGGTTCCTGCGGGGCCTGTGAGCATGCAGAAGGCAGGGGAACACGGAGCAGTGAGGGGGAGTAATTTGTGTTTGTCTTGCACTCTCAGCTCCCTGTACGTGATACAAGTACAAATATTTCTGGTTGATGAACCTATGACTTCTAATGTGTAGCCATGAGGGCAGAGTCTTCACTGGGGGCTGAGGTTCTGTTCTGCAAGAGGAGCAGCTTTCTGATGCAGTCTCTGTATTGCAGACTCTTTAATCACCTAAAATTACATTAGTGTTGTTCCTTTTAATCTGTGCAAAGCATCTGCTGGTGTGGGAAATTTTTATTTTACCTGGTTGGGTATCTCATTTCGATGCAGCAGATGGCATGTGTATGACAACTGCCATTTAGTAAGAGAGTAAACACAGCAAGAATACACCCTAACCCACTGGTATTTTCTTAGGTCTTTTGTAACATCAAAGCACCCTTGTGCGATACTTATTAGAACCACCTGATGCAAGATCCAAGGTTTTGTGATACCTACTTTCTTCTGTTGTTCCAATGTTAGTACAGCTGGCAAGATTCTCAAGAGATACATGGAAGAGCAATGTGATATTCAAGGTGAGTTGTGTTAATCGAGCTGTAGCCTGTACTGAGATTAACTTCAGTTACTTGGCCTGAAAGTATTTTGTGTCGATGTGTAGCTTTTTAGAATTAATTAACTGAGATTCTGGTTTGCAGTTTAAGTAGAATAGGACAGAAACATATGATTTAGTTTATTTTGAGCTTGGTGCAGAGGCATTCCTTGTGAGTTAAATGCTGAGCTGAAGGTATAAGACTGTTGCTCTGCATGGCCTTACCCTGCCAGAACAAATGAGGAAGGGCATTTTGAAAACTGGGCTGTTTGATGGGTTGGAACAGAGGAGGCCTAGGGTAGGGAACCATAAGTCAGACTTCTGTTAACTGACTGAGATTTCCACCATTGGACTCCTGCGTGGAGTGGGGAAGAGTTTTATGCAGAACTTCCAAAGAATTCAGCAAGTATTAAAGAAAGCATAGAGGGTGTCCACAACCCACTGAGAGATCCTTCAGCTCCATGTCTGCCATGGGGTCAGGAAGAAGGATCAGGATTTCCAAAGTATTGTCTGCATGACCTATTTGGAGATCACTCACAAACATCACCTATACAGATACAGCTGTGAAGGGCAACTTGACCTTGTTGTATACTTTATAGGAGGATTAAGAAGACTTTTTACAGATACTGTTTCTTGTGATAGTCTTTTTTCTAGAAGAACTCGGAGCACTTCAGTATCTGCGTGACATCTCACTCTTCCTGTCCCTGACTTTTGTTGATAATGGTGAGTGCATTAAACATCAAAGTCCTGTGTTACATTGGGGAATCATGTCCCCAGTCCAGTCCCCCAAGTCCAGAACTTGTCATTCTTGATGACCTTTTCCCATTTTTTAATTACTTCAGACATGTGCTTTCTACTGATACTGTCTAATTACCTAGGGGCAAAGTTAAGCTGTTCTGTTGTTCAAAGTATCCTGTGGGAATGGCTTCATAAAACCTTCAGACTAACATAGGACATATGGCACATATATTTTCCCTCTCTGTACTTTGTAAGTCTCATCCATGTACTTTCTCAGACTTTTTGAAAGGATGTGTTTCCAGCCTGGTTCATGAACCACCCCAATGCGTGATTTGCTACAGCAAAGCAGGTTATTCACTGACTTTAAAAAAATAAGACTGAACTGACTATTCAGATAGTAATTGCCAAGCTTTTCTCTCTATATATGATAATTCCCATGGTGTTCTGTCTTTGCAGCTTTAGTGATAAACCCTGTTTCAGTTTTAATTCATCTTCTTTGCATTAACTTATTATTTTTTGTTTCAGTAACAAAACCTTTAGGAATCACAAACATCCCTGTTGTACTTATCGTGGTTATGCCACTCACAGTTAGGTGCATTAGGCTGATGCATTAAAAACCTCACTGACAAACTGAATGTCTAAGAGGAGGAGAACCATGGAGTTTTAGACTAGTGCCACTGTTCTCGACTACCAGTGTTTATTTTGCATCATGTAAAATACCAATAAGAATCCTGTGCAAGAGAGATCTGAGTATCACAGCGTTGTATCCTTGGATATGAACAGTTGATGAGGAAAATGAACTTTGATGTGGCCACTAAAATCATTGATTTAGTTGTGTTCGCTGCAGAGAAATTGCCTTACTTTGCGTTGGTTTGGATATTCTCAGATTTGCATGGAGAAGTGTCATGGTTTAACATGGTTCCAGCTGTCAACTAAGTACCACACGGCTGCTTGCTCACTCCTCCCTCTTCCACTGGTGGGATGGGAAGGAGGATCAGAAAAAAAAAAGGTAAAAAGAACTCCTCATGGGTTAACATAAGAATGAGTTTAATAATTGAAACAAAGTAAAATATAATTCTAATAATACTAATGATAATAATAGTAATTTTTAAAAAATCAAATAAAATTCCAGAAAAACAAGGCATGCACAATGTAATTACTCACTACCCACTGAACAATGCCCAGCTCGTCCCCAGGTAGGGATTGGCAGCCCCCAGACAACTTTCCTCTGCTCTGTGGTATGGAATATTCCTTTAGCCAGTTCAGGTCAGCTGTCCTGTCTGTGCTCCCCCCTCTCTGGCAGAGCATGAGACACCAGAAAGTCCTTGACTTAGAGAAAGTACTACTGAGCCACAACCAAAACATCTGTGTGTTATCAATTCTCCAGCTGAATCTAAAACACAGCACTGAACCAGCTACTAAGAAAATTAGCTCCAGGACAAGGAGAACATTGCTGCTGTACTGTTTCTTCTTCAGTAGTTAAACAGCTCCAGATGAATTGAGGGAGTGCAGTGGTTAATGCTATGTGCGTGGAACATTCTGGTCTGGTCCTTGATTATGTGGTGGTTGTGTCTTTGTTTTGTTGTAAGTGCATGAATACACTTTTTACAAATTTTTGATTTTTAACATAGCTACCCAGCTTATTCATCTTGATATACTTAACCAAGAATCACTAGTCTACATTGTGTAAGTCACTGAATATATTTTAGATGTATATTTTAGAATCACAGTGTGATAGAGGTTGGGCCTCTGGAGGTCATTGGGTCCAACTCCCTGCCTAGAGCAGGGTCACCTAGAGTAAGTTGCCTGGGTTACTAAGTTTCTTTGCAGTGTTTTGTGTTGTTCCATATGTAAACGTATGTTTGATTGTTCGGTATCTTCAAAGGAATTCATGCACCCATATCTTAATGCTCTGTAGGTGCTTAAGAAGGATACTTTAATCACTGTTTGGTTGAAAAATCATTGCAAGTTTTGCAATAAACAGTGTTCCATAGTTCCATTCATATGTCAATTTTGGTACTGTACAATTCATAAAAACTGCAAAAAATGGGTACACAGCTTGATTTAACAGACTGATTGATGCACAAGCATAGCTGAGAAGGATGGAGCTGGAATGGGGTGGGAAAGACTTTTGTCTCAAGAAGTAGTTCTACACATAATGTATGGTTTTTGTGGTTTAGATGTGACTTAAGACTTGGTATCTGAAGTATTTGGATGTGAAGGAGTTGGAAATGACTGAAACCTTGGCAAACGATTTCAGCTTTGCTGATTTCGTGCCGAAGGTGGAACAAGAGTGGGCATGGTGTGAAATGGGTCAGAGCAGCGGATGGCCTTTTGCAGATATTTCTTCAAACTTCTTCGGCAACGTTGTTCACCCAGTGCTGGGACTGTCTTCAGAAATAAGTGTGTATTGCATAAACTAATCTTATTCCTGAATTCTCAGCTTGTAGCATCTGGGTCAGCAAATGTGTCCTACTTAATATATTCATCCTAGTATGTTTTGATGAAGCAAAGATCTTGTACCAGAACTCTTCTGCTGTCATTGTGCAGTCTGTCCCAGCACATGCTTTTTCTCAAGAGTAACCCCCCTTCTTTCCCCAAAATCTGCAATTGTAAAAATCTTACTGGAATGCCAGCACGTCTTCAGAGAACCCGAGGGGCATTTTTAATGAGAATTGCTTTAGAATTCCTTGCTTGATTTATGAAGAAAAGAAAAAAATCATAGAAATAGTATCCTCTTACCTCTTAAAATGTTTGCCTTCGACTTAATGGTGATAACAGCTTAACTTTTGCAGATGCAAATGGCATAACCAAATGTTTACCTGTTTTCCACTTAGAAGTACAGACTTCCTTTGCTCAAATGCAACATAGTTTGAGAGGGGAAGTGGAAAGGTAAAGGACTAGAGGTCTTTGTTCTAAATTTGTGGAAGAAATAAAAATTCAAAGCTTCAGGATTGGATATTTCCTGGAAAATTTTCCTGTAACTTGTCTTTGAGAAATAAAGCTGAAAAAAATTTAGGAGTTTGCTGCATGGTGCTAAGAAGGTTTTTGTAACTTGGGACAAACAAGGCAGCAGGTCCTTGCTTTTGGTTTCCTTTCATCAACCCAGCTGCATCAATGTATGCATTTCTTTCTTTGTTTTTGAGCAAGACTTTGCATTACAGCCACAGAAATAAGGCAGGTACAATCATTCTGCATTATTTATGTTCATAATTTGTAATCACAACTCATAATGATGTTTACAGGTATAGAAACCCACTCCAGCCCATACTGAGGTCACCAATTATAACAGGTGCTCGAAGTCTTATCAGCATCTACACTGCCTTTCAGAAAGTGCCAAACCTGTTCTCATTTATGCTGCACTCAGCCACTAGACATCATTTCTCACTGTTCAGTCACACCTCCCTCTCCTTCTCCCCCTCCAAAAAAGAAAAAAAAAGAAAAGCTTGACTCCCAACATTCCTCTCATGTCTTATGTATATTTGTGTTAGTCCTTAGCAAGAAGCTGACTCTGTTCCTCACCACTAGCCAGTCTGCTTCTACTGCCTTGTATTCCTGTTTCTTGCAGAGTTTATTCCTGTAGTTCAAGTACTGGAGGAGGCGTGTACTGTGGTTTTAAACACCCTGGATACAAGTCCTGTGGATCATTAGCATAGACAAGTAGTATGAGGGAATGCAGAAGCATGGGATGCTGCTGGATATTTGGTTTTCTGTAGCTTTTTTTTGAAAAGGAAATTAAACTTGAAAAACCATAAGAAGAGCATGCTGTGGTGTAAACTTTAAAGACATCATTGTGTATTTGCTACCCTGTGGGAGATATGCCTTGTGTGGTGCATAGGACGAGCAGTGACTGGGCAGGGCTCTGGAGAGGTAAGAGTGTACTTTTGTGTGGAAGCCGTGACCTGGAACCCAAGAGCAGGCTCACACCACTGGAAACAACAGTTGACTAATCCTGGCAGTTCCTGCTCTCACTATGATTTCCTTTGCAGCTTTAGTGTTGTATTAACTCCTTCTCCTTAGTGTTATATTAACTTGGGGCAAACAAGTTCCTTGGGTTTCTCGTTGCACTCCCAAATGGACACATTCATCAAAACTAGGATGATTTTTGGTGCATCTGTTGCTTTTACTGTATTCTGTTGCATAACTTTACACTGCACATAAATCTGAAAAACAAAATGTTTCATGATTTTTGTTTCCTCATTTTAGTACTTATCACTGTAGTAGTACTATACCGAGGGGTTAGATCTCTGGGGAAGTTTGTTTGCACTACGCTACTGATGGTCAATTCACAGGAGTTTAAATCCAGGGAATGAAATAATGAGATTTTGTCCCTCATCTGATCCAGAACAGAACTGCCTTCTGGAAGTGCAGAGAAGGTATTCTTTGAGAGGAGACTGGCAGTCTGTTGCAAAGGTTGCCCAGATGCCAGGTCCAGTACGCAATTAAGACATTTCTTACTCATGGTGGTTCCACACACTTTGTTTCAATCTCTTAATGGTTTTTTGTAAGCTTTGGATCAGAGCAAGCAAGAGCAATAAAAACGGTGGTAAAACCTCCTGCAACTTCTGAAGTGAATTCCTGTGTATCCTCATCCTAGCAGGTCTGTTAGTAAACCATCATGCAGTCTAGCAAGGAGGAAACTTTTCAAGTAGAACTTTTCCTAGATGAATATACAGATCTGTCGTTCTCAGTCTCCAAATCTAGTTCATATAAAATTTCAGATGCCTTATAAGAAAACAGCTCCAAGTCTGTTGATGTAAAATTACAAGTATTGTTCTCATATGTAAATAGTTTGTCAATGTTAGTGGAGGTACAAAAGCAGAAAAAGTAAAAAGAAAACTACTCACCAAGGGGACAGTCCTGCTCTGTTTGATGCTTCTGGCAGAAATTGTGCTTTGTAGGACAGGAGCAGGATCGATTTCAGATTCTTCATTTCTTTAGCCTCTGCAGCTTCCTGCTGAGCTACCTTTTTTTTTTTCTCCCCAGTAGCTTGAAACACATTCCAGAAATGTCTGTGTGAGGTAGAAGAGTAAGAGTGCCAAGGCTGCTGATGAATAAGGGACTTTGTGATGAATCTTGTAATATTGGATCTTTTCATTCAGAGACTGTTTCTCTGTTACTGAGACTTTTATTCCTTTCTTTTGAATTGCAGGGGAGAGGAGGAGATGTTAAGTGTTGTCCTGCAACACTTCCCTCTGGCTTACCTGAGTTACCAGAAGGATGAATTGCTTTGACAGTGAGGGCAGTGGGTGGGCGAAAATGCAAAGGGAGTTGATTCACTTTGTTAAATCTGAAGATGCAGCAGTGGTATTACTTCACTTCTAAAACTGCCCAGTTTTGAGAAATTTAAATTTACATTGGAAGTTTGATTTTGAACTTACTGATCTAAGCTGAGAGATGATAATTAAACTTTCAGTTTTGAAACCAAATTTTTAAAATGACATTCAGGTCTTACTGATTCCCAGTTCCTTGGAACAAATCTCTCTTTAAGTTGAATGGGTTTTTTTCAGTTCTAAACTATTTTGCAACAGTTTTGTTATTCTAAGATTTGTTTTGCTTTATAATACTTCAATTTGGAACTTCCTGCAAGGTGAATTTGTATTGCATGTGTATTTTATCTCAGTGTCAGAATCCCAAACATACTTCTTCCCCCCTGCTTTACATAACATACTTAAGAGTTTTCCTGTAATAACAGCAGAAGAACTGTGGCAGTTTCTAACTTAACAAGGTGCCATGCAGTCTGTGTCCGGGCTGCAGCAGCTGTGTCCCAGGAGTACACCTTGGTAAAATTAGCCAGCACACCTCAGATGATAGTATTTAATTACTAAGAGGTAATAATAATAAGTAAACATAATGTGTGAGCTGTCACTTCAAGAAGGGGCACTTGGTGTAATGGAGGAACTGCCTTGCAGTTTGACAGGAGTCCTTGCTCACAGTTAGCAGAACTGAGTCTCACAGACTTGTCTCCAAAACCTTAGTTCTTCATTAGGTCTGACAGGGTATCACACAAACATCTTTGAAATTAATGAATCCATTATTTGAAATTCCTGTGGCGTTTGTTAACTTAAACGCTCTGAGAGAGAGAAATGCCTTTAAATAGTTCAGTAATTTTGCCCCTTCAGTAATTGCAGGAGCCCCTATTGTGTCCATTTGCAATATCCATTCTCTCCAGGTTGAAGCCTGCAGCTCTGCTGCAGCAAAAACTGCAGCATACTTTTGGCATTGCTGCCAGAGCCATCAGTCTCCAGCTTCAAGGGAGCTGCCCTGTCTCCACAGATTGCTTCCAGCCTTTTGTGTTGGCTGCTGGTGCGTTGGCTTGGCGTCCACTCTTGTCTGGGAGAGCTTTTTAGAAGACGCTAATGCTTCTGTTGTGTGAAAATCTTCTGGACAAAATATCTAACCTGGGAGTTAGGCTGCTGCTTTCCACGCTGCACACAAGTTCTGTGTTTCAGTTCTTGATTTTGTACGAGGGGTTTGGCTGGGAAGACTGTGCTGCCTCTCTGTGCTGCTTGTTCTGAACAGTCACAGCAGCCGCTACACCTTCAGATCTCAGGGGGAGACCTTGGAACTCAGTGGCAAACATCCAAGTCTTTTCAGTGGTAGAGGAATGTCCTGGCAGGGTGCTTGTTGAGGAGCATAGCAAGATATGTGGCTAGATGGGACTACTTGCCTCATCCTTTTCTCTCCGTTATCAAGCAAGAAAGGAGAGAAATCAGAAGAGGGTGCAAAAAGTTCCAAGAAGAAGGCAGACTCTCCTTCCCATGCCTGTGGGATAGCACCCCAATAGCCCATGCCACCAACAGCATCTGATGCAGAGGTGCACTGATGCCTATTCCCTTTTCCCTGCAGACTGAAGATGTCAGATGTGCTCTCTGCTCTCCCTGATAGTTTTATTGAGGCAGGGTGCCCCAGGAACACAGTCCTTCTGAAGAGCTCACCAGCTCCCCACATTTACAGAGATAGGAGAGGTCTGCCAGACTCAGGCACCACAGAGTGAGTGAGTGAGTAGTATAGGGGCATGTTGCTCCTGCTTTCTAACCTGATGGTTTTCTGTGTAAAACCTTCCTGACTGAAGGGGGGGGGGGGGGGCAGAGAAGAAAAGCACACTTTTCAGAATGCTTTTTGTGACCAGTGTCCTCCAACCTGCAAAAGCTGATACTACAGGCGTTAAGCATTTTTAAGGGAATGAATCCTGTCATAAACCATCATTACTTCTTTTGCTCATGTGAGAGAATTCATTATGAAGTCAGTTCTAGCTGGGGAGCACAGCACTGGCCTCTTTGGAAGCAGACAGCAGATCCCTGCAGAAAACAGAGCTTTAGACACATGGTTCCCTGCAAGTGTGCTGAGATACCCTTTTGTGCCAGCAGGTAACAATCTCTCCTCCCAACAAAGGGACTCCCTCAGTCTTAACTCTTTAACATTACTGTAAAAGTGAAGCTTTGTTCTTAAGGCAAGATGGAACTGGTATCTTCAGTTCTCTTCAGACCTTTCCTTCTTTTCTTATGGGATCATAGAAACTATTGATTCAAGTCAGAAATACACAATATTGTGAAAATTGCAGTGTGCATGTGCCCAAGAAAATTTGCAGCAGTATATTATACATCCTGCAGACTGACATGGAGAGGAGGAATTTTCTACCCAATCTAAAAGTTTGGGGGTTGTGTGTTTTGGTTTTTTTGTTTGTTTGTTTGTTTGTTTGTTGTTTTTTTTTTTTTTAAAGGATTGTGCTGTTGCCTAGTGTTGTTGCTACAGATCCCCAAGATGTAGCGTCAGGACTGAACATGTTTTGCAGGCTTGTTAGCTCTGTCTTTGCTGCCCTCCTCTCCCTAACCCCAGCTTGCCACTTCCTCATTCATTTAATGAAGACAGAGGGCTCTTTATTGTGTGACAGTCAAAATGTAATATGATAGTGTTGCAAGAGAGCTGGTGGAGTGGTCATTACCACGTGTTTGATGCTTTCTGTTTCGGGGAGTCTGTAGCTGTAAGAATGATTTCTGTCTTACTCAGTCCTTTTGCAGGAAGGGAAGGCAGATTGGGAATGCTTTGTTGTGTGGCACCACCTGTGCAGCCATGGGCCTGTCCAGGGACTGCAGGTCGATGGAGATGATGTAGTGAGTTAAGTCCTGCTTGACCTCCTGAGGAGGAGTGATGGCTACTGCTTGAACAGAGCTGAATGTGGAGCTGGGTCTCACAACAGATGGAAATCTCTGAGTTGGCAAACCAAATAGAGTGACAACCTGTACAGAACCTCCTAAAAATCCAAGTTTAGAGCACATTTTTTTCCCAAAGGAAGTACGGGCAGATTTGTTGTCGTATAAAGTGATCAGGATTGTTCCTGATTTTGTTCCTGACCTCTCGTGGAAGAAGAAACTAAGGTTTCACTACTGAATGTGCTTTTAGTTTACTGCTCAGATCATTTGATGTAGATATTACTGCCATTTCTGTTTCACCTTCTGTTGTACTCCAAGTGAGCCAGCACTGATTACAGTATTGTCTTTTCTGATGGGCAGACTAATAAAGCAGGACTGATCAAATTGTTGTTTCAGAACTGCTTCCTGAAAGACACATCCGTCATTTCGTGGACAAATTCAATAACCAGAACATGCTTTCTTCATTTTTGGAGATGTGTCTCATGAAGCATGTTATCCTATGTGTTATCCCCCAAACACATTGTTCTTTGGAAGTGATATTAACGGACAGTAAGAGTCTCTGACTAAGAGAACATGCATAGCCTACATGGAAAACTAGCTTAATTCTCCAGTCTTTAAAGATCAGTTTAATTTTGGAGCTTCTTAATTTTTGGAGCTTCTTATATTTAAAATAAGACATTGCTAGTGGCTTTCTTAGACAGTTGAGCCATTAAGGCAGTCTCAAAATGAGTTAATAGCAGTAGCAGCCCACCATTCTCTCAGCGAAAGATGTGTGACTTTTTTCTTCTATCAAATTGTTTATAGGTATTTTAAAAAGGCTTACTGCAAATACTCTCTTGCTAAAGGACAGTTCAACCCACCATTGTTTGTGATGTATTCCCATATGAAACCATCCTTTGACCCACTAGTATCTTGTATTGCTTCTGGCAAGTAGAATACATGCAACAAAAGCCCTAAAACTGAATTCTTACTACAGTCATTGTAAAAATGAATTTATTTTAAAAGTGACAAAGTCTTCTCGTATTTTTCCAGTATATATGCTGATTAAGATTTTCTAACTTCATATCATGTAATAGTTGAGTTTGGAAGGGATGGCTGGAGATCTGTGCAAGCTGCACGCTGTGGAGGTTAGAACAGTGCTTTAAAAACCTGAAGGGAACTAAATCAGGTCCTCATACACCATGCTGATTGAAGATGAAACCACTTCTGGCTCTGCAGCTTTCAAATGTATTGCTGATCTCTCAACAAGGACACTGCTATTGATTTTGTCCCTAGTAATCATTTCACAGCTGCCCTTACATCATTGCCATGTTTTTGTCCTTCACCCTTGACTGAGCTTTTGAGCAGTGAGCATCTGGTGAAGGTGATGACAGTGGTGAAAATGTAACCATTCAGAGAAAATCAGCAGGGATGTTTACACCAAAAGGTTTATGCTTCCCAGGTGAAGCAGTGAGATCCTGTCAGGAGGTCAGTCATTCTGAGAGTGATTGGACAGGGCATTGCAAGGTTTGGTCTCATATTATGAAGAGTGGTCATGCTGGTCAAACTTTAAAGCTAGTAAGGGGTCATTTCTTGATTTTTGTTTTAAAAACAGACCAACATCTCCTGTTGGCACAAAGCTAACCTCCAAAAAGCAAACCACAACCTTTTGTCTCATTACTAGATGTTGAGTTGGCAGTTGGCTATCCTGATGATCCTGCTCTCTTCTCTCTTTTCTCCACGGCAAACTTACAGCCTGGGTATACTTGAAAGTGTGCCTAGGTCTTGGGTCTCTGTAGGCATTCCCTCTTGTTTCTTTGCTATCTGTCAAATCACTAATTGTCCAATGTTTAAGGAATGAGTGAATGACACCTCGATGGACTTTGAAGACAACCCCATTAAGGTACAGTTCAGGTTACAGTATCAGACACCAGACCAATAGCTTATCTCTAAGTAACAGCACAGGAACAAATAAAGATCAGTAGTACAATCAACTGGTTTAAATGACAGCAAACCCAGTAATTCAAGCTTATTATCCAGGTGCATAAAGATTGATATGGCCATGGTGACCAGGGAAGCCAGCAGGAAGCTGGGAATGGCTCTTCTCCAGATTAATATATTAGGTTTGCATGGCCAAGTTTTGATAGCAGGGGGATTGCAGGAGTGGCTTCTCTGAGAAGCTATTAGAAGCTTTCCTTGTGTTTAGTGGAGCCAATGCCAGCCGGCTCCAAGATGGACCCACTGCTGGCCAAGGCCGAGCTCATCACTGACAGTGGTAGTGCCTCTGGGATGTCAGAGATAAGAAGGGAAAAAGTTATTGTATAGAGGCAAATTGCACCCAAAGACGAGAAGAGTGAAAATATCTGAGAGGAACAACTATGCAGACACCAAGGTCACTGATGGAGTTGGGGGAGGAGGTGCTCTAGGTGCTGGATCAGAGATTCCCCTGCAGCCTGTGGTGAAGACCATGGAGGTCCACAGTGGAGCAGAGATCCACCTGCATCCGATAGAGGACTCCACACTGGAGGGAGCAGTGGATGCCCAAAGGATGCCCATGGGAAGCCTGCACTGGAAAAGGCTCCTGCCAGCATCTGTGACCCTGTGGAGAGAGAAGCCTGCACTGGAGCAGGTTTGCTGACAAGGCTTGTGTCTCCATGGGGGACCCCCACTGAAGTAACCTGTTCCTGAAGGACTGCATCCCCATGGGAGGGACCTACACTGGAACAGTTTGGGAAGGACTCATGTTGGAGAAGTTTGTGGAGGACTGTCTCCTGTGGAGGGGATCCTGCAGTGGCTCAGGGGAAGAGTATGAGGAGTCCCTCCTCTGAGGAGGAAGGAGCGACAGAAGCAATGTGTGATGAACTGACTGTAACTTCTGTTCCTGGTCCTTCAGGGGAAGAGGTAGAGAATCAGGAATAAAGTTAAGCCCAGGAAGAAGGGAAAGGTAGGGGGAAGGTGTTTTTAAGATTGGTTTTACTTCTCATTATCCTACTGTGATTTGATTGGTAATGAGTTCAAGTCGGGTCTGTTTTGCCGGTGACAGTAACTGGTGAGTGATCTCTTCCTGCCCTTAGTTTGACCCACAAGTCTTTTATTATATTTTCTCTCCCTTATTCAGTTGAGGTGGGGAGTGATAGAGTGGTTTTGGTGTGCACCTGACATCCAGACAAGGTCAAATCACCACAAGGAACAACTTGGACCAGCCAAGGGGCTCAAGAAATGCCAAGGTCTCCAGTCGGCAGTTGGTACTTGTAGTGGATGATCTTTGTATTTACTGTTTATAGAGAGGAGATTTATTTTATGTAAGTGTACTCAGTTTTCTCACTTTCCATTTATACATTGGAAGGAAGGCAAGCTTTCATTTCCTAATATTTTTAAGGAAAAAATAAGTGGGATAATGAAGTGGGTCATTTAGTCAGGAGAAATTTGGAGACAGGAGTAGGGTGGCCAAGGGGTGCCAGCCATCTCTGGACACCCAGACTTTTCACAGAAGCACTTTTGACTGTACTCATGTGTTTTACTTCATTAGTTTTTAATGTGAGCATCCTGAAGGCTGGGGTGTAAGCATAAAACATGTTTCAACTTCCTTACTCTAGAAGGGGATCAAATTTAGGATTCCTTCTCCTTACCCCTTACAGGAAACGTTTGATGCATTTGTTTTTTCCAAAATGGACAAGGAGAGAGTGGTACCTACTCATGAAGATTGTTGTTAGTTCACTACTGATTTTACAGCCTGTCCTGTGTATCTCTTTACCTCCTATATGCTGACATCAGTTGGATCCAGCTGTTGCTGAAATAAAAAGCTATTTTGCCATCTGTGTTCACCTGCCTAAAAGGCTAGCGTAAGCAGGGGAGAAATAGAGAAATATTTTGAATCTGACAGGTTAGGAGGGCTGTTCATTCCCATGGTAATCAGTGCTGTGGGCATGTGAGAACTAAAATAATGATTGTTATAGTCTAGTTTCTTTTACAGCCTGTCAAGGTAAGCATTTGTGATTATGTGCTGTTAGATACAAATCAGAAGCAATTCGTGCATTAGGAATTGTGGACCATTGCATTACTCTAGTGTAAGAGGGGAAAAAAGACCCCTAGCAAATTCCCTGAGGGAATTTCTTGCAATACCCATTATCTACAGCATAAATGTCACAAACTATTTAAAAAATGATACCTGTTGAAAACAAATTCCTGAATATCCATTTTTAGTTGGTGGATCAGAAGGGCTTTACTCCCGGCTCCAGTATCCTGTGTAATACTTTATCCTGCATAGTCGTTCTGCTGGGCAGTGGAAGGCGCAGGAGGAAGGAGGGTCACTGTGTGCTATGAAACCTCTCCTCTAGCCCTCCATTAACAGGCTCCTTTTTTCTGGCCTGTATAGTATCTGTTAGTTGACCCTCATGGCATATTATTGCCCAAGGATCATTCCTGCAGTGCATTTGACCCCAGTTTTCCCTGCAGCTGAATTAGATCAACCCAAACCCATGTCATACCTACTAACACCAGTGTCATGGGTTTGATCTTGGTGTGGGCCATTCACTTAAGAGTTGGACTCTTGTGTTCCTTATGCGTCTCTTCCAACTCAGAACACTCTGTGGGTTTGATAAGATTTTTTTCCCTGCTTAGACTGACTTTGTGAGTAAACCTGTTCCCTGGGGCTATGGCTGTTTTAATGTATGTGCCGGGCCAAGGTATTAACTGTTAGCTAGTTCATGGTTCATTAAAAATAAAGCAGACAAGCTAACACTGAACCGCCTGTCTAAAGCTGTGCTAATGTTTTGCTTCCTGCCACAAGTGGAGGATTTGACATCTTTCCTCTTACCAGTGATTTTGTATGCAAGAAGCTTAACTTGTCTTTATAATCCCACTTGTCAGTAAAAGGGTCTGTGCTATGAAATATGAAAGCCCATCTTGTCTGGTAAAGAAAAAATGCTTTTACCCTGTTGCACAGTACATAACAGGGCAATATAGAAGTGCAGTCCCTCAGGCTAACACAAATGAGTAGGTCAGTTCTGCAACTCTATCAGATGCCATTTAGAGACTGTTGGTGGCTTTCTCATGTCCTGAGCATGTCCCCTAGACAGTCTGGGGAGCTGCCCAGTGCATTAAAGGACAGCATCAGGCCTGAGATGCTGTGTGGTCCCAGGCAGTGCAGATGGTTTTGTGGGTGCAGTGGGAGCTGTGCTCCAGTTTTAAGACTCCTTTTACCGTGCAAGGGTAACAGCAACTTCTGGCGCTGATCCTGAGCACCTACAGCTGTGAGTTACTTCCAGCCTTGCCTCTTCACTTCTGTTTGGAAGCGGTGGTACCATCTTCTGTATGAGACAGATGGTGGGGTTGTGAGGATTCCTTATGGAGCTTGAATCTGCTCTGTAACTCCTTCTCTACCCAGAGAAGCAATGTTTTGTGACTGCTACACTCTGCTTTTATCACAGTGGTCCTTACTGTGGCAGAAAACATCTCAGTGAGACCTTCCACTCTTTTTTGGCTGCCTCAAGGTAGATGAATTTTCACCCTTGTGAGTACTAATAAATATGAGTTTGAAATGGTTTATATTGCTTTTTAATTTTTATATTCCTTCCTCAGTGTTTCAGTTAAGGCAAATTAAAAATTAATTGCGTAACAGGGTATATGATAAGGTCACGCAAGTTAGCAATTTAAATTCATTGTGTATGATGAGGCAATAAAGAGGTTTCAGGGGGTATTACAAATGTACTAATTTATTATCAGTGGGATCCCAGGATGATCAAACCATCCACAGATCTGGAATCCTGTACACTGGGATCCTAGATAAACATCCAGACCTGCATGCAGATTGTTAGATCATCCGTATTATATTGTCATTTCTTCGTCAGTGCAAAAAAAAACCCCACCACCCAAAAAGAGGGACAAAATATCACATACATTTCCGTGTCTATGACCATATCTGCAGTAAGTGTCCTGTGCTTGTTTTAATTCAGGTGGTCAATTTGCTGCCTGGAGATTTGTGTCTGGTTTTAGCCCTTGGAAGCTAAGATATTGGCACCACTGAATACCTTTTTGAACAGATAAACTAAATGCTACCTTATTTTTTTTAAATTTGAGGCAGGCAGTCATCTTCTTAATAATAATGGTAATGTATTTTTGTAAAGTATCTTACGTAATTTTCTAAAATCAAAGCACTGGGTCCTAAATAGCTGAGCTTCATTAAGCAGATGAAGTGAAAGAGTAGAAGCATCTGGCAGAAGAATGGAGGACAGTATAAAAATAGAGGCATATGTTAGTTTGAGTAGCATTAGTCATTTCTGATATTACATTGCCTGTGAACCTCTGCTCCATTCAAAGTAGAAGACTGAGCAAACAAAGCCAATTGTCAGGACATTGACACAGTGTTCCTTTCTTACTGAAAATAAGTGGCTGAAGCTTGGGGAAATTGGAGGTGCCTTTCGGCCAGCAGAAATCTTTGCCACAGGGACAATTTGATAATGTATTCTACATAAATCTTCAGAAAGCAAATCAGTAATATATTGTACTGCCTTTAATTTTTTTCCCCCCCCCAATATGTTGTTTTCCTAGAACACCTATAATGATACATTGTGGATGAGGATCCTGGATAATATTACTAAAATAAACACACCCCTTGTTTTTATATATTTATTTGTATAGCCTACACAAAGAGGCTGACTTGCTTTGTGCTGGGATTCAGAGTTTTTGCCTTAGGCTTAATGGAAACCTGTATTTCAGAAACACTAATGATTTTTCACTCTTGAGTTAAAGAGTCAGTTTCAAACTTCTGTTGCAAACTCCTTGTTTCAGGTTTCAGTGGGTTTTTTTGTTGCATTCTTCTTTGTTTTGTCCTTTTGCTCCCTTACACTATCTTCCCCTACTCCCTATTTTAATCTTTTATGTTCCTTCTAAGAAACTTAACTCAGTGTAAATGGTAGTGCCTTACTTCTTGCAGTGCCACTGTATGTTACAGTAAATCTGGGATCGGCATCTCTATAGCTTGTAAACCAGAAGTGTAGGAAAATTAAATGACTTCTCAACAGCACAAAGGCACTGTCAAACCTGGGACTGGAATATAGGTATTCTGGTGACATCACTGGACCCAGCTACCTCTGTGTCTAATTACTTCTTTGTTTGTCTGTCTGATTTTTCATCTTCTTGCTCTCATTGTTCTCCTAATTTGACCTCTTCTCAAATGGTCTAGGTTGCTTCAGGCCTGGCCACTCTGGAACTGCTTTGGTATACATGTTCCCCTGGCTCTCCATAATGCCTTCCATCGTGGTAGTAACATGGGCAGGATACTGGTTCTTCTGGTATCATAAGTATGCTCAATACTAATATGATGGGATATGGATATAATACTTACTAAGAAAGACTACAGAATGTATAACTGCTGTTATCTATGGAGAATAGGGGCTTCAGAATTATTTCCAGTTTATATAACTGTGTGCACCATTATATTTAGAGACTGAATGTTTCCTAAAGCAGAGAAAGTCTTTTTGACAGTTCATGGAATATTCCCTTTTGTCACTGACTGTATTGTACAAATAATGTGGTGTAATCAGTAGGAGATTATGTTAAATAGAAAATACACATTTTGCTTTAGTAGCTGAAGTACAAGAGCGCTTTCTTGCACTGTAATAAGAATGGCAATTGACAGCTTACTAATGGGAGTTTTTCATATTTTAAGATTTTAATAGTGATAAATACAGTAATCCTATATGCTGAATGCTTCTAATTGTGAAATAAAAGGCACACCAAAGTCAGTTTTCTTACGTAAAGGTGGCTACAATTTCTTTCTGAAATGAAGAAGCAGTTTAGCCCTGTAGAAAGTGGAAAGACCTGTGCTGGTGTGGAGTAAACAACAGAAAGGTTCAGTGCTTACCTCGTCCGTTTTTTCGTCACTCAGTTTCCAGTTAGCAGCTGCAAATGCTCAGCTTTCCATGCATATTTTCAAAGTAATTTGTTTAGCAAAAATGGGACGACGTAGAGATTGCTTCTCTGAGAGAGAACTCACTGGTGAGGTGTAGTGTAATTTAATGTTGTCTAGTAGTCACATTCAAAGTGAAAAATATACATTATCAGTGTTCATACTTCACTTTGTCCCATTTTTGAGGTGGAGAGATCTGGAGGAACATGAGTAACTTTGATAAGTAGCCTAAGATTTCTTTATCAAGCTATGCTAAATGAATTGAACAAGGGTTGCTTTACAACAGCATCACTTTATTTTTTGTATCAGTTTAGTTTTGGTTTTAAATCACAATCTACATCACACTGGCACGTCTTATTCACACAAAAGAGCCTCTGCATTTTTCTTTCTTTGCCTACTCAAATCTGCAGTTCTCTAGCCATTACTAACATGTCCAACCTGAGAGGTATCTTTTATCCTTCAGCATTATAGTCTTTATTTGCATTGAGTCTTTGATTGACTGTGTCTAACATGTGGTTTCCTCCAGTACTGCTGCTTAGTCAGTTCATTACTATTTTTGCATTTGTAGAGTTGATTATTCCTATCTGTGGGGAAATTTGCACTTTATTGATTGCATCCTCTTTATTCCAGACCCTATCTGCAATTGGAAATGACTTTGAAAAATGAATCTGTCTCTCTTTAAAGGACTTGAAACTTTACCCCTTCTGATGTTAGACACAGATTTCAGAAGTGTCATTTCTGTTCCCTTGATTTCAAATGGGACTGTTGAACAAAACTGGACCCACAATAGACATATACAGGAACCTATTAGAAATTGTAGGACAATTTGATAAGGAAACTGTCTGTGATAACTACTGAGCTGTTGATTTGCTGAACCACTTGGGTGCCTAGCTTGCACCCATAGGCTGTATTTCCTCAGTTCATGTGTCAGTGTCAAAAACTTTACTGAATTCAAGATGCATACAATGCTTTTCTTTTTGCCTACTAATAGGTTACCCTGCCAAAGGGGAACATTAGATCTGATATAATTTTTGATTACTTTCTTGCTGTTTGGCTTTTGTTAGCTTATTGCCATTCTTGTATTCTATTTGTGACTGGTTAGCAGTGTATTTCTGGGTGGTAAAGGCAGGACAACAGTTTGCAATTCTTTATTTTTTCTTCTTTCCACCTCTTCAATGACAATCTTAACCTTCCTTTCTAGACTTTTGTGTCTTCTCTCTTCTCAGTGAGTTTATAAATATGAACCTAAAGAGGTGTAGGGACATTGGTTGAGCATTTTAATTGAGACGGTGTTCCAAAATGTCTTGACCTTCCCCTTATTTTCTTTTGTGGGCCTTCTTTATAATAACAAGACAAGGCAGGAAAACGAATGGCTATACTGGCTTAGCTGGACCAAAAGCTCTTCCTCCTTGCCTCACACAGTGGCCAGAAGTGTATGGCTAGGGAAGAGAAAAAGAAAGAAGAAAAACCAGCCCTCCCTTGACTCCATATGAACTTTGGGCATCTACATCCTTTGACAAGGAGTTGCAGAGCTGTCGCCCTCATCTTGCTTGTTTTTAAACTACTTACTCCCAGCTTCCCCTGATTTATTTTTTTTTTTTAGAAAGGGCAATGAATAGTCCATCCGTGTGCCACCTACATTGTGCCTGCCCTTTGCCACCTCCCTGCAAAGTTTCCTCTGTTTCTTTCTGCGGATTTCTGATTCATCTTGACAACCCTTATATGGAAGGTGCTGTCTCCTTTTTGGGCAGGGAAGCCAGAATCTCATGCAAGATTTGATATATAGACTGTTTTATGGATCATGTGTTTATTCAGTGGCATTTTGAGGACCTCTTTTGGTTTTTTTTTGTTCAGCAGCTTCTACTGCTTGGACCAGTTGATTCCCAGTGCTTTCACTTTGGCTGTTTATTGAACTAATGTTTCACTAACCTTATTGTCATAATCCCAAGATCCCTGAATGTCAGTGATCAGCTCACCATCATTTCATTTGTGATATCCTGCTTGCCAGTCCTGTAAGAGAAGAGTCCCTTCATTACTGCATCAGGAGAGTGAGCATTCACCCTCTCAGCGCCCTCCTGCCTCCCCTTCCGCAGCCTCTCTTGGCACAGTCCCGCATCATTCCTCCTGGGAGGACCTTCATACTCTGCTACCACACCTTCGAATTCATGCCTTTTTTTTTTTTCTTTTTATTCCCAAGACTGTACTGGAGAAGAAAATGCCACCCTTCAATTTCTGAAACTCTCTCTGTATATTGATACCTTAACGGATTTATGCTTAAGATAGTTGCTTTTACAGATGAGCAGCCCTTGAACGAGGGAACAAGGAAAGAGGCATCTCCAACAGCAGATGTCTTGCAAACGCATCCCATTTGGAGGATTTCAGAGCATGTCCTTTGAGTAGTGTTGGTGCAGAACATATATTCAAGGGGGTGTGTGAACTCTTTTTTTTTTTTAATTTTTTTTTTTTTTCTCTGAGAATAACCTCTGCAAAATTCAGAACTGGAGTTGTCTTTCTCTTCAGTTGTCTGCAACATGTTAGTTGTAGACTTTCTCTGGACAAGATAACAATAACTTAAGCTTGATTTCCTAAATTTCATAAATGAATGTTTGTGTTACAGTTTCTGAGGATGAAACAGTTCTTGTGCTGCAGTATAGTTGTTGCTGAACGTTTAATCAGACTATATTAATATAATAAATTCAGCAGAACTTTTTTAACATTTTTCGTGATGTTACTCTACCACTGCTGTAGCTGCAGATAATGTGGGTTTTTTTTTCATAAACCATGGCATGGCTTTGAAAGGGTATCTGGCCTAGAGAGTTAAGACAAATATTTATATATTGTATGATAATCGAATGACCGCAACATTATTTTGGGGGATATAAACATGACTGATTAAAGTTCTCTCTAATGGTTAAGAAGCATTGTTTGTATTTTAAATTAAAACAGCAAGCTGCTTTTAGGGAAGGGTGGTGAAAGAAGGATGACCGATTCAGGCAAAACAGTGGAAAGAGAGAAATAAAAAGTGCGGGACTGGGTGCTGAATGTACTGAAGTCATGGTGCTTTGAGCTGAAGAGCTGTAAATTTGTGTAGGTCTTGGAGATTAGCCTGTGAGATGTAAATGTCACTGTTACTTGTGTGTTTTTATGAAGCTGGTAATTGGAAAGATTAGGCTCTGCAAAGACCTCACCAGGTCTAGGAATCATGGCCCCACCACTTTATTTGCTTGTAGTTCATCCGTGAATGAAAGAAGAGGACTATATATTCTTTTATTTCAGTGTTGCATGCCGCAAGCCTGAAAACGTCTGCTGTTTGTCTTGACTGTTTTACTTTTCACCATAGCAGTGTTTCAAACACCAGAGTCTTGTCTGAATGTGTTGGAGGTCTGCATGAAGGACCAGCACGGTTAGGATTGGAGTTTATCCAGCTCTAGGTTGCACACTGGTATGACGCAGGAAACACTTTGGCAATTGTACTGAAGTGATGCATCTTCCTGAGCGTAATCCAAAAATAAACAAAGGAACAAAAAGGATTTTTCCTTCCGTTTGGCACGTTTTCAGTGATGCTTATTCCTCTGACATGACCTTTCCAGTCATTCATGAGACATCGCAGGAGAGGCAAGACACAAATTTCTAACATAAGTAATAAACAGGAGCTTTCCTTCTCCTCACCTAAATATGTATTTTAATATTGCAGAGGCAGAGGGTAGTTTTTCTGTGGCAGGTCATTTTTAAGAATCTTTCACATCATTCTTATGCCAAAAGACTTCACTGATTTAAAAAATACTGTTACAAAGAGACATTAAGAAGCTCAGGCAAGAAAGGCAAGGCACATTTTCGGTTTGCGATGAGTTCGAAAGTAGATGAGGCAGGAGGCATACAAAGGCTCTTCCAGATTACATGAGCAGCACACAGAAGAGAGTTTTGTACCAGCTGTACCTATGTGATTTTGGATGGGCAAAGAAGACACTTATGGTGCTTGAGCCAAGAGGCAGGAACATCTTTTCAGGAAGAGATGGGAGCAGGATTGCAACACAAGGGATGTAAAGGCAAAACTGCACCATGGAGCCAGGCAGGCCCGTGCTTTGTGGTGCTCTGTCTCTGTCCTGCATGGGTACCACTGGTCATGCAGGGAGCAGTGCCGGAACAAAATGAGGCCTCATCTGAGTTGCTTACAAGTGCATTGGCTCACTGTGTTGTTTTTTGTGTTTAAATTTGTTAATGCATAATAATGTGAGAATTCAGCAAGAAATCCCATTCCTTCTCATTTCCCTCTGCATTGAGGCTGCTGCCTGTATTGTTTCCTTTCTCCTTTCTTCTTTTCCCTCTTTGTCTTCTAATGCTCCCCAGAAATCTGGGATAATGGAGTTTTACACTGCTACAGCAAGTGCAGCACCTGCTGTATGAAATCTTTTCTCTTTGAGTGAAAGCTTTAAGCAACACTTCTTCCAAATAGAGATTAAGGCCTTGGTATTACTGTCTGGGCTGGACATTTGATTAATACAGGGTCCTTTTACTGTCACCCTGCCTTTCTGCTCTTCCTCATTAGAAATCAGTGACTCTTCCCCAATGCATTCATGACACGGAGAAAAGAATGGCTAATGATACACGTAGATAAAAGAAAAGATATAGCATTGCATTCAGCTAGTAAAAGGAGCTGTTTTCCCACGTGGAGAGGGGATTAGGCCGGGATTGTATTTGCCTCCTGCAGCTGCTAGTAGAAGCCTCTGACAGACAGCAGCCTAATATATATGTATGTTGCATGCATGTATGTGCACACACACATACAAAAACTGCGCTCAGTTGCTGTTCATACATAATTTTGTTTTGTGTTTACATTTCACTGAAGGGATGTGGTGACCTGGAGCTGTGGGGTGTTTTTCCCTCTGTAGGTTGGAAGTGGTTTGGCTCCTGCAAGCTGCTGTTTCCATTAGCGTTTGACAGCACCGTGTCAGCAGGGGTGATATTTATTTCCTGGGGATTATCCAGGGAGGCACTCCAAGGAGAGGTGTGGGGGTGTGTTTTGGCCAGAGCACGGTACCCTGGGGACATAATCCTTCCCGTAAGGAATTGCACAACATACAGAGATAGGAATGGGTATGTTGATAATTTGCTGTAACCCTTTTAGCATTTACATTCAGGTTTTTTTCCACTTTTTAGTGATGTCTTTCCAGGTGCAGGCAATGTGAATATATGCATCAGTTCACATGGGGTTAGGGTTCCACGAGTGGTTTTCTACCATCCTCTCCCTGCTGCCTCTCAGCTGAGCTGCTGCTGGTCACACCAGGGCTGACATTTGGGGCTTGCTGCAGTTCCCTTCAGCCCGGGTGGGAGCACAAGAGCAAGACGTGTGGTCCAAAGCCAAGCCAACAACAAGCTGTCTTGGACGCGTGTGCCAGGATAGCATGGATGGACTGCAAAGAGAAGTGGGAGTTGCTCAGGGGAGAGACATCCCAGGTCCAGCTGTTACTGAAGGGGATTTGATAGGGAGCAGAAGCTTTCTTCTGTGATGGAGAGCAGGTTATATGTAGTGTTGGTTGAGAGACCAGTGTAGCCAGGGCTTGCCTTACTCCAGGGCAGAGATGCTGAAGCTTGGGGCTGCAGGAACTGGCTAGAGCCTGGCTATAGGGCTACATGCCTAGGGTGCCTGGAGCAGAGTTACCAGGTCCAGGGTGGTAGGTGGTATTACAGAATGGAAGAAGGGACAACTCCCCTTAGATGTTTATAATATAGACTGTAGAAAGTAATGTGAATTGAAACATACACATATAAACATATTTGATGCATATAAAGATATCAAATATATATGTCAAATTGATATACATAGAAGTATATTCTGAATGTAAGGAAGGCTTTGCTTTGCTCACCTTGTTGGTCTTCATGGTCAGTCTTGGTGGTCTTGTGCTTTTGTGATTCAAGTATCTGACAGAAATAAGGATAAAGATGAGTTCAGGTGAAATGAACGTGGATGAACAAATGTACTTGGACAGGTCCTGTGTGAGTGCTTTCAATGAAAGATGTTTGTCTGTCCACTGCCTTGGCAGTGTTCTGCCTCCAAAATGTACTCGATTCACCCCAAATCATAAAGTGGCTGTGGCCATGACATGCCTTCCTTTATCTTTCAGTTGGTTTTACTTCTTTTTGATGTTTTAGTATAGTAAAGCTTTTTCATCACAGCAGCTCCCTAAGAAACTTATTTTACTGCTGTATCATCATCATCATCATCATCTGGTTAATAACTCAGTTTCAGTATTAATTTTTTTGTAATGCATTGTTATGTGGGTACCTGAAACTGTCAGCTTTCTTTGGTAGTGGTGCTACAGATCAAGAAACCAAAAGTCAGACCTCACAAAAGAGGGTATTTCCAAAAGCACCTGTTCACTTTGTTTATGGAGGTAACATCTCCAGCACGGAATGAGCTTCATTCTTGCAACTCTGGCAAATGAGCTGTGACACTCTCTTACTGCTGCTGCAAGTAATCAGCTAGAGGTTACTTTCGTGTATGAAATACATTTAAATGGCAGTGAAGGAGAAGTCTGTGATTTATTTTGATTGCTTTTCTCCACAATATTTGCATACTGCAGTATAAAATATGAACAGCTATATATAATGATTTTTTTTCCATATGACACCATAAATCAAGAGAGAGTTAAAAAAAAAAAACCAAATTACTTTTACTGACATTGCCTTTTCCTTTGAAAAACCCAGGAGGATCCTTGATCTGAAAGCTTCAAATGAATATATTGTTCTATTTTTGTTGAATAGAGCAATACATTTTTCTGTTGGGTAGTGTATCTCTGAAACAAATATCATCACCTGAATATAATAAACATTTAGAGTCAACCTTCTTTATTTACATTTTTGTTCCTAGTTCAGTGTTGAAGAAAGAGTTATAAAACTGTTCATCAGAGGTTTTGATAAATATTTTTCATAGTTGCAGTGTTATTAAGATGTAATAATGTGTTTGGGATGGGCTTGGGGAAAAAAGTGCTTAATAACAAAGTGCTATACTAGCTATTACAGAACACTTGTATTTTTTTTCTCCTTGCCAAAGAGGTGATAAATTATTGTGTTTTACTATGCAAACTCCATCCTTCTTCTTAGGTTCCAGCTTCTTTTAAATTGACCAGGACATGAAAATAAATATGACAAAAATAGTTGTAACCACTTGAAATTCTGCATGAAGAGTGTACGAATGGGAATTTAGGGCACAGGGGTCCCTTTGGAAAAACAGAACAAGCAGGAATCTGCAACAAGCTCAAATGATACCAGTTTCAGAAGCATGAGAGCTTTGGAAGGAACTTAGGCAGCACTGGAAGAACTTGACTTGCCCGCTGGCTGGCTTGCGCGTTTGCGCCTGATTGTTTTTCAGACAATTGTGCCAGCGCTGGAACAGTTCTTGTTTGGCACAGCGACAGTTCAGTGCACTGAGACTGTGCTGCTTGTTTCATCCCAGCATCTGGCGAGATTAAGTATTAGCGCTGCTGTTTAATGAACAGTTTGAGGATGAGCATGAGTGTTTGGGGTTGTTTTTGTTTCCTCTGGTTTGTAGCTGACAAAGCCTTCCAGACCGCCTACTATATAGATTAATTTACAGCTGCCAGTTTATATTAGTTGTTCTATTTATTCTGCTTGGGTGCTTTTTTGAGGAAAGGAGTATTTCTTAGTCAATTGTCTGGCAAAGAGAAAGGAATTCAAGAAATGTGAAGCAAACAAATTCCCACTAATTAGGCAAGTTTTTGGCAGCTGAGCTGTTTGCTCCCTTTTCTTATGATATTATGGAAGGACTGAAGTTCAAAACCGGAATTTCAGTTGACGTCTGAACTTTGTCTTTAATCCCCTGTAGTTTGCTTTGGTGATGCCGAGGCTTGGTGAATAGCAGCTCTAACCAAATTCCTTTTCTGCCTACTTAAAAGCTTGGTCCTACTGAAGGTTTTGACAGCAGAGCAGCATACATCTCTTGCCTCTGCAGCTCCTACGATGCTGTAGGTTTATCAGGAACCTCTAATGATCTTTACTTTTGTTTCCCAATAATTCTCCTTCTCTCTGTCGCTGTTTTGCACTGAGTCCCAGCTCTGTCTTCTGAGTGCCTGACACATCCAGGGGCTGCTGGGGATGTCCAAACCAGCGAGCAACCCTCCACCCCCTGAGGTGACCCTGATAACCACCATTAGGTAGTTAGCAGTGAGAGCAGGAAAAATATATCTGAGAGTTTATCCAAGAGCCTTATGGACATGTCTGGATATGGATAATACAGACTAGTTGATGTCTTTGTCTGTCTTCTAAAATAATTGCTTTGCTGGGCTCAAGTAGTTCAGGAGAGGATTAGTTGGTTTACTTATGGCAGGGTCATCCACACTGGGAGATGCACTCTTCTTCCCTGCCCCCAGTGGAACCACAGCTCTTTGTTGCCTATATTACTGAGAATGGGCTCAAACTGGGCTAAACATAATCTTCAATGATCCTGCACAGAGGATTCCTTCTCCTTCTGTGTGCTGGGTTGCAGGGTGGGGAATAATGCACGGTGGGCTTCTGAAAAGGAAGAGGAAGGTAGTAAGACATGAGACATCCCAGGTGTTAAGAAGAGAGGGGTAACTGCTCTCAGGACCCCACAGGGCCAGGGGAGTCCACTCTCTGCCAAGGTGTCCCCACTGAACTGTCAGCTCTGAGGCAAGGCAAGGAAATAAAGTCTCTGTAATTCACTCGAAAACCTTGGCAGGTAGCAATTACAGTATCTTGTGTATTTTGATGCAGGTGTCTAATGAGGGATAGGAGAGATATATCACGCAGAGATAGATACATAGGCATATATATATGTATACACACACACAGATGTCTGACTATGGCGATGGTGCAGGTGTTTGCTGTGCAATGTGCAGCTTCATCTGAGAAATACTTTCTACTCCTATTTTGATCTTTATTCTTTTGAAGGTCTTTAAATTGATTTGGAAATACCCATTTAATGAATGTTGTTCTTTTAACTGTTTCGTATCAGATGTTTTGAGTATGTGTGTGCTCCATTTCATAATTTTTTGAATGTGTCAAAAGTGACTTGATATGTCCTAAGTGAAAGATTTCAAAATCTTATTAGCTAATCTTGTGTTTCTAAGATTGTGTGGGGAAAATGGAGCGGGTACTGGATTTCTTCTAAGTATACTTTGACATACAGTGGGTACTTAGAGTTAAAAACAAAAAAACATCCCTCCCAAGTGCACTAAACCCCAAAACAAATAGTCAGTGAACTATCAAAAAGAAAAACGTTCTATGTGAGTTTTTTGTATTGTAACCAGTCTTTAAGGCGGTTTGAAATAATGAATAAAGCTATTTAAACACCACTATTTTTTACCATTGTAATTGAAATACCACTCCTTCTAAAAACAGCTCTGCACACTACTGAGAAGTAATAATCATGGTGTATAAAAAGATGCCAAACAATTAACTGTTTTCTAATACTTTTCTTTGTACTGAGTAGACATTTATGAAAATACAGTACCTTTTTGATTAAAAAACCGAACTGTCAAATTTTACTATAAAGTTCAGATTTCTTTTCAAAGTGTTGTGACCTCATCATTACAAGAGATGCCAAGCTTCCACATTTTTTCAATCACATGTAAAATTAGTTTTTATAATTAAATCAGTTACTCCCAATGCCTCACATATAGCAGTTGAATCTGCTGCTCAAAAAGAACTCTAAGAAATCTTTTTGTTGAACATAAATCGTCTTGTTGTACATAAAAGTCCAGGACTTGTAGAGTTCTCTTCAGAGGGTGTAAAGCTGGGTGAAATGTATTTTTTTCTGTTGCAGTTGTGGGATGTTTTACTCTTGGGGCTAAATGCCAAAACTTCAGCACAGCTGACTGGTAGTGCTTATATGTTCAGAATTATTTGCTGGACAGCTGGGGTGGGTTTACAATTGTGCTGCTTTACTCTGCCCACATCCAGTTCCTCTGCCATGGACTTCAGCTGTAGACAGCTGGGGTACCTGCTGGCTGCTGCTCTTCTTCCCTCTTAATGAGATGGTACAGCAGATATAGGATAATCATGAATAATAATACTTTGAACCAGTATTTTTCTTCCTGTTTTAAGTACAAACAAGATGGTCATAAAATGGTTTTTACCTTAATTTGTGAAAAATATATGGACATCTAAATCCTCTTAGGGACCTTTTTGCCTATTATTAAATCCCTGGGTTTTGTTTATGGAGTCACTTTCAGAAGCTCCCTATGGTTCTCTTTGGTCAAGGAAATTTTATTTATTATTTTATATTGTGTGCATTGTTTTATGTTACAGCTGAATGAAGAATCAAATGTTTTCATTACTACACGCCAAGCAGCAATCAGAAAACCTTAAGACCTGAAGAGATGGGAAAAAAACTAGAGTATATCTCAGGACCTGTCTTCTTTATTTCGTGTAGTTCATGCTGACTTTGTAGGCGTCTAAAATCATTACTCTTGATTCTTATTGGTAAATTGAAAAGTCTGACAAAGAACTGCAGAGATACTTAATTTCCTTCTTTCTCTTTTATTCTGCAAAAACATTTATCTATCGCTACCTGTTACAACATCTCAGTCAACAGAGGCTTCATCCTTGTCTGTGTGTGAAAGGGAAATTGCCCTCCTGTGCAGATGAGCAGGGACCAGGAATCAGACTGTATCTCTGTTAAGCTTCCTTAAACATTAAGTAAGAGTTTTAGAGTAAAACCTTTGACCGATGTTGTGGTTGAAGACCTTCATATCAAATGGGTTTCCTGGTTTTCTTTCATGTGGATAAATGGTTTAAAAAAATAATGACTGTTGACTATATTATAAAAGTATATATTCAGAGCATGCATAATTAATAAACCCTTGTAAAGTGATTGGTATCAATAAAAACCCACAAACCCCCACAAAAATACTTTAAATTACATTTATATTTTTCTCTTGAATGTTTTCCTTTCAACTCCTGACTTTTTTTTCCCCCTTCTTCTGGTGTTTTTATTGGAGTGGATGACGATATTGTTTTGAAAAACAGACCTTTTTACTCACTATTTTCATCATCACATCTAAATTCATTTTAGTGAGATCTGACGGACTAACCTCAAAATAGTGTATTTACTGGTTTCTCTTAAGAGACAAAATAAAACAGAAGGTATTTGGTAAGTTTGTGGTTTTGCTTTGCAAATATCCAAGTTGTAGCTATCCAGCTGTGTTACCTGATTTTGAACCTTCTCCTCTTTTTATTCATGCCACAAATGGGAAGCTGGCAGGGTACTGAGCAGGTGGGCACTCGCAAGCACAGTGGGTGTACCTTCTGACAGACCTACATGCCTGTCCAGATCTGTCTGTGCATCTGCTCTGAGTTGGATTCTTGTGGGAAGACTGGAAATGGTCAGTCGTGGAAGAACAATGGGAACCACCGAGGTTGAATCCCATATTTGGGTTTTGACATCCAAAAGACAAATGGGGCTAATTGACTGCCCTCACATACATATATGGAAAGTACACATTTTAGTTTATATTAGGTGAGGGAAAATAGTTCCTGTATTTGCTAATGTATCTTAAACATGTTGATTTAGTGCACGTGAGAAAGGAAATAGGTCATGTTGCAAAGTCTTTCAGGTGTTGAAACATCAGGCTGTGCAAATTTGGACACTTGACTCTGAAATCAACCTGTCTACCTGGGACTCTCATTGAGTAAATGGAAAGAGAAGTATTTCCTCCAAAAGGATGTACAAAATCTCCAAATTAGGTGTCTAGTGTGGATTGTCTTCTATCTCTGTCTCCATAAGCCTCTCCAGTCTTTGGAGACAATGGGTCTGGGCAACCTGAGGATATGCTTCCCAGTCCCTTGTCTGTACTGCATGATGGTGGTTTGTGTTCCAGTATGGTGGTGTGGGAGAGAGGTGGGGCGGTGCAGACATCAGATTCTTCTAGTGGGGAAAGTTTTAAGAATTTGCTCATTTGTTTTAATTAATTCCTATACATGGTCATCCTAAAACTCCCATATTTTAGAGGCAGCTGAATAAGTGACGTTCTGTAGGCTAGCCATTCTGTATCTAAAGAGCTCTGCTGTTTTCATTCCCACGGTTATACTGCTCCAGAGTCCTTTGTTCATCTTTGTCTCTCTTTTTGTCCATTTTGGATGGAGGGGCATAAATCTCTTAGAAACATATAGCTAAGATGTCAGAGTACTTAATGAAACAGTGACACTGCTACTTGTGTTCATCATGAAGCATTTAAACAGAGAACAAATAAACTAAGCCAGTAAGTTCATAAATATAAAGGTATGTTTTCCTGCGAGAGCAGCAACAGTTCTCTGGTGTCTGTGCATTGTAGACTTTACAGTATGTGATTTTGATGGCTGTGCCTTACAGTGGCTGTGCAGCTGCCTGAATTAACGTTCCTTTGGCAGCCATAACTTTAAATTGACTAGCTTCTATGTGCCTAAACTTCCCTTCTACTATTTCTCCCCTTTCTCATTTGACTTTCTTCTGAAAAACATTAAAGAAACTAGCAAAAGAGAGGAAGGAAGATATAATGGAGAAAGACTATAATTCAATTGAACACATATTTGAATTAAGAAGAACCATTCTTTTTTAAATTCCTGTTTTGTAGTTGTATTGCAGGCTGTCCATCCCTGTTCACTTAAAAGATCCTACATGGATTTTAATAACAGACATTACACTTAGCAGAAAGAATTCTTCAGCATGCTATGTTACACAAATTAAATGTTATATCCACAAATTAAATGTTCTAAGATCCAAAAAAGTAGCCTAAAGATTTAAATCAATTCATAACATGAACAATAACAGGCCTTATAGCTCTCCGGGTGTCACGAGTTGGAGTGAAATCCAAACCCCATCAAAGTTAACAGCAAATTCCCTGTGATATTATAGGGTCAAGTATCATACTTATTTTCTACTTAAGGTTTTGCATAGGTGAGATTAGATATACTCAAAGTGGCATGAGAAATGTCTTTGCTGCTTTAAAGATACTAAATGATGGAAAAATAAACTGTGGTTAAAAGGTGCTGGAAATCTCGTAGCCTGCAGATGGGGACTCAGGGCTATAATTGCAGTTCAGAAGACAGCCTAGAAACAGTTTCTAAGCTCTTTCTGTAGGAACATGGAATCTTTGACATAGCAAAGTACTTCCTTTAATGGATTGTCTGTTGTTATATATGGGGTTCACACCATCTAAGTGGAGGTGTGTGCAAATTAGAGGTGAGGTCCCTTTGTGGTCTGAGGAAGGGGCCAGCAAGAACCTGGGGCACTCATCCTGTGTTTCTCTTTCTTCATTGACTGTAGAAGGAAATTAATCTAGTCTAAACCAAATCTTTTTAAGGTTTAAGTTAGGTGTGGTGTATCCAACATGGGGACTTTTCCAAGGCTTTGAGAGAGACATTTGTGCCCAGTCATTAACTGCCAGTTAAGAGAAGGAATTTGAGGGAATGACTAATGTATTGCCTGTAAATACTGTAAAATAGGAATATAATGAGTGGGAGGAGCAGGGAACTGCAAAGAATTGGCTGAAGTCTCCAGGGTTTTGTCTTTTCCCTTCCCCCTTGCACCTGGGTGGATCAATAGAAAGGGAGAGCAGTTGTGTAATGGCTTTTTTTGCCCATCACAGTGTGCTGTTAGTTTGACACATGCAATTTACTTGGAAAAGCTTAAGTAGCCTTAATAACAGAAAGACCCAGCAGAGCTGACACTAATGGTCTCCCCCATTGTCAGTTTCAACAGAGAGATTAAAAACTGAATGAACAAAGAGACCCAATTACCATCTCCCCGCTCTGGATGTTGCTGCATGAAAACAGGTATGAGCTATGACAGTGGCTCTTGAGGCAGACTGTCTCTCTGCTGTGCCCTGGTGTGAGAGGGCTGTTTACTGTGCTCTCAATTTAGTGCCATTAGTGAGGGCTGCTGCAACATCACCTAGTCCAGCTATTTTTACACATACAGTGAAGTCCAGTCATCTTGAAAGAAATTCAGTATATTGTGCTGTGATAATGTATGTTATTGAATACTCTTCAGACAGTAACCATATGATACACTGTATTAAACCCAGCCCAACTAGGTCTACCCTTTTTTTCATCCGGTTTTGCACAGACAGACCATCTTTTCTCAGACAAAGCGTTCTGTGAGGTACAACAGTGCAGCTCTGCGGGGTGCACAGCCAGGGATGGACATGTCCCCAGTTCGTTGGGTTGAACTTGCAAAAATGTCTCAAAGAAAACAGAGCATCTGTTTCTGCTTTCATCCAGAGCTTGGAGGGACTTTAATAATATAAGCACCATCTGTGAATGGCTAAACACTTCCTTTTATGAGTGCTTTCTTCAAATATATTATAAAGTACAGTGCCAGCTCTCTTTTACCTCCCTTCTCTAGGACAGGTTGAAAAAACTTGCTGCGGAATGTGCTATATATTTTGTGTCTGGTTTTTTATGGCTACTGTGTGGAAGGCTTTAATTGCAACTCACTTCTCAGTAGACTGTTTGGCCTTTTTTTTTTGGAAGCATTGCTCATTATCTGTTATCTCTAGCGTGGCAGACCAGAGATTTGTCACCATTAGGAAGAAAAACAAACGTGCTTCAAGAGGGGTCTAGGTCAGTTTTACCAACATAGGATTTGATTGATGATGATGATGATGATGATGATGATAACTGTGAAAAGTAGATCCCCCACCTTATTCAGTCTCAGTATTGAGAAAAAACAGATCACCTTTCAGTGAACAGCTGATTTTCTAAGATACTGTTGTGTTGACAAATGAGCTATTAAACCAAAACTGTGTCCCCTGGATTTAGAAGATTAACATCTAAATAATAGTTACAGCATCGGTATCAACATTGTCTAGCTTTATCAGTCTTTGGTTTTTAACTCATTGTATTTTCCTACATCACTTACAGTACTCTGCCAGGTGGAGCTTAAAATATTTGTATTTCAAAGGTAGTGAAATACATGCTTTGCCTTCTATTAACTGAATGTAAGGATATGAATGTATTTAATTGATGATTCTATAGTGAAATAGCTGCTCTTGTATAATATAATAACTAATATTTATGCTGCTAAAATATATGTAATATGCATGAAAAATAATGTGTTTGGCTAAACAGAGGTTTTTACAGCTTTGTATGTTTTTCTATGTGCATACGGTGTACAAATGAACTCTGCACATCGTATGAATACAATATTTAATCTGAAGTGAAATGCTTAAGACTCTTAGCAATAATTCAAAGATGAGGACGGCTCTATTAGTGTTCTAGAGTCATGCTTTCTTAAACTCATATTCTTGTCTTACTGTGGATAATTAATATTTTGTTGATCTCCAGCAATTAGAATTTGCTCCCTTATAGTCACAGCTGCAATTTTGTTTTTTTAAGTGATTTGTGCATACATGGAAAATGGGGGGTGGAGGAAAAAGAAGTGTTAATAAAATTCCTTAACAAAGACTTGCATGACTGATACAAAAGACAGGAGTATATAAACCTTCTTTTCCCCCTTAAAGAAAATTAGAAATACCACCTCCTATATGGACTGGAGTGCATTTTGGGAAATATCTGTGTGTTTCTGAAATCATGTGCACTAAGCAAATGCGACAGTTGTTAATTTCTTATAAATATTTACTCTACAGCCCCAGTGAGGCTTTTGGCAGCGTGGGCTTGTCCTTGGGAGGTTCCCTTTTTTTGATCTCTGTGTAGGAACTGAGCAGTTGTTTTGAAGAGAATACTGATAAAAGAAGCTTTTTCATTGCTTGCACTTTCTTCGCCTTTCTTTCAAGCCTTTTGCTCTTCAGTAAAAGGCAGAAGTTCTTCGCCTGCTTTCTTTTGCTAATCCCTCTACTTGCCCTCCTGATCACGTTCTATTTCACTGTTTTTTCACCTTTTCTATTAGTATCCACCCTCACCATCGTTCCTCTGGTTTTGCTTACAACACAAGCTCATTTGAACCTCTTCCAGCTTGAATAAAGGTCCGGGCCATCGCCAGTTACATTTGCACTTCTAGATACCTTCTGTAATTCTCTTCTTCCCCTCATTGCTCAACATGCTGTCAGTAGTTGTTGGTGGAGTGTGACTGTCTAATGCAACCAGTGCCTCTTCCAGTCCAGCTTTGCACACTTCATTCTGGGCAGCATCTTTACTGACCTCTTCCTCATCAAAGGTTACAAGGTGCACTGCCTCCTCAGCCTCACATCACCTGTCATCTGTCTGCAGTCCCTGGTGTTTTTCTTGAAATCCTGCCCATGCTTCTGTTCTCTGATCGTGTCCTCTTCAGGTTCTTCTGCCACCTCACCAATTTGCCTGGAGGATCTTCCCCCAACCATCTTCCTGGTAATTGTTCTCTGAGCTTGTGCCCTTGGTAATTCATCTTTGTTTTCTGTGCCTTGTGGATGAGATTATCTTGAGATAAACATCGGCTCAACTCCTGTGTCTATGCTGAATACTTTGGTGCTCTGCACCTGGTATCTCTATGGACCAGAAATCTCTTTCTTTCTGCCATGGAAATGTTAGCTGACATTATTTTATCCCATAGCCTCCAATTCTTTTTCTCGATTACATATTTTTGATCATTTGGACAACACCATCATCTTTCTTGCCACTCAGATTTCTCTTAAAAAGCTCTTTAATTCATAGAATCGTAGAACTATAGAATGGCTTTGGTTGGAGGGGACCTTAAAGATCATGCAGCCCACCCTGTCTCTCATGGCTTTGAACACTTCCAGGGATGGGGCATCCACAGCTTCTTTGGGCAACATGTTCAGTGCCTCACCACCCTCATAATAAGAATTTCTTCCTAGTGTCTTATCTAAACCTTCCCTCTTCCAGTTTGAAGCCATTTCCCCTTGTCGTATCACTACATGGCCTTGTAGGAAGGCCTTCTCTAGCCTTCTTGTAGGCCCCCTTTAGGTACTGGAAGGGTGTTCAGGGTTCCCCTAGGTGACTGTGACTACACTGTACTTAAAACTTGTCAAATTCTTACGCATTTATCTCTTTTGTATACTTCTGTACTGTTCAAAATGTGTCCAGAATTTATGTCTTTTCTGCATAAGTAAATGAAGCGTGTTTCAGTGATGTTGGTAATGTGAGAGTTTTTCCCTCCTGCTGCTGCTCTGGGGAAGCCTGTGGTGATTCTTCTGTTCACTGTTAAGATCTTGACTGCATCCCTTGCTGATTCAGAATGTCGCCTTCAGTTCCCTCCCTGGCCTGTTCCGAAACAAACACTTGTGCCCAGGGAGAAGGACCTGAAAAGATCCATGCTGATGACTGGGAAGCCTCACTCAGCACCTTCCTCTTGCTTTACTGTGATGGTTGCAAAAAAAACCAAAAGGCAACCAAGAGGCTAGTAGCATTCCTTGGCTCTTAAACTGTTCACAGCTTTGCTGCTGGATCCCTCCTACATTGTCTGCCAGCCTGTCCAATTGCTGCCTCCTGATTTTTCTCACAAATACGGGATAGGTATCTATTTCACCTTTCAGACCCTTTTTTTTTGAACCAAATTTCAGATTATGGATACTCTTTAGCAAATAATATGTAAATTTGCAGCATGTTGTGTAAATTTCACACATTGTTGTCTGCATTCTAGGTATTATTTGCCAGATAAACTGTTTGCGTAGATGTAGAGTTATGTCTGTTACTATACAGTTTTCAAAGAATATAGATAAGAGATAAGGCACTCAAGTGAAATCCCACTAGCCGTGTTGCTACTGAACCTGGTGAGGTGAACAGCTAATCAAAATTAATCAGGTTTACAGCACTTAACGTTTCTGTTTTGCTTGTGGTTGTTTTTTTTTAAGAAAAGAACATTCTGTTTTTCCAGTTCCTATGTGCAGTTGTAACAGCACATAACCTGTGGAACTTCTACCACCTCTGAGACATTTTGGGAACCTGTTTTCAGAGTAGACAATTTATTCCTAAATAGAAGTAGTGGATAGGTTCATCCAAGCTGTAAGAAGGGATTAGATGAGCTCTGAAGTTCTCTTTCCAATTTCCGTTTCTATGATTCTGACTTCAGGCTACGACTTTTTGCACATCCTCTTGAACATGGATATTAATAGCCTACTTATAATTTAGATACAGTTTATTTATTTGGGTTTTATATTTCAATTGATATTTCTAATTAAAATTAAACAGGTGTATTTGCAAGACAATGACATTGTCAGCAAAACAGTACCAAAAGGTCAATTCACAGACATAACTAGTATATAGTTATCCAATGCCTTCATGTATTATCAGCTGTTTTTTTGTACATAAACACATCTGCTGATCTGAATGCATTAGGAAAAAGGATAGGAAAAGCAGCTAAATTATGTGGAGATTTTAATTAGTAGGAAAGAGGGATGGTAAGGTCTTCCAACAGCATTTTCTAATTGAAGTCACTGAACTGGCATTTCAGCAATCATTTCTGCTTCAGAGATCAAGAGAGATTATTTATCCTTAGCAGTTTTCAGCTCTCAGAAGTTCATGCAGGCCAAATGACTTCCATCAATTGTGAACACTGTTGTGAACTTGTCCTTTTCCTGATTTTATTGATTAATCACGTGATTTATGGGAAGATACAAAGGTCTCTGTCACATTTTCCTTGTTCTTACAAAGCAGTGGGAAGTGCACAATTTTATTTTCAGAGATCAGTTAGCGGGAATCAAACTGGAGAGCCATGGTTGGAACTTGTTTTGTTTATAGTGGGAAGTGGGTGTGTAAACCTCAGGAGGAAATGTCTGGGTTTGCCCAGGTGTTTGCAGACAGCTGAATGCTGCAAAAAACGCTGGTATTAAATTTCTGTATTTCTGCTTTGATGCTCCATTTATGATTTGTTTCTCCTCACCCAGGAGCAGTGTACCATATCATGGTACAGAGACTCACCGTTGCTGTCAGCACTGGAAAAGACTGAAGCTGGAATCCCTGTTGTCCTTCACCAGAGGTTGCCTTGCAAGACACAGCTGTAAAATGTTCCTCAGAAAAAACTGACTGGTAGATCCTTAAGAGTGAGTTATAACGAATGACCTTTTAAAATTTTTTGTCTAAAGTGTATAAAAATAATGCCATGCAAATTTTCATGTAGAAACACATTCCAGTTCCTGGGTAACTAGGAATTGTGAAGAGCTTAGAGTTTCACCTGTGGCACTGGGTTATGGTCACACTGCCCTGCCCTTGTACGTAGTTCCTTGCCTCCTCTGCTGTCCTTGTACACCTTCTAAGGACCAGTGGCTCAAGGAGTGTCAAACAACCCATTGAAATGGGATTTTCCTAAGCAAGAGGCTGGCTTCTGAGAAGGAAGGTAAAAGATCACCTTGGAGGGACCAGCTCCTGTGGCTGATATGAAGGTTGCCTGGGAAAATACCTGGACAGCTATATCAGGAAGGGAGATGTCCTGTTTTTTAAACCATGTACACCTACTTAGACAGGGGAGCCATGTAAGAATTAGAAGGGCAGTGCCCTGATTTGCCTTCTTCAGGAAACAGGTAGTTTCTAATGGCAGAGGGAGACAGAACATCTTCAGGATGCTTGCTGTTTTCTCAGTTATTTTCAGTTGTCTTTTACTTTTGAATAGTGAAATGTCTGTGTTCAGAAATCCACTGCAAAGCACAATCTTAGTGCATTATTTGAATAAGTTATGTATTTGATGTCATATAAAGCATTCTTGCCCTGGTTGTGTACAGCATGTTGCAGTAGTGCACTGTGCATCTGCTGGAATAAACCTTGTGATGATGTTTTCAAGACAAAGAGACTGTCACCCTAGGAAATCCCATCCTCTGCACAAGGAGGGGCTTTCCATGCACTAAAGTGTTTCATTGTTTCTGGGAAATAAATTCTTTCTCAGTGCTAGAGGATGAGCCAGCCTTTTGGGATCATCACCAGAAGCAGCTTAGGACTTAGAAAATTAAACCTGAGAGTATGGTGTGATTTCTGAAGTCCATGCAGAAGACAAGTCATTACTGAGATGTGCTGATACTTTCTGTATCAGCTGATTTTTGCATTTGTTTTCCGATCAGTGTGGTTTAATTCTAAATAAATCACAGTGATTTACCATTGACAGGAAATGTCATGGTGAAGTCAGGGAGATAAAAGCCTGCAGGAAAATTGTGGAAAGCAGAGTGTTTCTCATGGATACCTTGGATAGGATTTATTTAATTTAACTTCGGATGTTTATAGTGCATGTCCGAGATGATGCTTAATAAGGTAAGTAATTTTAGAGTGTTGTTTATCTGACAATTGAAATGTACTTAAGGATGGCATGGACCATGTCTTTTGTTCACTGTAAAGGGAGCCTAGATGAGTAAGTTGGTGGTAGGTGTCTGCACTGCCCAGTGAACCTTTTTCTTTATGTGTGCTCTCCAGGGAGCCCTGGAGATTTGGAGAGTCCTGAAGATTTGCATTCAGTCATAAGTAGTAAGAGCAGATGGAGCAAAGGCAATACCAATCACTTCTTGCAGCCAGTTTGTCTTTTAGTTTTGCTCTCATGAATCTGAGATTTGGCTTCAGTTGTCAGAGACTATCTTGGGAGGAACATCATAGAATGGAAGTGATGGTTTTTGAACTGTTAACATGAAAAGTAGCTCTGTGGTAAAACTTGAATATGAACTTGTGGCTTAAATGTGTAGACTATACCATATAAGATCTAAACCAAGAATTTATGAAAATACAACTGTGATTGACAGAGGAATCCCTGTTTTGGCTTTTGATCCTTTTGTGAAGTTGTTTCAAATTTCACTGAAGCTGGAATGAAGCTGTAATCAACCGCATTGCTTCTTGCATTTATTTGGAAAATCTTCATGTGTAGAAGAGATTCAGGGTGGAAGATATGAGAGTGATCTAAATATGCAGCACACAGGGCTAAGCATGGACTGGCCCCGTGGGCAGTGGACATGGTCTGAATATTGAGTTTGGAGCTCTGTGTATGTGAAAGGAAGCAGATGACACCAAAGAAGCTAATGAGGAGAGAGTAGACAAGAATGTCAGTAGTGCTGAGGAAAAAGCATGAGCATGCTCCAGGTTGGTGGTGTACTGCAGGAGCAGTCTAGGGATGCTGTCCTGCTGTTTGAGTCCCACTGGTGAAAATCTCAAGGTTTCCTAATCTCATTCTGAGAATAACCACTTAGATCACAAGTGTAATGAAGTAGTCTGTTTGCTGTGCAAACTGTTCTGTGAGTAGAACATACTCTGGTGTTTTACAGACTTTCCTGTTCTCTAAATGAAGAAGTAATTTCTTCTTGTTGTGTAAACCTACACCAAATGAGCACGTGTGCAGTTTTAAACATGTGGCTCATTTCAGTGGCTTCAGGTGACTATAGCTTAATAAATTTTCCAGTGAAGGGCCATGAAGGACAGGAGTCAGGGTAACAGATTCATAGATTTATAATGGCCCTCATTACACTAATTATCAGTGAAGCAGAGCAAATATGTTAGATCTATTCATAGATTAATGGAATGGCTTGAGTTGGAAGGGACCTTAAAGAACATCCAGTTTCAACGTCCCCACCATGGGCAGGGATGTCAGCCACTAGACTAGGTTGCTCAAAGCCCCATCCAACCTGGCCTTGAATCAGGGATGGGACATCCACAGCTTCTCTGGGCAACCTGTTCCAGTGCCTCACCCCCCTCTCAGTAAAGAATTTCTTCCTAACATCTAATCTAAATCTTCCCTCTTTCGGATTAAAACTGTTCCCCCTTGTACTGTCACTATTTGCCTGTGCAAAAAATCACTCCCTCTTTTATATAAGCCCCCTTTAGGTACTGGAAGGCTTCTATAAGGTTTCTCTGAAGCTTTCTCTTCTCTAGGATGAACAACCTCAACTTCTCTCAAGGCTGTCTTCACAGGTGAAATGCTCCAGCCCTGTGATCATCTTTGTGGCCCTCCTCTGGACCCACTCTAACAGGTCCACGTCTTACTTGTGCTGAGGACCCCAGACCTATGCACAGTAGGTGCATACAACCCTTCAGGTTGGGCCTCACAAGAGCAGAGTAGAGGGGGAAGATCACCTCCCTTGACTGGCTGGCCACCCATCCCTCTTTGGATGCAGCCCAGGATGCTGTAAATGCACACTGTTGACTCATGTCCAGCTTTTCATCCACAAAAGCACCCAAGTCCTTCTTCTCGGGGCTACTCTCAATGAGTTCTCCCAGTCTGGACTCATGCCTGGGATTGCCCTGACTCAGGTGCAGCACTTTGCACTTGTTGAACCTCATTATGTTCTCTTGGGCTCACTTCTCAACATTACTTTTACTGCAACACAAATAACGCAGTACTCACTGGTGTCAGTGTTTACATGAAGAATTAATTGTGCAGTTAAGCCGTTGTTTTAAAATGTGTTTTGGTGGTAAAAGTCTTATGTGTAACTGAAATTTTGCTATTAGACAGACCTAAAGATTCAGGAGGTTGTAGTCATGGTATTTTTAAAAGATACTAATAATTATCAACCCAGTCAAGCTAGTGGCCAACAATTTGACACAGTAAACTCGGCCTTCTCCAGTGCAGCCCTCTCAGGTGTAGCAACAGGATGAGAAATCAAGATGTCTGCAGAAAGTTTCTGAACTGATTTATGATCCTCTTTGAGGAAAATGTATTTAGCTCATAGTGATTGATTTTTTGCAACTTGCAAATAAATTTATCAAGCAAACAGTCTTTGCTATCTTTGACCTAAACCCATGGATAGGATAGTATAACCCACACTTTTTCAGCAGACTTTGTAGTCACTAAGGCTAGGCTCTCTCCTTACTAAGATCTCCTCAGAGATGCTTCAAAGTTGCTTCCCAGTATTTGGAGGCCATTTTCAGGGCTCTTCCAAAGTCTGCTAAGGTCAGAGAGCCCTCTAGCAGATCCAGCAGGTTTAGGACCTTTCCTAAAGTAGTTCCCTGTGTGAGTCAGGTGCAGCTAGTTTTAGTCCATCAATAATATTTTTCTCTTGAGAGTTATAGCCAGCTTCTCAACAGCAGTGCTGGGGGATCAGCACGTGGGATTAGGAAATGGGAATTACTGTCCAAGCTGTGCTGACTAGTGGGATGACATTGTGCATCAGAATGTGACCACCATGTTTGTTTCCCTGCTGCATGCAATTTCTCTCACTTGCCCATTTTCCAGGGTGTGCCAGGTCCCTAGATGTTTGTGCTTCCTCTTGCGGTTGCAGTACCCTGTGATGGGATGTAACTGGAAAAATCATGTTCTTTTGATGGTAACAGTATGCAACCATAACAGAGGCACGCACCTCTCCATCGATTAGAGTGGACATACTCAGCATTTCCACCCATGCTGCTCTGAATACATCTCTCCCACCCTGGCAACTCTATCCCTAGGATTTCATCCACTGACTTTCAGCTTGAGCCTCATTAAGCTTTTAATTGACGCTCCACCTGCCAGACTCTTGCTGTCAGGCCAGATGCCTGGCAGTATTGAGGAACATTGTGCTAATACCCTAACATCTCGGGTACTTGTGTCATGCCTGTGATTCGCTGCTGCACTGGGTGGCACTGGTCCAGCTCCATCACTGCATCTCCAAGTGCTCTCCCAAGACATCAGCTGTGATGGTACAGGAGGGACTGTGTCATCTCTGCTGGCAGCTCCTAAGTCACGTTTTTCTTGAAGAGGAGGAACATCTCTAATGCTCTTTTGCCAGCTGGAAAACATTTCGAAAGCTGGTAAATGTGTTTTCTTCCCTGCTTTGTCAGCCAGAGCACTTCCAGATAACTGCCTGGTTGCACGTCTTCAATAAAGTTTATAAAATATAGGATCTAGCTCAAATGGAAGTTGTTGCCTTGGTGCTGGTTGGCATTAGATTATCATAGCGGTGGGTTTTGGCCTTGAAAAAAATCTATAAATATAGGATATATTTTTTTTATTAAATTTTCTAGTGCGTCTTTTGCACTATTAACCTGAATTACTATTATGGGCTGACTGGGAGATTGTGGGGTTGCTTGTGCTAGCAGGGCTCAGCTCACACATGAGGAGGAGGCGACCTCTGCACCATCACTCTGACATGGGACCAGTGGGGTCCTCAAACTGAATGACAGATTCTGTCTGTGCTCTAGGTAATTTGAACCCTGGAAGTGAAGGACATACCTTGAGAAAGGAGGGAAGAGCCATGGAGAAGGAAAGGGAGTTGGTTCTGGAAAGGATTACGGCACTTCCTGGTCCCAATGAGGTGCTGCAGTCAGCTTGGCATTTTAATTGATTGACAGGTGGCTTCTGCACAGCAGATGATGGTGAGGAACAGTTCTCCCATCCAGAAGCCCCACTGTGTGTGAGTGTAACATAAACCCCCACTCTCCCATGAGCACAGCCATGTGTCTGCTTCGTTCCCAAGGTTGGGCTCCAGCACTTCTGTTTAACAGCAGTCAGCTGGAAAGATCTCCTAACTGGTTTTATGCAAATGGGAGTGGGATATCTCATGCATGTGCCTGTTTGCACACAGGCACTGTCCCCTGTCAGACAATAGATATTGTTTTGTCATGTAAATAGCGCTCAACTAACAGGGTTTACTGTGAGTTGAGCTCACTTATCCTGAATGGTTTTGACATGTGTGTGTATGCAGGTGTTGAAAGAGAGGGCAAGGACAGTAATAAAGCTGTGAAACTTGAGTGAGATAAACCAAATAACTCCCCTAATCATGTTATGTGGAAAGTGGTAAGTATATAACCACTTGTGTGTTGGATAAAGGTGGTCAGGGCTACATGGCAAAAAGATAAATATGAGGGGAAGGAAAATAGTTTTCTTTGTGCAAGATTAGTGATGTCTAACCAATGACTTGAAACTGCCTGTGATCGTCACCATTGGTCTCCACGCGTCTGTGCCTCTTTCCAGGAGCGTTCTTTTTGGCAGGTGCAACTCTGGAAGTTGGTTTAGGTGATAACAAGGCATCTCCCGAGAGCTGCCAGGCAGCTGAGGATTTACATTCAGTGGAGCTGACAGTGGAGGTCGGGGGACGGAGGTGCAGTCGACAGAGCAGTTGGGGAAGCTGCGATCGCTGTCTCCCCATGTTCGTCGCCAAGTGGGGTTGGCTGTTGGTCCGTCTGCAGGCGGCCACCTGCAGTGGAGCAGTGACATCAGTCAGTCTGGTCTGGTTGTGGGGGGAAGCGTGATGAGCAACTGTTATGCAGATGCTCCCTGGGAGGCTACTAAATAGTCATTGTTGAAGTAATTAATAGCAACAAGTGAAGAAAAAAAAGCCCAGAAAATGTTTTCAGATGTCCCAGACAGTGGCGATACTTAGTGATGAATCATGCAACTGTCCATATGAAAACTGAATAATTTTAGTTGCCACAATAAAATATGTAATGAAAACAATAAAAAAACCCACAAAATACCAGAGACCAACATATAATCTACCAAATATCTATGGTGTCAAGTTCAAAATGTTGATTGGTATAAAACCTAACTCCAAAAATAGTATTGATGATGTTGTAAAGAAAAGTATAATGAAAAGCATATTGTTCTTGGCCTGGTGGGGGGCTTTGCTGTTTTCCAGATATAGCTGCTGCTGATGTGGTTTTCACAATGACACCTTTGACTGGATTTTAACTGTCTTTTGGGGCAGGAAGGGGTGAGAGGCACTGTCCTCTCTTTAGCAAAATACATAGATCTCTTTTCCTTAGTAGTATGTACTGGATCCATGTTGGAACTAGGGAAAAAAATCACTGAAAGGGAAGCAGTGCTGCAGGTCTTGGACAAACCCTCTTAAAATCAGTTCAGAGAAATGGCAGATATATCCTGCAGTAAATGATAAATGAGTTCCAGGAAACTCACTCTTTGTAATGCAATAATCCACTCTGCTGAAAAATGCTGCTATTCTAAAGTGAACACAATCTTTGTGTTTACGTCATATTTTTTATATGATAAACTACTTTGCCAAGAAAAAGAGCATTTCGTAGATTTTATTATACTGTTATGTACTAATAAAAAAAGAAACCCATTTTGCTCTGAGAGCTGAGCAAAGAACAGAGGGGCAGTATTTAGCCATAGGAAGTTTTCTTAGACAGACTATTTTATTATTATAAAACAGTAGCTATTATGTACTCTCCCATAACAAAATGGTCTGTCTCCATATCCTTAATACTGGGGTATTCTAAAATAATTTATTTTATTCTATTGTTTATGTTGCATAAAATGAAGCTACCAGGAGCTGAGAGTTTTTCTTGGACTACATGCTCCCCAGGGAAGTGGTCACAGCACCAAGCCTGCCAGAATTGAAGAAGCATTTGGATAATATTCTGAGATACACTGTGTGAGTTTAGCGACTGTCCTTTGAAGGGCCAGGAGTTGGACTCAGTGATCCTTGTGGATCTCTTCCAACTCAGGATATTCTATTATTTTATGATTCTATGAATCTATTCTGTGTGATTTCTGGTGATAGAAAAGAGAATTTGGGGTCCCTTGCAGAAAACTGCGGTCTCTTTTTCTTTTTTTCCCCCCCTTTCATCTTGTACCTTGATACACACAGAAACTTTTTGTTAGTTGTGTAAGCATTCTTTTATTCAAATACTAATTTAACTTGGTGATTGTACTGAGAGTGACCCGTGCTCTGGCATTGCATCTTTTCCATTTAACGCAGGGGACTTCATAAAACTGATTAGCTCATAGCTCTTAAATCTTTCATAATTTTGGCTTTTTTTCTCTTCCCTCAGAGAGGAAGCTGGTGTTTTTAACCATTTCCATGAATTTAGGAGAGTCTATCGCCTAGGCTTTCAGTATCTGTGATGTGTCCTGGTCTGTCCTTTGACTTTTGAAAATCATTATTCCTGTGCTTTTTTTGTTACTGACGTGTAGGTGATACGGCCACTGAAGCAGCCTGGCAGCAGTTCGGAGGGGAGGGAGCTGGGGAGGGGGAAGGTGCGTAGAGTATTTTTTGCCCTCTCTGCCAGTTGCACGGGAGAGAGGATGGAACTGCGAGCTTTAAAACCCTGCCACCGAGCAGCCGGCTGCCCACCCGCGCCGTGCTGTGCCATCCCAGACAGACATCTCCTAGAGCATCTGTAGGGCAGTGTGACTCACTGAGCCAAGGGCATAATCCGTGGGGATGCAGCTGGACCTCAGCGCCGGGGGACAGTGCCTCGCTGCTGCCGATCGGGAATACTAATCCACAGTCAACCTGTCCTTTTCCACACTCCACTGATGGGGTGAACACATTATCCTCAGGGGTGAGCAGGTTATCCTTGGAAGGGATTGCCCTGCAGCGGAGCAAGTGAACCTGTGGGCATCACATCTGGCCAATTTCCCTGGAGAGGCTTGGGGAAGTAGGTATTGCTTTCCCAACCTGCCCCAGGTAAGTAATTTGATCTTAAACAAAGAAGCACAGGGATGGCTGTTTCTTATTTAAAAATGCATTCAATATTTTAAAAATACTTTTTGTTGCTGTTTTGAAGGCAGAAGGTTTGAATATTCCCATGCTTTATGCCTCTTCTGAGCTTCTGGATCTGGGGGGTGATAATGAGGGATTTAATTCTGGGCAGCAGGTGCTGGCAGCAGGGATGTGATGCAGTGCCTGTAATCATGTTGTCGGGTTAATTTTGCACTGTCTGAGTGTGAAAGGAGCAGTCAGGCTTCTAATGTAGTCCTTGGGCATCTGGTACCTTCTTCCTGCTACAGACGTTGTCAAGGAAAGACACTGTGTGTCTGAGGCATGTAGAGAGTTAAAGCTGGTGGGGAGCAATGCCACTGGCAGTGTAACCACTGTGCCAGGGAAGGGTCCCTGGAGAGAGGAATAAGAAGGTTGTTCCCACTCGTCCTGGTCACCCATCTTTTCCTACCAGCTCAGGAGAAAAGGAAAGTTGGTCTTTCAGTTGTCTGGGCTTCCTGACCTAATCAGATGCACTTTTCTGAATTGCAAATAATCCCAGCAGAGGAGATGTAAAGCAGATGTCGTAGGGAATGAGACCTGTTGTAGGAGCAGGAGCCAGGCTTGTGCGGTGACTGCCCTCTGGGAACGGGAACTGACAACTGCTGGAAACTTGGACAAAGTGGCAGATAAAAGACTGATACCTGAATCAACACCATGCTTTGCTTTTATGTATGATGCAAGTGGTGGAGAAGGCAAGAAGATAAACTACGTGATAAGAGCCAGGCTGTCACAGTCCGTCACTCCAGCATGGCAGGGCATGGCAGGCTGAGGAGGCTCATGATCTCCAGGGGGGAATGTGCTGCAATAATTGCAAGACAGTGAGAGAAAGGGAGCACAATCAAACTAGAGAGTACAATTTCCAGCATTTCCCTTGCATAGGTATGTACCTATTATCCAGGCTTTTCCCTGGCAGCCCTAACTGTCCAGTGTTGTGTGTCAGTTCAGATGTTAGTGTATGTTTCTAGTGGTGTGGCTAAGATGTGGTGAACATCCACAGTTTCTGCAAATTTGCTCAGAAATGTCAGTGTGTCAGGAAAATGTTTCCATTGAGATTTTTGCAGTGAATATGGAAATCTCTCAGTGATAATAATATTCCTGCCTTTTTTTTTTTTTTTTTATTTAAAGGGTAAGAAAACCAAGCAGAATCTGACCACAGATGTTTTAAGAAGCACAAAGTTGTAACTGTATTGTGCATGACTCCATCCAAAGTGTAGGCAGCCAGCTTATGGGTAAAGTTGGGGACAAACAATCGATGGTGCAGTTCACCTGGAAACCACCACTGCACAGGCAGGGACTGGCACAGAAACACACCATCCCCCTGCCTGAAAAACTCATGGAGAAAGATCCTGGTTGGAAGGCGTGCCCTGCACTGTGTGCCAGTCATGGAGAGGAGGAGTGGGGTGTGCTCCTGGGTTATGGAGGTGCAACTTTGGATGTGATGGGAGGGTCAGGGACGTGTTGGGAGCAGGGGGGCCGGGATCACATGGTGAGGGACATGGAGGAAGGGTGAGTGTTCATCTTGCTTTGGTAGCACAAGTCACTGGAAATTAAATACTTAAGGAGGTGAGATTGAAACTCGTGTTGTTTTTCACAGATCAAATTACTAAGTGTAGGACATCTGTATTTCTTGGCTTTTTTACGTGGTTTGTACTATACAGTGCACAGCACTGTGCCAGAGGAGCAGGGCATGGTGTCTACAGTTCTAGTGAAACACACAGGGGGTTTTTCTTCTGTCTTCCATATTTTCCATGTTACCAGGGTATCCAAACTGTGTCCATCACATTGAGGTGTTGGGTAAGACCAGTCCAGTGACACAGCACAGCACTGTTCCTGTGTTGTCCCATGTTACACTGCCTTTGAGGCCCAGAAAGTTTTTGTCTGCTTTCTCTGAAGAAATGTGTAGTTATTTCCATGTTGCTCCAAACATGTTTGCACTTAGAAAGCAAGAGAAAGGTGAGGAAAATCTAACCTGCTTCTTCTACCTGGAAATAGTATTGTCTAATGCTTATACTTAGAAATGAAGGGTGATTTATCTGGAATTATTTCCTGGCTTTTACATAATTTGCTCAGAGCAACCAGTAACTTTCCTGTGCCTTCAAGGGCCTTTTTCTTAAGTGTATGTAATATTCTTCAGCATATTATTCACCTCAAAGAGGTGAGAATTAAAGCTCATAAAGCATTTTAAAATTTGTTAATATAAATTACTGTAGGAATGCAAATTAAATTCTACGAGTATCATCTACTACTACAAATTAACCAGTATGGTTTTAATTTCTATGTTCAAATATTTTTAGTGTAGATCACTGATCCATCAGGTTCCAGGGACTTTGGATACCACTTTGGTGACACAGAGTTTCACAATACACTATTAAGCATCAGTTAAACAGGGCTACAGTGTCTTCTTGTTGCAGAGGTGTACTGGTGAATACGAGCTTGTAACATTGGAGCAATGTTCATTGAAGGGTCTCATCCCCAGTAATTAGGAGACAGGGAGTTCATGTGCCACAGTCACCCATGCATTTTCCCCTTATTGCTGGGAGTGTCTTCCTGGTGTGAGGGTGGAAATAAAATCTTTATGCTGTTCTGGTGAGTATCTCCCTGCTGAAGATGTTAGCAAAAATCTCAGTACTCTGAGTGGTGGGATTATGATGGGGAGGGCTTTGTACTACCAGCTAAACTGAGAAAAACAAATCAGTTTAGGGGGAAGCAAAGCCATTAAGCAATAATAGCTTTTAGTTATTGCTGTTTTGGAATGGATTCACAGGGGTAACATAAGGGTGAAAGACATTGTATTCCACTATCAGTCTCCAAGATCAACTAGTCCTGTACCTATTACTCTCAGACTATGTGGAATGTAATGCAGTAGTAGCTGTTAAGGAGCAGTAGAGTGGTATTTCAAGAGAGAGAGAAAGACAAATCATCTGTATACACGCTGGATATCTAGAGTGTGTTTTTCCTGTACTGAAACAATTAAATACCAAAGTGGGAATAGCACAAATAAAGCTGATATCTTCTCCAGATGGGCAGGCTCTGGATCCTATTTGTCAAAGTGATATGTGGATACATTTTCTGAGAATTGTGTCAGAAATCTCTTTTCAGCTCTGATGGCACATTGGATGGGTCAGTGGAGCCCAGGCAGATGAACATACTGTTTTGCATGATGAGTTCTAAATCTGAATTGTTTCTGTGGTCAGTGGGGCATGATGTCAGCACTGTGGGGGGAACATAGTTTCTCACTGACAGCAAAGATGACTGTTTCCCAGTTGCAGGTTGTGATCCCTCCCTAAGGTGTCCTTGGGATGATTCAGGGGAGGCTATGAAGCATTTTATACTTGCAGTCAGCTGCCTTTAATTGCTGACTGCACTCTACCCTTCCAGGGCAGAGATTTGTTTATTTATATCAGCAACCAGTAACTATAACCTATTCTTGTTCCCTTGGCCAACAGTAGTTAACCCGTCCTTGGCTAATTAAAGTCTGGGAAAGCTTGCAGGGAAGGAGAGGATGAAAGGGGGCCACACAAATGCAGTTTAGGCCAAAAGAGAGTTAAGCTCTCAGAAAGTTTAAGGATTTCTGTCCCAACCAAGGGAAATGAGGGCACATTCAAAATGTGCTACTGTATACACCCCTCTGCATTGTAACAGAAGTGCCATGTCTTCAGGAAGCTCCAAGGGGTGTTTGTGACCCCCTCCCAAACCAGTGCAAAGACAAACACTCAGGGAGGAGTTGCTGCAGCACTTCTGTTTCTGAAAGCTGGCTGACAGCAGTGTTGTTTTCTGATCCATAGGTCCAGAGGATGGCATAGCAATAACGTCACTGTCCAGGGAGCTGGAGTCCTTCCTCGCCTGTTTGCATGCTGCTTGAACTGATCCCAAGCCTTTGTTTTTGGACTGAAGAAACCTGAAAACCTTTCTCTCCTAATTCATGAGCCAGCAGGATGTGGTCGCCGTGCTTTCAGAACGCCTGCTTGTAGCCGCCTACAAAGGCCAAGTGGAGAATGTGGTGCAGCTTATCAACAGGGGTGCCAAGGTAGCAGTTACCAAGGTAACAAGAGAAAAACGCTTTGCGAAAGCCCTGGGAACTAATGTAACTCCTAGACCATTGTCTGTGAAAATGCCTTCGTAGCTTTACCAATCTGAATGTGACTGAGGTTAGTGTTCAGATTTCCTTAAAGTTTATACTTAATAGCTCACATAAATTCACAATATAGTGCATGTCTTGTATTCAAACGCTTCCCAGCGGGCGCAGCTGTGATGAACACTGAGTTCCCCAGAAACACAGTGTGTCGATGGACAGGCAGCGACATTTTTCAAAGCGTGCACTGACTTCTGAACATTGTGTGACCTGATGAATGGAGCTATTCATCACTGTCGAGGGGAGGCGGTTCAGAGCACCCAACTCTCTGGGTGAGGGGATGGGGAAAAGCCACCTCTGTGGTAGGGTAAAGGTACACAGAAAGCGTTTCTTGTCACTGAAGTCTCTTGCTACAGCAGCCTCCTTTATACCAAACATCCTCATTGATCCGTTCTGTGTTAGAACCCCCTTAGTTCCAAACTTGGGGGGTTGCAAAGTGTGTTCCCCATACCTTCGAGATAAGGTCAGCATCAAAGGATTTCTGCTTAGGTATTAAGAGAGTTCAAAATGATATTCACCTATTCCTAACTCTCAACATGTTATAAATAATACTGGCATATAAAAAATGAGGTAGATCTGGCTGTTGAAGAAAAGGTTTTATCAGCAAAAATCCTTAGAATTAGGTAAGTTAAATCTTTAGAGCTGTAACATAGGATTTGGGGTATGCTGTTTTGTTGAACTGTTGTTCTCCATTGTATTTATTTTTATTTATCTTTCCATATTGGTTTTGAACATGTATGGGAGCTAATATTTACAGATAGAAAGCAAATATGAGTACACTCGATAAAAAGAGGAAAAGATAGATTACTTATCTGTCAGTGACAGTTGTTTTCAGTCCCTTTGCAGTGTTTGAGTTGTAGATAATATTTATTTTGAAAGCTGGAGTGATCCAAGGACAACCGGTGTTTGTGAGTTTTGTTTGACAAAATAAGTGGCAAAGATACAAAGCTAGATACAAAGCACAGATGTAATAAACATGAATAGTCCCATAAAGATGCCTGTTTGGCTCTGTAGTCTAAGCAGCTCTGTAGCTGATATAGAGCTATTAAAGGTAGTCAGTAATAACCAGGAAATACTGACTTACAGATGCCTGACTGGTAGCTCGGGGTTTTGTGGTTGCATGTTTTCTTTTGTTTGACTTTTTTTAAGATCTTGAGCTTTGAAGGCTACTGAGGGACCTGCCTGAAAATACACAAATGGATGCTATACCTTGTATAAATTTTTGCATTCATGTAATTTCAAATTTAGTTTCCACACTGTTTGAACATAAAATGTGATACACCTTGGTTTCCAGAATAATTATGCCACTGTTTTAAATGCTTTACAGAACTAATTGCCATAATCCACAATTCAAATGCAAAATCGACACTTTCTCATTGTTAAGCTTGATTATTGCACTACTATCAATGCCTTCTGTTAATTACAGTAACAAACAAGTTGTGTGGATTTGACTTTGAAACACAAAATCAGCTTAATTTGATGTAGTGCAGATTTGCTAGAGTTGACAAGTTTTTCTTTCCTATATGACATAGAGTGGCTTGCTTGCTTTATTGTTCAACCCTTGTATGGAAAATCAAAGCAGAACTTATTTGGCAGCAGAACTGCACCCAGGTGCAAAGAGTTCGTGTTTCTGTTGGACAGCTGTGAACTCTGAGGCCATTCCTATAGCTGGCCTGGTACTGCAGAATTGTAGCTATTCTTTCCTAAAAGTTGTGGGTTATCCCCATGGAGTCCAGGGAGAGAAGATGACAAAAGCTGTCCCTCTTGTCATTGTGGATGCATCCCAGCACACCGCCAGACAGTACGGATGAGGTACTTGGGTAGCCTGGTGACAAGCTTGCTCAGAAGAGATAAAGTCAGATCAGCAAGACTGTGGAGGAGTGCACAGGGGAGTGGAAATGCTCTCAGAGAAGCAGCCAAGGCTACATGGATGGGGTATTTTGGAGGTGCACATGCACTTACTCCTCCCATGCTATGAGCCAGATAGAGGTGAGTGCAATGTGACCCAAGAGGCGTGAGACCAAGCTGCTGCCCTCATCAAAGCTCATAAGTTCAGGCTCTGTAGTGTCCTATCCAGGTCTACATGGCGTCCAGTTTGCATCTGGCTCTCATCCAGCCAGCTAGCTGTATAGAGAGAGCATGTGCATATTTGCTTATGAAAGGCTGTATAAACATACCCTGGGAAGAGCTTGGCTTACTAATCTGATGGCACACAAAGGCTGGAAGGAGAAAGAGATGTGTAAATTTAAGGACAAGGTTGTTGCAAGAGCAAGGATGTATAAATTAGCCTCAAGTATATTTAAACTGGAAATTTAAAGGGATTTTTAAGCCATCACAGCAACAGGTTGTTGTGCAGTCTTTCAATAAGCAGAACAAGTGCAAAATAAGAACTGCTTTCAGGATAGGGGTTGTTAATTTTAGAATGGAAATTAGATGGCAGGCTTGTTGTAGTACGCTAATATAGACCAAGCTTTCAGATGAACTGAAATCTAGAGCTGTCTCCTCCCCCAAGATAAAACTCATTGCACAATGGAGGATAGAAATAAATTTATTCATGTGCATGCCTTAGTTCTCTTTTACCTGTATGTCTTCTGCTTTTATTCAGTTTTCAGTTTGTTCTGTCAAATTAATTTTAAATTACAGGGATTTGCATTAAAAAAACCCTGGATCTGGTACTTGTCAACCAAAATTCCTGCTGGATTCTGTGAGTTTTGTTGGAGGAAGACATGAGAAGACAAAGGTCTTTGGAGGGAGAGAAAAACTTCCCATATCACTGTAGGCTTTAAATGTATTTCTGATATGCATCTGTAAGCACAGACCAATTCTTGTGAATAACACTGTGCAGAGCCACAGATTGAAGTGACTAAGATAGCTAAATGCTAGAGAGTTCTTTGGATTAATTGAGCATAGCTTAAGGAAAATGAAGGGTATTTTCTGTAACAAATCAAGTCCTAGTGAATGCCAAATATCTGGCTTGTCCAGTTCTATTTTTGTCATATATGGAAGGTCATATGATATCGTTAATTCTTGCTTCAGTAAAGAACAGTTCAGCTGTAAAATAGTATTTCATTTTTGTCACCTCTAAGTAGATGATTTCAGACAAAGAGGAATATGAAAGAAACAACTGGAGAATCTGTGTCCAGGTGCTCACTTTAATGTTTCCTTGGGGATGCACTTGTTTCATTTTGCCAGCATTACTAGCAAGGCATCTGTGCAGCTGAAGTCAGTATGGAAATGTGCACCTCCTCCGACTCCAGCAAGGGACACTTGGGCTTGTTCCAGATCTGGGGCCTTTTAAAATATGTAAAGAAGAGCCGATGGCCACTAGGTCACCCTGCTGCAGACAACCCTCACCACAGTGGATGGCACTGCACTGCACATGCATTGAATGCTTGTCCTAGGACCTCTGCCACCAGCCACGTGGGGCTGTGGCCAAGAGCAGGTGTGGTGCTCAGCAGAGGCTTCATGGCTCTGCTCTTCTCAAAGGGCACCTTCTCAGTCAGGGTGCTCTGTTGCCGCTCTGACCACTATAACAAAGAGATAATTTCCATTTTTACGCCTTTTCATCTGACATTCTTCATATGTATAGCTGTTTTCTTTATGAAAAGGGCAAAATCCCCCGAACAACCGATCACACGTATTGACTAATCCAACCAGCAGGTTCCCTTAGCAAGTACTTTAGTGAATAAGCTGCAAAAACTGGAAACCTAGGAACTGCACCTGCTGTAATTAAGTCTTTTCTTCCAAGCAAGAAAGCTGGTCCCTTCTTTCAGTCCTTTTGTCGTAGGTCTCTCTTTCAGTGATGTTATTGATAGCTGCATCTTTGACACAAAAGCACTGGGACTTCTGCTGAGCTGATCGGTCTTGCTGTCCTCCCAGGATGTTGCTGTCCTTTTTCTGGGTTATTTTTCTTTTCATTTTGTGAGCTGAGGTAGATTAGGAAGAAGGCTATGGGCCACTAGGAATGGCACAGGAGGAGCCGTGGTAGTGACATCTCAAATCAGGTCAGGTCTTCTCTCAAGCTTGCTTCCAGAATGCTGCCTGGAGGATGGAGAGCAGTGGCATGTCACCTCAGGCATCTGCCTCTGGTGCATCCCAAGGATGCCTGGCTGAAACAAGGCACTTCTGGAGCTGAAATTTCCAGGTATGAACCTCTGTGCTTCAGCTCACCAAAACAAAGTGTTACTGAGTGTTGGGTTTCACTGGGGTGTTGCAGCACCAGGGTGTATCATTCAATAGCAAGAGTTAATAGGGCCTGAAAAAGCTGTGTATTAGCAAGCACACACAGAGGAGTGCACTACTTCTCTGGTAAACGCAGAAGAGATTGACAGAAGAAATCATGAAGGTAGCACAGGCATTTTTAGTGTAATTTGTGTAGTGCCATGGGTTTTATGAGTATTTTCAAAGGGAATCAGAGTATAGCTTTTTTGCAGAACATAGCATTAAGATCATAGCTATAAAATTGAATTCTGCAGAGAAGGGATGATAACTCGGGAAAAAAAGGCCCAAGGAAATGCAAGAAGTAGTGCTTCTGTGTGTTTGATTTAATTTTTGAATTAGTCATGTTACGAACATGCCATATGGCAACACTTCAGTTATGCTGGGGAACTTTAAGTCTCAACTTCAGAGCATGTTGAGTTCTTTAAACCAATCTCTTTTTTCCTTCTGTTTTAAGTTAAGACAGAAACAAAAAAAGAAATGTATTTTGGTGCTTTCGCATTTTTGCGCTCCTTCAGTTTGAAAAGCTATTTGTGTCTGTTTTAAACAATAAATAAAGATAAATGAAAAGGGACTAGCAAGCATTTAGGGACTTGCTAAATGCCTGTTGAGGTCAATGGGAAACTTTCTGCTGAGTTGAGCAAGCAGGTTATTCATGGAGAACAGTCTAACAAATCATCAGTGTGAACAATGTGACAAGACTTGGATTTTGCTTTCAAGCTTTCCAATAAAATGTGGATAGGCATTTTTTGTACGAGTGCAGAATGGATGAATAAGTAACAGTTCTTGTGCATCACAAGGGCAGGGTGAAAAGAAGAACTGAATGTACTTTTATAAAGTATCTACACATACATAAACATGGGGAAAGATCATGCAGCTTGGAGTGCTAAGGCACCCCTGTATGGTTTGGTTGTGGAGTGCATACATTGGCATACATACGCTTCTGAAAGTTCTGCTTAAAAACGGTATGTCTCGACAGATGCCTGACAATGTCTGAGAGTTAGAATACAGATTAAATACAAACAAAATCCTACCCTTGCATTTTACTGCTGAAATTCATGTGGCTGTTTACAGTGCTTGGCTGCAGCCTGATACACTCCACAGCCATAGCAGCGTGTCATGGTGTTTGGAAGTTGCAGCCTCAGTCAAATAGGTCCCATTTATTTTGTCAATAAGTCCGTGACGCAGGACCATTTGTATGATTTGTTGCCTGATGAAGCAATTGTTTACATTTGAATAGAAGTCCAAATTGCCTTCTTTTTTACGTATGAATGACTGCTTTATTGGTTCATTAATCCCAAGTTGTTGCAGTCTCTCATTTGTATTTGTAATAACCCCCAAACTATTACAGTTCATATTTGGCAATGCTCACAAGCTTTTAATTCAGTAGTCTTCACTTTGAGCATTCCCTGTATTTAGTGTTGTCTCCTTGCAATGAGCATCTAGGAGACACTCGTGTCTGTACATATTTCCTTTCCCCCTTAGACCCTCGTTGTGTATTGAGATAAATCCCCTGTGGTAGGCTGACCTTGGCTGGATGCCGGGTGCCAACCCAGCTGCTCTATCACTCCCCTTCCTAGCTGGACAGGGGAGAGTATAAGGTAGAGAAAACAGCTCATGGGTTGGGATAAGACAGTTTGTTTAAAGCAAAAGCAAAGAAGAAACATAAGGGTGCCTCATCAGGCAGGCATTGAAGACAATGAATGCCCCTCTTTCTGCTCCTTGCCTTAGCTTTTATATCTGAGCTGATGTCATACGTATGGAATATCCCTTTGGTCAGTTTGGGTCAGCTGGCCTACTTGGGTGCCCTCCCAGGATCTTGCCCTCAATTGAGGAAGGAATGTTACAGTGCTGGTGCTGTGCTCAGCAGTGGCCAAAACACTGGTGTGTTATCAACACCTTTCTAGCTACCAATGGAATGCACAGCACTCTGAGGGCTATTATGGGAAATGAACTCCAGCTCAGCCAGACCCAATACACTTCCTCTTTGGTGCTGCAGTGTTGAGTGCAAAATGTCTTTATGGAGGAGAACACACAGAGGGAGGTTTGTCTGTCTGCCTTCATCTTTCTTCCACCTATATATTTTGGGTAGGGTGCCTTGCTGTGAGAGAAAAACTTTTGTGGGCTGTTGGTTTGACTTACAGACATGAAGGCAAGAGCAGCCCTGACTGTTGCTGCTGTGGCAAGGACTTGTTCAATGTTTCTCTCCAAAGCTTTCTGTGCTCCAAGTTTGTCATCACAGCATGAGGGGCACCCAAATTCCTTGTCCCTTCCTCATGGTTTGTTGTGGATTAGTGCGTTCATGCGTATGTACGTACCTACCTGTGTGTATGTTTGTGTGGGGAAATGGGTGGGAGTGTTTTTCCAGTGTTTATGTTGCCTGCATTGGAACACTATCTGTCTGTACACCCATCTCTGCTCTCATTTTGAATGTTACTGGGAAGAAAAAGAAAATCTGGCATTGCCAGTTTTTGCAGGGTTATCATTAATCTTGAGATGATCGGTGCTCTTCCAAAAGCCTGAGCCTCTAATTAGTGTAATGTGCTGGAATTGATTCTCCTTCCCACTCTCCTGTCCTAGATAGTGTTACAAGTTTTGTTTATAGGGTCCCTTTAAAGTGGGAAGAACTCAAGGACTGCAGATGTGCAGAAGCTCTGGTTACTGAAGGTCTCTCTAGGGGTCTCCAATAGATGAGATGCCTCTGAACCTTTGTTTCCAGATAGAGAATCTGAAACACACAAACCCTCTGGAATGAAAGTGATCCTTCAGTCTTTCAACCCAATTTTTAAATTATTAAAAAAACCCCAAACAACCTAAGTTTTAGGGGCCTGGATAATGTTTTTGAATGCTTTGGGGATGACAATAGGGGAAATGCACAGTTAACATGAACTTCTATTTACTGAGTGACAGGAATATCCAGGCAACCCTTACTCGCAACTCTCCCTGGCCCTGCAGTGGCCTCTTCCAGCAAGTGCCCTCTCCTCCAGCACCCATGTCCTGTCGTTTAGGTTCCAGGGACAGGACAATAGTGCTCCCTGGGGTGAGGGCACTCTCCTTCGGATAAGCCCATTCTCCAGGGCAGCTTTATTTTAATGTGGCTTAAGGCACTGAATGGGCAGGTGAAGGTCATGTGGTCTGGATCTTCTGTGGTTTTGCAGCCTTTTCCTGCGCTTGTGCCCTACCAGCAGGCACAGTCTGTCTCACAGTTGCCTAGGAAGGTGTGATGGTTGAGGGAAACATGCCCCTCGTATTCATACAAACTCCTATTCTGTTTTTATAGTTCATTTTTAACACAGTACCTTTGGCTGCATGTCAGCACTTTTTTGTTGGTTAGAGCTGATTATCTTATCAGAAAGTTTCCCTGTTGGGATATACTCATGTTGTTGACACTGTTTTCCTTTTAATGTACGTGAGCTGGCTTCAGGTTGGGTTGGTTTGGGATTTTTCCTGATCCATGCACAGATTGCTATAAATTGTTTTCATGATATATTAATAACCTGCTGGGAAGTGAGATAGATGCCTGGATTAGGTGATTTACATATTGGCATTAAGTAATGTAGAGAAGCCAGAACCTGTAAATCTGAATGTCCTGGCACACATATTCATAATCCAAACATATTGTTCATAGCCAGGAATTGTTTGTCAATTTGGCTTCTTTTTGGTTTATTTCTTCCCCCCACCCCGTGTTGCCTGGGAACTTTTATGCCTTCTGCTATTAAGTTACCTGGAATAGTGACATAGCCCTGGCTCTCCTCCAAGCTGATGGAGAAGGAAACATGTTTGGTGCAGCCCAGTGCCTTTCCACGTAGGGCCAGGCATTTAGGGACCTGTGGCCAGATAAAGGAAGAGGCACTCCCAGGCAGCAGGGTGGATGGTGCCCAGGGGCAGTGGTGACAGCTGAAAGTAAGCTCTTCCCACACCTTCAGCAAAACAGGAATGGAAGTTTCCCACATGGGAATGAACTGCTGCTACTAACAGGAGACAGTGTTTGGGTTTTGAGAAGTCCATGTGTCAGAGTGGATGAGGACTTTGCCCTTAGATCTGGCGCTTCAAATCAGTAATGTAGGACAATTAATCAACACTTAATGTTTTTGAAGTGCAATGCAACTGATCAGTAATCACACAGACGTTTTGTCCCCAGCTATTCTGTGGATTCCAACACTGTTTTTTCTTTTTGCTCTCAAGAGGCTGAGTTACAAGGTTTTACCAGCTATGTGGGTATGGGATTCCCTGTATGAAAACAATCCTGTCTTTGGCTTGCTTTATTATTTACTTGAAGTAGTTTTCTCACTGAAGAAATTTCTTAAATCCTCAGAGAACTAATAGTTGCATTCTGCTTACTTCAGTCCGCTAGTAGTCAGATAGCTTTTGAAGTGTTTGCTCCTTCTGAAGGTGATATCTTAGGGCTGTTTATCCTCCTTTGCAGGGTAAATTGTCGGATGGAAAAATAGACAATAGCACCAGTAATGAAGTCGTAGATATATAATAGAGGTGAAGAGTAACGTGACACTTCTTTATCTCATAAAATGCCTAGTAGAGAAAGCAGCATTCTTTGTGAAGATACTTTGTGAATTTAGCAATGGCTGGAATCCTGTTGGCTTATTTGCGATTAAATAATCTGCAGTGAGCAGTTTTAGAGTGTTGCTGGTTAACAGACCTTGAGGTGTTTCACTCAGTTTTCGTGTTGTGCCTTGAGATTTGAGAGAGAAAGAGCGAGAGAGAGAAAGATAATGTTTAAAAACAAGTATTGTCCAAAAAAACCTGACAAATCTTTAGCAAAATGAAGTTTGTTGTCACACACATGAAGTCATTGGAGTGACTACAAGTCATCCATTCCTTTTCGTGGGAGCATCTGTCATGCACAACAGTTCAGTAATTTTTGTCTCTGTCACAAAGAAGGAGCCCACTACAATATATGAGTTAACCTGCTACTGCAACTTTGCTGTACAGAGGGAAGTTGAAAGTGGTTGACAATTCTGTGCTCCAGAGAGACAGAAACAAAAGGGTCATGAATTCTGCTTAGGCACGGACACAGAGCTGGATCTGAATTTCTGAGGAAGTACCCTTCTGTGAATATGATATCCCTTTTGTAGAGTGTCACCAGGATAAACTGAAATGTTACAGAAGGGGGAGGAGGAATTTTCAGCATACACAAAACTAAGGTAAAGCCTTTGACACACTAATATATGTCAGTTGCTGTTATTGCAGGTTTCAGAGGGTGAGGTACAAACAGAAGAATGATGAAAAGAAGATAAAATTATATTTAACTGCCATACATAAAAATTCACTCTAAGGTATTATTATTTTCTTCTCATTCATAGCATGGCCGGACCCCCCTGCATCTTGCTGCCCACAAGGGTCATCTCCACGTTGTCCAGATTTTGTTGAAGGCAGGTTGTGACCTGGATATTCAGGATGATGTAAGTAGACAAAACTTCCTTGCTTGCACTGGAGGGGAAAAGATGATTTGCAAGTAACAGTGGACCTTTCCGTCTTTGAAGTGGGATTAAATGAAAGGAAAATCCGTCTCTCTCTTTTCTAATTCAGAGTTGTAACCTCCAATTTGGAGATGCAAAACTGAATGGGAGACAGTGTAAAATACAGTGGTTTTCAGTGAATAGTTTGGTCCTCTTGCTCAGGCTGCAGAGCTTTATAAGAGCTCTGGCTGTGCCAGGTGGGTGTGAGCAGCAGTGAGAGTCATCATCTGCCGCTTTTTGTAGGAATGCACTAGGAGCTCATTGTGCTCTGTGGGAACCCACTGAAGGATGTCAAGTAGGGACCACAATCTGTTGTGATCTATTGTCCTGAAGTGGGAGATGCTTTTTGTGTAGGCACATCCCGCAGCATCTAAGGTATTACTGAGCAGCTGCCCAGAGTGCTGTGCAGCACCACAGGGAGATCATCCTGTTGGCAGCCACACATGGTGTGGGGGTGGTCGCATCTGTCAAACTGTTGTGTGGTGAAGCACCAGCACAATGAAACCAGCTTTCAGCAAATTTGTTTTCATTCGGTAAAACATTTAAGTTACTGAAATTTCTCAAGTTTCCGTAAGAGTAGTTCTAATCTTGGAAAAGGCTTTGAGCCACATTGAAGTGACTGGTAGCGTGGATTTAGTTACCTCACTCTGATGAAAAATGGTATAGACCGAACTGTGAAATAGCAGTCAAATAACCATGATTTCTACAGATTAATTGCTAAATTCTGATGGCACTCTGGAGCAACTTTGAGGTTAGGGTTGCTTTTTTCCCCCTCTGTAAAGGTGGAGAGTCTTCAAAGGACCTAAAGGTCCAAAGGTGGTTAGTAGAGGCGTCTGTATGACTATGAGAAGGACACGGGAAATTTCTAGGTGCCTTTTGAAAATCCCCATAGGCATTTGTTTGTATCTAGAGAGTTAAATATCTATAGAAATTAGAAAGCTGGTTTCTTCCTCTGCATGAGTAGCTGATTCCCTGTGACACATGAGCAGCTTGTCTGACGAGCTTAGGACTGTGGTACTGATGTGGCCAGCCTTTCACAGGGAAACTTGTTTTTCTAGGAAGAACATTTGCTTCCTGCACTCTTTATTCTTTTGCTGTGCCCATCTGTGAAATGGAACATATTTGCAAGTGCAACGGAAGTATCAGTTTATTCAGATGTATCTTGGGTATGTTTTTTGACTTCTCCCAGCAAAAATGATTCATCAGGTATTTAAGACAAAATTGCAGGTACTTTACAAGTACAGTCAGTTTTCCTGAGAAAAGCAAGTTACTGCTTTAAGAAAGCAAGAGCTTCCACTGATCTGGTCAAATTGGGTTTCTACAGGAACTGTGTTTTGAGTAAGTCTGGTTTATTATTTTTAATCCTCTAGGAATAAAATCTAGGCTGTTTATATGTAAACCTGATAGCTGTAATGGAAAAACAGTAAATCGGTGTTTTGCATTGTTTCAATTCAGTAAAGAGTCTTCCAGTTGTAGAAATATTCAGCTTGTAGAAGACCTATTTCACTTGTCTTGCAAACTTCTCAGGGACTTTGCTCATGACAATTGGATACTGCTTCTAAATGTGGTGATTAATATGAAAGAATAGATGCATGCTGGATTCATAGATTCTGTTTTTGATGTGTTTTGATTTTTAGCTTTGTATTTAGTACTAGTAATTTGGTTGGGATTGAGGAGAGCCTCGGGACTTGCTGAGTCTCAGAGGGTATGTTTAGATTTGTATTGTAGGAGAAGGAAGTCTAAAACTTCAAATGAAGATTTTTGCTTGTGATAGGTATTAACTAAAATATTTCTGCTTTCCTTTTACATAGGTCTTCAAAGAAAGTTCTCTTTTTATGGTTTCTCCTTGTGTAAATAATTTTTACAGTTTATGCCCCACAGAATATGTTCGTAGTCTCTTTTAGTTGCCTTTAGTTGCCTCTTTAGTTATCCCTTCTGCCACTTCTATTATGTGTTTATGTGGCAGTGAAGGCATCTTAGTTTCAAGTGTTGATTAACATCTGTCCATTTCATTGCTGTTTTTCCAGAATACAGATTTAGGTTCAGATATGAAAATGCTTGTGAGAGTGGAGAGTATAATATTTATTTGAAAAGTAAATTACTTTGTTGATTTTGGTCTGTGTCATTGTGACAACATGCAAAAATCCAAAAAGATGATCTACATTTTATTTTTCTAAATAACGAGAAACGTAAAGACTTTATTTTGGAGTTTTGAACAAATTCAAGACCAACTTTTAATTTGCCACCTGATAAGCAGAAACTTAAAAGTTGCTAAATGCTGTGGAGAGATTAAAACGCTCCCTTCATGTTCTACAGATACATTCTTTAAGCATGGTTAAGAGCCGTAAGAATTAGTTGAAGAATGACCTCCAGTGGCCTGGAGTGGGATTATTATGAATTTCAGCCGGTGGAGTCCAGCTCTGTAGAATACGCCACCCCGGGAGCTAACTCTTTCCTTCTCCCTGCCAATACTGAAAACTCTTACTGGGATCCCAATGCCATCTCTGAGTGGTCAATGAGTATCCATACAGCACACACCTCAGAAATAGTCAAGGAGAAAGTTGTTCCGGTGAAGCAAATCAAGGATGAAAAAAATAAGAGAAACCAGAAGAGAAAGGCTAGGAAGGAACCTAGAAGATCAGAGAGAGAGAAGGAGGTTAGAACTCTTGTGCATCCCCCCTGCCTCGAGCCTGACACCTCGCACAGTGCATGCTGCGAAACCTCGGCCGCGCGATCTGGCATGGCCGAGCTCTGCGGCGCTGCATGGCTGCATGGCCAGCTTGGGGCTGGGTGCCCTGCATCAGCTTCCCTGCCCTGTATGCACTCTCTGAAAATCTAACTGGGAAAACAATGTGATTTAAAGCAAACGCCAGCGGCCCCAAAACTTCCCTTCTGAAAGCTCCAGTTTAAGAAGCAGAAAATTAGCTTCAAATAATGGAGCAATAGCCCATAATAGTTCATAATCATTTCTAGCTGAATGAAAATATGCAAAGTGGCTTATTCCTGTGCTTCCATTTCATTTAGACACTAATTTTTTTCATTTATGATTATTTTTCATGCCTTGATCACTTCTGCTGGTCATGCATCATCATTTATTGTTCAGAGTGAAGTTGTTTTTCCTGTGTATCATGATGACTGTCTCTCTTTGGCAAAGGAGAAGGAAGGCAGCACAGACACTGAGAAACATGAGGGCATATTCTTTGGCTTTGTGTAGGTTTGCTTCAGGATACCCATATATACTTGTGTGGTCCTGCAAGTATTCAACACTTGGTTATATTTTAACTTTCAAATATTTTGATATTTCTACTGTGAATTTAGTGGCTGATTTTATAGTATATGACTTTGCAAGTGCCATCCAGCACTTTATATCAGGGATTGAAGCCATGAGTTTTTGGTGGTTATTTTGGTTGTTTATTTTTTGGTTGGCCAGAGCTGTGGATGACCCATTCCTGGAAGTGTTCCAAGCTAGGCTGGATGGGGCTTTGAGCAACCTGGTCTAGTGGAAAGTGTCCCTGCCCATGGCGGAGAGATTGGGCTAGATGATCTTTAAGGTCCCTTCCAATCCAAACCATTCTGTGATTCTGTGATTTTGGTGCAAATCTCCAGTAGGAAGGCAGTCTGTTGATTTCTGCAAACATGGAAGGACAGCAAGAAGGTACAGTGTGGCACTGGAGAAGGGCTTTAAGGGAAATTGTACAATTGATGGCTGCTCTGGAGAATAGAAGTGTGCAGGAGAACAAATTATGGTGGTTATAGGTTGTTTTTTTAAATCAGAGAAAGGAAAGTAACATGTATTACAAACTAGTGTAAACCAAATCTCACTCATTTTGGGCAGTAGAGTCTATAATAGATATTCCAGTAACACAGAAGCACTGTTCAGATGTCTACCTGAAACTCTTTTGTAAATTGCTTGTATTGTTTCATTTCCCTTGGGGTGAACTTCACATGTAAAATAGATGCCTGTCCAGTTTCCAGGTGCCTGGTCCCAGTGGTCGAATCCACTGTTTTAAGTTAGTCAAGGAGGTAGTTGCAAACACCAGGACACTGAGCAAATGCCACCAGCCTAGCCAACACACAAGTGCTAAAGGAAGGGTAATGCCAAAGTCCATGGAGAGGTCAAGATTTAAGTATCTGCCTTTCTTCAGAACTCCCAGTCTGTAACCCTCTCCTGACAGCAGGTGTTTAAGCTCTCTATAAAGAACATGGTTTCATCCTTTGGAAATTCACCTGCTGCTGTGTAACAGCCCCGTTACAGGTAGAGCTCTCAGATGTGCAGTCCTGCATCCTCTGCATCAGGGGATGCGGATTTCTATCCCAGTCTCCCAGCATCTTCCTCTTTCTATCCCAGTGAATACCAAGATTTTTCTTAAAAGAGGAGCACTTTCAACACTGCAGTGCTGTCAGGGCAAGACAAACTGTGCAAGTTTGGGCTGCAGGTCTGGGCTGCTGCAGAAGAGCCCGTGGCCGCTTTCTTCGCTGGCCTCTTTTCGAAGGGTGGTGGGCATACCTGCAACAGGCATGGACTTCTTCCAGCAAGCACATGAGGAGAGCACTTGTAGGGTGAGAGAGAGGAGAAGAGATGCCTGCATTAGGGGCTGCAGCAGGGCAAGGGTGTGTGGTGCCACCGAGACTGCAGTGCCCTGTGGCAGTGTTGCACACTGACATGTCCAGGGCATTGGAGTGGAATGAGTTTGAGTTGCCTTCAGGGCTAGGCAGAGTCTGAGTAAGGGGGTTGAAGATTCACCAGTGTAGATCTTAGTGCCTTACTTCTATCAAGCCTCACTTAAGCCTTTTTGGCTTTGGGCCGACATCTGCATTTAGGCAGACTGTTTTCTGTCAAGGTCATGTTTGTGTGACACAGCACTGGAGTTATCCCTCTTCATTGCTACTGATCTGCAGTCTGTTCCTAAGGCATAAATCTCTTGCAAATAGGATCATAAATTGTTCCCAGCATAATAGTCTGGACAGTTAATACACATTTACCGCTGTAATTGCTCTCTGAGCCTCTGGAAGAGCCACCTAATGCCTTGCTAAAAGCAGAAATCCGATGAGTGCTTTCAGAGACGGTTATTTTAGTAATTAATAAAAGATACACAAGTCCGTGATTACACTGTCTGAAAATGCATGCTGTGAAAAAAAAAAAAAAGTATCTGTTTTCTCTGACTCCATAAAAGGCAAGGTAGGGATTTGCTCTGCTGCTGATGGGAGGGCAAGACAGGTTAAAGTGCAGCAGTACAGACAGTGTTATTTATAGGTGGGCTACGCCATCCGTGGCTGGGGCGCTCAGTGACTCTCACACAGAGGGCATTGCAATCTGGTGATTCAGCTTTCACAGCACCTTAAGCAGTTTAAGGTTAATGTTTGTGCTGAAGTCCGAGGGAACAGTTGACCAGGTCCTGCTCTGTCCTGCTGGCTGAGGGGCCAGGGGATGGTAGGGATGGACCTACACCAGGACATTGATATGTGCCATCTCTTCACTGGGAGGTGCCTCAGTCGGTGAAACAGGGTTTGAGATATCCTTTGACAGTCCCTGTTACAGGGATGAGGTGTTTATTTCAGCCAGTCAGGGTGTGGATTGGACCTTACTCTTAGATGCTTGGCTCTCCTCATGCTATGTAGGGAAGATGTTGGCACCGAAGCCCACAGCTTGGACATGAGGCACCTGAGTCTGCCATTTGCAGCAGTTGTATCCTTTCACCTACGTGGGCTTCCACTTCAAGGACCAGAATGGAATATGGGACGAAGCTCGGGCAGGGCTGAAGCTGTCTCTGTCCTGCTCCAGCACATGGGTTGAGCTCCCCAAGGGATACCTCCTCTGGCAGCAGTGAAGTGTGCTTCCTGCTCTCCAAATAAACAAATGCGTTTGTTTTGAAATTAAATAAGATGCCATTAAAAGTAGCTGTAATATCGACACACTCTAAAGAGCTGAATGGCCTTTGACCTCACTGCAATTACTGTGATGGGGTTGGGCTAATAACAGGAGAAGCCTTGTTTTAAACTGACCCAGTGAGAAGATCCATAATTACAAACTAAATCCAATACAGTCCATTCCTGCCCCCAATTTAGTCTTCTCCACAGTAATTTCCTAGCAACCAACCTTTCAATGTTCGAACTCCATTCACTGCAATGGCAGTTCCCATCTTGTTTTAGTCTGTTTTAGTATTTTCTGCGGTTTTGCTGGTGCAGCAATACCAGTTGGCAGGGATAGGTTGGTGGATTACTTTCTACTTTGTGACAGTAGGGTTAAATGACTTTTGCACTGTCCACATTACCCATTGCTGCAGTAGCCGTAGCTGCACCAGTCATCAGTGCCATGCATTTTCACAAAAGGCTATTAAGTTCTTCCTCATCTTGTTGTTGAGCAAATTTCCATGTAGTCATAGTTACTGGTAACTATTTGACACTTGCACTTGTGAGATGGTATAATTTGGACGTTTTTTCATAACATTTTGATTGTCTTTGAATTTGGAACAAATACAAAAGTTCAGAGCAGTGCTGTCAGTTTTTCAACACTTTGTGCTTTTCTGAAAGTCCCACTTCTTGGAACCATTACTGTCTTTGTTCAGAATATCTTAAAATACATTACCAGTCACAAGAACAAAAGTATGTAGCCTCTAGAGAGAAAACATAGATAGCAATTTTTAAAAAAAGGACCTTCAACACAATTTTTAAAAATCAACTTCATGCCTATAAGCCAATTTAATGATTTAGGGATTATTGAAAGGTTGTAGTTGGTAATGCTCATTTTTTCTGTATAGATTAATAACTAGTTTAGTGTCAGCACAAAAGAGCCCCATGAAGAGCAATTTTTAAGTCAGCTGCTAATTGCCTTTGAGGACAAATTATTCAAGTTAGCCAGTTTTCTGAAGACTTGTAAACTGTAGAACAGAAAACACAGAAATTCTTCTAGTTTTAGTATTTAGTATAATATGCTATTATCTGATAAAGATTTGTAGCAGAGAAATTTTGTTCTACTTAGGACTAGCTTCCTGCAAGCCTTTTTTCCCCAGGATACATGGCATATCTCTGCCTTGAGTGTGTCTGTGGTGACCATTATCTAGATAGGTAGAAGTGGATTGGATTCCCACGCTGTTTATTCATCCCAAAAAAGGCTGTGTGCAGCTTTGAAGCCTGTCTTTGCTCGTGGACTCAGGCTGTGCTTCAGCATAGTAGGTTCAAAGTAATTTCAAAGAAAAGCCAAGACCAGTTGTTGTGGCAGCAGTGGAGCTGCTGCAGCTCATTTTCCCATCGATCGGTGTCTTACATCCCTACATGCTGCTGCATAAATCCTTCTCTTTCCCCTCGTTTATCAAGGTCTCACAAACATGCACATAAAGATATACAGATAACCCCCCATTGGGCAGGGCCAGTGGTTTGCATCTCCCTAGTCTTCACTTTCTGGAAGGCTTGTAGAAAATTAATCTTGGGCTCTCTAGGCTGGCAAATGAGTTCAGCAGTTGTTAGAGGGGAGATAGATGGGCAGTCAGATAAGATGATGACATTGGACTAATTTCTTTTGGAAACTTGGCCATAAAGGAAATAAACTGACGTAAGAAACTTGCTTGTTGCTGCTACATGGCAGGTCAATGAGAAATGAAAGTTGTTTGGACCTCAAGATTGCTCAACAGCTTGAGTGAATTGAGTCTTGCAGTTGTGGTCCTCATCATAAAGTTGCCTCCACTCTTAGCACTAATTGGTAAATTCATCGGAGGTGCTGAAGAGACTGATCTCATCTGGTGCTCCTTATCCTAAGCAGGGCTGATGGAGCAATCAGAGTCAAAACAGGAGAGCCTCATCCAGTTAGTGTAAGTACTGGAGGATCATTATGATGAATTGCGACAGCCTGTAATTCGCTTTAGTTCTCTGCAGATACTGTTGATTATTAGACACGTCGTGCCAAACGTGTTTGATTCACTGCCTTCTAATACCACCAGATTTAGAATGCTTCAGCGCTGTGTATGGGATTGTGATGACTTGTAAAATTCTGTGAACAGTTGGTTTGATATTTTCAATTACTTCATTGATCTTGGAAACTTTAATGGTAGTTGTTTACAGGGACCGTTTTCAGAAGCAGCTTGGATTTAAACAGTGTGTGTGTTGAAGATGCAGCCCCTGTGTGTGTTGCCTGCATTTGCAGTGAGTCAAAATGAGGTGGGAATGGTACCAATTACGAATTTGCTTCTTTTTGCAGGGTGATCAGACGGCACTGCACCGAGCTGCTGTGGTAGGGAACACCGATATCATAGCAACTCTGATTCAAGAGGGGTGTGCTTTGGACAGACAAGACAAGGTAACAGGAAAAAACAAAGCCCTGTGGGATGGCAGCCTTGCCAGTCAGTAATATTAATGTCACAGAGAGAAAGTTATAATTTATACTCCTGAGTAAGTATCTGATGCTTCCGAAAGTAATTGCAACAGTTACATTGGAAAAAAAAAAAAAAGCTGTACCGTTTCCTTAATACAAGTTGCTGATTTAGTTATGCTTTTATATTAGGTTGATAGTTTTTGGTTTAAGAATCTGTTCTCAGCTCATTAAGGGAAGAATTAAAGTAATGTACAACCATACTAGGCCCTACTCAAAACACTGCAGTTTCCCATGGTATCTCAGTAACTTGAGAATCCCAGGCTTTAAGTTTAGTTTGGGAACAAATATAACTAATTTCAAGTTCCAGGCAAAAGAAATAACCCTATTTTTGCCCTCTTCTAAAAATAAAATAGAAAATAAACTAGTAGGAAAGGAAAATATTTTTTAAGAGAGCAGGTTATGCAGCACATAACCTTCTCCTCTTGTGTGTGTGCTCCTCAGGATGGGAACACTGCTCTTCATGAAGCTTGTTGGCATGGATTCAGTCAGTCTGCCAAAGTGCTTGTTAAAGCAGGAGCCAACGTTCTTGCCAAGAACAAGGTGAGACCCATGCAGGAGGAGCTTTCAGTTCTGGTATGAGGTGGCTGATTCTCAGAATTGAACATTTCTGGCCATGGCATTTCTCAGCAGGGGGGGACCAGCTCCTAGTGGGATTTTTTTTCTTTTTTCCTTTTTTTTCTTTTTTTTTGCATTTATCACGCCTGGATGGTTCATCCACAGGCATTAGGAAATTCATATTTTGACAGCTGATACAGGATAAACTCAATATAATAAACTGCATTGAATGATACATTAATTACAGCTGAGGAACACTGCCATTCCTGTGGAAATCTCCATGGTGCTCTGATTTATACCAAGGAGATTCATTGTGATTGGTATGATTTAAAATGGAAAAGAATTGTACTACTAGGAAAATGGTGGGGTTTTTCCAGAAATTAAACAGCCAAAGGAATGTAAGCCACGGGGGTAAAGGGAGGAGGGGGGCAGGGGGAAGGGAATGTATCTTTTGTTACTAAGTTCTTCCTAATATATTAGCATAGTCTCTTCCCAAAATCTTGTAATGAACCTGGATTATGTGTCTTTAGTTATTTATAATACCTTGTGAGCCGTTTAGAGGAAGGAATAACAAAGCATGGGGTTTTAGTTCCACTCTAGTTGTAACTGTGGGACACTTCACTAATTCAAAAGCTAATGGAATAGTCTAGGAAATAGTGGTAGCAGTCTCTGGTGTGAGTGCAGTCAGGGGTTGGATCCCTGTGCTGATGGGTCGGTCAGATCACACAGCTGGCACTGTGCCCTTCATTAGAGGTAAGAGGACTTCGGGATGGCTTTATGGGATCTCTGAGCATTTTTTGGTAAATATGTCACTAAAACAACAACTGAAGGAGACTGGGGAAGAGCCGAGACAGCTGGCCAAAGACTAAGATTTAGAGTAAGAAGGCACGTTGCCTAGGCATAATGTTTCTGTATGTGCACGTCTATGCAGTAAATAACGGTGTGTTTGTACAGTTGGGGTGACTTTGGTCTGTAATTACCTAATCTTTGATGTTATTTTATGTGTATTCCTTCTTTTACATTATTTCAACTACTAGTTTTTATTTTCTATAGTTATTTTTGCTGTAATATCCACATAGATTTGTGTCAGAGGTACTTCAGAAAACTTCCCATGCTTGCCTATAAAGTCAAGACTATAAAATCTTGTGAACCATTACGCTCATACCCCTGGATACACTTGTCTATGTATGTACATACACTTCTGTACAAAGGTGTGGGCTTAAGATGCAAGTCTGGTTATCCTGCATGCTTGGATGCCTCAGGGAATTAGGAGATTTAGCTTACAAGCCAGCCTATATCAGCTGGAGACAACCTCTCTGGGAAAGTATGTGCACAGAATAGCTCAGCAGGGTTGATGGCTGAAATATGACTGGCAAACTTTAATATTGTGTGAACAGCTCCTGTGCTGGCCTTTGATGTCTTACCCTCACAGTCCTCTCCCCTTAGCATTTCGCTCTTTGGGTGGTTTTTAATGGATAAGATCTGTTCTCAGGAGCTGCTGAAAAATGTGGGAATTATGCATGCTTTCACGTGCTTTTACGCCTTTTGATTTCAAGAAAAATGAAGAGCTTAAGTCTACTTAATCCCCAAATGGTTTCTCTGGTCTCTCAGCTTTTTGTGTCACTGATGACAAGGCATAATCATTCTGACAGCTTTTCTGGCAGGCAGGGCTGATGCCATGTGCTGGAGCATCCCATGGGCTGTTGACTTACACCTGGGAATTGTGTGGTCTTGGCTGGATGGGGCAGATAAGGGCTGCTAGATTTGCCAAATCCTGTTAAGCAGCAGAAGACAGGAGGGATTTGACTCTATTTTCCGTAACTCATGGTTAACATCACCTGAGTAGCTGTATTCCTTCTGTGCAGCAATGACCCTGGACTGCAGTTTGGTTTCAGTCAAGGTGGTTTAATAAGAACTCTTCTGCTGTAATAGATCATTCAGTGAGATCAGTTATAGCTTTGTTTTTAGATCCTCCATCAGTCTGTACATTTCAGTGGAGATTCCCAGATTGGTACAACTCAGACTCCCTCTCCAGAAGCTGGTGAGAGATTTGTCGCTCCATGGGAGACGAGCCAGATGAGCCGCTCTGTGATCCCTGACCCTGAGCACCAGCACCGTGACTTCTCCCAGCACTGAGGTCCTCACTCATCACATGCTGCACAGGACCTCTTGCCTTCCCACTGGGGTAAAACTGCCAAGCAGCAAATGATAAAGGCATTGCAGAGGCTTTTCACAGCTAAACCCGGGAGGGAGAAAAATTTACACTTAAATACAATTTAGCTGAGAAGGAAAATATTCACGTCTGCCACAGCTTGGAGACTACATTCAGGTCTGAAATAGTTTGAAAAATGGGAGTGAAGACCTAAGACCACATCAAGAGTTGGCCTTTCATAATTCAAACGCTGCAGCTTTGATCTGTTTTTTGAAAGCACGGAGGACAAATTAAAGAACGTAACCAAGGTGAACAGGCAGCCTAATAAGCCTGGGAAACCTTCTTACCTGAGGTGATTTAATTTCTAGCTCTCAAGAGCCAAAAACCACAAACATTTTCAGGCCAACAAAAGCCAAATGCTGCCAGAAAAACTTGTCAGACCAATAAAATCATTCACACTGTTAGAAAGCCAATACACAAGCAAATGCTTCTTTGATTTCTGTCCATAAATACTGGATGTTGGCTTCTTTCAAGAACAATAGCATATGATTCTCTGAGGTTTGGGTGGCTTTTTTTCCCCTTTCTAATCTTCGTTGGAGACTCATGTGCTTTCTGAAGCTTCTTGATAGCCTAAAATCTGCATCCTGCCCTGTGAGACCACCTACAGCTCCAGCCAGACTTAGGTTTGTGTTAGGATCATTAGGAGATGGGGGTTGTAGTGACCCTCGTTCTGCCCAATCCCCTGCAGCAGTCGCAGCCGGGTTCACTCAAGACCAGAGATGCCGTGCCATGTCTGTGTTCCTTTGTGTGTGTGCATGGCAGAAACCCCAAACACAAGAATTATAGTTCTTTAAAGGAAGTACTTGATAATAATGAATGAGACAGTTTCCAGAGTCTTTGCTTCCTTCAAACAGACTTGACCAATGCAGATACCATTAAACTGTCCAATTTCTGCCTTTACTATATCCCAGGTAAGCTGTTGCCAGGATGAAGAGGGGATTTCAGTCTCCAGGTTCATTCAGCTCATATCTTTGGGAAACTAACAGTGATGATTTCCCTCCGCTGGGTAGATCTTCTTGTGGGAAGACCTGTGAGATTTTATTTTTCATGCTTATGTCCAATTTCTAAATATGGCTTTTATATTTTCTTGCATTTCTCTAAGGCAGGTAACACACCTCTTCACCTGGCTTGCCAGAATAGCCATTCCCAGAGTACTCGTGTTTTGTTACTTGGAGGATCTCGAGCAGACCTCAAAAATAATGTGAGTTTTGAAAACATGTTCATTTTTGTGTGATTTTGTTTTAGCTATATTGCTTTAACTTGTAGAAATACTCAGAAAGGCTTTAAGCTGTGATTTATAATATAAATGATATTGAAAAAACCCACTAGTCAACCATTGTATATGTCATGTACAGGAATGCTTTTGATAAGAATGAGGGATGCACTACTTCGGCCCATCTCTTGAGCAGGGATGGAAGGAGCCAGAAGGGTTTTAGCTGTTCCACAGACTGAGGCAGCCACTCTCTCCTGCCTTTCGGAGTCCTGATGGCCTGATCCAGACATTGTCGTGCAATTCTGCAAAAGGGCTCCTCTCTCAAAAAGATGGAGAACCTAAAGGGGTTTTATGCCAGAGTGGTGAAAGTCTTCAGACATGCAGATCGTATATACTGTGTGTCAGTCTGTCAAATGAGGTAGATTGAAGGTGGCTTCGGTTTCAGACAGCTTTCCTCCTATTTTATAATGATTCTGGCATGACAAAGGCAAAAATAATCTACAAAGGAAGCCAGATATTTTTGTCTCTGTTTGATAACAAAGTGGGCAGAGGCACACAGAAGTGGACACCTGTGGGGCTCTGTTCGCAGCTTCCAGTCTCAGCTGCATAAGTGCCTCCTCTCATGGGAATGCTGCTCTGGCCCCCATTCCTCATGTTTTCTACATTAGGTACAACCCCCAAATTGAGATTCCAAACCACATGGGTTTGTGGTTCAGAAAAACAGATTTAATGGAAAAATGTAACTCAGGTTTCGAAGTGCAGTAAACCAGCATTTTATAATTCTCCTATTTCCCATCAATGGTTAATGAATTCCTGCCCCCACATTGCCTGACCCCACCACTTGCCAAACTTTCCCACCCGTGACAGCAGATTTTGTACCGCAGAGAAGACAGCATATCTATTCAGTGGAGGTGTGTGGTATTTATGGTTCTTTCTGGTTTAACAGGATTATTTCATCCCCGAACAGCATGACAAATGCTGGCTTTCTCGCTGTGATTACATGCTCAGAGCTTTGTTTCTGTTTGCAGGCAGGAGATACCTGTCTGCATGTGGCTGCTCGTTATAATCACTTGCCCATCGTTAGGGTGCTGCTCAGTGCTTTCTGTTCTGTCCATGAAAAGAACCAGGTCAGTGCATGAACCTCATTGTGACTCTGTGCCCTTTGCATACAGCCAGTTGGTGGGAAGAGGGATTCCAACCCAAGTAATCCCACTTCACTCTGTGTTCCACTGTAGCACCAAATGCCTAAGCTTTTAAGAATAGCCATAAAGTAATGGCATATCAGTGGTTTATTATTTTGCCATCGCATTTGCATCATTTCTTTAACACATTGCTTATTTATGAGGTGATTTAATGATCTTGTGGCCATTACAGAGACATCATGAAGCAGAACTCACAGACATTTAGATGCTACAAAAGTGTGAATTCCTCTGAAATAGTTTTCTTTGCTGCATTTTGCAGTAGGGGGAATTAAAAGGATGTAAAATGAAGAAAAAGTACACTCTAAATGTCAAGTAATAATCAGTCCAGCCTAGGATTAATCATGTGTAGTTGTTTTACAGAGAAGTAATTGATTCCTGTACCTATAGCATACCCTAATTGGGTGGTAGAAGGGAATGAATTTAATACATTAAAATGTGTTAAATCTGCTAAATAGACAGATTATGTGGTACGTAACCACATTTTCCCATGTTCCTGGGAAATTTTCCATGTGTAGTTGAAGATCATAAAAATGTTTTCTGATCTGTACATTTAATTTCCTTTCTTTACTATGAGATAATACGGCAAACAAAATGGGTTTTAGCATATTAAATTGACTATGTAATTTTATTTGGAAATTAGTTTTTTAACTTGCAAAATGAATTACTGAATATTAGAATCAACTGCTGTGAACCTGGCCCAGAGAAGATATTCCTTTCTTCATTCCTGAGCACTACATGAAGTTGTTTCATATTTGCACATACAATGACTTGATTTAGGAATATGCCTTGTCTAAGTTAGCAACAAGCAATAGGTAACCACTAGTCCCACGGAGATTGAAGTTTATTAAGACAAAATTCAAGGCAAGGGGGATAGAAGGGCATTATATACACGTGTAGGGTCTCCCTTGAACAGCTGCTGGCTCTGTTACTGGTGCTTAAATCTGATCACAGCCGTCTTCACCTCACTGCACCAGGACAAGGGCAGGGCAGTGTGTTAATGCTGGACCTGGAATGCATCCTGGCGTTGGTTCAAAATCTGTTTTTCCTGAGGAATCTTGTGAAGAGAACGCCAGCTATCTTGCTGCTGGTACTTATCTAATTATTTTTGAGTAATGTGAGACAGGGCCACCTGCGCACCAAATAATCGAACCTAGGGGAGGGAAAGAAAAAGAGAAGGTTGTGGTGGGAAAACTGGTTCTGCCCTCAGATACTGTATCCGTTTGCTGGAGGTAGAGCTGGACTGTCTCCAAGCTGCATCATGTATCACTTGGTTTAGTTAGAGCACCAGCACCTCAGCTGCATTTCTCAAACCCACGCTGAAGTAGCTCCTTGCCCCTCCTGTCACCTTCCTCCCAACTCAGCGTTTTTTTAAAATTTTTTATTGACTAGGCCTTGTTTAAGGTCAGTTGTCACATCAGCAAGTGTAGGTCTTTTCACCTCTGAGCATCTTTTACAAAGGTGTGAGTTCTGTAGTGAGACCCAAGGACTTGTGTCACAAGTTTGTTTCCTGCTTTCTGCCTTGCAGGCAGGGGATACGGCGCTCCATGTAGCTGCTGCTCTAAATCACAAGAAGGTGGTGAAGCTGTTACTGGAGGCAGGGGCTGATGCATCCGTTGTCAACAATGTAAGCAGGACATGGAGTTTCTTTGGTATTTTGTATTAACGTAGAGTCCCTTCAACATTCTTCATTAGGCTTGGGTAGAAAACACTTGGTTGATATGTGTTGAATTATATCTGGGTAAATTAAAGCAGTTAGTCGCTTTACTCTTGTGCACAAAGCATGTACTGAACGTGGTTGGAGAATTCCACATTTCCAGTAGTTTGTGTTTTAAAGGAAATGCTGTTTTCTTTTTCCTCTCAGGCAGGTCAGACCCCTCTAGAGGTTGCTAGACAGCACAATAACCCTGAGGTTGCACTCCTCCTCACTAAAGCATCACAGGTATGTTACACATCTCCCCCCAGCACACACATACACATGGAGCGGAGGCCAGTTAACCTTGGGAGGCCGCATCCTTTGCTCCTTATCTTGTGCTATAAAAGGTGCCTACATTTCTGCTGGCACTGTGGGCTGGCCTTGGGTCTATTGACGCAGAGCCTTTCAGCCCCCAAGGCCAGCAAGGTGTGCAAATTAAGCCTTAGCATTAAGTGCTGTCAGAGGTCCCACTGTCCTGACTGGCAGAGCATGGAGCAGTCAGGGACACTTGTTCCCTGCAGTGGCCTAGGGGTTAGAAAGTGGCCCTGTACCCAAAAGCTCCTGAGTTGTGTCACTGTGCTGCCTGCCTCAGGCACCTCCCATCCCCAAGGTGGAAGATGCTTTGAAATGGGGACAAAATGTCCTGTTTATACTTCACAGCTGTGCGTGAAATGCTGCAGAGCTCTTCAGGCTGGAAGGGAGGTGGGAGAGTATGAGACCAGGTGCTATCCCTTCCCTCCTCCTCCTTGTCACCTCTGCATGAGAAGGGCTGGGCTTGGCTTTGCAAACAGCCCAAGGACACAGGAGGACACAGGGAGAGTTGCTTATCCTTCTGGGGAACAGCAAGGTGCCCCAGTAGACTGAGCTCAGTGGTGCGTTTTCACAGGCATAAACACCCACATTGCTTGGCCCACCAGTGTTTGTCTGCCATTTGTACAGACATGGAAAAAGTCTGCTCTATTACTTGTCTTTTGTGGTAGGAAAGAGCATGACATCACTGAGTAACAGTGTGGTCTGCCTTCAGGTCTCGCGTTTTAACCGTGGGAGAAGCCTGAGGAAGAAGAGAGAGAGACTGAAGGAAGAAAGGCGAGCTCAGTCGGTGCCACGGGATGAAGTGGTACAGAGCAAGGTACAGCCTGGCATTACCAGCTGGATGGTAATGCTGTGAGGAGGGAGTGTTACTGAAAACCCATGAGGACTCAGTCTGTTTGGAGCCATCACCAGTCTGTCATGCTTTGCTGCTAAAGAGTTTCCCATGAGCAGAGCAGCTTAAAACTGGGCAATTGACAAAGGGGCTCCTTTTCCCCATCTCTGCAACTGCTCTGAACTCCCTGTCTTTGCTTCAAGCAGGGCAGTGTCTCAGCTGCTGACACACCGAGCAGCGACCAGCCTCCACAGAGGAAGAACAATCTGAAGGATGAACCCCAGTCAACCTCACCAGATCCCAAAGGGAAGAAGAGCAAAAAGAAAAAACCAAAGGAAAAGGTATCAGTAGATTTAAAACAGCAAAGAGAGGGAAGAGAGAGTTGTTGAGCAGTAGGTGGGTGTCTCTGTGGTGTGTTGGACAGTCAGGGCAGCAGCCCTGCTGTGCTTGTGGGGCAGAGATAGTCTTCAGATAAAACCAGTTTTTGCTGTAATTGTCAGAATGGATTCGTCCCATTCCCACCTGGAACAGTTTACCAGGGGGCTCATACATAGGGAAAACATTTGTATTTTATGCAGGTTTCAGCACTCTCAGACCCCATCTCCCCAGCTGATCAGCAGACACTCCCTCAGCCCCAGCAAAACGTGCCTAAGCGCAGAAGCAAACACCACTGCTCCTCCCCACCCCCACCCCACGAGGTCCGAGCCTACCAGCTCTACACACTGTACCGAGGAAAGGACGGGAAGGTGATGCAGGTGAGCTGGCACTGCAGGTGAGGGAGATGCTGGGAGCAGCACAGGAGGTGGGGCACAGTGAGGTAACAGATAGAAAATATGCTCGATTAAGTGCACTCTCAGGGGCATGAAATCATGACTGGATTCGTTTTCCTTGTTTGGGTTCCAGCTGCATTTTGGCCTGAAGTCTGGCAAACAATAAGTTGGTTTTGTGCCTGTTAAAGAAGATATACTTCAGTAGTTTTGATCTACAAAGTATTTCCTTTTTGGAGATAAGGCGTGAACAGTGATTGGAAATGACACAAGAGCTTTTACAATATACTTTGAAACATTTAGATTTCTGACAAGAAACGCAAAGAACTTTTCCAAGGAAAAGCATCATGTGAGCACTGAAAGCTTACTACCTAAACCAAGAGCTTGAGTAAGCTCATTAGATTTTGTTTCAGTTCTTTCTGTTTAGTACAACATGTCTTTGGGGATTCTATGTTTCCTGGAGCCAGAATCTGTACAGAAATGGATTCACAAGTAAACGTGGAGCTATCACCTCATATGCATTTATTCCGGTTTTGAGACTGATATTATTTTAGTCATTTTATTACATAGTTAATTACCAGTAGACATTTACAAGGAAAGTGTGAAAACTGTCAGCAAATTACCCTGTAGACACTGTAAAGATCTGCATTGTTGTTTTCTTAATATTGCCCTCCTGTACCCCTGAGAGGTCTGTCCTTTCATTTCTTTAGTTTCTCACGTCCATCCACCAGCTATCTTTTGTCCCTTGCTGTATCTAAGAAATTCAGCAGATTCTGAAGGTCATTCAAGTCAGCCTACAAAGGTTTTACTTTGCCTGTATTTTCCTGCCTCTCTGCGGAATGTTCGAGAAATTTCCAGACAGGGGTACTATTATAGTTTATTATACTATAGCAGACATCAAGAAAGGATGGAGGACCTTCTACATGTTAAAAGCAGTGTCTCCCTGCCCCGAGCATCTGATGGTAGGTGGGCAGGCCATAGGAAGGGCTTGGGAAGCAGAAAAAGAGGTGCAGAGAGCAGATAGGATTTGTATATGAATCTCATCTACTCACAAAGATTAGCTTAATAGAGCTAGACTCCCATACAGGATTTCCTGAAATACATGACACTCCTCTCTTCTTTTTTTTTCTTTGTCTGTATTCTTTGATGCCCTCAGGCCCTGAATAGCAAACATAATTTCTTAAGTACATGTACTTGTGAAGCTTTCTTTAGTGCTCAGCAAACCACCCACCTTTCCCTGCCAAAGGAATAACCCCCAATTTGTGAAACACTGCTGCCAAAGGAGAGAGGGAGGCTCCTCTGCAGACAGATTCAGAACAGCCATTTTGGACTATTGGCACACCCCCCTGAAGGAGCCAATTTCTGCCTTTGGGCTGCAGAAGAGGCCGATGAGGATTATCTGTCCTCACTTAAGAGAGCCTTTTGTAACTGTCTCCCTGAGAGATTTAAATGCTGGTCAGTGCAGCCCCCCTTACAGGGGAGCCATGGGATGGTGTCATGTGAGTCAAAGGCAGGCAAAGTGTGCTCAAGAGTCAGGGAACAGCTGAATCCCAACAGGGTGAGAGCAAACAGAAGCAGTGAGGCCTTGCCACTTAGTACAAAAAAAGGACAGAGCACATTATTGGCATTAGGTTAAAAAGCAAATGCACACAACCTACACACATCCACAAAATCAGATTTTTTTTTTTTTAACAGCAGAGTTAGAGAATTCAGAATTACAGCATCAAGACAAGGGTTATAATAGTAAGGCCTGTAATACGGTATCACCTCAGACAGCACTCAGTACCACAGCATACACGATCTGAGCTCAGTGCTCCTTGTAGCCCCAGTGAAATCAACACTGCTGAGTGTTAGGATGTGTCCATATAAATCTGATCAATCTTTTATTCTAGTCTGTGCTTTTTCAGCTAATAGCCTGTTTGCTGAGCTACTGTAAGACATTATCAGGAGGGTGAGATACATTATGTGGTACAGAAAAGCCCAAGACTGACTCGGGGAGGCTGTGATAACGTTCCAAGTGCACTAAGAGGATGGTGGGATGTAGCAACTAAATGTATTACTACTTTCAGGCACCGATAAATGGATGTCGTTGTGAGCCCCTGATAAATAAACTGGAGAATCAGCTGGAGGCAACAGTGGAAGAGATAAAAGCTGAGTTTGGGACAGTACAAGATAAGATGAATATTAAGCTGGGCCAGATGGAAAGCAAAACTCAACATCAAGTAAGAATTTGACCCAGAGCTCTGCTTGCCCATATGACTATTAGAAAAATATCCTAAGCTTAATGACTATTTTCATTGTCATGATTCGTTTATTGCTTCTTATGTTGCAAAAAACCACAGTGAAATCTAATACTCAAGACCAAGGAATTGTGACATTCCACAGGGATCTAACAAAAGACACATTTTATGTGTTAAATGGCTTCTGGTGCTTCCTTTGGCACGGAATCTTAATGGCTTGAGCCATTAAGGGGGAAAGAAGGCAGCCCTAGAGCTGGTCGGTTCATAATTGCACGAATTCCTCTTGCTGACTTACGTATGCACTGAGATTCAAGATCCTCTAAATTATTTTTTATTTAATAGTTATTCATTGATAATTTTGTGATTGAACCCCTTTGTAAGGTACATCTAATTGTAGTTGGCAGAGTTCCTAGAAACAAAGACTGAAAGACAGACTGTACTTTGACTTACAAGGTTCACAGATGGGATTTTAGTTTGTTTTTTAATGTGATCATTCTCAGCTGAATTGTGGGGTTTTTTTTTCCACAGCTCCGTGTTTTAGACAAGCTTATGGCTGAGCGGCTGTCTGCAGAGAGAACAGAGTGCCTTCACCGCCTGCAGCAGCACACTGAGCTGGAAAAGAATGAGGGGGAGAAGCGGCAGGTAGGGCTCAAAACAGCTACTCCCTGTTAGCTCATTATTCCCTGTTAGCTCAGCTCAAGAATTTCTTTCCAGTAGGCAGAGAGAATATCAGAGATTCATCTCATCTGTTTAAACAGGGAAAAGAGCTTCAAAGACCAAGTTAGTCCTATCCACCACCTTAATCTCTAAACCAAATGTATAAAGTTTTTGCATTAGAAATAAGGAATGTGAAATCCAGTCCCACTGTTTGTAATTTAACTTGGTGTGCCTCAAGTGTGGGATCCATAACAAAATACTGCTTTTCTAAGATAGTGCTTTGCAAAAGGTCCTACTGCTAAATTTTTTAGTTGTGTTTTCAGTTTTTGTTTCATTAAAGGACATCTGCAGGAACATCTGCAAATGGTAACAAAGGCTAAGATCTGTGTTGTTCTTTTTACTTCTCATCCATTTGGTTGTGGGCCCTGGGAATCTTTCCCTTCTTCTCTCTCTGATCTTTTTTCCCCCCTGTATTGAAAGGCTGCAGTTCTTCCCTCTGATGTTAGCAACAGGGCACCATCTCCAAGCTGTGTATTAGTGCCATTAGGCAAATCTTTTTTGTATGCTTGTTTAACCAGCAGTACAAGAATAACTGCTCCCATAGAGATCCAGCTGATCCCGCTCTTGCCCTTCTAGCTTCTATAAAAACTCACCACTAAAAGCTGCTAAGAAATTTGTTTTTCTCTACTCACATGGGTAAATTTAAAATACAGTTCATTTTCTCATAACTGGTATTCTTCCAAGAATTGGGCAATACACTTTGTGCTAGTAAAATGTCACGAGTTTTTGTAAGACCCTTCCAAATCTGCTTTAAAAGACTGGCAGCTGTGATAATCCTTGCATAAACTACTGATTAAGACACTTGGGTTGAACATCCATAAAACACTGTTCTCCAAAGAAAAGTACTTACCAAACTAAGGCAACTTCAGTTTTTATTTCATCCTAAGAGACATAAGTATTGTATTGGCTGCTGAAAGTCTAGGCTTGTGCTCCATCTCCTTGTAATCTCCATTTAAGAAATGAGATGCTGGAGTGATACATGAGGTGCACTGAATGAAGCGGTATCAGCTGTTCCTGCTCTGTTGGGTCTAATTGAAACTGCTGGAGAAAGAGAAATGGGCTTTACTAAACACATTGACTAAATGTCCTCGTGCCTAGGAGGGCCTGACCTAAATTCATGATGTCATATGAACAACAGGGTGGAAGAGCTACTCCTATTTTAAATTATTTAAATTACTCTACAGCTGACACTTATTAAGCACCTTTGTAATCTGAAAGCTGTTAGTGATTTATTATTTACTGTGGGACTCCTCCTTATCACCGAATGAACAGAGAAGCACAGGTTGGTAATGATATAAAGCTGGATCCCACAAGTGTCTGATTTAAATTTCAGCATCAAAAAAAAGTCAGTTTTGACCATGTGTGATGTTCCTTGCACATAGAAAGTATCATTGACTGTATGATTAAACGAGTCATCCCTGATCAGAGGACTTAAAGTTGCATTTGAAGTCATATTTGAGAGGTGGTAGCTTGGAGGAAAGAGGGTGCCTTTCATTAGCCAATGCATAGTTTTTCACCTTTTCTGATTTGCAGTCCTTCAAATATCCACAGTGACAGCATGCACATCTGTATAGGGAGTCGAAGCCCAGATACCCAGCTTGCTTCTCTTTGTCCTTGCCACACATCCTCAGCAGTCTAGCAGCTGTCTAATTTGCAGTTTCTTTCTCATAGAGTTCCTTGGTCGATGAGCTGAAGACTTGGTGCTTGTTGAAGATTCAGAATCTGGAGCTCAAACTTTCTGGAGATTCCAGGTCATCAAGACCAAAATCAACTTTGTCCACTTGTGAGTCTCTCACCGAGACCCTGGATACTGACAACAACCCCCACAGTGCCAAGGACTGTAAAGCCAACCAGCCTGTGCTGCAGTCAGAGGGCTCCCACCAGCATTCCTATATCACGCTACCAAATAGCCTCTTGGAAGATGGGGGAAGGAGCAGAGTCCAGATGCCAGAACAGAGCTTTGGGAAACACTTCTGCATTAAACAAGATGGTGCATCAGGTACAACCATGCCGGGTACTTAGATGTCATATTCATTCAAGAGCAAGTTAATTAACTGCGGGATGCTTTAACATCTCATATATTAATTCTGGCTGTGTGCTTTCCCTCATCCATATGCCTAATGTTTTGGGATTAGAATATGCTTTCAAGGAAGCCAGTGGGAACTTTAAGAATTTTAAGACATGGCTGGGTGGAATTCTGCTGACTCTTCCTGATACTTCTGGTGTCTTTGAAGCCAAGTCCTTTGGTGCTCTGAATAATTCTGTTTTCTGAAATTTCTCCACCTTCTTCAAAAATGCTCCCACCCTGTTGTCTGTCAGGAAAGCAGACTTGGGCAGATTATCCAAAGTCTACTGAAAAAAGTGTATTGTTATTTAGTGCTTTTCCGATGTTTGGAACCTGTAAGGGCAGAGATGTGAAATTAAAATACTCATTTCCCATGTTAATATTCAATCTGCAAGTATATAGAATAAACCTCTTTTTCCTCTTCTCTTGAACCAAAGTCTGTTTAATTATTAGTTCATTGAGCAAGAATAAAAATAGCTGAGAACCTCAAAGCCCATTCAGGGATCAAGGCCACCTGAAGGTACTGCTTAAGCCACCTCTCTGTCCTTGGCTTTGGAAACTTTTGAGAAAAAATAAAGATGTGGGCAGAATGGCCAGGTCTCCACAGCCAAGTATAATGCAGAGTGAACAGACATGGACATGGATGCCCCATCAGATTAGAAAGGCACATAGGAGATCTTGTGGTACATTCCTTTTCAGAATTATTGGGGCTTCAAGTTTTATAGAAGGAGGGTGTTCATAAATATCAGCATACTTTGCACATCTATACTGATGTTTGTTACGCATCCTGCTGATGAAGTCATAGAATCATAGAGTAGTTTGAGTTGGAAGGGACCCTAAAGATCATCTAGTTCCAACCCCCCTGTCAGGGGCAGGGACACCTTTCACTACACCACTTTCCTCAGAGCCCCATCCAGCCTGGCTTTGCACACTTCTGAGGGTGGCAAATCCACAATTTCTTCAGGCAACGTGTTCCAGTGCCTCACCACCTTCACAGTGGTCAGTGTGTAGACCCACAGCTGCAGTGCAGCACCTCCCTGCCTGAGCCAGCTTTCCTCTTTATTACACCACCTGACTGTGAAGATGTGTTAAACTAATATAAGCCTGTACATGTACACAGCACAGTATGTGGGAAACTGCATCATTCATCAAACAAGGAGGGCTTCTGAATGCTAAAATAAATGCCCAGATCTTTTCTTAACATACTGTCTGTATTTTATTCTGTAGGTACAGAGCAACAGTCAATGGCCGGCGGACCAGTTTCTTCTTCTGCCCCTGCTCAAGATGTCAGGCCAAAGGACAAAGCTGTTAGTGCCACCACGTTCCAAAAGTTCCAGCAGGAGCTGCCCTCCTCCGAACTTTTGGGCTCCAAATTAAGACACGTTAAGGTTCAAGCTGCTTTGCAGCCATTGACTGAACCTGCAAAGACTGAAGCACAGGGTGGATACTTCATCGACAAAGGAACCCAGACGAAAAAGTCCAGCAAAAGCGGGCAGTCAAGGCACAAAGCTGTGCACCACGCCGGGGCACACCAGAGCCAGGAGCAGCAGCCCTGCCCCCTGCCTGCAGGACAGACGCCTGCTCCTCCCCTCAGAGACACCTCCCAGGCCCTGGAGATAACACAGTACTTCTTCGAGGCTGTTTCCACGCAGATGGAGAAGTGGTATGAGCGGAAGATAGAAGAAGCCCGGTGCCAAGCAAACCAGAGAGCGCAACAGGACAAAGCTGCGCTCAAGGAGCACATTAAATGCTTAGAAGAGGAGCTCAGCAAATTAAGGACTAAGGTGCAGAAAGACAGCTAGCAACTGCCAAGCAGGCAGTAAGGCAACAGGACTCACCTTGGAATCTGGAATATTGATAGATATTTATAGTGCCTGTTACATCCAAACAAAACACTCTTTTTCAGGAGTAGAAATAACTCTGGAAACTCCGTAACTGAGGAGAATTCATATGCAGACTATACTGATAACAATGAGATGCTGCAGATTAGATCCTTTCTTTGGTATTTCCATGAGTCTGTTAATATTGCACTCTCAGTTTTCAGATGCTGCTTGAAAACAAATGCATTAGCAACCAAAACTGCTTTCTGAAAAGGGAATTCCCTTATTTCCACATAGGTCATATGTGGCTAGAGGGTTCCACTGTATGCTACGTGTAAACATGTGGTGATACCAATACTGAAATTAATCCAGGATGTTTGAGAGCTTTTGACAGAATTCCTTAGTGATGAAGGGCTATTGATCCTATTTTAGATGCTCCCCAGCGCCTGTCTCTAGTCAGTGAAGAAAAGCTACAGAACCCACTCCAAATTACAAGCCCAAGTAGGTGACAGATGTAGGCTTTCAGCTAGAAGAGGGCAAGCAACCATGGATGGAGATGCTTTACTCTTGGTTTTACGTTATTAAAATGAATGCTAAATCAGATTTGTCTTTTTTTAGTGGTGTCCTGGTTGCAGAGCTCCTTGTGGTTACACAATTGTTGGGGCTGTACTCCTGTAATCCAACAGAGAAGTTTTGTTTAAGGCATGGATAGCAAATATTTTACTGTAACCATGGTCTACTTGTTAGGTGTAAGTTTTATATAAATCTCTTTTCCTTCAAGCAGCAAATGGCTGAATTATCTACTGTTGAAGAAGCTTGAAAAAGTCTTTTATTTAAAGAAGTGAAAGCTTGGTTCCCTGTACTCCTGTACTCCAGTACTTTTTCTGCAGTCAGGATTTTCTCCCAGACACTTTGTCCAGACCGTCTACCTTTGTTCCTCTGAATGACTCCTGTTTTTTTCCTTTATCTCTAAAAAGATCAGGCCCTGGTGAGTTTGCAGGTCTTAGGACAAAATCCCACAAAATAGATAAAAGCTTGAAAATGTTGTTAAGTTCTGTGCGTTTTGTTATCCAATCAAAACTTACATTGACGAATGTTGTCCACGCTGACAGACTCCAAATGATCTAGAGGCTCTGTAACTCACTGCCTCTGCACCTCTTTAAGGTTTCTTCCTTATACCTCTGAGAAGGCTCCATCAGAATCTGTTAGGAAAGTAAGTTTACTTACCAGACCATGATTGAACTGATTTTGAAGAATTGCTCTAACACAGTATGGTACTGTTATGCCAAGGAGAAAAATATTTTTGTACTGGGGAGCCCTAAAGTCAATACAAAATACTTTATACAGCATTGAAGACACCACTGACTAATTGGTAATTAAGCTTTTGTCTTCTTAGCAGGTGTATAAAGAAAGTTGTATCATATAACGGTATTTTTTAAAGTTCCTTTTAATGCACTATCAAGACAAATGTATCTGCAGCTATGGAAATACTAGTTTTGTTGCTCTGACTTCTGTAGTCTAATATAGAGACTTCCTTATGTTTACAGGTTTGTTTAAGCTACTGTAGGAATGCAGAAGCATGCTACTGAAGTTTTGTATCACCTGGATAAAATTAATGTTTTGCCAAGCAATTAAAGTTAAGTGTTGCTCAGAGATCTGTGGTGTAACATTTTCTAGCCAGGGAAAACTGACAGAATCCCCTCACTTTACTTGGAAGGGGGAGTAGAAAATTGGACTTCAGCTTTCTGACCTTTTGTGGCTATAAAACATGGGAACAGAGCCTACTGTCCGTCCAGAGGGAGGCTGCAGGGATTAAGTGCTGTTTCTTATCTGGTGCAGGCACCCACCATTTCAGAAGCTACTCGTGCAGGGCTGGGCTGTGCAGCTGATCACACACACTCCTGGGCCTGCCCAAGCACAAGGGAGAGGCCAGGGCTTTGGCTCATCTGTTTCACATACGGACCACGCTACTAAGGTCATATGTCCAAGTAATTTAAGTAAATCCAACTAATTTAAGACAGCAACCTGGCTGCAGGTTACTGATATTAGAGGTTCTCTGAATGAGTGTACGGTAAAAGAAAGGGAGGCATTTTATCCTAATTCCTTGGACTTCACAAAATACCTGTAAGATCTGCCTTTTTCTGCAGGACATACTTGGTAAATTTACTTACCTATGCCTGCACTCCTACAGGCTTCTGGCAGGCAACTTTACCTCGACAAGCCCACAGAGCAGTGGAGATCAGGCAGCAGCACTGACAGAGTATTCTCTGTTGGAAGGGACCCACAAGGATCGAGTTCAAGCCTTAAGTGAATGGCCCATACAGGGATCAAACCGGCAGCCTTGGTGTTATTAGCACCGTGCTCTAAGGAACCGAGCCAGTCTCGGGGTCACTCACAAGGTCAGTGGCTGTCCAGGGCACTGCCTGTCAATCCTAGTCCTGGATTATGTGCCCACAACCTAGAAACATACCAACTGGGATTCACAGGAGTAATGCAGGCTCAGGGCTCTGAAATGAGGCAGCAGCATAAAGCCTCCTAATTAAGGAGCAGAAACCCAAACACTGGCTGAAGGGAAAGGGAAGGTTACCTGTGGTAACAGCCAAAATTGGTTGCAGCTTTAGTCAGAATTCCTTTTTAAGCAGCATTTTCTGCTAAAAAGAAAAATCAATTCCCAACACCCTAATACTGCCAGTGTATCCTACCAGAAAATGTTAACAGAATATAAACTTCTAACAAAATGTTTTTACATCCATATTTTTCACTGACTGATTGAATCTCAGAGGCTTTCTGTCTATACAAACCCAAACCTGTGAGCAGCCTTACTGGTTGCCTGAGGCACATTCTTCACTGCAAAGCTAAATAAACACCATAGGAAAGGATTCTACACTGACTTTCAGAAAAATAATCAGAAAAAAAAAATGCATTCCTCCTTGTTAAGCAGCAGCTTTTTGCAAAGCAGCTTTGAAGCCCCTTTGCTTGGCTCCAGCAAGCAGCATACTTCCTGCTCCCATCTGGGGCCTGTCATCCCTCCTGCAGCCTGGAGTAGCATCCTGGCCCTTCTTTTGTGCCAGTGGTGGCACTTACTGGATTTGCTGTCCAGCTCACCAACCCAGCAGAAAGCCACCTGGGCATGGGGGGGTGGCTCCCTAAGGGAACTGGAATAGCAAAGTGGGAGAGCAAGGAGTTCTGCATGTCTTAGAACCACAACCTAAACTGCACACAGTACCGGATTGTCAGGTGTCTCTACTGCTGCCTGTCCAGTTATGTGGAGAAAACCCCATGGCTCATCTAGGTATTTTTAAATTATATATATAAGATATACTGCAGCTCAAGGAAAATGAGAACAGTTGCAAGCTAACAAAACTGCAGTATCATAATATTTGGAAAACCAATCCACAATATTTGCAGTTAGTATTTTCCAGCTATAATTCCACTTTATATTGACTTTTAAGTACTAGCTTGAAGGTTAGTTCCTGTTGACTTGGTAATAACCGTCTATGGGGCTAAAATATCTCATTTTTCATATATAAACACCTCCCCTTTTAAGTTTTATTCAGCTACTACTGAAAACCAGCATCTACGTACAAAACACTTTCTTCAAAGTTTTGTTTGTCACATTTATTTTTTCTGGGCCCATTTAATTATCCCAAATGCTTTTTCAATCATAAATTTTAGTAAAAATCCTTGGCACAGTATATGGAGAGCTGTTAGCACTGTGAATGTTGCCACCTACAGTTGCCACAGTAAAAAATAGAAAATAAATAAACCAGATTTTTTTTGTCTATTTCACAGGTAACACTGCTGTTGTAATTTTTGATGCTTTCTGCTTTTCCCACAGCACATGCTACATCATCCATTCGGTTCCTTATGTCTGACTTCCACACAGGAAGGTAACCAAATCAAGAAGTGAAAGAGGAAGGGGAAAAAGCCAAACAACATCCTTGCTGTGGTAGATTCCTCCTTCAAACTTTACCAGGTTGCCAGCAAAAGCTGCCATTATAACCACATTCTGGAAAAAAACATTATTCTTTGCAGCAGCAGATGAAAAGTCCAACTGTCAACCAAACTGGTATCAGGATTTTGCCAGCTTAAGTGTTCTCTGAAGTTCCTGCAGTTGCATGTTGCCTTGAGTAATCATCATCCTTATGGCATCCTGTAAAATCAAACAGAGTCTACTGAGCAGAACAGCCATACACACGTTTTAAACAGGTTTTACACAACCCTGCAGACTTTTGATACATTAAAATACATACAATTCTTACCAGCACTACTGTCATCTATTTCTTTGTGTGAACTAACACTGTAGTCACTGAGGTGGTTAAGAAACAAGTGACTAAATGAATTAATTTTTCCCGTTTCCTTAATGATGTGCTTGGTTGTGGCTTTGTTTTAAAACTCAGTTTTTAACTGGATTCAAACTCCTAACAATGTTTTCTTTATGCTTCTGTGTCTACCACCTCTGCACCTCAGTAGTGACAAGTGCATGTGGGCATTATGGAGACAGGGCTTTTACAGAGCAGGAGGCTGTTCCTCCCAGTTTATGTATGTTCCCTCAGACTTTGCATAGTTCAGCCACAAATTCCTTGGGCCTTGGCTAGAAAAAGGAACAAACAAGAAAAGAGGACTGGAGACATACAAGAAAAGAGGACTGGAGACATACAAGAAATGTGACAGGTTCTGCATTTCATACTTGTTTCATATCCCAAGCCATCCGATTTGATTGTATTCTGCTTGAATGTGGTTGAAAACAGAGATTTAAAAAAAAAAAAAAAAAAGCTACAGAAAGCTTAACCATTAATAATTTTATGTTACTTACCATATTACTCAGTACAATTTTCCTGATCTGTGGTTTGAGCAAATAGAATATTTGGGCTTTAGCTTTTTAATTCCAGATTATTATCTGGAAATTAAGAGAAACATTACTACCGCCAACAGGGGGGATAATATTTATAGATATGCTGGATTATTTCTTCTATAAATGAGAAAATAGTAGCAGGAGACTTCTAACCAGTCTGGAAGTGACACCTACAACACAGACCCCCCAAGGCAGGATAGCAGAGTGACCATTCCCGAGGGCAGGCGGCCAGGGCTGTGGGTTCCCAATCCTCACCTCTTCTGTAGCATCCTTATTTCTCTTGAATTCCTCCCTGGCCCAGTCCTTTAAGTAGCGGCGATCCTGTTCAGCGGGGACCTCCCGGATAGCCCGCAGGATCTTGCGGTACAACTGAAGGACCTGCTGCCGCCTCAGGAACTGGGAAGCAAGAGAGGGAAGTCTGCCCGCTGCCCCCGGGACACCGCCGCGAGCCGCACCCTCGGCGGCTTTGCCTCGAGGGACATTTAAGCAAACTCAGAGGGCCCCGTCGCCTCTCCTAAAAGGCGCAGCTCGCCCTCGCCCCGCCGCCCCCGGCCCGAGCCGCCCGCCCGTACCTGCCTCAGGCCGAGCGCGCCCAGCGGGACCCGCCCGGCCGCCATAACGCGGCTCCGCTCCTGCCCCGCCACGGGGCCGCCCGGCCCGCCCCCCGCGGGCGGCGCCACCCGCCGCCATTTCCCGGGGCCGCCCCTCCCGTCCGGGGGGAAGCTGGGTTTGCTCAGCCGAGCTTCGATCGATTCAAGGAGCAGGCGTCATAATTAGAAAGAGCGGTGCCTCTTTTTATTAGTACAGACGATACAAGATGCATAGCTTTTGCAATGAAAAATCACGTCCGTGCTCTAAGACGTCGGGTTTATGAAAGGTCCTCGGACAGAGGGGCAAACTTCACAGTGTAAACTGATAGAACAGAGATCAGCATATGGCATTGTTCAGAAAACTCCCTGTTGATACCGTCAGACAAAAATCTGCAGTAATTAAATAGGATGTGTTAAACTGCAGAGTACTTTCAAGTATTCAAGTACTCATTTTTTTTGGTCGTTCAAAACCGCCTGCTTCCCTGCTCCTCCACTCCTTCCAGAGGCACCAGCCACAGGCGTAAAGCTAAAGAATGCCTTTTTGCCAGACACCTCAAGTTCTAACACAGAAATGCCTTCCTATGGTAGCAGAGACTGGCAGGAATAAATTGTACCTCTGAATATTACAAATACTTTTTTTTTTCTTTTAGGTAATAAGTTATTACAAGAGAAGTAGAGGAAAGCTTTACATTATTTGTGGGAGTAGCAGGAGACAGTCTCACCACCGCATAATTGTCCCCTGACAAACATGGGAAAGTGCACCTAAACAACTTAGTTCTGTGCAGTCTGACTGCCCCAGGGCAGCTCCTGCAGGTTAATCCTCCTCAGGAAGGGCCTTATGATCCCTCCAGTGAAATGCTGTTTCTCGTATTTCAGCAGTTTAGCAGCAATCGGGTCCTGACTTTGTCTACAAAGTCTACAAAGTGTCTGAGGCGGTCACCAGTTCAAACCACTGTCTGAGTGCATCACTCAGAGTTTCTGGAAGTGCGTTCACATCTCTAAGGATCATGTAGAACGGGAATGGGAATTCTTCCATGTAAGATCTGATTTCAGGCAGTTCTCCAGGTCCTTTGAATACAGGTACTTTAATGTCCAAAATGGAATCCTGTAAAAAAGTATTGATGTTACTGCTAAGTGATATGCACCTTTTATGGCCACTGATATCATTTATCCTTTTTTTTTCCAAATACTTATAATTCCTCCCATTAGATTAAAAGTTAATAAAATATTTCTAAGATTAAAAGCTGTAAGTGTTCAGTGGTAAATCAGACCAAAAGCTGAACACAAAGAAGTTAAATACTTTTGCCCTTTTAGATAAAAGTGCTCTAATCTATGAATTATAGGCTAGAAGAGACTAAGCTTAAGCTTCTGCAATACCAAGTTCCATAAATATTGTCTTTTCTTAGCATTTTATGAGTTGAGTTTACTGTTACCACTTTAGTTTTATATATTTGATGCCTTTCTGACACTGTCGTCTTTAAGCTCTTTAGGGCTGAGTTTAACTTGTATTTGTGCAGTGCTCTAATACAAGATTCTTTAGCAACTTACTTCATAATACTACAAAGACAAAAATCAGATTAAACTCCAGCTGTGCTTCTTGTACAGTAACTTCTTAGTTGCTCAGTGTAGCAGCTCAGAAAATTAATGAAGCTTATGAAAAAACCCCTTCTTTGTCCCCCAGAAAAAACGCTTATGAAAAACACCTAGAATTTTTGCTTGATATTAGGCAACAGTATCTGAACAACCAAGCTTAATCAGAACTTTTTAAGTTTGTCAGCAAGAGAACTGTTAGTTTTTCAACACTAAACATAGCAGATGAGTTTTGTATGAAAAAACAGAGGAAGAAAATATGAACTACAAAATTAGTTTTCACCACATAATTCAAAATAAAGCTTCAGTTTGCTCACTTATTGCACTCAAGAGTCTCCTGAAAAGCTCCCAGGTATTTCAGCTTCCCATCCAAGGATATCTAACAGTTGTTTTCCCCCCAACTACCAGATACAGAACTCAGCTTTCACAATTCAGGCACTAAATAACTCTCACATACTCCTTTCTGTCTATGTTTAATCTCATATTGGATCCAGCTGTCATGTCAAATGGAGTCTGCTGTCAGAAATTATCAAGTTGAATCAGAACTGTGATGGAACAAAGCATCTCTCAGACTCCAAATCTGTCAGCCTGCCAGCCTTCCCTGGTGGCCAAGATCTACAGCTATTACATTTGAAGATGGGAGCTCTTACTTAGCCTTTCTGGCATGGAAGCTGAGGGTTTTTTTAACTACAGAAGAAGATAAGAAGCACAGTAGGAAGAAATCATAGATCTGACAGATATGAAAAACTGAAATTGGGCTAAATATCTTCGACCTCTACAAAAGACAAGGTGGCTGTATGGCACTACAAAAGACAGGAAGATTTGTATCAGACTCTCATTCACTGCTGTTGAATACTTCTCCCTTGCTCCCTTACTTACCCTGGAATTAGGATTGTCCAACACTACGAAAATAACAAAGATATTGGCGTTCCGAGCTGCTTGAACTGCTGCTGTCACTCGTTCCTTGCCTTCCAAGAAAAGGCCTCTTCCATCAGATACAATCAAAAGCAGCTGCGCTGTTTCTGAGCAAAAAGGACATTTCAAATTAAACTAAGTTAGTTTAACTTGTTCAAAAGGCAAAACCCCCCTATTCTTTTGTTTGCCCTGTGGGTATAACTGAAAGAGGAGTATTCCTAAGGAAATTAAGTTTTTATCAAATAGAATTAAGTGACTTAACCGAATTGCTTGGCTGCAGTTAACAGTGGATCAAGAAAGAACGTACTGGCTGACACCATTGAGAATACCGTAGGGAGGGGAACCCACCATCCATCAGTAATATAATCAAGGCTGAAATGCATGGAAAATACCCAACAGACCCAGTCATGGTCTTGTCTTTCATGCCCTGGTAAGAGTCCAGGGGTTGAATACTGGCTGTACCATGGAGTCCAGCCACTCAGTGGAGTAGCTCAGTAGAGTACCTGCTGCTGCTATGAAATGGAGCCCAAACCTATTCCTCCTGAAGCAGGTACCTACAAGTTCATCTGTCTTAGCATTTCACCCTGGACTAAGACTGGGCTTTTGAAACGTTGTCCTGTTGTCCCCACTTTAACAGGCGTGGCTTCCATCAGAGAACAATCTCGAACTGCCCAAAGTGGGTGATTTTTGGATGAAACTAAATGAGAAGATTTGCCTCAAAGGCACAGTCAAGGCAGTTCAACCACTGCAGGGCATTGAGCTCCTGGGACCAAAGGAGCTGGTCTGAAAACCTTCTGAAACTTACACAGCCTGATGCTGGGTTCCTCAGCACCAACCATCTCCTGGAGACACGTTATTTAACCCAAGTCGTCCCCAGAGTCAGAGATATCCCCCTCTAAAGGAACATTCTAACTTATGTATCTATCATCTTTTAATTATGTGGGAAATCACAGTAATTACAGTCAGGAATGCAAGCCCCAAGGGTTACGGAGGGATGCAGAGCACACTTCTGCAGACAGGTCCCAAATGTGACAGGGCTTTGACTTTTTACAGAAAGGAGTGATGGATCTTCTGCCTTTTCTCTTGCCAGCTCTCCAGTTCTATCGAGCTGACAGCCTCAGTCAACAGGACTGGATGCTGCTCCCTCTCTGAATATTCGCACAGCCTGGCCACCCTGTGGCAAAGCAGTGGATTTTAAATCCCTGACTGTCCGCTTCTTGAAGTACTTTAATAAGAATTTATTAAAAATACGTGTGCCTCTGTGACAAGCTTTTAACTATCACAAAGCAGTCTCAGACTAACTATGAGGCAAGCAGTCTTCCAGCTTTTCTAGGAAATTCAAGCAGCTCATGACCTAAACTTGCAGCAGAGTGAAGGGCAGGTAGGAGGCAAACTCCCTCCTCAGAACACTGTGCTTTCTGGGTACTCAGAGAACTCAAGCTCTCAAGCAAAAGCACAAGTGTCTGGAGAGTCAAGGTCACTAGGAAGCTGGACAGTGCTCTAAGCTGGCAGTGTCTAAGACTTAAACACAGTCTGGAGACGTAAAGGGAGACAGGTAAGGTGTGCCTTTTTAAAAAGTCTTAAAATTTTAGTGAATTATTGACAAATATGAAGTAGGTGTCTCTTGGGTTTTTGAGCTACATTTCAGCCAAACATTCCTTTTGACAAACCAAAACCCAAAGTTTTGCAAGTTATGTTTCAGTGTTAGGAGTCTTCCTGGCAGGATCCTACTTCGGGACTGTAGTGGGTATTCCACTGCCACAGCAACAAGCATAATTATTTAGTAACAAAAAAAACCCCAACCCCTCACCTGGATTAATATTTTGAGACAACTGCTGTGCTGCAGCAAACATATTTGCTGATGATTCTAGAAACTGCAGAGGAAACAAGAAGATTAAGTTATCTCTTAATAAAAGTAATAAACTTAATAATGAAAACATTTTTAAAGAACACATTTCTTTATTTTAAATGCCAAGATAGTCTGACCACCCAACACAGATATAGTCCTTGGCATTTTTCTATATTAACTCCTGCTTCAAATTTAGTACGTGTTTTTGAACTAAAGAATCTTCAGAGAAGCCTTGGAACTGGATTTAAATTTTTTCCAGTGCTAGCAAAGTCACTGAAGCATTACCCTGCTGAAGTGATTAATGGAATAATTAAAAATATATATCCTATTTCTAGCTTGAACTTCTTTGGTTTCAACTTGAAACAGAAATATCTGGCTTCATAATCCCAATTAAAATTAAGAAAATCAACAGTCAAGTCCTCCCAATTTTGGTTTATAACACTGACATTGAGCTATTTGGGTCTTCTCTGTTTCCATTTAATATTAACAGAAGATCTTATTCGAGTTTGGAAATACAAGACTACAAAAACCTTCCTAAAAAGAAGACAACTTAGCAGCTCTCTGGGAAGTATTAGTATAGAAAGTTATTTTCTTCAGGAATCAGTCAAATCTGACAAACTTCCTCCTACTACTGTAGTGGAATCCATGGCATGCAAATCTCCTGAAAGTCCCACAAACTTTGATGGTATTTGGCGCTGGGTACTCAATAGCTTGTACCCAAAATACTGCTGAAGACCCAGTACAGAGAAAGATGAATGCTTAAAAGAGAAAACACTCTTCCCATTACAAAATTATGACCATTGTATCTCCTCGTTATCTCAAATATAAATAACTGCTAAACATTACAAAGGGATCATGAAACCACGAAGCTGCTTGTCTGGAAAAGACTGGCAAATTTGTTACCCTAGAGGCATTCTTGTATACCTGGGCTATTTTTGTTTTCTTCTGCTGAAACTTGCAAAGACGCAATATCCGTGTTCCTGACTGGTCACTGAATTGCTCATGGAATGGGTGCAGCAGCTGAACACTCTCTCCAAAGCTTTAGAAAAGAAGAAAATATTACAGCACAAAACTGGTATTTACATTCTGCTCTGAAGTCTTGAAGAAAACCCAGTATTTCAAATAAACTCACCTACACACAGCAATTTGTCCCACTTCTAGAAGAGTCAGTGCATTTCCAATAACTGCCAGGGATTCATATGCAAGCTGTTAAAAAAGTTACATCAAAAGGAGGATATTCAAAGTTTTACTCAAAACTCAGTATTAAACATGAAGAATGCTACTGAAATTAGTTTTCCATCATCTAGAAAAATAAATTAAGAGACTGCCTATCTTTTTGCCTGTTACAGTTATGTAAGACAGTCACTGCACTATTGTGCATGAGGACTTCAGCTGATTGCTCTGGAATTACCAGTCAGACTTTCCAGCAGCTGACATCCTCATCAACAAAAGGCAGTTTCTTCCTACTCCTTCCACGGTTTCATTTTACCTGTTTGGAGTGGTTGTCGATCATACTGGAGGAATCATCAATAGCCAGGCAGATCTGGTACTGTCGCTTACTGGGCTTGGTCCTTCGCAGCCAGATCTTATCCTTTCGGAACTGACTGGCGATATACGGGATCACTTTGCGCATGTTCAGTCTCTTCCCAGTTCTGTAGTCTCCTCTGAAAGTTAAGGAAAGAGACATGGGGACAAGGACTATCAGCAAATATCTCATTCTGGAAATCCCTGGCCTTTGCACTATATACACCAAAGTAACATTTTCTTTGTAAACAACAACAAACCCCAAATTAATAGTTTAATATTAATAAAAATATATCACATTTTCAACGTAAGATGCATATTCAGTGTTTTTAAAAGAAGTTTATATCTAGGTGCCTAAAATGGAATGCAGACTTTGAATTTAGATTCTTCCAGTTTGAAACAAGCCTAGATCTCTTAAAAAAGATTACTTAATGTTAAAAACAACATAAAATGTTTTGACATTTAACACAATCTTTGACTTATCTTTAAATGGTAGGTTGATTTGATCACCTTTTGCACAGGAGAAAAAAAATTAGGAGGCAGTATTCTCAGCATAAGTGCCTACTACTATATCATATTTGCATTTCATAAAATAACCTTGTGTTCCCTTACGAAAGGAAAATAAATGCAGTTGCAAACAGGAATAATTACTATAAAGCAAGAATAACAAAGCTGCAGTCTTACAGAGGTTAAAGCTGCCAAAAAACAGGAGTTTAAAGAAACTGGAAGGCTCAGAAAGACCCAACTTACTTCAGTTTGGCTGCCTGAGTGGGTTCCAGTATGAGTCGCAGCTGTTCACAAAGCTGCTGTGATAGAGGAGCTGTCAGCACTAAATACTGCTGCCACAACTGCGCTGCTTCCTTCTCCTAAAACATTACACAAAGAAATAAAAGTGAGTTATGGAAAAACTAAAAAGGTTGAGAAGTACTGCCTGAAAAAAAGAAAACAAGCCGGGAAGGCAGTAAACAGGGAGCTACCAGCTAAAACTGTGAGGGTGTCTCATATGACAGTTTGCATTCAACTTAGGATGCTCCTGGCTGATACAAAGCTGAAAAATGCAATGATCTTTTCTCTAGGGGTACCCAAAGCAATTCTGACGTTGCTGTTGATACAAGATGATCTTGGAACAGCCTAGTCCTGATAGCTGGTATTACAGAAAGGCAAAGCGTGAAGTCCTCTAGGTTCTTCACTGACCATCAAAAATTAAAATTAATTAAAATTCAGCAAAATTCTTGAACCTCTATGCTGGCAATTACATTCAAGTAGTAACTTCAAATATGGTTTGCAATTCATGACTAGGACTAGTCAGAGCAAGTATAATATTCTGGTTTTGCTGTAGGCTCAAACTCCACCACTGCAACTGGAGTAGATGGCTTCTCTTTATCATCATTTAGTACTTAATGTTAAACTGCAGGTGACAACTTAAAATGGAAGGACCTTGACAGGACTAAGAAAAATGTTTCTAACTATGCAAGTTTTAGAAGTCATTATCAACAGAGTAACTTCCCACACATAGCACATCCAAAACAAGATCTGAAACATCATCCGGCTTTAAGAATAATGTAATTTTTTTCAGAAGTAGTTAAATATAATAACAAAAATAGCATCTAAATCATGTGATTTTGAGTATTTAGATTCCAGCCTGCTTGGCTTCCTCAATGTTTTAGCAGTAAAACAAGATGAAATAATGCAATAAAGGATTCTTATAACAGTTTTATATTAAAATGAGGTCACAAACCTCCTCTGGAGTTCCGGGCTGCTGTGTCTGCCAAGCTTCCAATTGCCTTTCAAGTTCCTTTCTTAGCTCTTCAGGATCTCTAACGATGTGCTAGAAGTGGAGTAATGTGATTTATGAGACAGGAAAAAAGTTTTCACATCTGGTGACCCCCAAAATACACCAAACCATAAAAAAAAGTATAAATGCATTGTTCTTATTCTTTTAGAAACAAAAATACCTGAAAAAACCCACTTGAATGAAGATTCGAAAAGGCTTTTCTTTTAATAGTTTCCATGTACAGGAAGGATAAGTATCTCCCCACAAATACCTCCATGTGTGACATAACCAACATAGAAAGAAAGCTAGGACGTGTATGATACCAACACTGAACATAATAAAATACAGAACTTCAAGATAAATCACTGAAATGATCTTGACAAATTCCAGATTTAATGACAATATAATGAAGACCAAACTATTGAATGCTGCCTATCTAGTATGTTGCAAACCATAGTATACTTCAGTTAATATGTTTTTTTAAAAGCTCCATTTAAACCATTTGAAGGACATCTTCCTCTGTACCTGCCAGCAAAGACTCTTTGATAAGCCCTTCTGTTAAAGGACACTCAAGCTTTATGATACTTCTTTTACTTTCACTGTGCTTTCAGTGACAAGCTCTGCTCCTGACTTACAAAGCCACAGTTTAGCCAAACAGCAGTATATGGTCTGCATAACCTGCAGGCTTATGGATCAAGGGAAGTAAGCCCATGATTGCAAACTCAATAGTCCCACTAACTTCTCATTCCTCAAGAAGCAGCAGCTGTCCCATTGGCCACCGACTGCAGGTTCAAGGAAGGGAGGAAGAATATACATGGAGGGGACTTCTTTCCTCTCCCTTTTGCTGAAAGGTGACAACCTGCACTCTTCCCCCAGCAGCGTCTCTCCCCTCCCCTTGAACTGGTGCTGCGAGAGCTCCCCCTCCTGTTCCATGTTCTGCTTGTCAACTGTAAAACCCCCAAACCCCAAAACAGCAGGGACTTAACTATTCTGACAACAGGAGAACACTCTTGCATTCAGCAGCCTTTTTCCAAACAGCTGCAACATTTGGCATTAAGATGGAAACACTCAGTGTCGCTGGCACACAGTCCTTTATGTGTTATGCATAGAAACAATAAAATACTGCCCTCCAAGTATGTACTCAGGACACAGTAATGTTAGAATGAAAGGTCAGTACTTCTAAAAAAAAAAACAGACACTGAAAATATTTTTACTTTATCAACTGGTTGTCCACCACCACGTGGTGCTTAGTTTTTATGATAAAATGTGCTTTTTCACAGCCAACAGTTTGCACTGGGAAACTGAGTTTCCTATGAGAAAACATGAAGCTCTAGGATTTTCTAGGTTATGACAATATTTTTTGAATTGAGAATTCATAAAAAGCTCAAAAGGTTCTACAGTACTTGCAATCAGCTTTTATGAAGAAGTAGATGTCGTGGGTTAGCAGGGTCCCCCCCCTCCCTGGGGGACTGTGAGATGGTTTGTCCAGGTTGATTTCCTGGACAAAACCAATCAGAAGTTCTGGTAACGCCTTTTGCAATTACATCTTTAAGAAATGGAAGAGAAGGTTAGTTGTGTAGTTTGAAATCAAGTAGCCATGTGAGGGAGGAGGCAGCAGGCCCTAAGGGGCCAAGGCCTCCCTCCTCCCCCGGCCCTGGGCCGGGGGCAGGAGCAAGTACGGAAGACCCCCTTGATCCAGACATGGAACAGAATAAG
>JAWWES010000115.1:78410143-78421155 GCA_035583135.1 Lophotriccus pileatus | reverse complement strand
AAACCTTCTCTCACAACTTGAACCAATTTGGTTGGGGGGTGTGGGAAAAATTGTCACCTGGACAAACCCACGACAGTAGTATACTGTGATGAATTAACTGAGGTGAATTCTTTGTCCACAACAGTGTTTTAAAGTCACTGATGCCTAGCTCTCTCATCACTCTGAACCCTTCTGTTATCTTCAGGCTACACACTCTTGTCTATTGCTTTCCAATCTACCCAAGCCTTTCCTCTGCAGATTCATCTGAGCAAAACAGTTCTTTACAGTTAGAAAAAGAGAAGTTTTTTAAAAAAGTGACATGGGAAGGTTCCATCCCAAGGATGGGGAGGACTTGTCATTTTAAAGGGATCTTTCAGCTGCATATTCAGCAGTCAGTTGTTACTTTTCATTCTGCGTATTAATAATAGCAAGCTACTCAGTTGTCTGAACACAAGTAATACTAAACTTTTGCATTCACAGAGCTCCATTAACAAAGTTCAAGTAAAAGAGTCTATTTCTGCTACTGTATCTGTAAGAAGGCACACTGGGTATCATACCTGGGGAGTGTCCATCAGAAACTGATGGGCTGTATGTATGGTCGAGTCCTTGCTTCTCTCTGGCTTCTCTTCAGTCACCTTTGGCAGCTTTTCTGTTGCAGAGTCATTGACATCCTCTGAGTCGAAAGTCTGGATCTCTGGCTCTACATCACCTGGTCCTGCAACCACAAAACTAATTACTAACTTTGTGGATCACACATCATGCAAGAAGCAATATTGTATCCTGACTCTTTTACAAAGCATCTCCCATGCTTTTGTAGTGCAGCCCAGACATAACTTTGCTTAAAAGAAGTGCCCAAATTTTAAGACATTTAATTCTAGGCATAGAATGAATACATCTTGCAACTCACTGGAACAGATGAATATGTATTTCCCAAAGGAAATTGTTTTTCTCTCTTATAACCTGCTTGCCAAATGAGCAAAATAACAGTGAACAGATCTTTATCACCTGAAAATTACATCAGTGAAGTATGTTTTTTTCATAGCCTCTCTGACAGGATGACAAGAAGTATAAAGCAACTGGAGAACATTCAGAAAATTATCATTAAAAAATGGCAATCTTTTCTAAGCTTTTAAGCTCTTGATTTTAACAGAACAGTTTTCTATCAATCAAAAATCAATTTACAAATAAAGGAATTGATTAAAGATTTTCTTTTATAATTGTTTCACTATACTACAGTGTTTAACAACTAATTTTTACAGAATTATTTTAAAGGAAAAAATATGATACTGTAGGAGATGTTTCAAAGATTCTATTTTTTCAGAACATACTGTTAAAGAATCATGTGGAAAAACAAATAGACTGATTAAATGCACACCTGTACCATAAAGCAAATGAGTCTAGCAAGATATTTAGGTGATTAAACCTGAAGTGAGTGGAAAGCAAGAATATAGGCTTGTAAGAGTTGTCTCCCCTCTCTAGCCAGCCTGTGTGTTGTTTGAGAAGAAAACTTCAAGATTCCAAGCTATGCTGCATTTACTTAGATTCATCAAAATTAAATTCTTCTGTTGCAACTGGCAAGAGACACTTTTATCTCGCTTATTTTGGGGGATTGAGGGGGGGATGTGTGGCTGACAAGTCAGACCTGTCTTCTTATCTACCAACCATTTGTATCCAATAGCCATTTTCTGTTAGAGGTTGGTTTTGTTTTGTTTCATTCCCACTTAAGGAAGAAACCAGTGAGATAGTGACAGTTTGGTGCTTCCTCACTGGATGTTGTTCAGACCAGCTCCTCAACTTCTTGCTGGGTTTTTTTTTTCAGAAGTTATAATTAAAAAGTTGAGTAATGTGGTGCTGATGGTGGTAACACTGGAATGCATTGTTATATGCCAATTAATTAAACGAATTGGCATTGTGTTAAACAGCAGGGAAGTGTTTGCTTTTTATTTCTTCAAAGTAGTGGATAAAGATTAGAGACCATTAACTTGAAAGAAAGCAGCAAACCCCTCTGTCATTCAATCAATTTAGCAAGGCTTATGCTAAGTAAGAATACTTCTGCAGAAAAAACAACTAAGAGCAGATATTTTAGTCTTATGAAACATCTTATGGCAGATGAGTCTTATGAAATTCATCCATTACATGCAAATGTAAATACCTACATATAAAGACCCACATCAGTGTATATTTGGAATGTTTTTCGAGTTAATGTACCAGGTTTAGTGGCAGTAGACTTCTTTTTTTCTGGTTTCAGCTCCTCTGCATCTACTGCTGTGAGATCCTCATTCTGCATTTCTGTTTCCATAGCTGCATCTCCAGAATCTCCCTCTTCCTTTTCTTCAAGAGGCATAATAGGTTTCTCTTGCTCCTTGCTAGCTACATCTGTACAAAGACGACAGTACTTATTAAAGGGCAAGTGGAAGGAGAAGTAGTCAAGTTACAAAAAAAAATGTTGCATTCTGAGGCCACTGTGTATCAGTTTTGGTGAACTTCAGAAGAAACATGAACTATTGTCTCAGACCTGAGTTTTATCTTTCACTGTGCTGTGCTGTGTTGTCAGTGAGCTCTTGCCCTGAAAACCTGATACACTGAAGGAAGATTTGGACAGAATGGATTTTAAATATGTTTATTAAGCTAAAATCCATTTTATGAGTCAATTCAGGATTTTCAAAAATGTTCATTTGAATCTAACTGCCAAAGAGTAGCATTTATCATAGTGAAATGGTGCTGCATCTTTAAACAAAGCAAGGATGGTTAAACATAACTTTAAAAGGCAAACAGGAAAAACTACAGCAAATTGGAGTGTTTCAAGATTTGATTCTTCAATAACTCTTTACACCCAGAAATGCCACCATACCGTATGTCTGTGCATCATAGCATTCGGAGCTTTGTTTAATATGTTCAAATGCATCAGCCTCCTCCACGTTTTGTTTAGGCTGAGTTGTATCCTGCTTTGCTTCACTGCTGGATTCTATGGTTCTCAGTCGTTTGTGGATATGTTCACTGTGATCTCCCATTGAGCGTTCATTGTCTGCCTGGCCAGGCTTCCTCTTGAAACTCTGAAAAAGAATAAATTAACACCATGAACTTCAAGTGAGGTGTAACCCAACACTGATGTGTAAAAAATTAAAAAGAAGAGATGAACCTGTGTATTTTTTCTGCTTTGCTTCTGAGAAGCCATCCGGGCCATGCGTGTGGATTCATGACCTTCTGACTGGTTTGCACTTGCAGCTCCAGTTCCACTTTCCTGAAAGAAAAAAAAATATTCAACTGTAACTGAAAATAGCAACTACTGTAAACAAATTTCAGAAGGTAAACTGCAATGATCTGCTACCTTCTGTTGTGAATGACAAATGGCTGATGTAAGTATTCTTATGGAGAGCAGACAACACAGTTCTGTAGCTCAACAATTACCCTAAACTTACCTTTATAGCAGTGAGAACTGCATGGTATCTACATTTTTTTCAATGAATTTATAATTGGTGTAAACTGAATCTCATACACAGTTCTTTAAATTTATGGCAGCAATTCCTTGATAGTAATTCAAAGATGTATTCACAAACTTAGCATTTTTAACTCGGACACTTCCATGTAATTTACCTCTTTAGACTGGTCTCTTTCTGAAGCCTCTCCAGCCAGCTCAACAGCACTGTCACTCTGCAGGTTTTCTTGCCCAGTCTGACCTTGTGTTTCATGTTCCATTCTTTCCTCAGCCTCAGGAATCTCTTCATCCATCTCTGAATTATCTTTACCATCTTCTTCCTGAAATGATTATTTTAACATCATTGGGAACTGGGTATTATTGAAAGGCATTTAAAGAAGAATGCAGTCATCAGGCACAGTCAGGATGCGTTCACAAAGGGAAAGTCCTATTTAACTAATTTGTTATCCTTCTGTGATGAGGTCACCAGCCTAGCAGATGAAGGGAAAGTGGTGGATGTAGTTTTAGTAAGGCTTTTGATACTGTCCCTCATAGTATCCTTTTGGACAACTTGTTCAGCTGTGGGATGAGTGGATTCACAGTGTGCTGGGTGAATGGCAGGGCTCCAAGGGTTGTAGTGAGTGGGGCCGTATCTGGCTGGTGACAGTCACCAGTGCTGTTCCTCAGGGCTCAGCTCTAGGACTAGTCCTGTTCAATGTATTTATCAATGATTTGGACATAGGAGTTGAATGCACTGTTAGCAGGTTTGCTGATGATACAAACTGAGAGGTGCTGTTGACTCCCTTGAGGGACAAGAGGCTTTGCAGAGGGATCTCACAGATCTCACTGGGCTATCATCAATGGGATGGAATTTAACAAATCCAAATTCCGAATTCTGCACCTAGGACAGAATAATGCTGGGCACAACTGGAAGAGAAGTGGCTGGAAAGCAGCCCTGCAGAAAGAGATCTGGGGGTGCTGGCTGACAGCAGGCTCAGTGCAAGTGAGCAGTGAGCCCTGGCAGCCCAGAGAGTAATCCCTGTCCCAGGGTGCATCAAACACAGCAACACCACGTGGTCAAAAGAGGTGATTGTCCTGCTCTGTTCAGCATTGGTGCAGCCTTGCTGTAAGGCTTGATATGCACGCTGGTAACCCAGGCTGTGGCTAAAGTTTTAAAGAAAATTTATTTTATATACTGCAATATAGATATCTATCTAAATGATCAATACAGCTGTCTGAGAAGATGAAAACAGAAACCCGTTTCAGTGCTTTTATGACAACACCTTTTGCACGTGCAATAAAACCCCAGGCTGAATTCTCCCCTGTGCTTTATGGCCTGCCTGGCTCCCCTACAGGGGCCTCCAGGCATGCTGTGAGAATTTTATCACTTGTAGCAAGGGAGTTACCTCTTGGCAGACAGATAAAGAGCACATACACAGCATCCTGCATTAGAACCTTTCCACATTAAAGCTTTTCCCTGGCAGCAAAAGTTTCCTTGAGCAGGAGGAAGCTCTCCCTCCTCACTATTTCTTCTGAAGGTCTCCTGCACCTACGCTCACCTTGAACACTGTGTGCAGGTGTGGGCCCCACAATTTAAGAATGATGTGAAGGTCCTTGAATGCATCCAGAAGAGAGCAACAAAGCTGGCGCAAGGGCTAGAAACAGTGTCCTATGAGGAACAGCTAAGGACTTTGGGCTTGTCTGGTTTGGAGAGAAGGAGTTTCCTGAGGGGGCATGGAGAAAGAGCTGCTCGTCTCTTCTCCCTGTACCCAGTGATAGGATGCATGGGAATGGTCATTAGGACATTAGGAAGCATTTCTTTACCAAGAGAGTGGTCACTGCCCCAAAGCTGTCAGTGTTTAAGAGGCATTAGGACAATGTGTTTAATAACATGCTTAAAATTTTTGGCCAGCCCTGAAGTGATCAGGCTGATGTGATCACTTCAGTTGGACTAGATAATCACTGTAGGAACCTTCCAAGTGAAAAGTCTATTCTGTTCTAACACAAGGCCAAGGATATAGTAGGAATACAGATAGCAGAAATATGTGTTTAATAGTAACCACAGCTCTTACTTTGATGAAGAATCTCACTAACATTTAATGTCAATTTTGTTTCAAAGTATCACAGAACACCATCCATTTCTTAAGTCTCTTATAAGGTAATTAAAACAACAAAAGAAAATCAGGCTTTTATTTATTACTCTCTACCTGAGGTTGAAGGCCTTGGTCACCAGCAGGGATCCCCTTGTCTTCAGTAGATTCATTTTTTTCCTCATCAGGTGGCTGTGACTCTTCCTCTTCTTCTTCTGCATCCTCAGTGTTCCCTGCATTTTCTTCTTGATCATGAGCATCTTTGTCCCCTTCATCTTCCTTCTCCTCCTTATCTTCAGAAAGGCCTTCTTCAGCTGCTTCTGCATCTTGATTACCTCCTCCTGTCTCACCAGTATCCTCTTGATTCTGTTCTTCTGTCTTCTCTGCCTCATTTAAATCCACAGGTTTCTCATCTATTTCAAAAGCATTCTCTTCTGGATTAAACAAAAAATCAGAAAGGTGTATAAAACTTCCAGTGAAGTACAGAGACAGTGAATATTACAGATATTTGGAATCAAACTGCCTAGCCTATCAAAAAAAAATTTTTTAAATTCTAAGAGTTCTATACACAGAATCTATGATTTTCTATAGCAAGATAATTCCTTTAAATTAAAATTGGTTTTTAACTAACAATACAGCAGGATAAATTCCTATTAATTTCCTTTAACCTAATGTTTCTGAGGGTCAGTTGACTTAAGAGTACTTGTAAGTACAGTAGAAGAAAAAAAACCCCAAAACACAAAAGCAAGTGGCCAATTAAATAAGGAGCTTCCAGTGTAAGACCGGGTGTACCACTTCGATAATGTGAGAAAGGCTGCTCCACAAAGTTCATGAAAGGGAGGTAAAGGAGAATGTTGTAATGTTGAGTTCTTATCTGGCCTGCAGTTGGTATGTTGCTATTTTGATACACAGAAATGAATTTGCAGCTTCTTGGTAGTTATACAGAATCCTACCACTAATCCTAACCCTAACCTCTCTTCTTTCTATAGAGAAAAAGAGCTTATTATCTCACTGTTCCTCCCTATTTCCACTTGGCTTTCATCTAGAAATTTGTAGAGAGATTTTTCCACTGTACCTTCATCCTCTTCCTCCTCCTCCTCCTCCTCACTCTTCTCACCATTCTCCAGATTCAAATTATCAGGAAGATCCAAAGGTTCAACTTCAGGCTCCTTTTCTTGTTTGCCGTGATAAGGATCTACTTCATTCTCATCATACTCACGCTGTCAGCAAAGGAATGGGGGGAAAAAATAGCAGGCATGTAATAAGTGGGAGGAAAGGCAAAGATAAGTAAGATTCCATTGTATTCTCTAGGACAAAGAAATACTGGATACAATATTACATTCTGATCAGTTAAGAATGGATTTCCAGTGGTACACATCCTCATGCATAAAGAGTAGAAAGATTAATTTCAGCAAATGCATTTACATAAACTGGTGGTACTTAAACCCAGAATGTTTATTTTTCAGAATCCAGTTTTCCTAGCTGAAACATTCTAAACAGAACTGGCACCCTTACAGAATCTTCAAGCGTACTGTATATGGGTTTTAGGAAGAGTTCTGATTCTTTAAGGTGTTTCTGCAGCTAAACTCAACAGAATAAGTTTTGTCTGTTAAAACATCAATTCAGTGTAAAGCCTGTTTTGGCAGCTATTACAATTCAGGTTAGCGCAAACAAAAATTGCTTCTGGAATATGGATCAGAAAATATATTTATAATATAATGGATACAATATGGTTTACACTTTTAGGTCTGAAATAACTAACTTTTTTCAGTGCACTTCACTATTAAGTAAAGAGCATTTCAAATTCTCAGAAACATGTGATATGGTAACAGAATGTGGTTTAACAGCAAGATACTCCACGCAGTCCAAACAATTTTTACCTCATCAATTTGTTCATGGATCTTCTCTTTGTTTCCACTGTCCTCTTCCTGTTGCTGTTTTTCCTCCTCTTTGGGAGGCTGTTTTTTATTATCCTTGTTTCCTGTCCCCAAATTGTCATCTTTTGCAACAAGCTCTGAATCCTCCTATTAACCAACAAATCCAAAAGAAACTAATTGATGCTACCTGCTTCTCAAAGTCTCAATGACAAGACATCATTTCCTACAGAAAAAAAGACAACACTAAATAAAACTTACCCCCTTAAACTATCCCTTTCCAAGATCAAGAGCTATGAAAAAGAGCTCACACTCTATGTCACATTAAGTTAACAGAGTTTAATTCCTTCAGTACTTTTGTTCCCACTCGTTTTCTCTTTACCTCATCCATTCCTGGTCCAGTTTCTTCTGTTTTACTACTAGCATCTTCATCATCATCATCATCTTCATCTCCCCAGAGCCTTTCATCCAGTTTATCATCAGCTTCAGCATTATCAAGATTTCCCATCTGCTTATCAAGTTCCTCCTCTTCATCTGAGTTTTCCTCATTTTCTGTGTACATACAGTTCAGAATGTGTTTCAGTACAGAAGAGAGATAATGTTTTCATTAACTTCGTAAACAAAAAAGCAACCATACTTAGCATCTTAATTTCATCACCCTATGCAGCTGAGATAGGCGGAAAAATACACACATGCACCAACACCCAAACAAGCAGGATCCTAATTAAGTGCTACAGAATGTTGTCTTCACACAGAGATTCTCTCCCTCCGAACAAGTCCCATGTATAAAACTTGGATGATTTAAATTCTCTATTCCTTACCTTCAATATCCTCCATTTTCAAAATTTTTTTGCATTACTGGGTTGGGGAAGGTCCATTCCACTTTACCTGTTTATTAATTCGGGAATCTCCCTTCTTGTGCAGATGAAACTATTCTTAGCATTTTCTCAGAGATTGGGAAATGATTAACACTACTGTAATTTATAAGCTACATTAGTTTCAGATGTTCAAGCTATCACCCTTCAAAGCGAAGAACTGCTACCTTTTGGTTGAGTAGCAACTCGAATCTATCAAATGTTCCTGATTTATCTATTTTAAAAAGGTAAGCTTACATTCTTTCCATTGCTTAAAAGTTAGCAATTACTCCATAGTAATGTTCCGAAATTAACTGCAGCCATGTTCTCAAAGTATGCTGATGATCTCTTCAACAGCTCCACAAAATCTGTGACTAGTTTTAAAAGGTCAGTTTTAATACAACAAGAAGAGGGGTCTCCCTTCATTCCAAAACCATCACAGTGAAAGGAGATGGTATTTCCTTTCTACACTTCTTTGCATTCCTGTTAATACTTTTAGTACCCAAATGGCACTACTCTGTTATGGTAGCGCCAAATGGCACTACTGGGAAAAGGTTTTTCACCCAGAGCGTGGCTGGGCACTGGATGAGGCTCCCCGGGGAAGTGGTCACAGCACCAAGCGTGTCTGAGTTCATGAAGCATTTGGGCAGTGCTCTCAGGCACATGGTGTGACTTGGGGATGGTCCTGAGTAGGGCCAGGAGTTGGACTTTCATGATCCTTATGGGTCCTTTCCAACTCAGGATATTCTACGTTGTTGAACACAGACTTTTCAGTATATGTTTTGTTATATAAAAGTATCAACCATCTATAACTTTTCTTACAAGTTTGCCATAGTGGAAGAACCAAACCTTTTTCCTTCTGTTCTCCATCATGCATTTTTCCTGCAAAGTCTTCTGACATTTCAATTGCATTGTCTTCTCCTTCAATGTCTGGTTTAGAGTCTTGATCCTCTTTCTCCTTCTCTTCACCCTTTCGAAAACTGTCTTCTATCTGAATTGTTGGTAAAGTCAAAAATTACAACGGATCTTGACTATGTAAAGCTTATTTAATTATACATCAATATTTATAGCTGATATGCAAAAATAAAAGTCAGCATAAATAGGAGACTGAAGGTAACTTCATGTTTCTTTTACCCTAAACATCCACACTATGGATTTCGGGAGCTTTTTCAGTTTTACTTCAATTAAACAAGACCAACCCCAAACACTTACCTGATCTTCACTTTCTATTTTGTCGCTCACATCCTTTGTGCCTTCCCCATCTCCAATACCACCATCCTCATAATCATGAAACTCTGTTGCTCCCTCTCCAGCCTCATCTTCAAGTAATTCTTTTGGCAGACAAAACCCCTAAAAAGGCAAACAGAAACACAAAACCTTCTGTAGTAGTAAGTCCATCTTTCAGCTTACTTTCTACTTCAGACTTTTGTACACGTTAAATATATGCTTACTGTATATCCACTGTTAATAACTTACTTTTTGGGCAAGCTCTGTAAAAATGCTGGTTAGAACAGAAAGCAATTTTCCAGTACTCCTGTGAGACGCCAGTGAAACAGTGAGGTAGAACAGGAGAAGATCTGAATACTTGCAGAGCATGGGCTTTAGACGCACCAGCAAATAGCAGGACTGGTTGAAGAACTGCAGTTAAAACAAAACACAGCAGCTGAACGTGATTTGGTACATGCTGAGATGCACCTCAGAGAGGGTGATGATACTGATGGAAAACAAATGCTCAAGCCAGACATATCAGTAGACAAGTTTAAGTACAATTTCTAAAGTTCCTGGAGTTTTTTTTAGATTCTTCACAAAAATTAAAGCTTTGTCTTCTTACTACAGGAACATCTGGCTTTTGCACTACAGAAAACTACCCATATTTGGCTGTAATTTCTCACGCGCTTCTAGTTCTGAGGTACTGGGGCAGGAAGAAGCAAGGTAGGTTAACTGCCAAAGTTCACAATTCCAAATCTCTTGAGACACCTAAGCCAAAAGACTCTTAAGAAGAACAATTTTACCTTATGTTTATTTGAAGTGTAATCTTCCCCATAGGATTTCAGGATTTCAAGGAGTTCTGAAACCTCTGAAATTGCTTTTTGCACATGTAAAGAATCCAAATCAGCAGAGAGATCTTCATCCAAAAGTTCAGTTATATGTCCTGCTTTAATCACATCAAATGAGGCTGCATCCTCTTTGTTTGAAATACATTAAAAAAATGGAAATCAAGTCAGACATTCTAAAAATGTTACAGCAAGCAATCTAGAAATATCCATTCTATCTATTTAAATAGAAACTTCTACTAAAATGGCAATTTCCTTGTGTATTAGTACCTCTGCTAGATACACAATTTAAGAAATTTTAAGGTTTGCATAGCTTAAATTCTTTTCCCCACTGCAAAATATATGGAGGTATTTCCCCAAAAGCTCCAAGGTAGTGGAAAGGATTCAAAAAGGTTTATTTCAGAGCAAAGGACACTAAAAACTTACAAAACCCTCACAGTGCTGCAAGACAGCACCGGGCCTCAGGGAAAAGGCAAGTTCCCATGCTCTTCAAGTGGTTTTTTTTATTTTCTCTGTGTCCTCCCACACCCTCTCTGGCCTGAAGAGGCCCTGTATACGTCTGAGAACTTATCTTTTCTGCATACCAGAGAGAGAGAGGCTTCACTCACCGCCCTCTCTGTAACTTTCTCTAAAATATGGAAGGAAAAGGGAAAAAACCATCTACTCCTTTTGAGAGAGGCCCTTTGCAGGCAGAAAAAACTTCCTAAGAGAAAACGAGTTCTGGCTTCCTGTTACAAATTCTTCCG
>JAWWES010000115.1:78334330-78410043 GCA_035583135.1 Lophotriccus pileatus | reverse complement strand
TTGAGAGAGGCCCTTTGCAGGCAGAAAAAACTTCCTAAGAGAAAACGAGTTCTGGCTTCCTGTTACAAATTCTTCCGAGAGCACACCTACCCCTACACCCACTGAGGTAAATTAACAAACTTACCATCTTCCTCTGGAGATTTTTCTTCCTCTTTTCCACCTTCCTGTTTCCTCTCTACCAAACACTGAATGGCATACAGAACAACTCGGATCACAGTTTCCACTTTCGTTGTGAAGTGCTCCACGAACTCTTCATCCGACTGTTGATTTCCTTTTAAACCATAACACAGGGAGTTTTACATGGAAACACATCAGATTACAGGTTCCTATGTTTCCCTTATGCAAGGACCATGACAGCATGATGCAATTTTTTCTACACACTTGTACCAAAATCTCCTTGCTAATCCTGACCTACAACTATGGTGTAAGATCTGTCAAGAACAAATTAAGTCTGGACAAAATTTTGCAAGTTTGAATTTCGTGAAGTGTTTCTGGATATCAGAATGAACATGGGACCATCTTCAAAAATACCCAAACTAATGAATTCTTGTGTCTTTACCTATATTACAAACCAGGCAGAGAAAAATTGTCCTTACCACTGCAATTTGACATGGAAGCAAGAAGCTGTGTTCTCCAGGCTGTGAAGTCTGCAGATGTATTACTAACTTCTTCTTGAATATAGTTTAGGCTCTTGATTAGGGCCATCTGATTTGCAGCTTGTCTGTCTTCCCCATTTGGCAGAAACAGGGACTCTATGCCTTGTAACTGAGCTGAGACTTCCAGCAAACAACTCACAGCTGATGTGCAAACTTCAAAATCTCTCCTGCAACAGAAAAACCATACTAGTGAAAGAAGAACAAACAGTTCAATTTAAGATTAAACCTTTTCTAGGGGCATAAATGAGGGAGAGGCAGCAGATGTTGGTTAGAGCATGGTGCTAATAACAAGATTGTGGGTTCAATCCTTGTATGGGCCATTCATTTAAAACATGGACTTGATGATCCTTGTGGGTCCCTTTCAATTCAATATTCAGTGATTCTGTGATCTCCTATCTTGAATTTATTAAATAAAAAGTTTGACAACAAGCTTATACTCACCCTGTTTGAAACAGAGAGAAAATGAGAATTATTAAATAAGCTACAGTTTTTTTTCAAAATAAAAAAATTCCTCACTAAATTGAGGAAATCAACTCATTAACTAAGGAGCTATGGGGATAAAATCCTAGGAGACCAGAGACAAAGGGAGAAGCTGAGATGGAGTAGTTTTTCTGACTTGCCAGGGAAGTGTGAGAAGACACACTTCCCTAAAAAGTCAGGCACTGCATTTTGCAAAAATAATAACAGAAATAAATGTTTCAAAAACACCTGAACCCACTTCTCAAGATGTGCATAGGCAAACATTTACAAGATGACTTCAAACTTCTTATATGAAAACAGAGGAGGGATTCAATTTAATGCATATGTAGAACTCACCAGGAGTAAAACAAGGTCTCACGTGACTGTTGTCTTATTTTGTCCACTTCTGCTTTCATTGCCTTCACATTTGCCAGCATTGTACTCAACTGCATAGTCACCTGCAGCCATAACTGATCCTTATTTCGCATCCTGCATCCAGGAGGCAATTGCTCAGTTGCCACTGGAGACAAGTATTTTAGCTCTGAGGGAATTAGGTCAGATATTCCCGTAAAAACGTTTCCAATTTCAGGTTCCAGACTCTGAAAAATGTTTGTTTTGACATCTGTCCTTTCACTGTCACTGCACTTGGCTAACTCTTCTTTTGGGCAGCACTGGATAAACCAAGACAGCTCCTCGAGAACCATCATGCACTGCATGGAAAGTTGCTGCAGTTTGTCAGTCCACTGCTGAATACTGTCTTGAGGAGGAAATGCAACGTTATATTCTCTGTCAGCAGTCAACCTAGAATCTATCTCTTGTATACAACTCAGGAGGTTCCTAGGTGAGAAGAAAGAAGAAGTTACAATCACTGATTTTTATGTCATACTTCCCTTTTCAAAGCTCAACCTTCAGTCTAAATTAATAAAAATAAACTAGATAATGTGGACTCAGTGGAAGCCCAACTTTACCTGGAAAAACTATAATGACACTTTTCTTTAAAACAATTTGTTTCATTAGTGCATTTTTCTCTCCATTGCATTGTTTGAGTTGTCCTGAAAACAGGGCTTTGTAATATTTCTCAGAATCTATGCCATTTTTTCAAACAATCCTTGAATTCCTGGCCTGATACTCAAACACTGTTCATTTTCCTCACTATAAAAGCAAATTAGATTCCAGCAGGCCTTCATTCTCTGAAGTGCTGTGTAACAGTCAGCTCATACAAATAATTATTCTGATTTGTGATGAAAGTCACAGTGGTGCAGGTAAGTATCTTGGAAGTTTTACTATTCCTGCAACTGTAATGTTGAGGCATTTGTTTTGTTGGGTTTTTTATTTGGTGGTTGTTGTTTGGTTTTTGTTTTTTTTTTCAGGTCAAGACTCCTTGCCAGCTTTTAAAATGTTGGAAAATGAAAAAATACCTCAGTAAGACCCACTGCTCTGTCAATGCAGTAAGAGACCGTCTCTGTCTGACAAGCATCTGCAAGAGGTGTGCAGTGAACCCTCTGCATCGTTCAATGCTACCTAGTCCAATATCCTAAAGAAAAGAGACATAGAAAAAGTGGGAGGGAACAGTTAGATGAACAAGCAGACAATAGCATTCTCTGTCCCTCCATTTCATTTCACTGAGCAGGCTGAAAGGTTGTGGTTTAATTGAAAAAGTCTTAAAACACAGACAAGAGTTGTAATTATTACAGTTTCCCCATCTTCATCTTTTCTGCATCTTCCATATATCTGCATACAATTTTGATTTTCAAGTAGCTTCTGCAAAAGTCACATTAAATTTCACTGCACTGCAGCAATTCTTATCAGGAATTTAGTTCCAATAGTAAAGCTACCTTACATAAATAATGAATGAAATACCAGTCTAAATGTTTTACATTCATGACAACTGCTAAAACCCCTTCCACAATTCACTTTACCAGATATACTGACAATTACTTTCCCTCCTTTCATTAGAAGTGGTCCCATTTTAAAGCTCAGAATAAATGTTCACAACACAGAGCATAACTGATCACAGCAAGATTCCATTACGTGGAATTCCAATACAGCCATTATTAGCTGTGCCTTTGATAAGATCACGTTGTAAAACAAGGGGTGAAGCATATGAGAGGAAGAGCATCTGTAAGAAAATCTTTTTCTCTGGAATGCTGGAAAAGTGGTACTGGTTTGGCAGAGTTCATTTTTCTATTCTACTCATTTCAGACCAATCTATAAATAAACAAATATATTGGCACTTTCTGTGTTGCACACAGACTCCAGTTAGGCTCAATTATAAATATCAACTGATGTCTTCACGAGCACCAAATAACGTTGGGCTTATTTTCCTAACAAGTTTGGATTCAGCATTTCGTGAGTGTTCTTCATGCACAAAAAGTAGCAATTTGAGATCTACTGGGATGAAAGATACTGTACATTGTACATTAACTTAATTCCCTAAATCGATTTTTTGTTCCTTCATAAAACAACAGGTTTTAACATGCAGCATTTAATGAGTGGTCCAAAAATGCCATATTTTGTATCATATTACAGAACATAGCACTAACTCACATCACCTTTTTGCTACTACAAAATTTCAGTCCAGGCTGGTAAAATGAAGCTAACAGAAGCGGGATTTCTTATTTTCACTTCATTGTTTTTACCTTGGCAGGTGCTAACAATGCTGTCTGGAGCCGGGAGTGACGTGCAAGAGACCGATAGAAGTACTTCTGGCATCCATCCCAGGCAGATGAAATCTCTGTCAGCAACCTGACAGAGCACAAAAAGTCTGGTATTAGAAAGTACCTCAGCACACTGGAAGGCATCAGGTCAGCTCTTCAACCTAATAATTTTGCCTGTAATTTTTTGTTTTGCAAATGCACTGATCTTGTAATCCTTCATTTTCTCTACAAGTATCCTAATCTTAAGAAAATATTAAGTTTTTATAATATACTCTAAGGAAACCCTAAATTATAGCATCAAGATATCTTTTTTTTAATATCATTTAACACTTAAAGAGTGATTTTGTTTTTCTTTCCCCATGCAGCTAAATCCAGTTTGATATGGAAGCCTTTATCTTGGCCTTGATGACAGATACCATAAACTAAACCCCAACATCTGAGGAGGGTAACAACCAGCATGTGCAATGAAAAAAAAAAAGCACTTATTTCCTGAAAAAAAGTAAGAAAACATATTAAACAGCATCTTTCCTCTAGGAAAGTTTTTCCAGAAATATCCACTTTGAAGTGTATGTATTTTTCTCTTGAAATATCCTGTTTTTTAACGAAGACAAAACAATTAAGTAATCCCTGCAAATCACAACTCTCTTCAATAAAATCATTAGCAGCTTACACTCTAATATGATGCTAGGAAAGCATCCCAGGCAAAGCAGGACAGTGGAGGAGGGCTAACTGAAATCTAACTCCTGGAAATAATGAAACTGAGGGTACAGCTGTCAAAAGTGCAAATTTAAAACAAAGCTGGAACACAAAAAAAAATCAAAGCCTTGCTCAGTTGCACGTCCCAGTGCAGTATGTACAGGATTCTTAAACGGAGAAGTAATGGGAGGAAGGAAATATGCAAAATCCTGAATTAATTACAGTCCAGAAATCCCAGTCTAAATCAACATGCAATGAATTCTATATACTCCAACTGCAATTAACACAATCTAAAGGTAAAAAATACTGTGTACATACGTGTCACTCAGTTCGTGTGCACAACTCTGTACAGCCAATGCACTGTGCAAGTCCAGTGGCCGTAGGTAGAGCACTTCATGATAGTCTTTTGAACGGGACCATGAAAGACCTTTCCTGTACGACAAACCTGGAATGACATTTGAGCACACATCCCTTTATGCTCTCATTCTGTTATGTTAAAAATGTCACTCCATTATTAACGGTATTAAGATATAAAATCTTCTGATGTGGTTTTCTTCCTGATGCTGTCTGATTTTGACAAGTCTTTGAACACACTGCAAGTTTTATAATGTAAGGACACATTGTAGCTTAGATATCTTCTGAACAATGTAGCTGAAATAAGACAAACATAGACCTGTGTGTATAAAGGACTTTTCACCACTCCTGGTCCTTTAAGAAAGCTGAGTTAGGGGTCATCACCTCATTTTTAAGACATGAAAAGGTTGATGAATGAGGAAGGTAAAGGTGTCACCTGAAATCAAACACAGAGCCCAGCAAAGAATTTGAATCCCATGTGTTAATTAAATATTCATAGTATGTCGTTCCCCCAGCACAGACTTCACAGGGCAGCAATGGCAGACATTCCTTTGTCACCAGCGGGTGCAAAAAATGCCATCAATAGATCATTCAGTGCCCAGGACTCAACCACTCCTCTGCCAATCTGATCTCTGACAATCTGTCAACTGAGAGACGGGCTCTCATTTTAACTAGCTAACTTCATTTCACTTCTAGATTAGAGAAGGGATACAAGATAACAAGCTTTCCTTTTGTTTCGAGAAGCTGGGCAGTAACTTCTAACTAGAGATAAAGAAGATTTCTGATACAGAAAAGGTACTGTTATAAATCTCATGGAATGTAAGCAGAAGGTATTTAGGGCGAACACACCAGCTCTCACAGTCAACACACAAAGAGAGACTTAAATGCTTCTAAATGTATTAGTTACTTAATGACTTTAAGAAAATTATATTATGATGGGTTTAGATGTATTGGCAAAACTAATAAAATGCTCAAGAACTTTGTACTTTTAAACCAAGCCTATTTTTAGCCAAAGCTCACCTGTTTTAGCAAGACTTTTAAAGAGATCTGACAAAGCCCGTTGCTTTTGCATCTGAATATGCTTTGCCTCTGATTTCTGCTTCTCCTTAGTTGCTGTTTGATCAAATGTTAAATTTTGCAGTTCAGCTACAGAAACAATAATACCACCTGTATAGAAGACAGCAGACAAAGGTAAGAGATGTGAAAATTTAATGTACACAAAGCAGCTGTGAGAAGACAGTCTAGGGAGGGAACTATATATATGTACTTTTTCCTGATTTGTTCCATTTATTTTACAAAGGTCAGTTGTGGTATGGAAATCACAAGAATACCTAACCTGTGAACTGGTCAAGATCTTCCACCAGACTTAAGAATGAATTATTTTCTGTAACTGCTGTACACATCTTCTTCATTTTTTTAGTAAGCTTAGGCAGACGATACTGAAGAGATTCTGTATGAAATGTAATGCCATCCTGACATTCTTCTGGGAGTGCCCTCTGAGAAAAAATTGAAAGCAAATTATACACACATACTCAAACTCAAAGCTGTCTTGTTTTACCACTTAGGGTAAATCATTGCCAAAAGAAGGGCTGAATTCTTCATTCATCTGAAACCTCAAAACATGTTGTGTGATCCTTCGAATAGCTGAGCACCAATACTTGAGGAAAATCACAATACATGCATGTCAGGCATACATTAGTTTCAAAAACAGTCAATCAAGTGGAAGGTGCTATGATTCTACTGTCTTAGGTGCCTGTCATTACCTCTTTCTATCACTGCTTCAGGTTAGCTTCCTCTGCCTGACAAGCTCAAAGGCACTAACTTAATCACAAAGCCCTCAGGGTGTTAGATAAGAACACCCTCACTTACTTTTTACTAGACACAATTTTGTTCCCAAAGAACAACAAAAACAGTTTGTAAGTAGAAATTATTAAATAACATAAGTAATTTCCCAGCATGTCCAAAGCTAACCCCTGGAGTTTGTTCAATTTAAGTTTGCATGCATCTTCTTTAAGGAATGAAGATAACTTGAAACTTCAAGAAGTAATACAAATAACCCTATTAATTATCAGTAATCGGCTTGGAAGTCACCAACTAACAAACCAAACCCTCAATCAATCCAGCACATTAGATTTGCATTAGATTACTGCCTTTTTTTTTTCATTGCACATTAGATTACTGCCTCCTCACTCTATCCTCTTGACTGTCACAGGACATGTGCAAGATCAGCCCCCTCTTCAGACATCTTGGTCTGAAGAAACTGAACAAAACCGAGAGTGATTGAGCATTTCCCATTCACTGCCAAATTCTGATATTATTAAAAACTAATGATATGAATAGGAATCTATTTCAAGAAGAAAATTAGCTGACTTTCTCTCTGAGCTGGGCAACTTAATTGGAGACATACAAAACTGAGACACTGTGGAGTAGGACTCGCCACGTAGTCCAAGCTAGTCCAAGACAAATGTTCACAGTACACAAATTGCCAGTTAACAGCAAACGTAAGACAATGTAGTACATTCCGCTTTCAGGATCCAAGCCCAAAGTGATTTAATATTTAATAAGAGCTTATGTACACACAAATCCTATAGCTACATGATCATCTGTTCGGGTCCTCGTTTAGAAAAAATGGGCTAATAATAATTTCAACTTGCAGTCTGTTTTACTGCACTAGTAGGGAAGTAACAATTGCTGCAGACAATACAGCTTGGAGATTAAATGTGTAACTGCCTCATCTCTGTATTAGAGCACAGATACTGTGCCAGATCAGTACAGATCATGCTTGTCTTTCCATGCTGCATTCCCACCCATCTGCAGTGTTTCATAACACTGAACACAAGTAAGACCAAAAAAATTTTATGATACATTCAACAGACTTAACACTTACATAAGATTTTCCTGCAAAAATCAGTGAAAAGCAACATACAGATGAAAATAGAGAAAACATTCTACCCACATGTGGAATAAGGAACGCAGTTACCTTGACAACATCTGTTCTAGCAGACAGAATCTTTCTTAATGTGTTGCTTAGCCTCTGAACTTTGGTTTCTTTGTCCTCCGATTCTTCCTGCTTTTGCACACAGTCCAGCTGCTCTTCCTTACCAATTTCCACCAAAGCAGGCTGACATGGCTCATCCAGAACAACTTCAAACTTCTTCATGAATTTAAAAAGGGTTCTGATTACCACAGGAAAGCAGAAATGTTACTGGGTTTTATAATCCTAGAAATCTCTCATCTGCTGGAAATAAATGTTTCCAGTGTGTTAAGAGCACAAGCATTCTTACATTTAAATTTAATGTCATAGAGAAATCATCTAGAAGGAAGTTTCTAAATAGGGACTTAATTTCAAGTTCTGAATTACCTGCGTATTTTTTCAACTGACTGCTTTATAGCCCAGAAGCTGACATCATTCCACTTGGAAATTTTCACAAATTCCTATTAGGAAAATAAATAATCAATGGGATTACATATATATATATATATATATATACACACAAATAATATCTGCTCCACTCTTCCTTTGATTAGATCAATGTATTTTCTGAGCCAAGTTTCCTTTTACCTTAAGTTCCTTTTCTATGGGCTGACGAAGTTCAGTGATTCTGGCCTCAACACACACTGAAAACTGCTTATAATAATTGTACAGATTCCACAGGATGCTGCACAGAACATCTAGAAGGGAGAGATAATAAAAATCTTATTTTACAATAGGATATTCTTCAGTATCACAATGATAAATGCAGCCCAGTTCTTTCTGGAATCACAAAGCTTGGCTTGGAAAGTCTGGAATACCCAATGCCCACATTGCTGTAAAGATGACTCAACACACATAGGTCATGCTAACAACTTACCCTTTTCTGCTCCTTGAGGCATCAGCAAGACATGGCAGTGGAAAACCAGCAGTGCTTGAAGCCGTGCATGAAACTCTCCCAGAGTAGAGCCTTCAATGAAAGCCTGTAATGTGCTGACCAGGGTTTTCAGATCCATTTGCTCAGTTTCTGAACATTGCATCAGAAATTTATAATAGAAGTAAGAGAAAAGAAACCAACAATCAACACAAAAATTGTGGCCTGCTCTTTGTAAACTTTCAGCTGAAACATCAGGTCTAACATTAGGTTGGGAAAGGTTCCAAACAAAATAGGAAAGGGGCAGGGAGGGGAAGAATTCTAATTTAATAATAAGTAAAACAAACAAACACCACACTGGAAGAAAGGATGGGGAACAAGAGGCAACATGAAGATAGCGACTGAGAAGGCCATTTAGGTGTCCAATTTCAGAGTCCATCAAAGTCCATTTAAAGAACACTCGCTATATGGTAAGCCATACTACAAATTAGTCACTGTCAGTTCCTTAACTCCTCAAAATCATGAGGACAGAAATAGATTGTAGACAAATCTGTTAGAGAATACAGTGTATTACCTATAAAATACATAACATATATTACATAACCCAAGGATCTGAAGCTCATCAAGTAAGTGCATTAATTAATCCTGAGATTGGAAGAACTCTGCCTAATGCCAAAGGATACTGCTTTCATCTTTATAATTCCATTAAACTGGGGGAGCAAGGGACTGAGAGCTATATTCTTTACCCTATTTTATGTAACATGAACAGCTGCAGACAGATTTGCTAAGTAAGAACAGTATGTACCAAACACATGACAACTGTAAGAATTCTTTAGACTTTATACACAATGTTCAAAGCAGTTCAGCTACAATATGAATAATGCTTTCTATAGCTAAAAAAATGAGAAGCCTTTTTGAGTTGCAGTTGGAGGCGTCCTACCCTCCAAATCTGTTTTGAAATGTTTACATGTGCATGACGTACAGCTGCCATAGTTCTATGTTCTTTTAGATGCTTTTTACACACATCTTTTTTCCTTTACACCACCTACAGTGTTGGCCCTACGAGCCACAGGTGGTTTCAGAATTACATACAAGCAAAGTTCACTCCATACATAAGACCTTATACAGTCACAGAATTTATTGTAGGGCAAAGAACTACACTTGAAAGGGCATTGCCAAACTCTCGCACTTAGGACCTTAATCACGCATCCTTAGTAATTGCTAGAATTGCATCACACATTCATTTTGAGGCCAGCACTTACCTTCTGTAGTTGCCTCTGTCTTTTCTTGAACATACTTCTCAATCATCTGATAGATTGAGAACCAGTGCTTTGTGGATTTCTCTACATGCTGTTTCATAATATTGTCCAAACTTACTGACCAGCAACTGGAAACAATAAGGAAGAGGAGAAATGAAAAAAATTAAAGCATAAATATCATGGGTGATTCGGGCTTCAAAACAACATAAACTTTATTCTCTGTTTCTACTAAACTAATGGAATTTTACAGGATGGAATAATTTCCACACGTGCTTAATACATACATTCAACTCTTGAGAATCACTGCTTTGCCAACAGTATTAAGTATGAGAGAAGAAGTGTGGGAACTAGGGATGGTAAAACAAAACCCATCAGAGGCAGGTTCAAAAATTTCTTTTGCTCAGAACTTCAGGTAGGCTTGTGGAATTCCCAATCGTGGCACAGTGTGGCTATAAAAATTTTACATGGTCTTAACAGACCAGACAATAATTTCTAAGGAAAATTTAATGTGGGGGTTGTTAAACAGATAAAACACTGCAGGCTTAGTAAACCCTACAATGAAAACAGGAGAGCACTGGGAAAATATTAGGATGAAGTACTGCAGTCATCTGTCCTGCTTCTCCTCCTTTCCTGAGGCAAATACATAGGGTTCCCATGGGCTGGACATGCTCATTCTGAGCCAACTACAGCTGCTAATTGGGTTTTTCCCCCCCACATTTTTACAAGGACAGGCACACAGAAGCATTTTCCACAATAAGGCAATTGAGCATTGGAATGTGCTTCCATATGGAGATGAAAGATTACATTATCTAAGAAAAAGCAGTATGGAAGGACAGTTCTTACTTCAACTCCAATCTGCGCCACTGAATAATCAGTTGTGTGACCAAATCAAGATGTTTCCGCAAGGACAAAGCTCGACTCGCATTTTCCTCCCAGTCCTGGAAAACAAAAATGTTACCCTTTATACGAAGACAGAAATTAGTCCTTGCATGGCAAGGCTTGCAGTACTCTGATACTGTCAGCATGGAGCAAGATCACTTTCTCAAATCCTGGCAAACAGACAGCTTTCATATTAAAAACATGGCACCCATATAAATAAGGAATCACAAAAGAGAAAATAAAATCTCCCCTTAACTTTTTTCTTACCTGTGACTTTGCAAGAAGAATTTCCAAGCCATTCAGGAACTTTGAGAGAGGACTAGAGAGTGGAAAACTCCGGATTCTGTCCATCACAACTAACAGCTGCAGAATAAAAACACAAGCATTCCACCTATAGTAACAGTTTTTCAACAAATGTAGTCATGAAGTTAAGTTGATTTTTATAAGTGTAACCCTCCCCTGCTAGAGGTAAGAATAGTTTTGGATTGTTTTTTTTCTTTTCTTTTTTATTTTTAAGCTGCTTTCTCAATTTAGTGTAAGCTCACTAGTAGTTCAGTGAAGACCAGTACACTTGGGGAAAGGAGCACAAATGACCTAATGCAAAGACTTTCAATAGCATCTGAGTTTCTGTATTACTCTAAGAGATGTGACCTGATAGCCACACAGGTTACATAAGGGGGACGAAAAATAAGCATTCTAAAGAATTAGGAAAAAAAGAACTTTGATAAAAAACAGGAGCACAAAAAGCAAAAGACCTCATGGACCTTTAAGCTATGGCAGACTGAAGATTGCTTAAAGCTCTAAGATGGGAGTAGGCAGAATACCACTTAACATTTCATAACTAAATAGAACAGCTAATAACACCTAATATCTCTTAAAAATAAACAGATATGACTTCAAAACATCCACATAAGTAATACAGACAACATCTAGGCAAGCATATGGACGTCTATGCACATCTACGCACATATTTACACATAAATGCAATCATAAAATGCTCCAGTTTCCCCCAAGTACTTGTTGAGGTGTTTTTACCTGCACGAGTACTGGATGCTCTGGCCATTCCTGCAGTAGCCCATTTATTTCTTTAGCAAAATTATCAAGTACAGGTTGGCACTGTCGGACTTGCTGGATATTAGGGTGCTGGTAGAAGTCATATGGGCCTTCTTGCTGCAGCACAAGATCTGAAGTTAATTCCTCAAAAAAGGTATTGCGAAGAAGAGTGCTAAGCAGAAGCTGGCTTCCCAAAAGACTATCATTCATTTCGGCACCTAGGAGGCAAGTAAGGAAGACATCACACATGCAACTAATACTTTTTCCAGTTGAATAGATGAAGTTGGGGACTTTTTTCCCATGTATCTCAAGCCTTAGCATGTTAGACTATGCCACTCATAAACAATGAGATGGGAGTATGAAACAAAAGAGACATAATTAGAGTTTATATTCTCTATTTTATCAAATTTTTCTGTAAAAGTAAGGTCAGCATCCTAAAGGTGGGCTGTGATTCTGTCAGAAGAACACAGTTCCCCTGTGCATAAATTCACATCAAGGAGATATTACCAGAAAATTAGTAGGAAGGCTCTGTGGAAAAGCAACTCAATACACAAAAAAAAATCCCACAGACATTACACCTCAGATACAAACACAAAAATAAGGTACTGTAGGAACAGCAGCACTTATATGCTTCACCTTAATTGCACACATACATTTATTAGATCAGAACTGAAATATACAGCTCTGCTACGTAAAGTGATGATCCTGAGGTCTTGCACAATTGCTTGAAATGATTTCATTTTAATTCTGGGAAATTTCTGCAAGTTTATCATCTTCGATGGACTACACAGATCCATTCATCAAAATTTCACTTAGCATTCAATTTATCTTTAAACTGTGTTGGTCTTATACATTCCCAAAAGAAATTTAAAAAATCCATAAAAGAATAAAAATCAAAGCAATCCACAAGACAATTCTGAACACAGGACAAATTCTTTGGAAAAAGAAAATTCAGTTTTGTGCATTTTCCCCAAAATAGATCTGTTTCATGACTGTAATGCAATTAATTTGAAACAAATCATTACAAATCTAAACCTGCATATCTGAAATATTGCCAGCAATCTTACCAATTAAAGGATAGAACTGCGACACCAGGCATGCACCAGTCTGGTAGCAGGAAATAAATGTACTGAAATAATGCCTGGCTTGATGAGAAGGCAGCTTCTGCTGATACCACAGGGACCGAGCAAAGTTTAAGCACAGCTGTTGATGAACCATCATTACTGTTTGCATAGAGCTCTTGGTCAAAAGGGCTCTGTCAACTTCCAGGTGGTCTTCTGATGGGTCTTCAGTTTCCATTTTTTCTTCTAGGCTTGGCTCAGCTGTGATATCTTCAAAGTCCTGCATATTACATGATAATCAAAGGTAAATTACAATTTCTTCCTTTAATGCCTTCTCTCCCCATCTCCCTTGTTGCACTTTTTGGCATTGCAACAACATGCTAATGATTTGCAGCTGGTACCATACAGAAGCACTGCCTACCTCTCATCTCAGAAGTCAGTCTGAAACAGAACACAGTTCTACAGAACGTTTCAGGGCATAACCACAGCAGACAAGGGTGCAGTACAGTGATCCTGGAGCTGCTGCCAACTAAAACTCTTTCAGAAAAAGCAGCAGCAGCTGTGCATGCTGATAAAACACCTCAATGCTGTGTGGTCGCTTGAAGACCTGAACTGCTACATCCCAGCTGCTTTATTTAGTGAAGATTAACCTTTTCCCCAGGTAATAGAACCTCATATGACCTTACTTGCTAAATTAATCAAATTCCAAAATATTACAACAAATACCTAATTATATTGTCATTCAGTTATGTAACTTAGGATTGTTCACTTGAGCCACAGCATGCTTCAAGTCCAGAAGTTAATTCCAAAAACTTTCTTAAACCAAAGCATAAAATAAAATAAAAGCACAATACTTAATACCTATCAAAATCTGCCCCACATTTTTGCTTTTGGCTAAAGGAAAAATAGTTTCAGTTCTCATCTTATTTCTGGCATGTATTTTCAGGAGCTACTTCAGATTTAATTTTTGTATCTCTTTACAGAGTTACAATTATTACCTTTTCATGAAAAGGAAATCTCCTCCTGAATTCTTCTTCTTCCTCCTCTTCCTCACTCCGTCTTTTCCCATGACTTTTACTTCTGTATCTGTACAGACTTTGTTCCATTGCCTCCTGCTCCTGGGCACGGCGTTCCTGTTCATCCCATTCATTTACAATTGCCTAGGGAAACACAAAGCAGTATGCTTTTACACAAGTCCATGTTTAAAATCATCTCGTTTTTTATCAAATGGGCAGCACCTATTTTGCTTGGCTCTTCCGTTTTCTACATTTTACAACAGTATAAATCAAAGCCATCTAAGATTTGTGAACTGCCCTCTCAATATAAGAAATAAGTAATAATAGGAAATAATAAGAAAAACACAAAGTCAACAGTGTGGAACACAGCGCTTGGCCAAGTTCTAATCTCTTTCTTTAACCCTTTTATAAAGAAAGTCTCTACAAAGTTTGCCTTGTCAGTTTGTCGTCACAGGAGGGTCTGTTCCAGCCCCCTGAAAATTTCTGGGGCCCTCCTCTAGACCTGCTTTAAGAGATCCATGTCTTCATCGGGGGACAAGGTAGTTTAGTACAAGAATCCCAGCTACTGGCATCCAGATGTTACCTGACACAGATGTCTAAAAAGCTGCAGAGATTTCTGGTCCATCTCTCCTTTGGATAGTACATGGCATCGAAGGTGCAACAAAGCATTCACTAGGAGCTGTTCTAGTGTTGGGCAAGGCTGCTCAGCTCCCTCAGATTCTCCTTCAGAGTGCTTCAGAGAAAACTTTTTAAGACCATGAAGGACCTCAACTGAATTCACTGAGCATAAAATTTCTGCCCGAGCAAAGTAGGTGGGGAAGGCGTGGCCAACAGAAGGAAATGTCAACAAAGAAGTGAGGAGGTTGGTGAGGTCAGCTGGACACACAGAATTTTGGAGTACTCCACAAACTTCAGAAGCCACTAATCGCATGCCATGCTGCAACTGTAAGATGGCAGCTTGCAGCGGAATGATGGCATCAGGGAATACACCATACTCCTCTGCCAGGCGTTTCCTAAACTGATGGTGGGACTGTTGCCACGATGCTTCTTCATTTAACACGTTTTGTACTGCCTGAAGTGATTTGGGCCTTTCTCCACGGAGGAACTGTAGAAGGCGGGTTAGGAGATCTTGGACTGAAGAAACGCGTGCTATGCTGTTGATGTACTGGTGAGCCTCCTGGAATAAGCAATCATACAGCGGAGCTGGAGGCCTGAAGGCCTTTTTTCTGGAAAGACTGCTTATTTGTTCCTTCAATTTTTGCATTCTTTCATGCAACAGTCTGTTAAGAAATAACATTGACCAGTTTAAACATAGAAATATGTTTCATATAAACTTCTTAAATATATCCAACATAACAGTTTAATCAGAAATATTCTACTAGTTTGTGTGAATAAGGAAAAAAAAAGGGAACACCCTTATAGCAAGCATATGTGTATTTCTTCCCCACTTCAACAAACTTCAGTTGCTTTTTTTGCTTGCTACCTGACAACTCTGTGAGCATTTAGAAAAAAGTAATATTAGTGCAGGCAATTGGTAAGACTCAGCCATTCAGAACCTGCTTTCAGTGACTATCATTCTCTTAAGCAATAGCACAGAACTACCAGATCCTCTACATGTATCATAGTGAAATCAAAAACTTCCATTAATCGTGAATAATAGACAGTTTTTATCCCCATGTACAAGGAACACACCTGGACACCCGCACAAAGGAAAAAGCTCTGTTCACTTAAAATCTCCTCCTCAAGTTCCTCAGATTAAACAAACAAACAAACAAACAAACAAACCAAAACAAAACAAAAACACACACACAAAAAAACAAAACAAAAAAACCCCAACCAAATCAAAACCAAAACCAAACCAAAATTACAGTGTCTACAAATTCCGAACATCAACAGCGTACTCTATGTGGTAAGAAATATAATTCACCCACAGCACCATAGGCAAAGGTTAGTGCTAAAATAATTCATCATTGATGGATTATTTAACTCATTGATAACATTGTCACAAAGAAAGCACTATAATTTAGGTGTGTGGCATTATTTTTACTTCTGGGTCTGGCTTCAACTTTATCAATATACAAAGGCCACATCCTTTAATTTTTCTATTTCCAGCAGTACAGAGTGTACAGATAATTCCTTAGTCACTGCAACAAGTAAACAGAAAGACAGAAACATTGTAAAGCCTTGGAAAAAATGTTCAGAGTCTGAGAATACAAAAATGACATGTCTAATCTAAAAGAGACAAGTTAAGTGCCTGGATGTTACCTGATATGCGGATGAATATAGTTGCTGACTGCCTCATCTTCAATACTTTTTCCTGTATGCAGCTGGGACGAAAAATCGTATGTTTTCCATTCACACTCCAGCTGGTGTAACTAAAAAGAAAAGAATAAACCATTTGCAGAAGTTTTTATTTTGATAACCAAGTACGTACATCATCTTCTTGGACATTAAAAGAAGTTCTAACTGTACAGTTTCAAAATCATGACCAAATATTTGCCCAAGAATACCCAAGCCAAACTCCTCTGTGTTGATTTTATGCATTAAAAAGGTAAAAGCCAATTCAGCTCCATACTCACCTCTTCTTTTGCATAATTGAGCTTGTATTCTCTTTTAACAGCTGGATCAAATCTGGTCTGCGGGACCCACACCTGGATCTGCACCAAGCCAATAATCACCCAGAGACTTCCTCGCCAAGCTGTCTCTGGTAACTCCTTAAGCCCTTCCCCATAGAACTGATGCAAGCAAGTGAGCAGAAGAAACAGGAATTCTTTAGGAAGTAACTCCTGATCAGTGATGCTTTCAAGTATCCTGAGAAGGTACTCATATGCAACAGGATCCTTGAGGTAGAGCTTCTCACAGCACTCCAAAAATTCTTCTTGAAGATCCACTGGAACCAGATCTATCAGGGCAGAGAGTTGTCTGCCTATCATTATTCCCTGTAGTCTAGCATCCGTGTATCTGGAGGAAAAGGAGTGAGAGAAGTTTGCACACAGTAAGCAAGCTTGGATTTAAAGCTTGGATAACACAGATGTGGAAGAAAAGTCTTAATACCTAAAATCCGCTATTGAAGAGACAGCCAGGTTGGTCCATAGTGCTGTGCTGACTTTGTGAAGCTGCTGTGCTCTCTCCATCCATTCTCCCAGTGTTACATGGGATGATGACAGAACAGGAAGCTCACTCACATCCCACTGGCTTGTTTTGCTGCTGCTAGTTAGAATTTCAAAGAAGCACTTTGAGAAAACGGCTCGGGTCAAAATGCCTGGGCCCTAAATTAAGAGATTAAGAGTTAGATTTTTCAGATGCATCTTGCACTGACTAAGCCAGAACTTACCATATTGCTTTAGAAAACGGCTGAATTATTCAGTAAGAGTATTCAGCCTAGAGCTTGATTAGGTCAGAAGAGACAAACCTTCATAGAACGGTTCATATGGGATTTAGGAAAGTTCTTTTCCTCTGTTGCAGGCAATGGCCTCCAAGTCAACCAGTAGTCTGGGTCTGTGGCGAAAGTACTGCTCCAAAAGGATGCTAGCACAGCATTAACTAGTTGAGATGACAGAACAGACATTTCTGCAGGGGTTATCTAAGCAGAAAGAAAAACCCAGAGGTGAGAATAATGTAGAGGAGCAAAAGAGAATTAAGTACATACACATACTAAAAAAGTATGATACTGTTTTTCAGTACAGACAGTCCAAGATATTCCTCTAGATCCTTTTCAAATTCGTACAGTATTTGCTTGCATCTCTTCTCAACAAAAAGAGTACGCTTCCTGAGGTCTGCACTGTCTCCTGTCCGCAAAATATGCAGCATGTTTACAGAGCAAGTTGTTAGAATATAGCCTCTAAGCCTCTAGTCTGACTGTGCAACCTCTTGTTACACTACACTAGGGTGCAGAAGCATAAACAGGTAAAGCTATCCAATACTCTGCTCTGAAGCATTTGAAGTGAACTTGGGGTTTACCACGCTTTATGGGAACACAACCATTATATCATAAATATTAACCAGAGTTATTAAATGTTCTACAGAAAATGCATCAAGTAACTTTATCAGTCCATTTGATTTGTAACACAGAGCTAAGAAAACTGAGATGCACAGGAACAGAGGTAAGTATTTTTCAGCATAATGTTACTTTGAATACACAGATACAACCAGGCTGGCACCTGCCATTCAAACAGTTTCCTGTTTTCCATCAGGTCACAGATGGATGAATGGAACAATACTACCAAACTAGATCATACAGAACTATGTTCTTTAAGACTTCATTGTATTTTATTTATATTTTAACATCATATTTTAATTGCATTTTCTGAAGGCTCACAGTTAATAACATTCCTTATTAAAAGAAGGAACAGATTTTGTCAGGCACAGGTAGGAAAACTGCATGTCAAGAAACTTAGAGGTATAGATATTTTGAATAATCTGTTGAAAATGTCTGCAAGGCTAATTAAACTAAAACTTGTCCTTACTTCATTGAGGTGCAACAAGTGCCACAGTCCAGAGAGCTGATGAGAAGCAGCTGGTGTCATCTTCAGAGAAAAAGCTATAAACTGAGCTAGATCTGAACACATGCTTAGTTCTTGACTGCAGTTCTCCCTGTAGCAGGTAAAAAAATAGGTTCAACCTAAGTAATGTTTAAGCAGGGCACATGAAATAAATTACTTTGATAGTAAAACAAATCAAGAATGGCAGGTAAAGTCATTGAAAGGTTAAAACAACAGCATTTCAAACACTGGAGAAGAACAAGCACTCAATACTCAAAACACTTGAATTCTTCAAAACTGACAAAAACACAAGAAAAAGATGAAGTGGAAACTTCTGTAGCTGTAAGCTACAGCTAAACGTACAAAACATTTGGGAACAAACTGGCTTCTAGCCTTATAGTTTTTGTAAAAAATCAGAACTTCGCTGAATTCAGGAGTGAACCAGTGATCCTAAGAGTCTCATCGCACAAAAAATTACTTTCACTGAAATCCATGAATGAACAGCTCTCCTTTAAGGATTGGTAAGCCAGATAAAAAATAAAGACACTTGACCCCTTAAAACAACACTAACACTTCCTAAATTAATAATGTTTATTTCAGCGATGATTCTATGTACATATAGTTCACACAAAAGGAAGCATGCATGCTAGTGTACTTTATCTTCATGTGTAACCCAGTCTGCAGTAACCCCCAGCAACATGGTGATAAACATCTTCATGTTGATTCCTAACCTGAAGGACTCTTCTATTTCATTAAAAGGCAAATATGTATATGCCAAAGAAAAATGCTATGTGCCATTTACTACATAAAAGGTTTTAATTTTCATTCATCTGTAACCCATTCTACACTAATAAAGCAATTTCTGGAGTCTTGTGTGTTTACTTCAAGGGGCTTGGACATCAGCATCCCTGTATTTGCCTTAAGTAAGTAAGCTAGAAAAGAAAAAATTACTTCCTCAATGGAACACTAAACCATTCCTCTGCTGATACTTTTTATATTTGCCCAGGGGCAATTCTGCATGCAGACAAGGAGTGCACATGCATTTGTACACACAAATACACATACCTGTGTCCTACAGAGATATACACGCAAATACACACAGCTATGTGTGTGTATATATAACATACGTGTACACACCACACAGATTTACATGCAGATGTAAAGCACCAAAGTTGCAGCTTCTAGCCAGGGATTCTGAATCACATGAAAGGAATACTGGATTTCTTTCTCCAGCCTTCCTCTTACCTTCTTGTACAAGCCCTGGCCACAAAATCTGCTGTCATTTTGTACTGCCAAAGCATGCCTATGTATTCCATTGCAGGCCACAGCTGAACTTGACTGCAGAGCTGATTTAGCAAGGCAGGGTCTAACTGGTTGGAGATGGTGTCTTCAGGAAACCTTTCTTCTGAACGACTATATTTAACTCCTTCTGCTGTCAGGTGTGAATGCACAGCTTTCAAAAAAATCTGTAGTTGACCTGTTTGACAGAATGTAAGAGGAACATAAATGCAGGTACTGTATTTCTTGCCAGTGAACATTTAACATCCTTTCCATTTGTATACAGAAAGAATGGAGATGACAGAAATTATCCTGCTGGGCTCTTCAAAAGTGTTACCTACCCACACTAACATCTTCTAAATGATTCGCTCTTATTATCAGGCCATCAGCTTGCAGCAACGCTTTCTTCGTCTTCATTCCAGTGGCAGCAATTTTCAGACAGCACATTTTTTCCTGCCATCTGCTTTCTCCAAAGGCCAATCTTAGCTCCAAGATGTTAAGTGGTTTGCTGAGGACTTTTAACTGAGAAAAACATTCCATGCCCAGTTTATCCTGGAAAGACGGAAAGGACAATTTGTTTCAGCAGCATTAACAAAACAGCAAACAAGATTTGTGACTGGAGTGAAAACTAAGATTACAAATTCACATGCACACAACAACTGTACAACAAGTTCACAATCTTTTAGTAGCAGAAAACAGAAACTGAAACTGTTGGCCACAATTACTCCTTGTCAAGTTGGTTTTTTTCTTTTCTCTCATGAAGAAACTACATGGAGTATGCTGACAGATAACACTACAACATGGCAACCTAACTAAACCAGGGACAATAAATACCCAAAATAATGAAAAATACCAGCAGTTAGTGTCATTTATAAGAAAATGTGGTTTACACCTGCAATTTAAACACGTTTTCTTAGAAAAATCTCCTCAAATTGTTAGCAAGCATTTAATGCTATTTAGAGTCCCACAAAGTAACTACCTTAAAAGGAAGAGGTCTTCCTAGAGACTTCTGTAATATCTTCATATTGGCAGAAACACCCGCAGGATTGACCAAGCAGCTCTGAATTTGCTGTGAAACTGACTGAATTTCCCTGGAAATCCTTGTAGGGAAAAAAACACATAGGGGTAGGGGGGAGAAAAAAGCCCATATAGTTAACAGAAATTTGAGAAACAAGGCAAAAGGATGCATAAGGCAAGTCCCTCTCTTATCCTTTCACTAATGGGGTAAAAATTCTAGATGACCATTTGAGCAAGTAGAAGCCTAATGTTAGGAACCCTGAATTTTAAAAATGAACAGCTATTTAATGTAGTGTGCTTGCACCACTAACGGAACACAACTTGGACACTAATGGCAAACAATGCTAATCAGCTATAATACTAAAGAAAAGAGTAATTTATACAGACATTTAACAGAAACAATCAAGAGCCACTACACAAAGACACTCACTTGTTCTGGTCTGATCCAATAAGCATCTGAGGAATTCTGTCAATTAGGTGTTTCATAACCCAGTGCCAGTGCAGAGACAGAAGTGACAACCCTGGCGAATCCACTGTCACAGTGTCAGACACTGCCCAGAACCGGTCACGCCACAGCAAGCAGTATAAAATCTAACAAGCCAAAAAGGTTACAGTTTTACCACTGCTGCATAGTACAGAATACTTTGTACTTCAAGCAAGAGAAAGAGCAAAACCACCAGTATCTGCATTAACTTCAAACTCCCACAATGTTTTGTATTTAGTGCTCCACAACCAGTACTCAACAATAGGTTCTCTAAAAATATCACACAGCTCTACTGGCAGTTGAAACCACAACCCAAAACCAAGCAATCCCTGCAGCATGTCTACTATGTCAAGATTTCAGCAAAATGATATTCACAGTCTGAAAAGGAAGAGGGAGAAGTGAACCGACCCTGTGACCAGCATGCCACCTGTCCAGGTTCAGATATTCTCATCACAGACAGATGTGGATACTCCCTTTACCATCAGTGGAGAGAAACAGGCACTTCCACAGCACAATTCATGCTATCCTAAGCAGGCATTAGAAAGCCTGATGATCAAGTTCTGGCTATCTACATCCCAGGCGCATACATTTAGTTAAGATAATTCACACCCTAAGTATCTGCAGGCTGAAAACCTACATTCCACACAGAACAAATGAGAAGAAAGAGCACAAATTCAGCCACTAAAACAAACATGATCATTTGCCTGCTGCCAGGCATATTCTGAATACCTACAGAAGCACTGTCCTTTACTTCACGGTCCCGAAACTAAAAATAGTGTTCTGCACGCAATCTCATTTCATTTAACTTGTGTATATGATGAAAAGTCTACTCACATCATGCATGTCATCATCACTTAAGGCCACCTGAGTAGACTTCACCCCGTGAAGTGCAAATGCATCCCAAAGTTCAAAGAAAGCAACAAGGTTGACCACAATTGCATGAGGAAGGCAGTTGTAACTTCCTGGATCTGAGGTTTGGAGAAGAGGGAAAGAAAAGCAGAGAGAGAATGAACATTCCAGCCACATCACATGACACATAGGAGTCAGCTTCTGATCACTAGATCCTCTCTAAGGTTGAGAAAAAAAAAATAACAATCTGAAAAGTTCCAAGAATTGAAGTAATAAAAGTAGTCCTTCGCTATTTGCACAATTCTCTATTACCTCTATGCATTTTATATATATCTATAGATGTAAAACCCATAATGAGGGAATCACTGATCAACTGCTTCTATGCAGCACAGTAACTTCATCACTGAATTCTTACCCTTTGCTTTAGAAGTAAAACTTCCTGCTTACTTAAAACAAAAGCATGCCTGAAGAATTTGGCTCTTCTTACTAGCTGAAGACAAAACACTATTCTAATTTCTCTCCACCTTTATCCTAAAGTTCAGATAATTCAGAGAGAAATTGTATTCACTCATTACCTAGTAAAGGCAGGACATAAATAAGATGTATTTAATTTAAGAATAATGTGTTAGATACCATATTAGTCCTCATCTGACTGTTTTACATTCACACATTCTTTGCACACTCAGGACACACCATGTTTAAAGTACACATTTTGTAATACTGCAAATTAACCATATTCCAAATTGAATATAGAACCAAAGGGAACAGTGAAAATCAACCCACTTTTGCGGAAATCTAAAGACATTCTTAAGACACTGTTTCTTGGCTTCTTGCTGGCAATCAAATTCTTCTCAGTGTGACTTCTTTTTTCTCGGTCAAGAAATAACGCTGCCCTGAAGTAAAAATACAGTTGTTAAAAATCCAGTACTATTTTAAAGCCTCAGCCTTATTAGAGTGGTGAAGTACTAAGTGAATCATACTACATTCACTGTATTATGAAAGAACCAAGTGCAGCACAACTAATTGCTTGAATATGGTTTCTGTAGAAGCAAGCTTCACAAAGATCTGATCCCTGACTTCACTAGGAACAAAAAAGTAGTGAGCTAGTTAACGGATGCAACACTATGTCCTGTAGGATATGTGAGCAGCTGCTTCCTTATGCTGCAACCTCAAAATCTGTATATTTTTTACTTTTTTAGGAAAAGCAGTCCAAATTCAAAAGTAGGGCAACTATTTAAGTTACGTCAGAGATTTCACACTGCTGCTTCAGCCTCTTTACTGCTTGGTCCCACAGTTGTGGTTTGTCTTTGAAGTACTGCAGCCTACAAGGGATGCTGGGAGCTCTGCTCCTTACATTAAGTGATTAGTTTTAGCATGCATCTACAGAAAACAAACAAAGAATTTAAAGACTGTACAAAAACTCTGCCTGGTATTTTAGATCCCATCTACCAAAACCTAAAAACGTATTTGGCAGACAACACAAGTGTTCACTCAGCACTGATTACAGTCAGTGGACAGTCTTTACAAGTTGGGTTTTTTTGTAACCCACCGATTTGCTGCAGACTTCAAAAGGATTAGAAGCTGGTCTGTGTGTTCCATTTCTGTATCGAAGTTCATCGAATTTCTAATGATCTCCAAAAACTGCATATTCCATCTTGGGTCCAGAGGCATCACATGTTCATCTGGAAAGGCAGACAAGACAGGACAGCAGAAGAAACGTTACTCAGTGAAAGACTTTTCTTGATCCCCCTGCCTATGCAAGAAGATCAGAGAAAGAAAGAAGGAAGCCTAAAGGGAAAGCAGTCTTGAACTCTCTCACTCCACATATCCAAACAGAAAAACATCAAGCTGACTGCAGGTTCTGTAAAACAGAACAGTGACAGTAAACTACACAGCAGTCAGAGTACCCAAACAGACAGCCTGGAAACAAGTCCAACTCATAACCCAGTCAAGAGATCGCCAACTACCATAAAAGGCCCAGCGTCACTGTATGTAGTTTTCATGCACCTAACAAACTTGGAAAGGAAACTACAGGCCTGAACTCCCCACAAAACACCAAGGGAAAATTATATGCCACAACATGGTTTTCAGGTGGGTTAACAAAAAATCCTGGAGAAAAACAGGGTGTCTAAACTACCAAGTCAGAAAGGCAGTGGATATATGCAACACTCTTCAAAATACTGCTTAACTCTGGAAGCACCAATGTCTTACATCATTTTTTTTCAGACGTACCTGTCATATTTGGCTGTAGCAACTTGATCATGTTACTGACTCCAGATGAGAGGGGACTGGCATAGAAACAACTAAGGGCTACGGCACCTGCTTCCAGCTGAATCCGCACTGAATCTGTAGGTGGAGAGAACATAGGCATAAAAGAGCATTTATTACAAATAAAGAAAAATACCTTCAACTGAGACAGCACAAGCAGACTGAATCAAATCTGTGCGTGCCCTCTGGATATGCTGGTTGATACTATTTTGTATTATCTTCAAGCAGTCTTAAAAGCAGTCAGAACGTCATGGCTGAAGACATAAATCCAGGAAAGAGTTCTAGTTAAACTGGTGATACCTCATGTATGCTTTAAAATTATGGCTTGTGAAAATCCATGAGCTTATACCTTCAAATCTTCCTCTCAGTACATCTATTTTTGTGGTTGTTTTTTTTTTTCCCCCAATTAAAAAAAAGACCATACTTCTCATTAAAGTAATTTTTTAGCTATTTTCTAGTTTACACACCTACCTGCCTGAAAAGACAGCAAAATAAAGGGGAAGCAATCGCATTAATGTAGGGACAACACAGACTAAAATTTCACACCATAAAAGGAAGTTAAAAGTGTGAATGACTTGGACTAACTCCTGTCTAAATTCTCCGTAAGTTTAATGTGATTAATAACGTAATTAAGCAGTGAATAGCTCATCTCAGCTACTATCCTGAATGTTCAGTGAACACTGCTTCAGTAAATCTCAATTCTGCAGTTTCTCAGCTTTCTAACCATTTGCATTTTAACACCAAATACACAGAGACATTTCACAGCTTTTACTATCACTAGAAGAAACAGTGAAAAGAAAGGCATATTTGCATACATAGACCATGAGGGATCCAAAAATAACTATATTTCAGAAGTGAGACAAGTTACACACATGCTTTAATAATAAAGGACAGTGTTTAGCCCAAAGTCTCCTGTTGTCCCTAATATGCACAACTTGTTTCTCTCCCTCTGTGGAGTCTCAATGTCCTCAATTTAGTGTGGATAGTTGAGAGTTTGCATGTCATATAATTTGAATGGTCTGAACGTTTTCATAGAAGGCTTACAATTTGTGAAAAATATAACAAATCATTCCTTAGGCAAAACAGAAAGTTAAATAATTACATACCAAGCACCTGTGACAGATTTTTGGCTAAGGAGTTAAGCCATTTAACTCGTAATTTCCAATCTTGATTGGTTGCCTTTTCTATGAACAATTTGATTGACGCCTGGAGAACTTCCATTTTATCCATCCAGTTTGCATCTATCTCAACAGGACTGAATTTGAGACTCTCGGGATTAGTGGACTGCATAATTTTTTGAAGATCTTGCAGAGTCAGTGGTAGTGTCCTGAAACACAAAGAAATCCAGTAACCAAGGGCTCGAACTGCCAGATCCAGGAAATAATATATTTTGCAAGTCAAGCTACTCAAGATGCAACCATCTTCAGGCAAGAGGGTAGCAATGCAATAATCCCTCCTCCTTTATTTATCTTTAAAACCAGTATCCAACTTCGTATCAGTTGGGGGTGTCTACATTAGGAACTCACTATTGCCAAAAGTTCATGCAGTAGCCGAAGTGAATACGCACAGCGTATCACTGAGAAATTCTAACTGATTTGTGCACCAGAATGATATGCAAAGTTAAGTTAAAAAAAAGGACAAAGAAAGTGTCATTGATTAAAAAGCAAGCAAACAAAAACAAACAAAAAAGCAAACACCACAGTTCTGCTGCTAAGGTTTTACGATTTCAATATTATATCTTAGTACTAACTTCTACAGCTTTTTCTTTATGTGGAAGCAAACCACGGTGCCTGTCCAGAGTAGGCTACTAAACAAAGAAGGCAGGAAGGAAGTTTTTGCACCAGTGTTGTGAAAATAAGCTGCACAAGAAATCATTTAAAAAAATTCTTGCTTTGCCCCCTGCACATGGGCCTCTGCTTATCTCAGATGGCTCTGTCTGAAGAAGGAAATATGTTTTTTCACCTGGAGCTACAGGACTTAAAATAACTGATGAATAATCAATTACACAAAAATATGAAATACCAAGGATCATTAGAAGGATCATTCATAGAATCACAGAATCAGCTGGGTTGGAAAAGACCTCAGAGATCATCAAGTCCAACCCATTCACTTTTTCTGCTAAATGCATAAACCACACAACTCTCAAAATGGGTCTAGTGTAAACTTACTGAAGAATAAAGAATCAAGTATTTTGAATACGTTTTGAGTATTTTGAAGACTGAAGCCTAAAACACTAAATAATTAAACTTTTATTTTATTTGTAGTGGTTGCATGGAAAGGTAACAGGAACACAGAGAGCACGATGATCACAGTCTCTGTCTGTGCAATTTGATGAAGAATTTTGCAGGGAACAATGACATGCCATGAGTAGTTCACATATATCGCTTCTTATTTATTAGACCAAAAAAAATGTTTCCAGCCTACCTGTAGTTTCTAAGGTTTAGTCTATGCAGACAATACATAAGGACCTGTGCATCACTCCGGACTGTCGAAAGAAGTGAGTCTTCAGCTGCAAACAGAGCCGTAGGTAGGGAGTCTGGCCACAGTCCCATTCCTAGCAAGGACTCACCCCAAGTTTCATGGGAAGCCAGAGAGGAAGCATGCTTTGTAACCAATTCTAACACAAGCTACAACAAACAACCAAGAAGCACTTTAGAATCATAGTCAAACATGTAACACGTATTCAAGTGCAATAGCTCAGGGAACTCTTTAATTACATCTATTTATTATGAAATCATTATAAACCAGATGTTCTAGAAACACTATGTAGCCTACATAATAAAAGTACCAAAACATTTCTACCAGAAGTGGAATAACATATTGTACAGTTTAAAACAGGAAGTGAATATGTCTGCAGATGACAGCGTGCACAGTGTTACAGGCTGCAGACTCATCAGTATTAATATCCCAAAGTCTCAGCTGAAGCTGTTAAAAACCACAAGCCTCAGAGTCCAAACAGGATATTCTCCAGCTCCCTTATGCTGCAAACGAGTGAGCCACTGTCTATAAAATGTAGGACAAATCATGTTTATCCCCTGGGGATTATCTCAAAAGCACATCACAAATTCAGTCTTTATGCAACTCTCACTCATCTGACCTCTGTCTCCAGTAGCATGCCACAAGGCTGAGGAAATATGTCATGAAAGTGCAGGTGACAGTTGAAATTCACTGTACTTCACCATTCAATACTAAAAAGCTCCAACTTCTGGAGCTTCAACCAATCTCTCTTACATGGAGAACTGTACTGCTTACACTGGAGCCAAAAAGGCTCAGTATCTAAAAGACAGAAAAAATGTTCCAATGCCACTTAACCCCTTTTCTTTATCACTTGACAAACAATTAGAAAGATATTTAGAATGCTCTCCAAGAGCACCATCTTCATCAATCCCTTGCTTTTAAGCCCTTAGGAAACAGGATCTAGCTTCACGAAATTACATTTTTCACTTATCTAGATGATACAAGAGAAGCTTTCAAATCCAGGACTTTTACCTTTTGGTTAATCTGCAGTTGTTGTGAGTGGCCATAAACTTCCCAACAGGCTCTGTAAAAAGACTTTGCTAATCCAAGGCCTCTTTGTATTTGCTGCACAATTAATACAGCAGCCTGAAGCAAAGGTGACAAAGATGACACAGATCCTGAAAGAAACACAGCATTTAGGGTGATATGAATGTTTAGCAACTATCAGCCCTTTAATCCTCTGAGGACAAACACCACTTTATATGCCAAGGATGATTCAAAACAAATGAATCCTACTGTGTCCTGAAAACTGAATGGATTCTTCCCAAGGTTAATAACCAAATCTGACAAGACTGAAAATAACAGATGATTAGCTCAAAATAAGACACAAGCACCTGCGATGAATGAAACAGCATCACCTTGCTACAAAGAACAACTTGAATAGGCCTTGTGCCTCTTTTGCTGATTTTCACTTAGAATATAGGGACTGCTTTCCCTATAGAAATAGACAACTGACATGTCCTAGTATCTGATGTCTCCTTAACAAAGCACTCTGGTTGCCACCTTTTTATGATTTGGGCCTACTTCCTGAGAAACCCAAGAAACAATCCAAAACTACCTGAGCAGTATTACGCGCTTGTATCAGCAGGTAACACAGTAAAATAACCAAGCTTTAATACTGAAGAGTTCGTCCACATGTATGTCATGAGCCCAAGCTGTTAACAAACACCGAACTGACTTTTTTTACCTGCTATTGCCGCCTTGGTTTCTGAATGCACAGCCATAAGTGCGTCACAGACGCTATCTCCAACTAAACCCAAGCCATGCAGGAGTAACTTCAAATCCAGACTGTCCAATACATCTCCATCATTCTCCCCAGGAATGTAAATTTCAATCCCACGATTCCGCATGGCTCTGGACATTTCCCCATGAACTGGATCCATAGAAAGGAAAAGCCTGTTGGATATTAGAATAGAATAGTTCAAGTTGGAAGGTTGGAACGATCATCTAGTTCCACTGCCTTACATTCTCTGCCTTACATTCTCTGGAACCACCAAATTTGCTCTTCCATAAAGTAAATTAATCTTCATAAAAATGGGGACATTAATATCTAGAAAGCCAGAGACAGCTACTGAATTTAAATAAGAAATCTGTATTAATAGTTATACTTTGAAATTGGACACAGATATTCTGCATGACTTTTAACTCATATCTGAGTTATGTCTGTTTTATCATTTGCCCACTTCCAAAGAAAAGTTAAGCTATGCCTCTGAGCTATAAAGATTTTTAAAAGTCTTAGCAACAGCTTTGGAAAAATCTGTGCTGTTTAAAAATCAAAGTATCCAACACCCAAGTAATTATTACTATCAGTAGACATCTCTTAAAAGCAAGGAGGAAATATACTTCTGAGATGCAATGCAGTGAAAACAGGTTTCTGAGAAGTCAAAATGTTGTTTTCAATTCAGAGGAACCAGAGCATATCAGTCCCAATATTCTTTTCATGAATTTACAAGAGGTAGGTTTTATACAGAATACCCTACATGCTCTTCTCCCATCTTCCCCACAGACTACTTCAGGTCTGCGACAACACACTGCCTGTTTGGTTTGGGTGGTATGTTGGGGTTTAAAGTTTCATCACTGCAGGAAACTCAAATTTATAGATGGGATGGAAAAAGTTGGGAAGAAAATTATTATGCCCATATACCAGCTTTCATTACCAGCATATCTAAATACTTCACCATCTTCAACACATGTTCCCTCAACTTCAATTACAGTGAGACAGGGAAGTGCTGAAATCCTAATTTAGAAATGGAAAATCAAGGCAGTTGTACACTGCTATGAATTTTTCAGTGTAATAGTCTGTGCTGCAACAGGGATATAAAGCAAAGCCTCTTAAGCTCTCTCATATGCTCATCACAGTGCAGTTTTCTTCCTTGCCAGACAGTACATGAAAAACTGAACAGCATTCCAAATATCAAAAGACTGGCTCACTGATGACATTTTTATTCTAAATTTGCTATTTGGTAAGGGGGGAACATAAAAGGCAAGGGAAAAAAAAACAAACAAAAACAACACCAAACAGAAATGTAATGCACCTGAAGTTTGGATGAGGAGCTATTGTAGGAACTGTGCCATCTATCACACCTCTCTCACTCATGGTAAGAACACCTCCTGGTTCAAGTAAAGCATTCAAGCGGTCCAGCACAGAAGGGCTGTATTGAAAAGAAATTCATATGGTTGGAAAAAGGTAACAGTTTGACCCCTTTCTGATCTGAAATCAAAATGGTACCAGTCTTAAGCAAAAAGTGAAGCACTTAATTATTTTATAAAGTAACAGGAAAACTATAAACTGCTAAGCTGTCTAAGAGGGAAGACACTCTTCCAAAAAATCTAAGTTACTACTCCTGTGTATTATCGAATGCAAGATGTTCAGCTGTGAACCATTCAGTGAGAGGCAAAGTTAATTGGGTAGGTCAAAGGATTCACTCACTGACACAAGGTCACTAAAATCTCTTACTTGCAGAAATTAACGTTGTCCATTAAGAGCCAATCTCCAGATTGCAGGGCCTGAACCAACATTCCATCCACCCACTCAAAAGTGCCATGGTTGTTACAGTCAGCAGCCTGGGCCTGCTGCAGCTTGAAGCGCCGGAACTCTTCCACCAGGTGAGCAAACTCTGAAAGGAAGTACAACTTACACTGAGACTTACATTGCTGAGGAAGCTTCCTGTTCCATTCAAGAAAAATAGTCATTATTTTGTTCATAAACATATATGCTTCCTGCTTTTTAGGGGCAGCAGAGGCTCCAACTCTTTAAGTAGCCTCCCATGAGCCAAATCCATGTGAACAGAAGGGGTTTGCAAGCACAGAGACATATAACCCAGACTGACACTTTCCTCCTTAAACAAATACTTTTCTCCACTCCCTCATCCCATTAGATGAAATTTTATGGATAATAATGCCTTATGTTAAACAATGATTAAAAAAATAAAAAAAGGAAAAACAACCCATATGTTACTCTGCTGACATGCATAACGATCAGCTGGTAAGTGCTTCAGAGTAAAACTGCAAGAATAGCATATTCAAGTTCCCTTTCTTAGGAATACAAGAGAAGAGCTTGAATTGTATCATATGTTGAGTAGGTCAGTATAGGAGAATTTTGGTACTTTAAGCTGCCCACCATACATACCTGCCTTTGAGTAAGAATTTATTTTGTTATTCAGTCGCTGGGTAAGCACAAGTATTCCCTCCAGTTTGCTCACTAACTCAGCTGTAACACTTCTACCTCCTTCGCCCAGAGATTTGGGTTTGTAGTTCAGGATGAAACTGCTCCAAGCACGCAGCACAAGTTCAGCGTCATCTGCACAAATTTCTGTCAGGAGAAGACTGTCCCTCACGAGTGTGCTCACAGCATTCTCCACTTTTTCCAAGAGGTGCTGCCATGGCCTATTGATATCAACCTGCAAACAGGCCAGTACAGAGTTAGCTCATGCAGAAGACCACGGTGACTTAGGCTCCATTTGTAAACACTAAGTTCACAGTGACTGGCCACTGTTAATTTGGAAGGAAAAATATTATCATATTACCAAAACCAGCATTTACCTGTTCAAATCCACCCAGCAGTTCAGTGGTATCCATTGCACTGTTCATTGCCATGATTTTTAGTCGATGGCCAGTGAGATGGGCCAACAGCTCAACAAGACTGGTTTTGCCAACAGTTGCTGGGCCCACCAGGATTACCATCCAGTTCATGTGCACACATTTCATTATGGACTCGAGGGACTGCAGTGAATGATGCAGAAATGACAGATTTCTGCCAGGATGAGCAATATAGTTGCCACGAGAAAGAACTGAATAACCAATCTGAAAGGAATGAGAGACATATGGATGAATACTCAAAGAGGCAAATGGGAGCTTAGTTGTGCAAGTTGCTTCCTTCTCTCTCCCCTTACAAAATCTCTTGTCAACAATTTACCTGAACATTATATGGATTGATGTGAAACACCCTGGTTCCTGTATACACATCGGCCTCCTGGCCAAAAATGTCTCTAAATATGGAAATAACCTACAAGAGTCAAAAGAGCAAAAAAAAAGACTTATGAGTTCAAGGTATCCATTGTTTCAGAGATTTACTTCTAGAGATTTACTTCTAAAGTAGCCTTTCCTCTCAGCCCCACTGCCATATGATAGTAACCAACACAGTTAAATCACAAATGTCATCTAACTCAAAGTACAGCCAGTAATTAAAATTAACACGAGTGTGAGCTGCCCACAGCAATCCCTTCATTAATCATGGTTTCCTGTGATTTGAAATACTGTAAGCAGTGTTTCTCTTTAACAAAGTACTGGGATAGAATTCACTTCATAAGTAAGCTCTTTGACAACACAGAAAAATATAACAATATTACAGGGAGGGGAAAGTAAACCCATGAGAAAAATACGCAATCACATACAGTCAGTAACTTCGGTCTTCGACTTCTAGTTTAATAGCTTTTAAATGCTGTGAAATTAAAAAAAAGCAAAAGACTTCCAGGCAAGAGAGGAAAAAGTAGGTGGCAAACATTATTTAAAACAGAATCACATGAGAATATGTTGTGTTTTGTTCTGTTTAGGTCCTTTGTTATTCTACTTGCCTTCACTTACACCAGCTTTCTGCTTTTATTCTAATTAAATTGATATTTCAAACAGCAAGGGGAGCAGGTATGTATGTCAAACCTCAAAATACCAAATAAACCAATTTTTCTTTTGTAAGAGGTAATGTCTATGAATGAATTGCAAAGAATCTTCATATTTACACTTGGATTTCAGTAAATACTTCCTGATCATCTGAAGTGCAAGGAAGGAGAACACACAGCTCACCTTTTCCTTGTCTTCTTTGGTTCTCATTCTTTCTCCATATACCAAGAACATATGCTGGCCTGGATCATAACATCCTGGTGACTGATCTACAAGCATTAGCTGGCACCATCGGAAAAGATCACGTAAGTTGAACTCCCAGGGTCCTCCTTTCTGTCCCCACTTTCTTTCAGCCATGACTTCTTTGTCAATCTAAAAAAAAAGAGTAGTAATTAAAAATATAATCTTTTATTCTACCCACGAAGTGGCTTCAAACATTTTTTAAAAAAACTCAACTGAAATTCTGCCTTTGGGACTGCTTGCAAGACACATGACAACCCAAAGAGCAAGTTACATTCACTTTGCTAAACATATGTCAGAATTAAAACTTGATTTAGTTTGTCTGTCCTCTACTATTTCTCCAACACTCAGCTCAATCTTCCTGTTCACTCTTGCACTCTAATAAATTAACATTCAGTAAGATGCTGCCACAGGAGACTTTACATAAGATCACAGAATACTACTTTCTCTTAAGATTGCTACTACTGTGTATTCATGTTTTCTCTTCCGTGAAAAACAATGCCTCATCAATTATCAGCCACGAATCTGACGCTGTGGTACAAGAATTCAGGTACTGGGTTTAGTAGTGTTCTTTATTTTCTTCTGCATATACTTCCATCCCTCTTTTTTTACCCATGCAGCTCTCCATAAAAATGCATAACACGAGACTTAATTTTTTCCCAATTTTGTTGCATTTTGCCTACTTCTACACAAAAGAAATTAAAATATATTTACCTTGTTATTGAAAGCAACCATTTTAGCAATAACAGTTTTATCAATAGCAGGAAACAATGCCTTCGCAATAAACTTCATATCTTCTGCTGACAGTGGATCAACATACACCTGTAAAATGAAGAGGATTCAGAGTGTTGACACAATCAGAAAACTACAAGACAGGGTCATGACGTAGTTTAAACCAAACAAATAAGCTTGCCTGTGTAAATCTATTAAGAAAGGACTTGGGCAGACCCTTCCTTCCACCTCCTTGCCTGTACGGATTCTGGCATCCAAAAATCTTAGTCGTCTTGTGCTGTACGTGAAAATTCATTCCCAATTCTGGAACATAAATCTCAGCTCTGTGGTCAAAGCATGCGTTTAGCCCCTCTAATACAGACTGAGAAGCCAGATTCAACTGGGGAAAGAAATAAGGATATAATATTAATGCTCCACAAAACATTTTTGCATAGTCTCTACTTTAACAGTCTGGAATACATAGGAGGTAAAATTGAATTTCTTCGCTGTTCTAGAACTATGACATGTTACTACCTCCAGCTAGACGGCTATTACACTGGGGCAACTAGCACTTCTCCTTATGGGCACTTGTTATTTGTACTGTGTTTTTTTCGTTTTGATATCAGAACAATACTCCATTGTAAAACCTGCATGTTCAAGATATTTCTTCTGAACTTCCATGACATTCAGTGATTTGTTGGCTTGTTTTTTAAAAGGTGGCAGTCTAGGCTATTTAAAAATAATGGTTGTTTAAAGTGGTATTCTACTCAAAAGGGAGGGAAAAAAGAGATATACAAGAGGCTAAAAAATTCAAGAATTTGCACTGTGTAGTAATTAGAATGCACATTGCCAAGAAGGCAGATCTGTGCACATGTATGCTTGAAAGCATTTGCTTTGTGGTACATGGCCAAACCTGTGGTGACAGAATAGCTTATACTGGCATGATGGAACTCTTCTCCATCTCAATTAAATCAGTACCCAACACAATATATTTGTCCTAGCAAAACACCGTCTATTTCAGTGAAATTATATTCATGTAAGAACATGTATACCAAAGCTTCTATTGTCACTCTTCCCTAAAAACTTTCAAATGTAATTCAAATATGTCCTTGGTTTTTTGCAGTAACTTAGACTGGGATTCAACCCTTGTTCTATTGTATCAAAGAAGTTTAGTCCTTGCCTCCCTCTATGGAGGGTGAATGGGCAAAGGGATTTCGCAGAGGGAGATTATTTTCTCGTACGTGGAATGATCACTTTCAATGTGGCACTACATGCACATAACTAAAAGTGAGCAAAATTTATTTCTATCATTAACCTTTGAAGCTATTTCTCCTACATGCCAAAACATCAAGTTTGTTCTTGTAGAATATTCCATTTTATTTGTCCCCCAAATCTGAATTTACCTCATCTAATACAATCCAGTGTCCAGCCTTTAGTGCTGCCAGCAGTGGTCCATCACGCCAGGCAAATTCTCCTCCCTTCCCACCTTCAACAGGCAAGTCTGTTCCAAATAAGTCTGTCACATCCTTTGGGAGTAGAGAACAAGAAGAGCGAGTTGGAGAACTACAAGACTTCACAAAAGTTCATAAACAGCCTCTGCTAACTTTACTTAGCATTTCCTCCCTTCCCTTTTGATACCTACATTTTAGGTCTATTTAAAAAATTTAAGTAATTGCAAAATGCTAAAAGGTTTGCCATTGCAGTACTCCAGTGACCAGCTACTATATTTAAAAACAAAAATTTAAATTAGAACAGAAAAGCTGAAAAGCTTTGAAACTGTTTTCAAGTAACATTGCAGAAGCCAAGAAAAACATAGTACACAAAGATATGCATGATTACACTTGAAAATAACAGAAATATCTGGGAATTGGCATTCACTCAAGAGAAGCTTACTGCTCTTTCTGGTTCCCCCTCCCATTCAGTTTTATCTTCAGACCAAGAAGGAAAAACTGACATTTCAGACTCAGTGCCAAAGTTAAAAAGAACTGCATTTTTAAAGTCAAACAAAACTTCTACCCCGCCATAACACCAAGTTACAAAGATGGTACTTTATTCTACCGTTTGTTCAGACAGGTTGATTCGAACAAGACAGTTTCCTGAGGCTTTTGCCAGGGCAGCAACCAGACTGGTCTTGCCCACTCCTGGTGACCCCTCCAACAAAACAGGTTTGTTAAGCTGTAGGGCTCTTAACAGTCTTTGTGCATTCACTGCTGTAGTCCCAGCATTTAAAGCATAATCTGTCATGTTGTTCCTCTGGAGAACAGGGCCTAAAACAAAGGAAAGATAAACCAGAAAACAATTAAACCAGAATGTTTATGCTGGAGCTGCTGACAGTGTGCCTCTGAATGAAATCATTATGTCTGTAAATTGCTGATCTCAGTACAACAAGCAATGGAGAACAAGCTTGTATGCCATTCTCAGAGATCAGGCATATACACTTTCTGTTTGACCCACAGCTGTGTCTCAACCCATCTTTGCATAATTATGTTGAATTTTGCAAAAAGCATATGAATATATCATTTATTTTGCCAGGAAACTTCAACACCTTCTAGTTCATGACCTAAACTAGAGAGCCATTACTGAAAAAAACCCATAAATCTGTCCTTGTGCTTCAGACATGAGGATTTAAAACTGAAACGCAGCTCTTGAAAAACTGACACTGAAGGATCCAATTCAGTCATGCTACAGAACAATGTATTAATCTTTTCCATACACTGCTAATTCTGAAAAAGGAAGACTGCTTTAATTAAAATGTGCTTTCTCTTTACTGTTATTATGGCATACAGTGGGGATAGATTACACAGCTTGTCTGCCAAATTCCAGCCAGTATAATAGCTCACTGGGACATCACTCCCCCAAATCTGTAATACAGCATTACTCAGGTATACAGGACACTAATCACCAATTTATTTTACACATCTTGATACCTGTTTAGTATGAAAAGGATCCAAAGAGAATCCTTTTGTGATCTACTCAGCAGAGAGGAAATAAGCAATTTACAAAAGAGCATTACCTTTTACAATTTTATGCATGACTAACACAACCCATGAATGCCAAAATGTTCAAATATGAATGATTAATACAGCATTAGAAACATAGTTCCATGCACTAAAATCTAACCAGCTGAATTAGAAAGCTGACAGTGATCATTTTTTAGTCCTGTCACTGTATTTTAAGAGTAAAAAGCACTATTTTGCTAGTTCCATCTGCATTAATTTGTCCCGTGAAGAACTGAAATGCAGGGACTAAATAATTTTTGCAAAGATTGCAGCGAAGCTTTGATAGCCTACAGCAAGGCAGGGCATTAGTCTCCATTCTGTTTAGCTTTGTATGCAGGTCCCCTGCTTCCCATGCTTTACGCAAGGGCCAGGATGAGCTGCAGCTTTTGTTACTGGAACTTAACAGGCATTCTGACCACGCAAAAGTGACAACTCCAAAATTACAACTCAAAATTAAAAAAGCTTTGTTAAACCAGACAAGTCTGCGAAAATTAGGCCATTAACCATTAAGAAGCCATCAAAGAAAGGAACGAACAGATATGTCTTAATAAATGTGATTAAGTTGCAATCAACACACTTGGAGGCAGAAAAGGAATTTTTTTAGGCTTGAGAACAAATAAATTGTTCTGTGATGGTTCAGGTATCCTACTTAGGTTTAGTGAATAACAAAGCTGCTGAAAATATAAACCACAGAATAAATATCCACCCACTCCCACAAAGTCTCTTGCCTCTTGGAATAAAAAAGGGGTGAATTCCCATGAAGTTGTCCATCCATACAAACTCTTTTTCCTTTGTTCTGTCATAAATCTTTAGTTCATTCTTCTGATAATCAGTCAGCTCAAAGAACTGACTCATTTTCTCACATAAGAATGTCAGGCATTTTTCACGAGCTAATAAAGCTGTATCAGCTGAGCAGGATGTTGTACCTGTAATTAGAAAAGTTAAGTAAGTGTGTGCTTTACAAAAATAACTAGACACGTTCACTTTATGACTAAGAAACTCAATTCCTTCTGTGCACACAGGTTTATATTTTATTTTAGTGCTTTTGCTTGCCAGTGCTTCCAGTACTATTTACCACGGACAAACTGTTCTGTCAGCACCAAAATTAAGGATACTTTATTTCCAAACCCCTTTCTTCTCTTCAGCTTTCTGTATTGTTTAAACTCTTGCTACCAAAACACAAAAGGGCATATGACATATACGACATTGTTAAATGGCAGTGAAAACTTCTCCCAGAAGTCTTCCATGCTGGCCCAAAGCATTTTAGTTGCATTTGACTAATATACAGTTTCATATTTTTTGCTACTAATGAGCACTCAAGACTTACCTGATCCTATTCCATCAATATATACCAAACATGCAGCATGGATAAAAGACATCACTGGAGAAATGGGAGGAAGGCAATATCCCTTGGCAGAATTCAACTCATTGTCTACCATGACGTTCATAAAATTAACCCATGACAAGACATCTCTCACACTGAGAATACACTGGCGACCAAAGTCTTGATTAGTCAGCCATTCAACAAAGTCCATCATGAGTTCTGCTATGTCTGCCCCTAAAAAGACAATAAAATAAATAAAAATCAAATATATGTGAGTTAGAAAATAACTTTATTGGTCACATCTACTACACTGTTGTAAAAAACATCTCTGTAGTAGGTACAGTTGTAATGCAGAGCAATGGGGGTGGGTACTCAATATCCTAACAGGCAGAATAACTGAAGGGTAAGGTTATGCCTATGCTGTCATTACAGATACTTTTAAATTCAAGTAACAAGACAGAATCAAGTGACTAATACTAACAGTGAAGCTCCTGGCAGAAAGTGAAGTGCCAGTTCTTTTAACACCCTACATAGAAACCAAACTGGGACACTGAAGGGCTGGAGAACGTTCAACTACCTGGATGGTGAAGTAAATACAGCCTTGAATTTTATTTGTCTAGCCATAAAACATACATATTAACAGAAGAACAAAGTTTAAAATATATCATAACTGTCCTCAGAGAGAGATGTAGTTAGAAGAAAAAGGGTCACAGTGGTGTAAATTCTGAGAAACAGTTGGCAACCTTTAAACTCTTTATTTTCTTAGCAATGTTTGAATACGAACACACAGAAATACCCACCTTCATGGTTTACTGCACCCAGAGACAATCCTGGATGAAGATTGTGCTTTACGATCTGTATCAAATCGTCGCGGCCATTGCTTTGTGGACACCATATTTCAGTGAATCTGTTCCGCAATGCAGGAGAAAGCTGCAAACAAGCAGAATGATACAGCAATTCAAATTACACTACATCGTGTTCCTTAATGTCACAGTTAACTGACAGCCTTGTAACTCACTGGACTTGTGAACCGTCAATAAAGTGAATAAGCTAGACCTTTCCTTCTAATTTTGTCAAGGTTGTAACAAAATCTTTGAGAGAATGTGTATTTTAAGATTTCTAGTAGTGGCATCAATGCAGGAAACGCTGAAAAAGAAAGTTCAAAACAATATGGGAAGAAACAGACCTGGTTTGCAAGCACCATTTCATTCTAGGACACCATGTATCAAACAATGGCTTTGTCATCTCCCTTTGCTTACAGACACAAACTATAGCTCTTTTTTTTGACCTAGCTTCCAACACTGTTTAGAAGTTGTGGGGTTTTAGGGGGAGCTTGTTGTCTTTGGGGTTTTCTTTGACCTGTTTTTAGTTACTTAAACCTGAAGTTTAAAAACAGATTTTTCCCATTTAATAAGAAAGGCCTTTTGGGATGTGATGTTCACATTTACTGAGATAGACAACATGACCCCTAACTGTCACTTTCTGAATAGCATTAGGGAAAATAATCTACTATGCAACTTTGTACTACTCCAGACTCACATCAGAGCTGCTTCACAGGTCACAGTTCCGGTAGTCAAAATATCCTATATATCAAGCCTACCTAGAGTATTGAGAGGCCTGAAGCTTTCTTTGACATTTTGCTGCGTATTGACTTACAATGTCAAAATGATACCACACAAAAGTGGTGGAAAACAGATATAACCTAATCCTCTTTTAGAGCAATGAAGCAGATGCCTACTAAAAAGCACTAGATGCCAGAACTGGCTCAACGCACCTTGTACCTCCAATCATTTAATGGTAAATATGACCTGAAAATGCATGCTGTACTTCCAGATGTTTTGGCATCTTACCTCTTTTTTCCCAAAGTCACCTCCTGGGTTCATGGTTGCAAGGATACGAAATTTCTTTCCTGCAACTAACAGTTCTACCTCATTCTCCTCATCATCTTGACCTCCTTTTTCAGCAAGTACCAATGTCTTTTCAGCTTCAAGAACACTAGACGGAAGGTTAAAAAATGGTTTATTTTAAATCTTGTTTCACACTTCAAAAAGTCACTTAAAAATGAAAATCAAATTAATTGGCCTGGTTAAACTTTCATTTGCCCAATATAATGGGTAACAGAAAAGACTAAAAAGGAGGGATACTGCTGTAAGCAGATAATGAAATTAAATTTATATTTTATTTTTGTTTTTATTCAGCAAAGAGGAAAAAAACTAGATTTTGTTCCTGGGATTTGACAGGGTGTATAGTTTTCAAGAGCTCACTGACAGGTTGAAAATATTTATATTGCAGATGCTAAACTGGAGATTTTAATTTTAGTTTATTTTCTAACTTGACTCATGGTTTGAAGTGTCTTCAGATGCTGTTTAAACTATTTCAACTGAACTAAGGTTTATGCTCTTAATTTCTTTATTCAGGGACGTAAGACCTTGAATAAAGCAAATCCTTTCATCATTGTATTTTTGTCCAGGAAACAGAAACAAATACAGCTATTTAAATGCAGATTAGCCTGTAGCAGCACCATAAAGCCAAACATAAAATAATGGCATCAACCAAAGCATTTGAAATCAACACAATCAGTGTAGCACCATATGTCAAGCAAATATAAGCATATCTGCTTTCCACCAGAAATACCTTTTATTTTTCCATATAAGTTAAGACATTAAGACTTCGGCAAGACATGGCATTTTGTCTTGTCTTAACCTACTATCCTCTACCCTACCTGTAATCAAAATTTCAAAGAGCAAAAAGAGCAAAAATTGTCTAAGTATTACTGTGATTAAAACTACCACCACTGACAGATGGATGGCAATTAGAAAAACAAAACCAACTGACACAGAAGCTGAAATACAAAAAAGGTCAGTTATTTGTGCCATTGCCTCTTTTAGTACGAACTATAAAACTGAGAGAGCAGCTCACCTAGGCCAGGAAACAAATGTGCTAGATTCACACTCAAGTTTATGTAATGAATTGACACACTGAGGATGCTTAATACCAACACATTTAAGACATACCTGTTAAGTCGCTCCAGTACAGAATCATCAGCTAAAGAAATCTCATCAAGGAGGAAAAAACCCTCCTCTTTCATCGCTAAAACAAGAGGTCCATCACACCACTCAAAAAGCCTAGAACCATCAGATTCTTCCTAAGAAACAGAAAAGGAAATGAGAAGACACAATAATTGCTACCTTTTGCTTCTGTGGTCACGCTATCCAAGCTATTACTGATACAAGACAAACCTGGTCTTTCGACCTCTGCCTGACTGGGCGCAGTCCTCCCAGGAAGTCCGACGTTTCCATATGCAAGTGGCAATTCACTGAGTATAGCTTCTGATTTGTTAATGCTGCAAAGATCTGACAAATGGTAGTTTTACCACACCTGCAACAAAGTAATTTAATTGAAAGGGATGAATTAAAAAAAACCAAACAGAACAAAACAAACAATCCAATCAAGTCACTTTGGACAGGATTCATACTTTCATTGAAGACCTGTAAGGTTAAGGCTCAGCATACAAATTTCCTTCTGCTCCTTTCCTTGAAAGAAATGTATGCAATGTGAAGTCATTTTTGGCACAACAATTGTTGCTGACTTGCACAGGAGGCCTTTAATCAAATTTAAATCAATATCTGCATTGATGGATTTTTGCAGGTTCAAATTTATTTCAGTCTGCCCTTACAGATACTCAACCAGCCTACCATTTCACTTAACTGAAAATGATATATGTCCAGATCAAGCCCAAGTCCAGGGGAATGTACTGCTGAGTATCTAGTTTTCATTTACTACCCAAATAATTTTACTTCTCTCTTCTCTTGCATTTTTCTTTCCTTCCCTCCTACCAAAATTTGCTCTACAAATCTATACCCAGCACAAGAGCAGACAGCATCTACTTTCCACAACCTCATTTGCAGCATATGAGGTGGAGAAGTGGTAGCAAGGCTATATTCAAGCTCTTAAACTATGTAAAGTGAGTGTACTCCTGAACAGAAAAATGTTACAATTCCCCAAAAGCAGCCACTCCAGTGAAGCACAGTGAGATTCTACAGGGCACCTTGTGAAAGGTGGGGACAGAAGTCAGCTCTTTTCCATTTTACTACTTTCTGTATAACTTCTGTGTAGTTATACACAGTGCAAATAATTCCATTAAAGACTTGTGTTGAAAGAGATGGAATTGCTGCCCCCCAAAAAGGAACTGTAAAAAACAAGAGCTGCATGTCTGCCACGAGAGAGGCTCGACGTCCCAGATCAAAGCAGCACTGAAACCCACACAATCATTTCGTGTCTGACTCAGTGGCTGGTGCAGCATTACAAAGAACGGCATCATAAAAAGCAAGATTACCCAGTGTCTCCCACCAGCAGTACTGGTTCACCAAACTCCAGGGCTCGTCCCACCAAAATGGCAAGCCTCCTCATTCCCTGAGTCCAGACAACATGGTTAAAATCTCTATCCATCACTGACGTCCGCGTGGAAGATTTAGCTGCACAACACAAAGCAATCCATAAGCTTCAGTGACACCTGGAGAACTAGCAGCGGGGTCCTTCTAGGAAACTCACCCAGTAGCTTTTTGACACTTTCCCCTGAGAAGAGAGATTCAGGATATATTTTTTTTTTGAAGTGTTTTTCAAGGACACTCTGAATAACATCCACCTCCTCCTGTTTCCTGACTCTGCCTGCCAGAAGCATGAAACCTATAAAACAGAGGAAGAGAGAAAGCAATTACTATCTGGTTAATCAGCGACAAAAATTTACACTTAAGAACTAGGTTTGAAAAGCAATTCTACAGACACTTTAAAGAGCTGAGGCAGCAGAGCTCACCATCATTTGCTAAGTGCTGAAGCCAGTCATACTCCTTCTCCAGCTGTTCTGCCAATCTGTATCTTTCAGCCCAGCGAAACAGATCCCGCAGGGTTATGAACCCGTGCTTCCCAGCAAACACCGTTGAACCTCTGCGATAAGACTGTCACAAGAACAAAATGTGAGCCACTTTTTTTATGAAGCTGTTCAAATACTTTGAGCAAAGCTAATCAGAACTCTATGTTGTGACACTTTTACAAGTAAATTCTAGGGAAAAAAAAGAAGTCTGGTACAGTCACAACTCCCAAACACAAACCCCCTTTAGGCAGGTATCTGACAGGGATCAGGAACAAAATAATGCAGCTAGCAATAAAAAAATATTAAGAATAAAATAGGTACCTGGAATAAAAGAAAATCTAGTTTGTGCTGCTGTAATTGATTTTAAATACAGGGCAGTTTTAGCTACACACTAGATGTCAAATGCCTGTTGAACACAGGAGTGTCCAAACACATCCCAAATTATTGCTTAAAAATTAAAGCAAATTTCGCATGAACCAAAGACAGCTACAAATCCAATACTGTACTTTAGATTCAGAGCAAGTGATAATTCTATGTATCAAATCCCAAGGTCTCTGGTCATTATTTTTTTTGCTGCTAGCTTTCTCTCAAATCTGGCATCACCTTACCTATTCTCTATTTTAACCACTGGAATTAGTACCTTAGTGGGTTCTCTTTCATCAGTTATGGTTTAGGATTTTAAATATCTTTCAGATAACAATATCTCTCCCCTCATCCTCCCCCACCCCCTGGAACTTCTACTACTTTGTGCATATTACTTTGAAATATGTTTGCACTTCTTATACTAAAAGAAGAAAGACTCTCATACTTGCAGGTCTAACATGACTTTGACAAGCTTGCTGCAATAAGAAGGTGGCAAACTGCATCTCTTGTGCAGGATGCTTTCCAGTTCAGCACTTGGCAATTCATCAAAATGCAGTTCCACAAAACGATTTCTGAAGGCTCTGGACAAAACCTAAAATAGGAGACCATAGTATTGCCTGAACATTTTTCTTTGATATTCCTCATGTTATATCTTCTCCTACACATCCAAAGGAAATACGGATGGTGTCACAGCATACAAATTAGCACATACACATGAATATTGAAAGAAATCATGAGACAGTCTGGATGAAGACAAAAGCCTTAAAATGTGTTGTGTTTTAACCACAGTAGCACCACAGCCTCATTCTCCCTACAAGGGATGGGGGAGAGAATGGGAAGGGTAAAAGTGAGAAAACTTGTAGGCTGAGATAAAGACAGTTTTCATAAGTAAAGCAGAAGGTGCATGTGCAAGAAAAGCAAAATTAGGAATTCATTCATCATTTCACATCAGTAGGCAGGTGTTCAGCCATGTCCAGGAAATAAGGGCTTCATTAGGCAGAAATGTTATTTGGGGAAACAAACACCAAACTTGTTCCTTCTCCCCCCACTTATGATTGCTGAGCACAACTTGATATGGTATGGAACGTCAGTATGGTCAACTGGGGTTGACTGTCCTGGCTCTGTCTCCTCCCGGCTTCTCGTGCACGCCCAGCCTACTCCATTGGTGGGGCAGTGTGAGCAGAGGAAAAGGCCTTGACTCTGTGCAAGCACTGCTTAGCAATAACTAAGACATCCCTGTGCTTTCAACACTGTCTTGATCGCAAATCCAAAATATAGCACCATACCAGTCACTATGAAGAAAACTGGCTATTCCAGCCAAAACCAGTACAAAATGGACATCAACAGCGTAAGTAGAATCTCTTTTCAAGTGCTCTTGAACAAGAAATGCTGAGGCAAGTATAATATTTTCAGAATCACAGAATATTCTGAGTTGGAAGGGACACACAAGGATCATCAAGTCCAATTCTTAAGTGAAAGGCCCATATGGGGATTGAATCCATAACCTTGGTGTCACTAGCACCATGTTCTAACCAACTGAGCTAAGCCACTCCCACAATATACATGAGCTCCAGTTCAGTAAAGCACTTAAATCTCAACTACTCTAAATTAATTAGAAATTTGGTATCTGCAAAACAAGCAACTCCCCTAAACAGAACCCAGTTGTACTGAAAGTTCATCCACAGCCACTTCAAGTCTCTCCCTCTGGAGAGATTCACGCATCAAAATATTTTCACAGCACACCTATATGTATGAGAGAGTTTAATTCCCTAAAGTCTTATCTACCCAACGGAATGTATTATACAGACCTTTCTGCCACCATAGAGACCTGGAGGATTCTGTGTAGCAAACAACATGAAGCGAGGGTGAGCTTTGACAACTTCCTGGGTCTCAGTAATGAACAGCTCTCTGTTATCATCCAATAGACGGTTGAGAGCCTCCAGAACATCAGTGGGAGCCAAATTCAATTCATCTAGAACAATCCAGTAACCCTTTCTCATTGCATCTATGAGAATGCCTTGGAGAGAACAGAAAAAGCCTTAGTTGAAAATCTAACAAAGCAAATCTAACAGAAACGGGCACTGCAGATACTTTTAGCAACCCATTTGCACTCAGTATAAATGCTAATCCAGTTTGTTGAAGTTGTTGAATTATTTTATGTTCAATAGGACAAGCATGATGAGACAGACATGAACTCCAGAATTTGTCAAAATTCACATAAGTCATTCTCATTAATGTGCAACTACTAACTTTATGACAGGTCATCTCTCCCTTGTAACAGAACAGACAGGAAGGAAAGAAGAAAAAAAAAAATCAGTGAAGTGAGACAGGACTTTGGAGTATATATAAAATGCCCACTCACCTTCCTTAAATACCAACTTCCCAGAGGAGGCATCCGATGTATAACAGCCAATATATTCCTGGATGTCTGTATGCTCATGATTGTTAATCCTTACACAGTGATTCCCAGTAGCAGCAGCTAACCAACGAATTAAACTGGTTTTACCAACAGAGGTCTCTCCTTGAATCAGTACTGGATGAGTCCTAAGAGCCATAACCAAAATAGTGAGCTTGAAGAATGAGTCTTACCTTTGTCATACATAAGATGTCGACATTATCAAACCACACTACAAAAACATCACTTAACTCACTTAGTCTGTGATCTTGGATACCCCAACAGGGTAACGTAAGTAACTTTACTCCCAAATGCCAACAGCTACCCATGAAGCTTTTCATGACACTACGAAATTTCTAGATTATAATTTAAATAAAACAAGGTATGGCAGTAAGATGGTTTAATAGAACAAAAAATACATGTATATATTCAAGGCACTCGATAATGAAAAGTTACCTGTAAAGTAGAAGGAAAATAGACATTATTCATACAACATATTCAACTTATTTTTGTAATGAAAAAGTTGAAACACTTACCCTGCAGACACAACTCGGACCATGTCTTTCAGATTAAGCTTAACTGAGGGGGTTAGCACGTAACTCTCATCTACAGTAGGTTCTTTGTCCCCAGCTGAAATCCAATATCCTTCTATAAGTATAAAACTCCCTCCTTGGGGTTTTGGTATTTGCTAAGGAACCATAACAGAAATAACAGATTGTATAAATGAGATTCAATTTGCTAATGAAAACTACTATTACACCACCACAACACATTCTGTAAAAAGTAACTTTAAAGTAATCCCTGAGCACTCCTGCAGGAAGCACTGATCCCTTGCCACAGAATGCAAATCACAGGAAAAACCTGACCAGATTATTTCACGGTCATGAAGCCAGAGCCATGAAGATAAAAGTGATTCAAGAGCCCTAGCACTGAATTTTGAAGAGAATTTCCAAGCAGGATATTTGCTTTCATCTGTTTATATTCATACATATTTTCCAACAGGAAGGGGTTTGTTCTGAAACAAATACCTATCTCTTAAACTGGCTTCCCCATCCCACTGCCCAGTCCTCCATGCAAACCCATGCTGGGCTCCCAGCACTAGTGAGATTCTTTCTTTCCCATTAGAGACAAAGCAAAAATGTTTGCTTCATATCCGTATGTTCTCCATTCAGAGACTTTTTAAAAATATAAAGCCTGTGAAAGCTCCTCAAAAGTCTGTGATAGCTTTACAGTTGCAGTCATTGCATTAAGCTGCTCACACTCCACAATGCTTTAATTATTCAGACTTCCATATTTTTTCAAATTAACAAATAAACTAGCTAACATATGGACATTTCAAACAAAGTAAAAAACAGGTCTTTATAAGGTTAGTTACTTACCTGCTTGAGAAGGCTTTTGATGTTGCCAGAGACTATATGCTGGCAAATTAGCTTTTGAACTACTGGGTGAGAACCTCTGTCGAGCTGTGTCAGGAAACTCAAACAGAAGCCCTAAGAAGAACAACTATTTTCAGTGATAAAATGAAAAATAAGGAAAAAAATATACAGATTAAAGAACCATTTCTGTTCAACACTGCATTTAGAGAGGATTATCCTTTACTGAAACAACCTTTGTTGTGAACACACACTGAAACAAAGACCAACATAGGTAATCACCTCGTACAGTGAGCGTGGTATGCTGCCACATGGATTAGATGCTGCAAACCTCAATGCCCTGCAAAGTGTACGGAGACTGTAGTGAGGTCTGTGGCCTGTTCCATCCACCAACTTTGTTTCTGCTTCCTTTCTCACAGACAAATAAAAGCTGCAAAAACAAAGAGTTACAAAGAGATGTTACTGATCAGACCATTGCACTAAGGAACTAAACCCAAGTATGAACACTTCAGCTTATCTCCAAACTGTTACTTCTCCTAAAAGCTCCAGGTTAGGAAAGGCATGCCAAGTTCTGCCATCTGTATAGCCAGTGAAGCAAAGCAACAGAGTACTTTTAGAACCATTATTTTTGAGAGAGCTTGATACGCAGAGAGTCCCTATAAATTCCAAGTATTCTAAAAATGAGATAGTTCACCTCATACTAGGGGAAAGAAAGGCAACTCTAGATAAATACACATGACTTCCATCGGTATCATCCACGGAAACAAAACATTTTAGTCTCTCAGCGTACTGCAGCAACAACGCTCTTTAACTGGTGCCACCAAGAAAACAATTCTGAATAAAAAAACCCATAAATCTCCCCACAAATACAGAAACCTTCAGAATTAAGAAGATAGATGTCTACTCTCTTCCTCTTCCTAAGGCTGTGCAAATTGCTGGGTAGTGAGCATTACAGTGTTTCCCAAAACAGTCTAACCACAGACTACCGTTACATACTTTTTGTAACTTATTTCATCAATAATTTAAAGATATTACAATCATCTTACTTCACAATTCCTTGTATTGTATTTTTGTTCACATTCAGGCCTCTCAGATAATCCATGATAAGAATCTGCAAATCTCCTTCATTTCTCAATTCTTCTACATACAGTTCGGTAAACCTATAAGAATCAACCCATCAAAATAAAAATCAATCCATAATACTTAAGACATCTGACCACATTTTAAAAACCACATTATATATTAATCTCATAGCATATAACATTTAGATTTTTTTAAGTAGCAGAATACTGTCAAATGACCTACAGATTCAAGAACCAAAATACATAAGAAAATAAGGTATTTCAATTAATTTTAAGTAATTTATCTAAATTATTTTAACTTATAAGACCGAAAATGAACTATGGGACTATGTTTTCTTAAATTAAAATTTTAAACAATCTGCAGCAGATACCCAAATGTTACAGCCTGAACACTGAAGCAGTGGCACAGCTGGAGCACTTTGAAAAGTGGACTCTCTGATGATCTCTGTCTTAAAGAGTGGATACTTCAGAGTTACCACCCATTCTAATTTTGTTATGACTGGCATATTCAGGTTGTTTTCTACTTTTACAAATATTCAGCTCAGCAACGAGAAAATAATAAAACTTGATAATAAGCAAAGGAAAATTAGCAGTAAACACATGCACAGAGAAGCTTTGACTACCTTTATATATGTCAGTGTTTTCCATTTAGTACATGGCAGGGGCAGCTCTAGGTAATATTTTCTAACCATCACATATACAACTTTTGGCACTCAGGAGGGAAAAAGCATCAAATAATACAAGCAGAAGATATTTGCTTTCAGGAACAGGTAGGTAGTACCAAAGAATGGATTTCCTGGCCAGTTTAGATATTTTAAGGCCACACAGTAAAATATTTTGAATATCACGCCTCTGCTCCGCCATGCAAGCCACCTTCCTTTTGAGTGAACAAGGCTGGATATGCAGTTTTTTACAAGGATCATCAACACTTCTGAGTTATCAAGAGAAAGGCTGCTAAGCAGACACAAAGCACTTGTCCTTATTATCCCCATCAAGATGCTGCAGTAGCATTCCCAGGCTTAATTGTAAAGAATAATCATTCCTGTGCCCCCAGTGACAACAGTCTATACTACTGCTAGACCATCTGCTCATGGCTCAGCAACTTCACAGATCATTTTCCTGGTGCTATTTCATGAAAAAACTTCACCATAATGTGTAAAGCATCTCTCACAGGCAGTAAATTTGAGTTCAGACTTATATCCTTAGGCTTCAGACAAGGCATTCTTCACCGGGTCAACTCGTGAAGCTAATCAAACACTGAAAAAGACAGTGACTAAGTATTTTGTCACAGAATCATTATTTCCTACCTGTTTCTTATTCCTAGAGGAAGATTTCTCTTTCCAACATCTGTAGCTGGATTCATGCATGCAAACAAGCGAAAATCAGGGTGACGGACAAGAGGCTCTAAAGTAAAACATAAATAAGAGACATATGGTTAATGATAAATATAGGATATTTATTATGTTAAATAAGGTATATTTTATCTAGACCAGCTTTCTATTGCTGCACTACTAATTTTTTTTTAAAAATGCAAGTGTAAAAATTTTTCAGATAATAACCCTATGTAATTTTATCAGAAGTATCTCCATCTTCACAAGCATCCATCAAGCTACCTCAACTTCATAAAGAAAAAAATTTCAGTCCTTCAATAGTCTGTAGAGACATCCATGCTTACTTGGAGCACAGGAGAAATCTGCTCTTGTTGAGTTCAAAGAGGCAAAGGCTACAATTTCTGCATGTGGAAATCTCCTGAGTCGACAGTGAATTAAAATTCCCACTTTCTGCATAAAAGTTTGAAGTCTACCAAGAGCACATTGCTCTCTTTTGCACACTTTCATTTGAATGGTAAATGTTCTTATTTTGAGCTATATAGGATAGGGAAATCAACTAAATAGCAAGATACAGCATAAGTAAACACAGAAATAGTACCTGTGTCTCCTCTGTCTAGTAACACCAGTGACCCAGATGATCCTTCCAATAAACCACTCAGGCACTCCAAAGTCTCTGCTGCAGCCAAGTTAATCTCATCCAATAAAATCCATTCTCCTTTTTTTACTGCTTGTGCGAGAGTACCCTAAAAATAAGATTAATTTGTTAATCACATCACCACCAATTGAAGCAGTCTTATGCTGGAAATACTTGGTGTGCAATCTGTGGCTTGATTAGACAAATGGCAATTCCAGACCTTTTGCAGTAACAGCAATTTTACTGCTCTCTCTCAATAACAGCAATTATTTTGCAAGCCACAGAAGTCAGATGGTTATCACCACTATATCAGTTACCACTTGAACTGGCTCAAATATAACAGAATTAGGTTCTCTTATTTGTGCAATGCTGCCTGTCAGTGATACCCAACACTGTGGTGCATACACTCCACTGACAGCACACAAGAGTCAAGACAGTTAGTCCAAAGAAATCCAAAGACACTAACAATATTATGTTCCTAAGGAAATTATATCTTATTGATTAACACTATACTTCAGTCAAAGGTTCTCCAACTATTCATACACACACTTTCTGTAGAGGACTGGTCAACATTTTACACACTTCACGTGAAATTTGAGAGAATATACTCAAGACTAACAGGGTGACAAGGAACAAGCATGCATAAACCTCACAGTTTCTCCTAATCACACCTAATGTCATCAGAACATACATGGATGGGTTTGAAACATTTAAAAAAAGCACTTCTAGATAAACAGCACAGATTCTTAATATTAAATCCTTCACAAGAATCCCTAGGCAGAAGCATGTCCTACTGGAGAGTGGTCAGGAAATTTTTTTCTAATCTCACACAGTTAAAATGATGATCTGGCATAGTGCTGATATTCTTTTATCACACCAGTCCTAATTTCTATTATACAGCATTGAATTAATGTGCTACCACAAAATATTATCCTAACACCCATCTAACTACTGCCTCCTTTAAGCAGCACACTTTGTTTCACAGTTACCATGGAATATGTTTTACTTCATAGTAAGGTTCTTGCCAGGAAATTATTTGTATAATACTGATTGCAAAGTCTTTTAAATACTTCTCCTTATATCAAAATGCAACTCTAAATACCTCAACAAATGCAAAGAGGAGAGCATTTTCTGTCATTTTCATCTGTTGATGAGCATGATTCAGTTTAAGACCAAATGCTTCCCACTTTTCCTTCAGTGGTGAGCCTGTAAACAAAACAAATACAAGTGTGTACCATCAGAACAATATCATAAAAAATGTTCAACAACAGTATTTTAATCAGGCTGTTTCAAGCACAGAGATACAAAAGTAAGCTTGGCTGAGCAGCAAAAACATTCAAGTTACAGATGACACCTCATGAATTAAAAAAAAAATTAAATTTTATTGTTTCCGTTTTGGGAAGGGGAGGGTTGTATTTTAAATTTAACTGAACACTACTGACATATGGGTACTGATAATTTGTCATTCATTCTTAGCTTAGGAACAAATACTTATGCTGCACTCTCTAATTTCCAGAGACAAAAAGACATGTCAAAAAAACAAATCCAATTTATAAACCCTATGGCAGAACAGATTAACAATGAACCTATGTTGCTTATCAGTTATGACATTATTTAATATTGCACTGATTTCAGTTATTTGTTTAAAATCACTCCCTGAGCTACATACAGCACCAAAATTACTTAAGTAACTTTGCAAATTACAAATTTCAGCTTGTCTGTATTTTAGGATTGTCAATACTTGCAATAAGTGGTCTTTAAACATTCATTTTTAATTTTTTTTTTTTTTTTTACATTTGTGGCCATTTATTTTAGTATCTGCATATTCAGAAGAACCAGTTAAAGGAAGAGTGGAGATAAAGTTCATGATTAATTTTACTTGGCGTATACTGAATGACAGCTACAGCTTCACTGCTTTGGCTGGTCTAGAACCAGAAATGACTCCATGCAAGACGAAGTATCAACACTGCCTCTGCCCCAAAATGGGTTGTGAAGTATGAAACAAATCAAAACAAACTAAACTTATTTGGAGACAAAACCACATTGAAACAAATTAAAGCACTAGGCTAGTTACTGACAGTGATACCAAGTCAAAAGCCAACTTGTAATATCATTACTATCCTAAAAGAGCTATTACTTTGGGTTTTTTACGTTGTTGTTTTGCTTTGTTTTTAAATAGGATATATATGTGAGATTTAAGGAGGTTCCATGACTAAAAGCATGAATGCATTCACATGGAAGACCAACACACAAACCACTGGGACTGCTCACCAGCACAGCAAATAAGTAACTGCTAAGTGAAGACCAGATGTCAAGAGCACCATAGATCAGACAAGTCAACCTTCACATCATCAGACATAGCTGACAGCAGTGATGAGTTAGAAAACGGAAAAAATTAAACAAAATACAAACCCAATGAGAATTCTAACTGTATTTTAAATGACTTCTTGTAGACAGACATTTTTCAAAAACAGAAGAATGTAATAAAGGGAGACAACAAAAAACTAAACCCCAAACCAACCCAAATTTAAAGGCCAAAAGAAATCACTAGTATTTATCTACTCTCTGCAACGGTTCAGAGCTAATGTGTGTTTGATCAGTCTCAACTCTCACCAGATGCGTTTTCTTTTACTTCCTTATTAATAGCAGATTTATGAATATGCTGCATTAGTTTTAGCAGATCATGCCAACGTTTCTGCCTGTAGCAAGTCTGAATGTGTCCTAAGAATGTTTGATTTTTCTTCCTAGAGAATGTCTGAGAGAAGAGTTCCTCAAAAGACTCTCGCAGAGGCAGCCAGATCAGCTTGTTATCCACAGGCTTGTAACTGAAGAGAAGCAAAGGAGTATTTACTTATTTATGACACAGGAATCTGTCAACTAAAAACAGAAAACCATCCCAAAACCAGTTACTGAAGCAACGATATTGTGCATGAATGAACCCTGGTTTCCGAAGTTTTTTACTCAACTAATGAAAAAGTAAAATTGTACATATTTAAATGCACCTCATGAGGCAATTTTATAAAGACAGGACCACACTGATAAGTAAAATATTTTTAATACTACCAACACTATGTCCAGTGACTATCAGATCAGATTTACATTGAACAGCTTAGCCATTTTTTAAGAAACATTGGGTTGTGTTTTTAAATTACTTCATCACATACAGCTGTGCACACAATTTAGTGAAATTGCTCTGTTCATCAGCAAGGACAAGGTTCCCAAATGCAAACATGTTCATTAAAACACTTATATTACTATGAAAGAGATATTGCCAATTTGTTATGCAGAACAGACAAAACAGTGCTCAGTAACTCACCCCCCTAATAGATCTGCTGTGTCACTTTGTTGGTTCATGTTGATAACCCTCAAACGGTGTCCTTGAAACAGAAATAGAAAGCACCATCAGCTTGTGGGTTTACTCATTTGTTGTTTTTTTAAATTATCTTCATGTAAGTTACAGTTTTCACACTTTACCTGTAATATGAGCAAGGTACTGAACAGTTGAGGTTTTGCCAGTTCCTGTTTCACCAACCAAAAGCACTGGCTCTCCTTTGACAACACACACTGCAAGCTGTTCAATCAACACTGCGGATGGTCGAGTGGCAGCAAAGGTTTGTCTTGCTCTGAAAAAACAAAAGGAAGAAACTCAAAACTAAGATCTATCACGGAAGTAATTTTATTACTTCGTGTGTTGTGGTTGAATTTAGGATCCCCTTTTTTTTTTCCTAAAGTAATACAGGTCTGAAAAAAATAGGTCTAAGGTACCCTTATAAGATACTGATTTTTTTTCAAGATACAACCTAGAAATTCAGGATTCCCAAAGAACTTCCTGGACAATGGAGTTAGTGACACATACTACAAAAATCTCCCTTTACAAACATAGATTCATCAAAATATTGTAACAGCTGTGGATCCACACTGCTTTGAAGACACTCTAGTTCAAAGAAGCTGACAATCTCCATGCTTTGGCTGGCAGAAGTAGGATACGCACAAGCTTAATGATAAACAAGGTAAAATTCAAATCACAAGAGAAAGAACTCTCACGTTCCTTCAATTAAAATGAAAATATCCAGCTTGCATTTTTCTGAACCCTGTGACTTGCAGTCTATTCTGTTCCGCCTCAAAATATTTCAATTTACATGGAAACTACAAGATACTCTACCTGTGCACAGTGAGAGCCTGGGTTTGTTTCTTTACGAGACGCACTCTTCCGACAGAGACTTCTTGTTCGCGTATTAAAATTTCTGGTTTATAGAGTTCACAAAAGAACTCCACCTGTGAAAAAAGCATCAGCATTTCCAGTACTAATAATGCTTACATCAAACTAAAAACACCTACTTTGCAGCAAGCTAATTCTTCATGTTAAGATTCTATATTTTGCAGGTTTTACATGCTCATCACCAAAAGTACTGAAGGACCTCAGAAGTGTTTTTATCTGTACAAACAGTTTTCAACTTAATAACTTCATAATAGGTCTATGCCACTGTATTTCTATACTTGGCCTGCTTCCATGGTAGTTCAACTACATAAACTTGAACAGTAATTTTAAAAGTAAACAGAAAACCTCCCTCAAAAAAGCCCTTTGGTTAGACATGGATATTGTGCCATTTGCAGGGAATAATACATTCTTGTACTGAAATAATGCGAAGAAGGACAAACATGGAAGTTTCAGGGGATCAATCTGTCATCTTAAAGTAACAAACAAGGGAATTTTCTTCACAAATTTCTATGCTTAGAAAGAGTTGACAAAGAAATTATTTAGTTTAATTCTGCCATTTACAGAGCATTCCTTGGCTCCAGACAGGTACTTGATTTTGCAATCAATGATTAAAAATAAGTAGTAGTAAAGATCAGTTGCTCTCTGATCTCGTCGTTCAAGTGAGTAATGTTCACAGAAAATCACCCAAGAAGAAACACATTATTCACTACTCAGTGCACCCGGCAGTATCATGTGCTTAGGCAGCTGTGCTGTTCCAGCTGTGTAATCCTTCTTTTGCAGGATGTGCCCATTTGATCTGAAACAGGTTCACTGGAACTTTTAGAGTTAAAAAAAACTGGCAGCTGAATACAAAACATAAGAAAAACAGGTCCTGGGATAGAAGAGAGAGCAAAAATAGTGTTTGTGACAGTGAGGTGGGTATAATTTCTAAGAAAAAAATAGCGTTACACATATAAATTAAACAGTAGAAAAACTGCAAGCTCTAGAATACTAGCAATAAACATCATGTTAATTATAGCTCAACATACCTTCTTTTTGGAAATGTTTAGTTTACTTCCAATAACTTTTGCCATTTTCTGTCTGCTCCCTTGGTTGGACAGCATAGCTGTGAAACAGTCCAGTGCCTGTCAAGAGGAAAAACAACTTCTTCAACAGTAGTTTTGTATGATTTGATCTCACAAGCACCACCTTAATCTAAATAAGCCCAAATCCAATCCAGCCATGGTAAGTAAAATTATTTCACAGTCCATATATAGAGTCAAACAATGGAGTTCAAAAGGATGTAATAAAAACTTCTAAACTCTGTAATGTAGTACTTTTTTACCAAAAGTAAAAACCTTTCAATGCCCAGAAGCTATTTTTAGATGAATGGACCAAAATGGATAAGGAAGCAACACTGTAAGATCTCACATCTCAAAACTGCCTCTGGCTGATGCACACTGAAAAATTCCCAACCTAGAATGAAAAATGATGCATAGGAAAGTAGAAAAGGAGCATCATATTAAAATAAAAAGGAAAGAACTTAAAACCTTTACTCTCGTTCATATGCAATCCCAGCTCATATCAGCTGAAATTTTTTGTAGCATGCTGTTTGTATGACAGCAGTAAATCTTTCAGCACTTACTGCAAACAACCTTCCTAGTAGCGACGAAAGCCTCTGATTAGACAGATCACAAACATTCCACCTACAGTACAACTGCTTCAAACAAAACTAAATGTAAATTCTCACCTCACATTCCCACATTAAGTATTTTGTGAGACAAGGCTAGAATTTGGGTAAGCAATTTCTGGATGAAGTCTTACCGCACCTCCTGAAAAATATTCACTGCTGTGGTTGAAGAATTACTGTCGAAGTTGTAAGCAATCCTGCTGCACCAATTCAGGAGGTCTCTAAAAAGAAAAACCACAAAGATTTGGTACAAACAAGCCGAAACACATAGCACCTCCGTTCATGTTCCGCTTAGGTCACACTACAGCATCTTCTGGCAGTTGTACGTGTAGTTGTTGTGCAAGTTGTACACGGGAAGACATATAAATAGGACAATAATTCTGAGCAGTAGCTGACCACATAAAGGCCACCAGTGTTGTTTACAGACACATTTCTTAGAAATAGATAATACATACTCAGTTGAACCATAAAGTAACTATGAGACTAAAAGGTATTATAAAATGCAGAAAGGTATAAAACCCTATTTTTTCAAGATACAGACTTCTTATGAACAGCAAAATCTTCCGAAAGGAAACGTAATTCTAGAAAAATAACTGTTGTTTTAAAATTACTGACATTCTTATGCTCCACAAAAATAATAGGCATCTAGTATTTACTTACTAATTCAGAGCACTACTGGTTACAGAAGTTCTACATAAGCAGAACTGACACTCGGTATGAGAGGAAGAAATAATTGAGCACCAAGCTACGTTTCGTTGTAAAAATTCTGAAATTAACAGTACACTAAAAATCTGGTTATTTTCAGTCATCTGTAAGTTAAAATGCTGTGAGTGTTCAATATGAAATAATCTAGATAGGGAAATATATTCAATTGCTGAAAATGTTATTTTCTAGCTCCTATGAGAACACTATACAGCACATTTCAGTTTTTAACTAGTACTGATACTCTGTGTTAAAAAGAATTAAGATTTAATTCATATGGCTTGATACCTACTGAGCACTGCATATAACAAAACCTACTTTTCTCTGAGGGAAAACTGTAAGTATAGAAAATAGGAAGTTTCAGTTTCTTAAAAGACACGCTAATCGTTAGTTTAAAATTAAAAATGTATTTCTCTAGCTTTTATGAAATTCCAGTTTTTCAAACTTTTCTCATTATATTTTAAGATATTAAGAAAAATAACAAAAAATAAAATAAACCTTTCTATCTCTGTAGCTAGCTGACTTCTAATAAACATAAAAGAAAAGACAACCTTAGAGATAGTTCTCGCCCTTCCAGATTTGGTTTCCTGTGTTCTGATCTCGATTCTGATGAATCTTCTGGTATGTGACTGGAGCCATAAGCACTGTTTTCTGATGCCTGATACTTGTCTCCTGTGAGGTCAATGTAAATGTCCAGCAAGTGATCTGTTACAAGAGCAAGGTTGGGATATCTCCTTTGAAGGACCTGAAAGAAGAAACAAAACAAAACCACCACCAGCAAAAAAATAACCATTAGCACCTGAAAGAAACCACTAGCCCCCAAATGCTAATAGGAGATGCTTTCAATAGATACCTAAGCTAGGAACCTACACAAAACTGCTCTCTTGCAATCTCTCATCTGAAGAAAATAGAAATTATTATGGCTTGTTTGATGCCAAAAATTAATTTTTCCAACTCAACTCTACTCAAATTCATTTAATATATTTGCATAAATACCAACAGGAAAAACAAAAGGTACATTCAAGCCTGTCAAATCCAAATCATGATCATACAACTATATAACTGATAAAAGAAGTTCATACCTCTTGTCCTTCTTTATAACTGAATTTATTTGAGCATTCATGTTGTCTATTCACTATGTTGACAAAGACACATTAAGGGGCTAATTTTTCTTCTTTAATTTTCTTTCAGTTCTCTCTACTAAAGCTTGCCAAACAAAATATTGCTTGCCAAAATTACTTTTCACAGGCACAGGCCAGGAAAATTGGCCCCACCCTGCCAGACTGATTTTAAGATTAACAAGAACATGAGTCTGTTTTCAAGACAAGCAAGTGGGTATTCTCTAACCTTGTCTCTTCTGTTACTACTAGGAAATCTTACAGTGTTTAATTTAGGTCTTTTTGTGGCTTAAGCTACAAAGTTACAAAAAAAGAACAAAAAGAACATAGTGATAAGTGACACATTTAGCACTGAAGCCTCCTTTTTTCCTGAGGTTTTGATAGCCAAGCTGTACGTTAAAATTGGTCCTTTCTGAAGGTCATCTTTGGCATGAAGTTTGGCCAGATAACTGTTTTCAAATATTGCAACTCTGAGCTTCCCACATGGATCTTTTCACAGCTACAGCACACAAATGTCTACATCTCCATGAAACCATCTGCAGAGGCGTCGCCATGCATCTACGTGCTTCCCCTCCAACAAAATCTACAAGCATCAAATAAATGCTGTTCTTGCCCCATTCCTAACAATTAGCTGACAAATGACAAAAAAGGAAAAACACACTGATATTTAAGGTCTTCCATAACTGTGTTGGCTACTGAACAACTCCAGAGGAGTGAATAAATTCTCCTGGAAAACTATCTTCTTCATTCTAGAAAATGCAGCACTTTCTCCTCGACTCTTCTGGTAGAGAGTGTTCACCCCCTTTTCCCTTAGGCAAGGTTCTTGTAAAATCAGATCCTATTCTGAGCTCTGTATCACAAGAAGAATCTCCAGAGAATTTTATTTTCATATGAGTCCTAGGGTCCTTTAATTTTCTAAAAAACTAAACAAAATAAACATTTTCCAGAGATGCTAACAAAAGATGTCAAGCAGTTATTTTTAATTGATAACTGATCAACTATATTCCAACTCAAAGCTTAGATCTCAAAAGTAGATTAAGCTCAATTTTTCTTCTTCTCTCTGCTTTTAAATATCTCTGGGCTAATAAGTGGCAAAGTAATGTGATTCTTAGAGCCATACAAAGAAGAACTGTGTTAGTCAGGGCAAGTTCCAGGAATTTTAGTTCAATTCATTTCAAATTTTCCTGACAAACCGTCCATTTACTTCAAAATTGACAGCACAAAGCTGAAATTATGAGGGCATATTGTGGAACTTGAAAATACTACTGAAAAACATTTATTACCCTTAATTGAAACTATTATTCACACGTCACAATAGTACAACATACACCATACCTCCTTAAGTTCTCCTTTGCTCATGTTATCCAGATGTATTTTGGTCCAGTATTTGTCCAAAAGAGCAGCATGGCTGCTTTGCTGCCTGTACCAACCTCCACCACAACTGAATATCCTAATTAAGAAACACAGCATATTGAATGTTGCTGAAGAACTCAGTATATTCAATGCATTCCTTAACATCAAAAAATGTTACGTATTGCTGCTACAGCATAATGTGCATGCATAGATGACACTGTCTGTCACTTACTGTCAGGTACCCTACCTTGCCTATCCATGCTTTTCAAATTGTCTGTTCTTTTATCAGTATTTTTCTCCCTGTTGTGCATAATCTCTTTAGACATACTTTCAGAAAGACAACTGACAATAAATTAAGTCTATCAGAAGAAATATACAGAATCCTTTGTGAAGAGAGAAGCCTAACAGAAGTGGCCTGGGAAATATCTTAAAGGACCTGTGATCTATTGCAGATATGTAGGAAAAGCACCCTTGTCACCTCCTGCAGTGGGTTTCTGTGCCTGGGTTTCGGTAGCCGAGGGGCTACCGGGGTGGCTTCTGTTAGAAGCTGCTGGAAGCTTCCCCTGTCTGTTGGAGCCAACGCCAGCCGGCTCCAGGATGGGCTTCCTGCTGCTGGCCAAGGCCGAGCCAATCAAGAGTGACAGTAATGCCTCTGTGATAGCATATTTAAGAACAGAAGGTTGTTGTGCAATGAAAACGCGCACCAGGGAAGAGCGGAGTGAGAACATGTGAACAACAATGCAGACACCAAGGTCAGTGCAGAAGGAGGGGCAGGAGGTGCTCCAGGCTCTGGAGCTGAGGCCCTGCAGCCCGTGGTGCAGACCATGGTGGGGCAGCTGTGCCCCTGCAGCCCATGGCAAGGAGCCTGTGCTGGAACAGGTGGATGTATGAAGGAGGCTGTGACCCCGTGGGAGGCCCAGGATGGAGCAGGGTCCTGCCGGAGACCTGCAGCCCATGTAGAAAGGAGCCCACACCGGAGCAGGTTTTTCCCGGTTAGGACTTGTGGCCCTACAGGGGACCCACACCAGTACAGCTCATTTGTGAAGGACTGTACCCCATGGAGGAATGAACCACAGGACAGCAGTTTCACAAAGAACTGTTGTCTGTGGGATGGACTCATGTTTAAAGCATGACAGTCAAGTATTAAGAAGAAAAAAATCTTAGGAGATTTGGCAACCAAAGGAGTTGAATACAAAAGACTCGATTCCAGAAAAAAACAGATCAGAAAAATCAAAGAAAAGAACAAATTATGGAAAACAAAAGCATGAAAATTTGTGAAAGGCTTTAAAATAAACTATAAAACATTTCAAAAACCATGTAACTACCATCCCCCATATAGACCTCCTAACCTTTAATCCTGATACAATATTAAGTCTTAATATACAAGAAGTGATTTTTTTTGACATCTGAGGCATGAGCCAATACTACACTGAAACAATCAGGGAGAGTACCTCAAATCTTTTTCTGGTTAGAAAACATTACAAACATCTATATTGACACAAGACTTTCATAAGTATCAATAATAAACCTTCTTCACATAGTAATTTCAACAGAGTGGTATTTTGTTTTGGTGAGAGGTTGGTTTTGTAAGGTTCCCCCACAGTGAGGTTCTCAATAAGGCTGAGGGAATGGATTCAACCGGTAGTAACGTAAGGCTGTTTATGAGTGAAAAAACTCGTTTCACAGTTTCTATGGTTTATATTGCTTGTTAAGTAGAAATTGCTAAAACACTCCTGCCCAAGTACCTTGCACTTAAAAGTACTTTGGACTTAAAATGAGGATATCCATGCTCTCAATCTCATTTAAGTTCACAAACCTACCTCCTGGTTGCAAAAAACTGGAATCCTGATGCTACTTTTAAACAGTCACCACGACCAGGAATCAGTAACTGTCTCTTCTCCAAAAGAGGAATCAGCACAGAGATCTGGAGATGAAAGATGAAATTTTTTTTTTGTGAAACTGTAACAGACAGCACAACCATCCACACTCATTTCACACTTGAGATGTTGGAGCAATTCCACCATTACATTGTCAGCAACTGCTGTTCCTGCAGATTGCTCTTCCAAGTGATGCTAACAGGAATTGCAGAGCCATTTTAATCAGCAGTGAAAGTCACAGGTAGAAAGTTTACCTACTTTCTTTCTCCTGTATTCAGACTAAATTATAAAAGAATGGAAATTATAGACTTTACACTGCAAGTCCAAATCAAAACTATTCTCAAATTCTCGAATGAATTATTAGACACTTTCACATCAGAAGCCTTATTTTCTTTATGTGCCTGAACACAGACGACCTGCATCTCAAAGACGTCATTCTCGAACATCAACATTTTTCAGTGTATACCCTGCTAACCCCAGGAGAGTTTGATATCTATTTATTTGGCATCTATTTATCCTTCCCAGGAGAAGGACAGCAATTGTGATGGAAGGAAAAAAGGGACATGGGACCACAATGATCCCTCAGCACAGAGGGAGGCAAGCACAGACACTCTGATATAGAGAAAGGAGACAGGATGCCTTGTAGGGAGGACCTGAAGAAAGGAAAATTGTGACAAACACAGGATATTACTCGGGGCATGCTTATGGTGAGTGCAATGAGCTGAATCCACAAGGCAAGTAAGTGCATGACCCCCTAGCAGTGAACTGTCTAGTGCATAGAAGCAGTACTTCTTAGCTTTCTTACAGATTTTCTATATTTCAGATGCCTAGAACCCAATAAACAAACTGTCAGGTTATTGAGTCACACAAAGGAAGATTTACAGAACAGATGTTAAAGCAAACAACCATCTCTAGAATATTTGGCAGGCCTATACAGCACATCATTCTTGCAGATGACATGTTTTCAGTAGGCATTATTTCAAAAGGGAAGGATGACAGTCTAACTAGTTGTTCTGGAGCTGGAAACAGGAAATCCGTTAAAACCTCTAACACTTAATGCAACAACACACTTTTAACATCCAAGCCAGAGGTAAAAGTTGTGTAAGGGAAAAAAAAAACCAAAACAAAAAACCCCCAAAACAAACCAAAAAAGCAGCACCACACAACAAAACAGATCTTAAAAGCAGATCTAAAAACAGATCTAAAAAGATCTTAAAAGCAGCACCACCCTAATACACGGACAATATTCTGTGGTATTTAGCGTCACTTTTGTTTTCAAATACCAAAACATGATTAAATAGACAGATAGCTCATTATCAATGTCAATTCCAATCTTCAGACTGACATTTCACATCAGTGGCAGGGTCATGACTACTCTGTAACAATGACAAAACCTAAGGTGCTGTGCTAATACGTGAACAAAGACAGACAGGTTAGTTCTTCCTAACCCCATTTAGAAGAAGAGCAGCATTTCCAGCTTGCTGTTAGAGAACCCATGGTAATTAGACTGCCAAAATTGCTATCGTGGCCATCAAGACCAGTACCCTAAAGTGAACACAAACCTACATACCACATCCAGAGGAGCATAATCAATGTCTTCCAGAAGTATCCAATGACCTTTGGTAACAGCTTGTGTCAAGGTTCCGGGCTGCCACACAAACTCCCCTGGTACATCTGTACAACGATACATACCAAGCAGCGTCTATGACAGAAACAATCAGTAAATGAGAGACGTGTCCATGACATCCCTTTAAGAAACTCAGAGAAAAGAATTACAAATATGACCAAAGTTGGTATGCAAGTAACACTTAGCCCTCATATTACTAAACAATCCATCTAGAAATCTGTGCCCACCATGACACCTTTTTTCCTTACCAAAACAAAAAAGTTCCCCCCTTTTACATGTATGATAATCAAACAAACATAGCAATTAAAACAAACTAGGTAGCTGGAAGTGAATCTGAGCTGTGTCACCATAACTTACAAACAGGCAACTGTGTAGGATTGCACTGAACTTTTACATTTTTTAAAAGCCTGTGACTAAGGTAGTAAAAGGAACTGCAAAGCAAGATATTCAAAGGTAAAAATCAGTCAAGTGTTGCTTCTCTCTCAAATTGTAACTTCCATATTTAAGCATTGCTTAAATAATTAAGTTTATGGTTTCACTACATACTTTGTACGCTGAACTTCACCACTTTTTCTTAATATGGCAGTCTTAATCATGTATATGAAAAGATACAGTTGCGAGAAGGTGAAACAAGCTGTGCCATGCAAATAAAGAAAGTGCTTATGCATGCCAATAAAAGCCTTCAGATAGCACTTCTGGCAGACACTAACCACCTTTGAAAACTAAATATAAATTGAGCCAAACAACATAAATGAATTCAAGCTCAAAAGTTATATATGAAAACCCCAAAGAATGCAGAATTATCTTCACCTCTGGTTTTATCTCTACAGATAAAACTAGATCACTATTACTTAACTGCAAATCTCAACATCATGGGATCTTACTTCACCTCTCCTTACCACAAAAAAGTTGGCATCAGATTAAACTGACATTAGCTCACTTAAACTGAAATGAAAGTGTTCATATAACCTTTGGCACCAGCTTGAGTCATTTTAGAATCATGTTTTTTCCAATGTAAATCAATTTTTTTTTAATTAAAGAAATCAATGTAGCTCTTCCACACAGAAAACCCTGATAAAACAATTTGAATGATACAGATATAGCACAATTATGCAAAGACTTTAAAACCTATAGAAACTTAACTATTACTTTTCTTCAATTTATTTATTTATTCATTCTTATCAATCGTAAGACCAATACTACAGAGTTGGGCACTGTGAGATCCTTTGGTAAAACATTAAATTATTGGAAAATTAAGTCCATGGTTTAAGTAGAAATGATGCCCCATCATTCAACCATAAAACAAATTCATCAGTTACCTTACTATCAGTTTGATCTCCAAGCTGAACTTTCAAAATATGAGGAGGTTTTGCTCTTCCTGTAACAGCTGCTAAATATTCAATTAAAGAAGTTTTCCCACATCCTATCGGTCCTTCTAATAAAACAGGAGTCTGATTTGCTACAGCAATAGCAAGGTTCTGAAGATTTGTGAAGGCAGATTCAACCAAAACAAAACTGCTTGTGTTATTTTCCTGTTCAAACATAAAATTTGAGTTAATACACTGAAATTGTTATTTTTCTTACAGGTTCTACAACACAGAACATTTAGGAAAGTGAGTTTGACAACTAGAAAAATTTTGGCTTGCAGATCTGCATATAAAATAGTCTAAAGCTGTATTTAATTACAGATATTAAAACAGATTTCATCAAAAACCTATTAAAGGGGAAATACTTAATAAAAAGTATCTGTTCCCAGAGGGAGTTCACACTAAATTATCAGTACAGGCATTGTAACTATTCAATCATAACACATGTCAATCAAATGCAATTCGCAATGTAAGTGAAATTAAGTCATCAGAATGGATCCAAATCACAGGACAAATTGAACAGCAGTTAGATTCAGATGATGTAAGTATGAATATTAACTGAATAAATATGAATATTTACTTCTTTCTGCAGAGACCAAAGTAAAAAATCATTAAACTCAGTGAATGAAAAAAAAAAGGGTAATTCAGTAATTTTACTCAAATTAATGCAATTTATTGAATGCTAATTAATCAGTGCTATAGATAGTCTCCAAATATTTTGACTTTTACAGTCACATATCAGTACATGGCTCAAAAATTAGGGGTTTTTGCCAAAAGGCACAGAGGAAAGAAATCAGAGCACTGAAACAAGTGTCTTTTATTTACGTCTGACCTTCTTTTCAGATAATAGTTTCATGTATTTGTCTAGTAACAATGCTAGTTTTTAAGAGTACCTGCCCCCCTCACAGTTTGCTCCTACATCTCTGTCAGACCTCCTAAGCTGTTACTTGAACATCCGTAATGTAACTGGAACTACACTGGAGACTAGATCAGTGCAATATGTGTGGCTATTAAAAATATAAAAGCATGAAGTCCAGGGAAGTTCCCTCTTCCCTCACAGACAGAGAGTATCCTTTCAGTAATCCAGTTTATAGCATGGCCTATAGCAGTGACACTGGCATGAGACTAACAATCTTAAACAGCTCTACAGTTTCTTCCCCGCTACAATGAATTTCAAACCATTCTCTCAATCCTATAAAAAACCTAAAAGGCTAGAAAAGAGCAAATTCAACAACAGAAGCTGAGCAGGGAGAGAAATTTGAAGGAAAATTCCTTTTTTTCCTTGGTTATGCTACCCAAAAAATTCTGGACACTGGTAGTCTTCAATCTTTTCTTTGTCCTTTTGTAGATCACTGTTGCAAAATTAAACAAGAAAACCCAGATAAGAGCTAAAACTGAATCTGAAGGAGGAAAATAATTGAGAACACAGTTGCAGCTACAAAGAGGAACCTGAACACCTTAAGTTAAATAGCAATTGACGAAAAAAAAGGTTAGATACCGTTTGTTCTAAAACATTTGACGGGTTTCCCAAAACTATAAGGCACTATATTCTGCATTACACTTCACTCAAGTGGAGACAGTATGTTCTCGCTCACATCCTTGCCCTTCTTTCAGCCTTCTAGAAGATCATGTAGCAGCCTTGTTTTCTTTTGTTTTAAGACAAGAACTAAGCATATGTTTGAAGAAAGGCTGTTTGTAAGATGCCTGTATAGCAAAAACACCGTATCATGCAGCTAAAATTAACTCCACCAGATCCTGGCTTTACTCAGCTATGGATCATCACCCTAACTTGGACTGGAGATACTATGTAAGGGTGAAAAGTCTTTTGCAGTAATTTGTACAAACTGCTACACGAAGATAAAATGAACAGTACTGTTGCTCCTTCACTGCTTCATTCCACTTCAGAGCTTCTTTGCAGTGTCTGTATTACACAACACTAGCTTACAGCACACATGGAGAAAGCTATACACATTACTTAAGAGTATCCCAATAGCATTTAATCCAGAAATAAAGTCAGTTCTCTGTACTTAAGAGATTCCTAAAAAAGAAAAAAAATTTAAAAAAAAGTACAGATTTAACCATGGGTTACATACCTGCTCTTCAGAAACACGCTGTAGTCTAGGTAGCACAATGCCACACACAGCTACCACATGCGCAGAGAGGTCACCCGACACAATATGTCCTTGTGTATACTGCAGCTCTTTCTCCTTTTGCCAAAATGAGGAGTCTGGATTGGCCAAAACAAGAGCCTGTTCCACATTCTGCAGCTGAGATTCTTCTAGTAGCCTGTGAAATCCGTGTTTATTAACTCAACTGAAAGCCATCAAGAAAAACAAATAGTATTCAAGACCTTTAAAGTCCTTACTTTAGTCTGAAATGTATCAGTTCCTCAGGATTGAATATCTTCTTCAGGAAAGATAACTTATGCTCATCGTTCATGCATGTAACCAGAGCAAGACAGTTCGAAGTATACCTAAAAATTATATTCAGAACAAAGCATGTCAAAACATAGTCTTAGGAAATGTAGTTTGACAACTGTAAACTGCAAAACAAAACATAAAGTTTGGAAAAATGTGCAGAAAACTTAATTCACAGAAATTATTTTAGCACTACGCTTAACATTCTTTGGGATTAGAGAAACAGCTCAGAACTGAGAAAAGCAACTCTATAACAGCACAGTTTACCATTTATACACCAATTAGCTAACATTCCTCCATAGAATTGAATTATCAGTAGAAATATATTAAAGAAAAGCACTTACATAAATAAATGAACATTAACATATGAGAAAAGGAAAATGAGGTCTTCTTTGATTTTTTTTTCTCCCACCATTTCCCTTCCAAAATTCCTATTTCTAAAGTTACCCTAATACAATTAAATCAATTTTCAGGACCAAAAGAAGTCAACAACTCTCATGTCTTGACTTCATTACTACATAAAGTTGTCTTGTAACAAAAGGACATGGAACATAAATTATAAACCGCTTTTCATTTATTATAATAATGCTTTTACCTTCCAAGAACTAAGTTTTCAATGAGCTTGGTGGGGAATAAGGGAGGGAAGAATAGCCAGAAGAAGATTGGTTTAGGACAAAGTTTAAAAGTCAGTTTATTCACGTAAGATTACTAGCTGAACACCAGGTAAACCAGTTCTTTTCCATGTATTAGAAGTACTATCTCTTTTTCTAAGACTATCTAAAGTGTATCGTATCCTGAAGAGCGTCATAAATGCTTCAAAGATTTGACAACACTAGTTTCTGCCCTTTCTAAATTATACACCCTACTTTTAAAACTATGTGTTACTAACATAATTCTGAATTTATGTTTTAAAAATTGAAGACTATTAAAGACCCTTTTTTAAATAAAAGGCACTATCAATACTATCACTCATATAAATAAAGTAGAAGTATAAAAGTATATATATAAAGTATAAAAAAGTATAAAAAAATCACATATAAATGTGATCAGGTTGAAGCCCTGCAGGCAGACACCACAAAACATCTAACCTAAATCACATGCAAAACCTGTAACAAGGCCAATACGGAGCATAGGTTAAATAAGCGAAGTTTTACAGTGGCTGAGAAATCTATATACACAGAACAGAAAAAAGAACCAACTTGCTAATAATGTATCAATGCAAAATACAAAAAAATATCATTGTAATGTAAGAAGGAGTGAGCATACGTTCATCTTTACTGTTTTCTAGGACAACTTGCTACAATGCAGGCAATACACCAACAGGCTTACAGCAGAGGTGAAGTGCTAAGTTCACCATCTCTCTTGAATCCAACTCGGGCAAACTGAAGTTACTCGAAAGGATTCTCCAGACCATAGCTTTGAGCACATCTAAGAGCTAGCCTAAAATTCACTTTGTGATAGATCACCACAGCCTTCAAAACATCAGGTAAGAGGAACAATTACAAATATCACTGGAAGGAATTCTGGTATTATTTGAAGATGCTTTCTACTTGCATGTGAACGTTGTTAACTACAGTTCAAGGTACATTTTTTCAATGGAGAAGATCTGGGGTTTTAACTTACCAGCGCACTAAAGTGTCGTGACTCCTTAGGAGTGGAATACACACACTCCAGTCCCATATTTCCCGGAAAACTGATTGCTCCTTTTGCAAAAATCTGTAGGCTGCTTCCATAAGGTCCCGTAACTTCATTCGCCTGCGCCCATATCGGACCGTGTTTGCATCTGAGCTCTCCAGGAAAAGCCTCTGGAAAACTGGTGATGTAGTCTTAAAGTATCTCAAAGCAAATCTTTAGAAGAGGGAGAGAAAGAGATGGAACAAAAATATTAAGCCAGACGAAAGGAAACCAGCCATTGATAAAAATGCTAGGGCAGAAGTCCTAAGGCAGTAATTGATGGTACTAAGAACTAAGGCCTGTAATTTACTTTGTCCACATTTGGAAAGAAAACGACTTCAGCAATCAGCTGACAACAGATATTTTACTGTATTAGAAATCATTACTGAATTATCAAGGGGAAACAGTACTGCCTTTGGTGAAATCTCTGATTACTCTTGTTTACTGAAATAGTAATGCTGATTCCGACTTATGTAACTTTATATTCTACTGGCCTACAAGTCTAATTTTAAATACAGAGATTTTGGTAGTGAACAATTTTCATGGCAGCTGTTTTGCTCTTCTTTGGATCATAGATGAAAATCATAATAAGATCTTACAACATGATTTAATTTAAATAAGTTGTGTCTGAAACTCGCATTTACTTAATAATTCTTTCCACATTTGTTATTGTGGGAGACAATCCAAATTCTAACACCACCTCTCATCACCAGTAAACACTGACAGGCACATACTCCCGAAGTTCAAACACTGCACAGAGTGACTTCATGTTACTCACGGCAAAACGTCAGGGTGGTCAGCAAGCAGCTTGCTCATGGCTACACACAGCCTTTCGTGCCGATCATGGTTGATCTGGCCACCAGCTTTAATGGCTTCTGCGTTTCTTTCCAACAAATCCAACAAGATTGGCCGAACCTGACGGCCTATCAGCAGAGTACATTCTTTATCCAGCAGTAACTGGGCTAACGTATCGAGGATGCACTGCCGATCCTGCTGAGTCCAAATCTAAAGGAATGGAAAGTAAAAACAGGTAAAATGGAAAATGAGTTGGACTTTTAACTTCAGAATTATACATGCAGGATTCAGAGTGAATTTTACGGGAACAAGTCATTCAAAATCAGAAGGGAATCCAAAAGTCACGATGCAAGTACTTAACTGACACGCCTCTCCATATTTTAAAAAACTGAAAAAAAAATAAAATAAAAAGAGTAACATGCAGAATGGTACACTAAATAAGAATTACAAAACAGTCCCCAAATACTAAATTATACTTTACAGCTGAAAAATAAAAAAATATTAAAATTGTTTCCTTTAAGAAAAAAATTGAGACAATGTCCTAACACCTTTGTTACTAGAATTTTCACTTTCTCAACAGCTCTGTCTCATGAAAGCAGCAAAACATTTATGAATTTGAGGTTTTAAACAGAGTTTAAGTTGCTTCAAGTTCACTACCTTTTTTCAAAAAAAAATAAGCATTCAATTGTGCATGATTAAAGCCTTATTTCCATAGTTCTAATAGCAATTACAGCAAGCAATGCTCCTGACAATGAGCAGCAGGTATCTCCAATTTTGAATTTGAGATTACTTTTTTTTTCTTTACTTTTACATAAAAATGGCCATTTATTGTGGAAGACTGGAAAGTTAATAGTTAAGGATCAAAACAATTGGGCACTTGCAAAAGCAGCAGGGTGATTTGGTGACTATATGCAAGGTAACAGCCCAGGTGCAGAGGGGGTGAGTACCCACTACTGAAGGCTACAACCTGGGGTTTGAGCCAGATTTGGGAAGAGGCCAGTAAGAAGCAGATACTGTGAGGTGGGATAATGCTTTTTACCATGCCAATGTCCTCCCTTTCACAAACCACTCATGTGTGAAAATACATGACATTCACAGGTAGATCTGAAGGCATGCACCCTTTCTGATGGGCCATAATTGGCTGCTGAAGCAAAAGGCAGCTGTAATGTCTTAAAAGGTGTAATAAGCCATCAAAGACCCCCGTGATCCACAATGTTATTACATCAGAGAGTATAAAACTCCCCGCCCCCAGGGAAGTACCCGTGTGTTCCCACCTGAACCTGAACAGGTATCAACCCACTGAACCGTGTATTTCGTGGGCCTCCCTCAACCCCGACAGATCAAGACTATGACTTCGACCAAGGGACATCTAAATTGCAGCAATCAAGTCTCATTGATGGATCCACAGGTGGGGATATCTTTCTACTCTTATCCTTTCTTTTCCCTAATACATTTTCTTAAGTGCTGTTTTTATGCTTTCTTATTGCTTTATTACTATAGCTAATGACCAAAACAGCTACATACCTCCTTTTCATGCAGCCAAATTGTTCTAAAATAAAGTCTACATATATATACACATATTTATAAACATTGATCATTGAGTGTTGCTTCACTCTTATCCACCCCAAGGGATTTATTAAAAAGAACCTGAGTTACCCTTGCCTTCAGGGGCGGATCATAACTATGTGAAACAAAATACTAGGCTTTAGAATACATGCAAAACGTATTCACCTCAGCTAGGAAAAAAAGGAAAGAAAAAAACCCCAACACATATTCCTTCACATTCCCCCAGTCTTCCTAACTTTGTTACTGAAGAATCAACAACCTACTTCTTGTGTCTCACACTCTTAAATTTCTCTGGTCCTTGAGCTCATGTTATTATCCAAGCACCTCTCCACTTCTATGATGTTTAACATATAATGCAGTATAAGTAATTCTGACAATAAGGACCATGAATTTGCACTGAAGCAGTTTTGCTCTTAACTTGGATGCTCTACTCTCCCCCCCTTACTGAGTGTACCCTTTTCCTATTCAAGACAGAAATATTCTGTAATTCAGGTAGTCATTTTTTTTAGCAAGACATGCAGCCAATTGCTGCTCCTCCTAGACTTTTGTTACTCAAATAAAACCTGCTCCTGAGCTCACAGATGGGATGGTTTCATTGTTACAAGGTATATAGAGTGCTGAGGTCCTTTGAAAGGGTGACCTTCTAAGGTTATACCACTGATGACAAAAATAATTAAAAAATGGAGCAAGCTAGATACTGTTTGTTACAGGGGATCAGATTTTGCGTGGCAAAATGACTGAAAAGCTGTTCAAAGGCAGCATGACTATAAAGAAACAGAAATAAGCTTCACTGAAAAAAATAAAAGTACCTTCAGTTTCCAAATCAATTACATCTTTGGCTACCCAAACAGGGCACAACAGGGTGCTTAATTTATTAACCAGATATTTAAGTATCAAATAAAACCAGATAGCAACAGTAAAATAAATAATATGACTGACTCGGTAAAATGCTGTATGACTATTGTAGGACAAATTCATGACAGTAGTAATTCTGTGAGAGCAAGCAGTTTTTTAATAGTTGTGTGTAGTACCCTTAGGATGTATAAAACCGTTCAAATATCGTGGCAACATTCTCATTCTACAAAGAGGCCGTCTGTTTGATTTTGGAGACTAATTAGAAATTTTATGGAAAAGAATACTGTGAGAGAGGTTTCTTTTAACTAAAGATGGCCTTATAAAATACTCAACCAGTAGCAATAGACAGCTGATCTGAAAATGTTCAAATCTAGGACTGTAAATCTGCACACATGGTTCTGAACGTCTGCTTTAAGAAAGCCTCACAACAGACTGTGCCTGCAAACACACAACATATATGCACATTGTCTATTATTAATAAGACACATGAAGCAGACACACAGCTAGAGTCGGGAGGTGCAGCCAAACACAATCCTGTGCTCCAGCAGCATGTTGCACACCTCCTTCACAACCTGCATGGCCATTTACTCAGTGCTCACAAGGTACAGAAATCTTCATTAATAACCAGCTTAATCCAAACCCCGAGGTTCCTAGAAGAAAGGATCATAGCAAGGAGCAATCTGGTCCCACACAAAAGCCACATTTCTGCTCATGACTCACAGTTTACACCACACACAGATTTAACAATGGGATGCTTCTGAAGAGTGGGAGGGCATAAGAGGAAGCAAGGGAAATCTTTCTTCCCCTCCAACACAGGAACACATGTTCTTGTCTCTATTCCCTCACACAACAGCTCTATCACTGTATGACTGTACAGCAATTAATTTTGCTAGATTATTCAAATTAATCCTTCTTACAAAGTCTTCCACTGGGTGAGGAAGTTGAATGGATTTTTCGTATCAGCAGGCTCATTAGGCTCAAAACAAGAAACAAATGTGGCTTGGCCTTGGGAAGAGGCAAAAAGAAAACAGAGCAGCACCATTCTTTTTGGCAGCTCTTCAGTTCAGAAGCAAAGCAGTAGCCTGGTTTTTCAAGAAAAAAATTAAAAAGCAGAGGGGATATGCAGACTCACAAGGAGCACAAGCTGGAACTTCCTACACGTCTTCCAGCACATTGTCTTTGACAGGGTTGGACAGATCTCTCCTTCAAGAACAGCAAGAACGTTTCTCTTTGATTTTGTATCACTAACAGGCTGTTTCCCAAAAAATCACAGCTCTTCAAAATCTAGACGCAAAAGATGACAATACAGCCCAGGACTGAACAAAAGTGCAGCATGTCTTGCCTTATTTATAATGCGACATGATGTAAAGCCTAATTAGTCTTTTAAATAGAAAGTTGAAATCATATTTTAGGAGAACAAAAAGGTCTGCCTTGGTTGCCAGGACATTTTTCTGATAGCCAATGAGTAGCTGTGTGAATTTGGGACAGGTAGGTTACCTCTTTTTCCCTACACTTACTGATATAAATGAATAAAGGCGTTTATCAATATCCAATACTAAGACTGAAGGACTATAAATAAGAGCTTAGAGTTGTTATTATTAAGACAGTTTTCACTGCTACATTGCAAAATGGAAGACAAAATGAAGGATGCCAAGCTAAGCCACCAACAAATTAAAAAAGGAAATTAAGAATGGTGTGCTCGAGATCTCCAGTCCACTTAAGATGGTCCCACAGACTAAACGGAAGAAATATCAAAAGGGGTCCATTTTTTTAATTTATATCTTTCCATATATGCACAGTGGCAGATGTAAAGGGCAGAAATTAATAAGGACAGTTTTGCATTGAAGTTCAATTCCTGATAGTATTTTAACCGTCACAGCAATGAACTTCTTAACTGAAATCAGACCACTACAGGGAGCCAAAACATACACATTTCCAAAAAATTGAACTTAAAATTCTGTGCAGGAAGGCTTCCTGACACACCTTTGGTGACACACCAAAGAACCAAAAGCACATTACAGCCATCTGTGGACCCTAGTGCTTATACAGTCTGCTTAAATTATTCAAAAACGGTAAGGCAGGAAACAAAGACTGGTTTAGAGAGCTCTTCATCCTATTTTCCTTACTAAGAGCACAGACATTTGCTGTGCCTTTGCAGAGTTAAGTTATATACAAATACTCTACAGAAAAGGCTCTAATTCTATTACATACTCAAGCAATGGAACGAGACCTTCCATCAATACATTAAACAGTGTCTTACTATGAACCTCAAAAGACTGTTCCTTACTTAGCAGTTGTGAGCAAGTTTTATTCCATTATGTAATACTGAAGAAATAAGTATGAAGCTGCAGAAAGATGTAAGGGAGCTCTGGGTTTCCAGAAGGCATGCTTCCTCGGTTTCATACAAAGTAACTTGTAGGAAATCAGGTATGACAACTGGAACCGGAGATTCTTTACTGGCAAGATAAACGTAACATAATCCCAGATCTGTAGCTTCCAAGCCTGGAAATAGCAACTCAGTTTTCAAAACGATGCATAATTACTCATTAACATGGTGTTCCAAACTCCCTCTATATAATCACTATTTAATGATTTCCACCTAGCAAGACTTTTAAACTTGAAGTGTATCTCCAGGCAGCAGAAGGGAAAGGGCACGATCTCTTTCCCTGTCTCAGCTCTCGGTGACTCACTTTTGGTTCACTGCTCCATCTGTCTGCTGCATGGTGTATCCACATCGTCCCCGTCTCTATTTCTCAGCTGTTTCTTTCTCTTGGATAGCAACCCTTCATCACTGCTTCCCACCAATTAGCATCAATTCTTCATCTCAGGAATATATACTCACGTCAGTTTTACTTTGATCCTGTGATTTGTTGCGATAGAAGAAAAAGCCATCTGTCTACCAACAAAGAACCTTGACTACCAGGATGAAAGCCTTCCCCAACCATAAGTAAGGGACAGCTATCAGACTAAAAGCCAATATTCTGAAAAAACATGATACTTTAGACTTTTCATCTTCAAACATCTGCAAAATTTCCTAGACACTCAAAAGTGAAATATGGACTTTTGAGCCCCAAAATGTGTACACAATTTCATGTCTTCAAAAGATTTATCATGACGTGTATTAATAAAACAACATCTGATTTGCTGTTATCCTGTTTTGACATCGCTTCAAGGATTTCAGAGACAGAAAGGAGACTGGCCTCAACTCTCCTAGAAGGCAGGTGTGCTTTTCAGAGTTCAGGCAGCCAAAGCATGAAAGTGAATATAAGGACCATATTTCCAGCATCCCTACAACTTGTGAGACTGTGATTAAAGCAAAATCTCGAAGCAAACCCTAGGAAATCTAGCCCTCTGCCTTTTTATCCCACGTGCAGTTTTAAGGCAATTAAAGAAAAAGCACCAGGAAACAGCATCAGAGTAGGAACTAGGACTGTCTCAATGCTTGATAACAACATCCTACCTCTCGCTATTACGCTTCCAGAGTCACTTTAAGGGACATGGAAGACACCGAAAATTTTAAATGCGGGGCAAAATGCCCCCTGGGGAGAGGAACTAGAACACAGGAGAGGACCTGCATCACGGGCTACACCCCTGAAAGGGCGGGGAGGGCAAGACACCACAACAGATGGAGGGAGGGAGAAGGGGCAGGTAGAGAGCGGGGATTCACTCCCGCAAAGCGGCTCCGCCGCCGCCCGAGGGCCGGCACGGGGCGGGGGGGCCGCAGACAAAGCTGCCGGCCGGAGATGGCGGCACGGGGCGGGGAGGGGGGGACAGCAGGGCAGTGCCCCCTTCCCCTCCACGGTGGTCCCCGCGAGACCCGCCCGGAGGGAGAGCGGGCGGTCGGGGGCTTCCTGCCGAGCTTCCCACCTGCTTTGCCAGGAATCTGCTCAGCTCTGCGCTGCTCTTCTCGTTCCTGCGCGCCACCAACTGCAGCGGCTCCGCCAGGCGGAACCGCAGATCCTCCGCCGCCATCCTCCTCTCCCGCTCCTCCGGCTCCCGCGGCACGTGCGGGCGCGACGCGGCGGCACCCACTTCCGCCCTGCCTCCGTCACGGGAAGCGCGGCTCTGCCCCGCCCCCCCGCCCCGAACTACGGCTCCCGGCGTGCACCGCAGCGAACTACAGCTCCCGGCGTGCATCGCGCCACCCATTCCCTAGCCGAGGGGGCCGTCCGGGAGCGAGGTGGGCGATCCCGCTGGATCAGGACGCTGGGAGCCCGCGTGCGCGCGGTTGCGTTGGCCGTGTGCTCGCCCTGTTCCGCTCCTTGGTTCCCAGAGAGCCAACTGCTTCTGGATCTGCCCACCCGCGAGCCCTTTAAATCTGGGTCACGGTGCGGGTCGCGGAGGCGGCCGAGGGCGGGCGGGCAGCTCCGGCTCGGGCGGCAGGAGCGTTACGCCCCCGGTGCCCTGTCCGGCCGTGGCCGCTCGCGGAGCCCGAGCGCGGCTCTCGGGCGGTAACGATGTCCCTGTAGGGGTTTGGAAGCGGGATCGCTGACAGCAGCAGCCGCCGGAATTGAACCTCGGGTTTCCCGGGAGCGCCGCCGCACCTGCCTCGCCCCCGCCCCGCCGCAACAGCGGGGCGCGGCACCAGGTGAGAGCGCGTGTACCGTGCGCCGCCGCCCTGGCAGCGTCCTGCGGCCGCCGCAGCCTTCACAGCGCCGTCACCGCCGGGCTGCCGCAGGGGGGGCGATCCCGGCTCGTCCCGCCGGG
>JAWWES010000115.1:78305538-78334299 GCA_035583135.1 Lophotriccus pileatus | reverse complement strand
CGGTGGCCCAGGGGGCCGGGCGCGGCCCCCGCGCGCGCCGCACTTTGGCGCCAACTGCACGGGCCGGGGGCGGGTCCTGCCGACGTAACGGCGGCGAGCGCGCGGCGCGGCTGCGGTCGTTGGCTGGAGCGGCCGCTGGCCCCGCCCCCTCCCGGCCTGCGGCACCCGCGGCGGCGGCGAGAGCTGCGGCGGCGAGTCCGGTGAGTGCTCCGGCCCGGCCTTGCCCTGCCGGGGCCGCCGCATGGCTCGGCTCGACTTGGTCATGCCCGCCCCGGGCACAGGCGCCACGGGCCGCCGGGGGTTGTGGGGGCCGCGACAGAGGTCCCGAGCATTTCCGCCGTGGCGGGAATTGGGGCGGGCTGGAGCCCCTTCCCGCCCGTGGAGGGAGGGCGAGGCCTGAGGAGTGAGGAAGGGCCGCTGCTTCTGAACTACCTGGCGGCTGGTCAGCGCTGCTCCACGCCTTAGCCATCCACCCCCCCACCCCGCGCTGCCCCTCATCCTGCCCCCTCCTAATGCCCCATCCTGCTTCCCCACACCGCCTGCCTCCCCTCCAGCGCCCTCTGCTCGTTACTGGTTTGACGGGCGGTATCAGACAAGGGGAAGTTGCTCTTAAATGATCAGCAGAGAAGAAATCGGGATTATCGATTCAGATTGTTTTGAGTGGTTAAGATGCACTTTCAGGTAACCTGTTAATAGAATGCGGTGCTTCTTTTCATATCAAATTGTCTTTATAGGACCTATAAGATACAGCTAAATGTCTTCAGAATGCTTATTTGAAGAACACATAATTTCATACTTGAAAGTGCATTTTGTTCTCTTGATGTACGAGTTTTCTCTTGGTGTTGGATTTTATTGAAGAAGAAAGGCCATGGGCAGCTGAAGTGTAAACGTCTGATTTCAAGATGCTTCTGGTTTATGTTAGTTAATCGGTTCTCTTTGCTCTGATGTTTTACTTGTAGATGGGGAAGCCATAGAGAGCTTGTATCATGGCAGCAGATGAGGATGGACTGGGACTGTTTGATATCCGCTACAGTGGTAAGATGTGTTGGATTACTTTCTGGATTGCAGGGAATTAATGCAGGCAGATTTATGAAAATAGATGGGTCCAAAAACAATTTTAAAAATAAGTTTAAAGTTGAGACAAATACTGGTGAGCCTCGACTGTAATTAAACACCTGTGGCACAGTAACATTTTAAGCCTCATCCCATTAGGAAGTTTGTATATAAAACCATAACTGCGCACTTTGGATTTCTGGAATGTTTTGAGGGGGTGTCTGGTATCAGTCTCTCCCCTGGTCTTTAATGGTGTATAAGTTACCCTTTGGTGTACCTTAGTGAAGCTTGCACATAAACAATTAGGGGAATTGCTCTTTTGTTTGTTGCTAGTAAGAGCCTATGTGTGTAGTACCAGTAATCAAGGTGCTCCAACATTATTTCCAGCTCCACAGTTGATTGATTTGACACATATTTATGAGATTCCCAGCCTCAGAAGGACTGTGGATATTGACATGTTTCTTTATAGAAATAGTGTTTGTTGCAGAACTGGAGAGGTTGACATAGAGGAGGCGAGAGTCATAAGAGGCATTGGAAAAAGACATGAAGAGAGACTGAGGAGATTTAGATTAAAATACGTTTACAGAACCAGTTAGTGTGTGAGTAGATGGCAATACTAAAGCAAATTGTTTCAATTATGATACAGACTGCTACAGTACTTTCTTTTTAGCAAGAAATGTTTCTTTTAACAGCAGTGGTTTTATCATATCAATTCTTTTGGTTTTTAGTTGTATAACTTTTGTATTCAGTGTATTCTGTAGAAAACAATTTCAAATTTATATCAAGTTTATTTAATTTATAATTTTAAAATTTATTTGTACCTAAAGCCATATAATTTGCTTTTTGCACAGTTTTTGTATTTAGGAACTGATCTTACAAGATTGTCCTCGCTCCCTTGTGACTAAAGATCTTTTCTCCACAGTAGCAATAGATTGCTGGATAAAATTCCCTTGTCTTTTCCTAGTCTGTGCTGTTACTCTTAGTATTCTGTACTGGTTTAGGATTACAGCTACAATTACTTTACAGGAAAGGTGGAGTTTGGAGTTTACTAAATGATTACTTTGGCCCTTTTTTTTATTATTATTATTATTTCTTTTTTATTTTCATTGCTTTAGCTGAAGCTTCTCCCTTCAAGGAAGGTGACGACAGCTCAGTGGATATTTATGATGGCTTGGACAGCAGTTTGTCTGTTTCTGGTAGGTTGATTGTGTCTTGCTGTTTGGCTTGGAGGATTATAGAGTGTCTGCTTCTTAGGCTGGTTTCAGGTAAAACAAGTGGGTTTAGCTTTGAACTACTTGTTAAAATTCAAGACATGTTAGACTCTATTAATGGAGAAAAGATTTCTTTATTAGCTGAATGAATGAAAGACATTTTTCCTGTGATACTGGCTATTTTAAGAGACTTGGACTTGATATAGGACATCTTACCTTGGAAAAAACACCTTCATTTTGTGTTTTTGTAAGCTTCTAGATCAGATCAAACAGTCACTGATCACTAAATCCCCAGTGAGAGATCCAAAACATACTTCTTGTGTGATACAGTATGATCAGGAGACCCTTCTAACCTTTATTATTTTCCAAATAATTTGACATGTTAATGTAAATTAATTTCCCTTCTTTGAAGGTAAGAAAGAAATAAACCCAGCATGTTCTTTTTTTTGGAATCTTAGGGTACTGTTAAATGGAAGGCCATTTTTAATATTTAAGCAATTATTTCTCTACTGACCTTACTGCTATAAGACTATTGAATTTTTATGGGAGGAATATACTCTACAGACATAAAGTATCTATATATCTTCCTAGCTTTCCATTTTGTGTTTCTTAAGTCGGTATTTACATGTGGAGACGTGTTGTTTAGTAAATGTAAAAGCCACAAGGAGGAATAAAGATGCAGTGAAAACAGTCTATATAGTCCAGCTCTGAAGGACCTTGGTTTTTTGAATTTGAAGAGAGGAGTGGTGAGGTTTTTGCTTTGTACGGATGTTGTTTGTTTGTGCTCTTGCAGTGTGGTGTTAATATGTTTTGCATTATGGTATTGTTCAAAGGATTGGAGCACAGCTTTGATAGTTAACTTCAATTATTTCTCTGCAAATGAATCTGTATTTCAGAGGCGTCATGAACCAGGTCTTGTCGATTATGCATATTTGCTGAACAGAGCACACGGGCTGATTTGCGTAAAAAGCACTGTCATCTGAATAATTGGGGTGCTTGGGTATTGAGGTTTTGGTTGGTTTTGATTTTCTTTTTTTTTTTTTCATTTCACTTATGGGTGACTGTCTCAGGAAATCTCAGTGTATATTATTGCCACATGATATGTCACGAGCTTGTAGTAGTTCTTCATTTTGTGTGCTGTTACCTTGTGAGTACAAAAAGTAAAACCAAAATGCACAGGCAGTATGGAACAGCGTACACAACGCAACATGACTAGAAAAATACCTTTATCCTTGTGTAATTAATTTTCTTTATGCAGACAATTTTGCTCCAAGTTCTACTCCATCTAGAATCAGCTTAAATTTATTTGATGAGATATTAATTGAAGAAGGGACTGCAAAGAAAGCGTCCTATGATGAGGTATGTATTAATGTAGAAAAAAAATCTGTTTGGGTTTTTTGTGTTCCAGATTTTCTTATGTGAAACACAGAAAATGTTGTCAGCGTGCTTATGTTGGTAAAATAGGCAAACTGTTTTTAAGAGTGTGCTAATAAACTGTTATGTGAACAAGCCCATTAGAATAAGTGAATCTGTCACTTTGTAACCTGGTCTGTTCTCATGTAGCATCCTTTGCATGTAGTTTATGTATCAGCTACATTATGGGAAAATGTACTGTAATTTTTCTCTAGTCAAGTATCTGTTCAGATGTCTGATACAAAGCTAGTCTTGACATTTCTCCCAACAAGTTTTACCAGAGTAAAGCAGATAGGTCATGGATTTATCTTATGTTAAATTCTGTCCTTGAGACTGAGAATAGCCATGCAGTTGGTAACTGCTTCTAGCAAATCAGCAGAACACTCACTTCCGTAGCACCACCTCTCCTGGCCCATAAGACACACTTAAACAGCATAAAAGGGACAGACATCCACAGGTGTTGAAAGAAACGGGAGTATAACATCCAATACTGAGTGATGTCACTTTGAAAGTTTGAGAGCAGCTGACTGAATGGAAGTTCTCCATTCTTCTGTGAAGGCTTTGTCCCTATCTAATTTTAAAGAAGAGCTCATGCCAAATTTATTTTATTTAATTTTGTGATCCTAACAGGATCATGTCCTTTGCAGCCCAGGTTTGTTTGTAGTAACTTCTTGCTGTTGTTTTGCCTTACTGTTTCGTGTTACATAAAATCTGAGAAGCGAGTCCCCAACTATTTGGTTCTCAGAACTCCTGCTCCTTGATAATCGTGTCATTTATTCTTTATTACTGTTAGGCAAGCAGGCATAGATTTCCTCTTATCCGAGTGTTTATGATGGTTTAAAGACCTGTATACCAGTTGGAGCCTTTTGTTTTAATATGGCTTTAATATGTTACTTTGGGGTGAAAAACAGAGCTTTGTAGTATGCAGTACTGTGTTAACTAACTATAAATGTAGAGATGTACATTTTCTCTCTAATTAAGTTAACATTTTCTGAACTTCTGTGCTGTGAATTTTTCTCTCTTTGACAGTTGCAGGCTGAATATGAAAAATGTCAGCAGCAAATTAAAGAGTTGATGAAGAAATTTAAAGAAATACAGGCACAGGTACTGTAGTTCAAAGGGAAACATGATCAAGATTTATGTAAAGAAAATTGAATATTGCTTTGAGAAGGCAATTTCATATCTTTCCAGACTTGATCCATGTGAGGTTGGTAGAGCATCCCTGTACATGCTAGGAGCTTGGTCTGCCTAGGGTAGTTGCTGGGATAGCCTACTGACAAAATCAGTAGGGACATTTGTTTCTTCTGTGATGTTGGGTGCAGTAAGACTTTATTTGCTTAAAAGCTGTATTCCATCTTCTTAATTAGAAAATAAGCATGTCAAAGGAGTAGTTGTCAGAAAGGAATCCAGTATTCTTGGTTTTTTAATGCACTAGGGAGGGGGTTGCCAAGGTGCTTGAGCTGTTGCTAGAACTGGAAGAGGATGTCTGCATTTTGTTGGACATAGTGCCATTTTGATAAATCTGAACTGCTCTTTAACTTGAGCTAGTGTTCCCATGCTGTGCCATTCTGCAGAAGTAGATTATTTGAGGCCATTCTGCATTGTGCTCTACTGCGTATTACAGATAAGTCCTAAAGGTTCTATGCTTTGCAGTGGTAAACAGCTGCTTCCCTGTGACACTTGTGTACTGTTTTCTTCAAAACCTGTCCAGCCTTTCTGAGCAAGCTTTGCTGAGGACAATTATCAAAAGAAAGGACTGTCTTCAGGATTGACAGTTATGGTTCTAGAAGAACATTGTATCTAGAAATTTTAGAATGATAGAGCACCCAAAGTTGATTTTGATACTTCGAAAGAAATACAATTACCCTCTTTCTCCGAAAGTGCTTAAAAACTACATCTCTCATTTGACATAGTGACCAAGAAAGCAATAAGTGGTGTAAGACATTTTAAATAATTGCCAGGAACACAAACTTGAGCATAAATGTGAGTGGTGTTAAAAAAACCCAAAAAACACAAACTTCTTTGGACCTCTGTAATTCTGACTTCTCCAAAAGAGTTTGTCCTTCTGTCAGTTTGCAAAGGGTGGGATATTTTTCTAGTGGTTGTCTTGCGCTGTTTTTCATTACATGTTTGGATACCCAAGCTAATTCTTGTTTTTTCTCTCTGTGTCTCTCCTGTTGTCTCTTTTGTATACATTTAAAATAGAATGTCATTCTACAGAATGAAAACCAAGCCCTCAAAAAGAATATTTCAGCTCTTATCAAAACAGCAAGAGTGGAAATTAACCGTAAGGATGAAGAAATTAGTCATCTCCATCAAAGGTACAAATAGACAGTGGAACTGAAAATATATTTTTTGTCTGATCAGGTTATATACTTGTTAGAAATTTTCGTGTGTATTTAAAAAAAAATAGTGAAAGAAATTATTACTTAGTAAATAATTGTGCGGTTTAAAATTGGTACAATCAGAGGAAAGAAATATCTTTGTCTGATGAGGTCTTTGGTTTCTAATTAAGAGCCAAAAAGGAATTCAAAGGTTGATCTTTACATGAATTTTTGTTTGTTTGTTTTTGTTTAACTCCCATTCATCTAACCCTCTTACATGTTCCAAAGCAGATACTTACACAGTTCATCTTCAAAACTATTCTGTTTTATGGCCTCAGACATGAATTCCATGGAACTTTTCACACAACAAGTGAAAGTGCATAGATTATATAATGATTTTGTGTCAAGATAGGAAATCCCTGTCTCCAATGGTGGGGGGATAGCAAGCAGAGAATTCTTGGTTGTTTCTGTGTACTACTGATCCTACTGCAAGCACTTTACTGTTTTCAAGTATGGATGGGAGAGTAGCTGAGGGTATGGCTTCTGAACCATGTGGTTCTACCTCTGTAGAATCCAGGGCAGGGGTCTGAGATTCAGGACCCCTAGCTTGTCACAAGGTCACCTGCTTGTCACTTGTGTGACATCAGCCGCATCACTGGTTTGTTTGTATTTTAGTTTGACCATTTCATATTTTCTTGCACCAAAAGATGTCATAAAGAAGGTTCATTTGACACTACTGGGCTAAAGACTATAAGCATATTAACTCTGATAGAGGTCAAAACGTTTTAACACTGTAATTCTTTCAGGTGATTGGCTTTGACACAATAGCTGTCATTTTCAGACGCTTGAGTGCAGTGTTATGAGTTCTAAATTAAATTGTTCGGAAAACATTTGATTGTTTTGAATATTTAACCTCATTAAATACTTCACAAGTTCCATTGCAATACCATCTGATGGTGATTAAGATTTATGAACAAGGTATTTGATCCAAGTATTTTGGAAGCATCCATCCTGGAAAACTGTGGGGAAAGTAGCACTTTGAGATCTTAGAAGCATGCCATGCTTGCTGCATGGTTTATAATAAATTGATATATATGTATTAATTATCATAATAAATTATTAAATAATAATTTGTATTTGTTATATATAATAAATTACTTTATATTAAACAATGCACCTATCTGTGAAGACTATTTTGAAGTTAATATCTCTGAGGGAATTGTTAGTGCTTATCTCAAAAACACCTCCAAACCCAACTATTAAAGAAAACCCCACAATACCAGATGAATACCACTTGGATACAATTACATTAATCAAACATGTATATAGATGTAATAGCCAGCCTAAAGCACAGCTAAAACTTGCCAGTTTAAGCGAAACAGAAATATTGAAAGGGGGGTTGTATTACTACTGCTGCAGCATTGTTTGTGGTCAACTCTCAGTTCACATCACAATGTCACATTTTTGGAGTAGAGGCAATTGTAAGCTGTTCATTTCAAATTTAAATTTACTATATTGGCCCATAGGAAGTGTTCAGTTTTATAGAGCAGAACCAATACCATTTTGTATTGGAGAAAAATGTGGAATTGTTTTACACTTGCCTTGAATCCTTATGACTGAATGCTGAATCATCGCAGGATTTCCGGCCAAAACTAAATGTCTGTGTAGCAGCCACTTCATCTTTGACTCTCTAAAATGGAGCCAGACATTTCATGGTTTGCTGCCATCATTTATTGGTGTGACTTTTACTTCTGTTTCCTTCTGTATGGATTAGACACTATAATTCTTTCTATGTAGTGGAGAGTATGTAAGAAGGCTGACATTGTCTTTAATTATGTTATTTTAATGAAAAGTTTTGTTGAATATGGTAGAAAAGTGTTTCTTTAGTGGGTTTTGTTGGGGTGGGCGGTTGTTTTTTTTTTAGTGGTGAGGTAACTGATGCATTCTGTCAGTAAGGAGTAGAAGTTTAGGCCATGCAGGCTACATATGCCCTTTTTAATTTGTTTTTTTTTTTAATTTTAATATGATGACCTTTCATCAGTAGCATGTGGTCTTGATGAAGCTTGATTAACTTAATTTACTTCTTGTTTACTGTAGCCTGCAGCAACTTCCAAACATGGTAGTATATTTGCTTACTGGGTGGAGTAAGCACAGTCACATTATACCTATTCTTTTGGTTGATAGTTTAACAAGTAGTAAATAATTGAATTGCTGGTTTTTAAATTATTATTATTTTAAATCACTAATACTGTAAAGAACAGCTTTTTTTTTTTCCTGTAGGGAAGCTCCTTGTAATACTGGACAATGAAATGCTAATTAGAGTTACTGAAATGGTCAATTAGGCCCCGTACAGCATTTTCCCACAAATTTTGCCTTTTCTTTAGATGAATTTCCTTTGGAAAATAAATGTATAAATTACATTCTTTTGTTGTGCGCTGATGGAAATTATTAAATTTCTTTCTTTTTCCCCAATTTTTTTTCAAAATTAAAACTGAAAGAAAATGTTAACAATTTTTAGAGATATATGGGTTCATTGCAGTTCAGCTTTAGTTACATTTAAATAAATTTGAAAATAACATAAATAACTTTTTTTCTTTTTATAAACAGGCTAGCAGAGTTTCCCAATCATCGAAGTATTTTCACCAGAACATACCTTCCAGGATCAACTAAAACAAATGATTCCAAATTCAGGCCTTCTGATTTAGGTGACAATATAAAGATGGAACATAGAATGAAAAGTGACTGTTCAAAAGATACCTACCACACTTACTCAGCTCATAATGCAGACACTGGGAAGTCTGGCTCTGAAAAAAGTAACACTCCATATTTGCTGAGATACCCTCCTGAAGAGCTCTGCAGTGATGATAGTCATATGTGTCCAGTGAGCTATGACCATGCTTCCAACAAGGATAACAGAAAGGAAAGAAAAGACATTAAAAGTAATGACCAGTGCAGTAGGGGAAATGTCGGCAAATACAAAAGAGAAGTACATCACAGCACTGGAAACGATGGTGACACTGAAGAGGGGAATTCAGATCCTCAACAGAAGCTGAAAACCCTTTCAGAGAAGGCTAGTAAAAATGACTTGCAACAAAAAAGTCAGAGCATCAAACTCAAAAGCAGCCCAAGTGTAGAAAGAAGAGTAGAAAGGGGTGTTTCTTCCTGGGAGAAACAAACAGCTGGTAAAGACAGATTTCAAACAAGAGGTGATTTGTATGCTGATGAGAGATTACAAAATGCATTAAAAAAAGACGTGAAAGTACATGATAAAGGAGAAAAGCATGCTGGCCAAAAAAATAAACCAAATGAAAAACTGCAAGGACATCCAAGGAGGTCTGGAAGGGGGAGCAGTCCACACTCAAAGAATGAACATTCAAAGAGTCTTCATGAATCACGTAAATGTCGTCTGGAAGAGTCTAGAAAAGTAAAACATATTGACAGCAAGAGAGACAGGGGAACAGATGATCATATCTCTCGAGAAGGAAGAACTTCACCTTCTAATTCCAGCAGCAGAGAGCATAAATATGCACGCTTGAAGGAAAGCGGCAGTAGATATGAATGGGAAACAGCACATTCCAAATCAGAAAGACACAGAACCGAAGAAAAAAGGAAAAGAGAAAGAGAGGATCAGGATGAAAGTAGGCATTTCAGAAATGAAAAAAAACTTGCAAAAAAAATTTCTCACCAGTCTGTAAAAGACTCCAAGAAAGGTACAAATGTTACAAAAAGTGAGAGAAACAAATTTTATAAGCTGGAAGAAACATCTGCAGTAGCAGATAGCTTAAAAGGCCATAAAGTTCCCAAAACTAAAGATAACCGTCGGACAAAAAACAAGGACTTAAAACTTAGCTTTATGGAAAAGCTCAATTTAACTCTTTCTCCTAATAAGAAACAATGTCTCTCTGCAGCAGATAGACTTAAAGCAGCTTTTCGAAAGGCCACTTACAAGGGACGAACAGAGCTCACACTGCAGGCAGAACTCTTGGATTCTGCCCACCCTGTAGACTGTGGTCCCACAGAGCGAGCTCTGCACATTCTGGACAGTGAAGCTCAGAGCAAGATGGAACCAGCACTGCCTGTTTCTGTCAGTTCTGAAAATGAAGCCTCAAAGGTCACAGCAGCAGATCCAGTACAGTCTGCAATGCTGCCAGCAGGGGCAACAGATGAACTGATCTCAGAAACCTTACCAGAAGCAGAAGTGGGTCAGGTACAGCCCCAGGTCTTGCCAGGAGCAGCAGAGGTGCTGGTTCCTGGTGTGCTGCAGGTTGACATGTCAGAAGCTGCAGAGCATTGTGATCCGGTTGAATCAGAAGTCTCAGTAACAGCAGTGGCAGTGACAGGACTGAACCACCCTCTGTCTTTGCCCCTGGAGGTGACAGGGAGTGTGACAGAGTGTGAAAACTTGTCTGGGACAGGGATGGGTGTGATGCAGGAGGATAATGTACCAGCAGCAGAAGTGGCACAACCTGAACCTGCCAGTGAAAGTATGGGAGCCCTTCCAGAGTCAGCAGCAGGGAAGAAAGAGGAAGATGAAATATGGCTAGCTGCTGACATAGAAAGCTCTGCAGACCGATGTGGCTCTCAAAATGTTGTCTTAGATGAACCAGAAGCCAGAAGTTCTGGTGACCTGGAGTCCTCTAATGTTGCACATGGTGTTGGTGAAACAAAACTAGACTCTTTAATGCGAGTAATGAGAGATGATGGCAACTTGGCTGCAGAAAGTGTTAAGTATCCCACTGAGGAAAAGGATATCTCCAAAATTAGTATGACTACATCCCAGTCACTGGACAGAACTATGATAACTGATAGGGATGAACCATTAGTTGATCAGAATGCTTGTGATCTAGAGCTGGACCTAGCTGATACCAGTACAGCAACAGCATCTTTTCTCAGTGGTGAGATGTGTCCTATAACTAAAGAGAGGGAAACTAACCCAGTTCCTGTTGATGATGACAGCTCAATACTAAGCATTGATCTCAATCACTTGAGGTATATTCCGAAGGCAATCAGCCCACTGAACAGTCCAGTGCGCCCTTTGACTAAAACACTAAAGATGGAAAGTCCCTGTAAAGGCCTTGTGAAGAGTTACAACAAAGGTATTTGTGTTCTAATTTCTTTTCTGCATAAGGCTTAGAAGATTCACTCATGGAAAGCAGAAATTACTTTTTTAAACTCCCTTCTCAAAAATATAAATTTTTTCTTCTTAAGTTGCATATGTTTCTGTGGTCCCTTTTTTTTTTTTTGTAGTGGAACCACTTAATATTGCAGCCAAGATTGTAGCCATTTGAATATTCATGCTATAAAAATTGGAGCTAGTCACTAGTGACAGATGACTGGTTGAAATAAGAGTTTTGTATTAACTTACTAAAAAATGCATATAGGTTTCTTAATTTTGCCTAGTGTTGAGTAAATCTCATTAGGTTTTTCTCTGAAATTATGGAGGCAAAAGTTACTTAAGATCATATTCTTTCAAGTATTTGTGAGATAGCTGGTGAGAGTACTTGAGAGTAACTTGGAAGTTTAAATTTCTTACTAGAAGAGGAATGGTAGGTTGGTGTTGAAATCTATTTTCTTATGTTTCAGACCATAATCCTTTACAAGATCATTAAAACATTAATAGGTAACTTGTTTTCATTGTGTTTTCGTTGTGAAACTGTTAAAAGAAAAGCAACTTATTGTATGTAAATGTTAGTCCATAATTATGTGACGGTTATAATTTAGCTTGTGCAGAGTTCAGAGAACTTGTTAAACTAAATGGAAAGAAATTCAAAACTGATGAAAACTGCTTTATTTTTGTGGTTTGAGTTGATGTATTTTTGAGATAATTCACATGTGTTGAGTAAAACGTTGAGGTCCTTTAAAGCTCAAAATTTGCTCAAAATAAAGCTCAATTTGCCCCTTAAAGCTCAAAAAAATTCCTTAAACTAGCAGCTGCTACAGCAAACCACCCAAACTTGTTATAGCTCAAACTTCCTGCCAGTTTCAAACAAACAGATTTGAACAGTTTGTTTACAGGAGAAAAATACCTGTTTATAGTTGTATTCTTTATGATGATTAGCAAACTGTTTTTCTTTTATAGATTTAATTCCTGAAAGTACAGTTGTCATCTGTCCCTCAAAGAATTTGTCAAAGGAGGTAAACAAAGAAAATCAAAAGCCTGTTAGCATGTCTGATGAACAGTTAGAGGTGGAGTCTCAGCTAAGTATCTCTTCAGATGAAATAGAAGAAGGAGAAATTGTAAGTAGCGATGAAGATGAAGAAGAATCTAAACCAGAAAGAGGCTCTCAAAATGCAGAAAAGTCAAGATCAAAAGCTCCTTCTGAGACACGAAATTTGACCAGCAGTCCGCAGAATCAAAATAGCAAAACTGTGCATTGCAATGAAGATAATGAAAAATTTGTTTCTGTGAAAGTAAGCACAAAGAATGGAGAGAGGTGTAAAAGTCAGACTTTCAAAGTCAGATCTTCAAGGGATATGAAGAGGAACAAAACTGTGAGCATTGCTTGTCTTGAAAAAATAGTTCATGTTATTGTTGAACCTTCAAATATACAAGAAATCATGCAGATGCTAAGAGCTGTACGAAAACAGATGAGGAAAAGTTACATGAAGTTCAAGGTACACTTCCCAGTTCAGCGTTTTCACAGAATTATAGAATCCGGGATCATAAATTTTACAGCATTAATAAGATACTTGAACTTTTCCAAGATGTGTACGTTAGGTGATACATTAAAATTGAGTATCTGTGATATTATAGAGTCTAAACTTAAAAAAGTTAAAAAGAATGCAATAGTCGACCGTCTTTTTGAACAGCAAGTATCAGATATGAAAAAACAGTTGTGGAAATTTGTAGATGAACAGCTTGATTACTTATTTGAAAAGATAAGGAGAATTATAATAAAGCTTTGTGATGTGGGAAATGGGAGTGAGGAGGGGAAGTTTGAAAGGGCAGGAAAGCAAAACCATAAGATTGGCCTTAAAAATGATATGCAGAGATCAAGAAAAATGTCCCCGAAGGCCAGTTCTCAAAAGCCTGAAGAATATATCATTTCAAAGCAGATTGTGGATTATCAACAACCTAAGTGTCACCATGAGAAAAATAAAGCAGGTGTGCCAAAAACCGCCTTTACAAAATGTCTTAACTCCATTGATAACACAAGGAATTCTCAAACGAAAGTGCACCTCTCTAAAGAGAATAATTTCCAAGGCACTCTTACTCCATTGAAGGCTGTAAAATATGAAAAAGAAGGATTCCAGCTATCCAGAGATGCTAACAAGTCTGATCTCGGTTATGAGCTTCTCACAGAACAACAAGCATCCAGTCTTACGTTTAATCTTGTAAGTGATGCTCAAATGGGTGAAATTTTCAAAAGCTTATTACAAGGTTCTGATCTCTTGGAAAAAAATGGTGGCAATATCAACAGAAATGAGTGTGAATTCAGGACTCCAGAAAAACGATTTTTAGGGAGTCATAAATGCAGAGGTAATGCTGCAGAACTGGGGCAGGAGGTTGCTCCAAAGGAGGCATGTGTGGAATCTAAACCAGAAGAGGATATTAACTGGACTGTTGTTTCACCTGTAAGAGCTCCCTCATTAGCATCCAGGACTCATATGCCTGTCGATCCAGATGTGCTGGATGAGAGCTGTATGTTTGAGGTTTCTACAAGCGCAGCTTCATGCAAAGAAGATGAATGCAACTTACAGAAGAATAAATCGTGTGTTTCTTCTATCCTCCTTGAAGATTTGGCTGTTTCTTTAACTATTCCATCACCTTTGAAATCAGATGCTCACCTCAGCTTCCTAAAACCAGAGAATAATTCTGGCTCAACTCCCGAGTGTGTTGTCAGCGCACATTACAGCGAAGATGCACTTCTTGGAGAGGAGGATGCCACTGAACAAGACATTCATTTGGCCTTAGAATCGGATAACTCAAGCAGTAAATCAAGTTGTTCATCATCGTGGACAAGTCGGCCCATTGCTCCCAGCTTTCAGTGTCGCCCCAGCCTGCCAATGCAAGCAGTAATCATGGAGAAATCCAACGATCATTTTATCGTCAAGATTAGGCGTGCAATGCCATCTGCCTCACCAGCATCTAATCACATGGCGTCAGTGAAGGAGGTGCAGGCATCCTCAACAAAGTCTGGAAAAGAAGAAATAAGAACTGGGGGAAAAGAAGGGGGCAGTCAGAGTGCCACAGCAGCCACTCTGAAAGAAACTGTCAAACCAGATGTGGTCGAGATGGATCAGGTGCCTCATGTCTGGGCTGAACATGAACAAAATTGTGCCTTACCTCAGGTTCCGAAGGAGTCACATAATAGTATTGGAAAGGAAGAAACCACTGGTTTGCTTGGACCCTCAAACACAGAGAGCTGCGACACTGAAAGCCCAGATAAAAGCTCTGAGCACTCTGAGGCACACAAGTTGAAAGTATCCAAAAATATAAATGAAATGCATGTTAGATCTCAAGCTTCTTTTCCTGCTGAATGCAGCACGAAGTCATACATAAACTTAGCACATGATGTTGTCAGTGGAACTTCATGTCGTGCAGTGGAATCCAGAGCAGATAATGGGACACAGGCAACTTCTACAGGAAACCCAGAAGCCAGTGATAAAAAGGAAGAACTGAAAGAATGCTTCGATGCATCTATAGACTTATCAGAAGAGCTTTCCAATGAGACTCTAGCAGGCGAATGTGATCTTGAAACAAAACCCACTTCAAAGACTGATGGAGGGTGCCAGATAAGTGTAGATGATAAAACTAATAAAAAGAGGAAAAAGGAAGCTGTCAAAGATAATTCCAACTCAAAAAGGCAACGAAAAGAAACTGACTCAGCAGGTGAGGGGAGCGATGAAAGTAGTGTCAAGTCTGAAGAAATAAATTCACCACCCAAACAATGCTCCAATAAGAATAATGAGCTGCAGCAGAACAAAGACTCTTCTCCTTTGGTTTCATCTCCATCATCACCTAGCCTGTATGCCAAAAACATCATTAAAAAGAAGGGAGAGGTAGTAGTTTCCTGGACAAGGTAATTTCTGATTTGATCTGTTTGGTTGGCTTAGCCTTTTTTTTTTAAACTAGGTGATATGCTGGAAAGAGGGAAGAGAAGGATATTTAGCCAGTGACTGAAGTTATTTAGTTCTACATCCTGCTATGAATAGTGGAATGGGAGCCTCCTATCTATGCAGGATGGCTCTGTGAGATTGATGTCCATCACTTACCCAGATCTCCCAAAACAAGTGTCCTCTTTGCTTTGCTTTTTAAAGCTTCCATGCCTTAACAAATAGCAAGACCTGTATTGTACTGTCTGTACTTTTTATTTCCCCTGCCCGTATTTTTTGCTGTCCAGAAATTACCAAGCCAGGCTTGGTAAGGGATGGAGGTCTTTGATTTCCTCCACTAAGAAGGCATGAGAGCAGTTTTTTGTTTTGGGGTCTAAGCTGCTCAATCCGCAGAAATGTGCCAGTCAGCAATTCAACCCATATATTCCAATTAGCAGGATGTGGTGACAAATGAGATGACTGTATGTGTTGAAAATGCATGCAAAATTATTGTGGTGTGTTCTTACTTTTAAGAAACTATAGTTGGCAGGTTTTGCTATTCTTGCTACAACTCGACACGATGCTTTATAAAGGGCTTTAAGATTTTCAGAACAGACTTGTCTAAACTATAGTTCAGGTATAAAGTAAGTTTTTGGATAGCACTTTGAAAGAAAATTAACTTCTTCATGGAAAAAAAGACAGCAAAAACTAGTATGATTTTTAACGTACAAACCAATGAGGTAGGAACAGACTGTTAGTTTTCCACAGGAATATGACTAAGTTTTCAATATCACTGTTTTTGTCTGTCTTAGAACAATACGTAAAAAAACCCAACTTTATTTAAATAAGTAGTCATTACATTTCTCCTTGAAATGGAAGAAATTAAATATAATTTATTGGAATATGACAGGTTTCAATGGAATATAATGACCGTGTCTATGTACATTTTGCCTGAATTCATTAATGAGACAAGCAGCAAATTGGTTACACACATTAAAGAATTGGCCTCCCGGTTCTTTATTCTCGTGTGAACAGAAGATGTGCTCTGAGTCTGTTTGTTACAGTAAGCCACTTACGGAAGTCAAACACGTCTCTGTTAATCTTTGAGCGGCAGTGGGCCCTAGGTGGAATCTGCTGTTTAGCCTTGCAAACTGAGGCAAGTCCACCTGGAACCATTGATCCCTGTTGAATTTATGACTTCCTTTCCATTCAAGTTTAAATGGCTGCTTTAGAATCTTAAAACTCTGAAAACTTTGTCTTGGTGCTAACTCTGTTGTAATAATCCTGCCCTTCCCATTTGTGGAGCGTAGTCTCCACTACTACTTGTTCGTACTAACTCTGTTTCTCTGTGATGGTGGAGGAGAGGATGCTCTGTAAATTCATTGCTGCTGTTTGAATTCGTGTTCTGTGGTTTGGAAATATTCAAAACTTTATATATGCCTGTATGTATTATTTTGTTTGTGTGCATGTACACAGCTATGTATATTAATATTTTAAAAATGCATTTTTGCTATAGAAATGATGACCGAGAAATTTTACTGGAATGTCAGAGAAAAGGACCATCCAGCAAAACCTTTGTTTCCTTGGCCACTACTCTGAACAAAAGCCCAAATCAGGTAGGTGATATCGTTCTTATATTTGATAATATCAATGGCCCTACATTTACATTTGCAGTTCAACAAAAATCTCTGGAGATCTTCTGCAAATTTGGAGTTGTCTTCTCCTCATGTCTTCTATTGGAGGGGTTCCTGGAAAAAAAAAGAATCTTAGCTTCTCCCAGTTGTGACTTCTTAAAAAATGTACATTATATAGAATATTATGGTCCAGGGATTCCTTAGTACCTGTTTGATTGATACCACTCATGAGCCAGAACAACAGGATTGTTCTATTGTTGGATCAGCTTTTAGATAAAGAAAGACAATTTGAAGAGGTTCAAAGCCTTTGCACACAATTAATAAATTAGAAAAGTATTAAAATTAGAGCTGAAAAAAAAGTACCAGGATTGTGCAGAAAGAACGTTTTTTTTTTCATGAAAATGTTTTTTTTCCATGCACTTTTTAATTATGAAATTTCAAAAGACATAGACATCAAATTGATGTAGAATATTTCCAGAGGGCTTTATATATAGCTCTGTCCATGTCTTGAATGGCTCTCTTCATCTGTATCCTGCAAATCTAAAGGGGGAGAAACCTCCATTTGACTTAAGTTAGGAAACCCTGTGTGCTTGGGATTTGACTTTTAGGATGTTGTATTGTGTGGCTGCGGGGTCTTTGCAAGGTTCAGAAGTTGTTGGGGTGGCTGCTTGGATAAACCAGTGTTATCTGTGCATTTATACCACTCTTCCCAGTTAGCTGTTTAGTGGAGGGTCCATATGCTTTAGCAATAAGAAATACTAACTTGGAGTTGAATGAGTTCTCTATGTAACGTGTAACTATGCTAAACAAAAGGATGTGTGACTCTCATCTACAGTTTTGAAAAATTCCTTGTAGGAACATTAATCACAATGAGCCAAAAAAACCTGAGGCAACAGTTGTACAAGAGGGTAGAAAATAACCAATAAACTGTGCTTTTTTTGGAGTACAGAATAAGCTTTTGTCCTTACCTTTGAATCTTACACGCAGTTATACCTGGCAAAATTCTAGGCTAATTGACTTTGAAGCCTTCATTTTTTGGGAAACCTGTGTTAAACCAGTAGTTAGTCTCCAGGTTAACCACAGAGAACTAGAGCCATTTCAGGTGTCCAAGGTATAGGAAGACTTTCTAGATCCAGTTAATCTGCTAATAATGGTGCTCCCAATTAATTTTAGTAGGAAAATTGTAGAAGCAAATAAAATAGTGGTGGTCTTGAAACACTTTATGCTGTCAGATGAATCTGTCTTGGTAGATACGGAAATCTAGGGCCTTAATGGTATGTCTGTTTTTTGTCTCCATTAGGTTTCAGAAAGATTCAAGCAGTTAATGAAGCTGTTCAAGAAATCCAAGTGCAAGTAAACTCACACCAAGTTGCTTCATGATTACAGGGCTTACTTCTTGTTACCTGCAGCAACGGATCCACAACCACTGCATTCATACGATGGGATTACTGGCAGATATCCAAGCCAGAATACTAAATTTGGTAAATCTGGTGCACTATTAATTATTTACTTGTCCGTGTTTCCTCTGAAGTTCTTTAACAGAGTCGTACAGAGGGAACTTCACAAGCAAAGCAAACAGGAAAGGGAGGACTCATACAAATGGAGCAGTGTCATTTCAAGGGGTGACATTTCCTGTTGGTTAAACGTGTTCTGTAAGCAGAGATAAGAAGGGTGTGCAGTCAAATCAGAATGGTGGCTGTTGCTTCGGTTGCCAAAGTACTGCACTGGTGATGTCAAACTGTGATTTTGAAAAATAAGAGTGGTTTGGAATCAAATTGGTAGATAATCCTGGAAGATGACAGGTGTGTCATCCTGGTTACCTTGGAACATATTTTAAGAAGTGAGGCCTTTTTCTTTTAAAATAAGGCAGGGCAATGATAGCAATGATTCCAAAAGCTGCTTATCTAATAATTGAATTCTGATGCTCAGGAATAGGTGGATCTTGCTGCTTGTTCTTAACAAACGTTTGTGACAATTGTTTACTTATTGGAGATTTAAATCTAACTGAATCTGTTGTCAGAATAGTCAGTTTGCAGAGTAGCATAAATGTTATTTAACATGAATGCTACACTGCAAAGCCCATTATGCTTTACTGATCCAAGTTACATCTGGGAGAGGTACTTAATTTAGGTCTTCAACATAATAAACATTCTGTTTTATTTAAAAAAAAAAAAAAAAAATTGGAAGTGATTTTCTTTTAAAAATTAATTTAAAAACAGGCCTTTACAGTTTTATAAAATGTGACTTTATACTTACTAACCAGGAGCAAAACTTCCATAAAAACAAGCAGTTTCAAAAGCTTGTCAACTTGGCATGTTTTGACAGCAATTGTATCTATCTTTACAAATTGTTTAGTGCATTAGAAATTCATATGTTCTATTTTAAAGAGTTTGTTATAACTGTTTCCAGTTTTACCAGAACATACCTAAAGTGTGTGTGTATATGTGTATATATATACACACATCTCATACATATTGTTTTTTTATCCCAAATTTCTAAAAAGATTTTTTTTAATTCTCCCTGAGAAACATTCCTGGAAGTTTCCAAAGGTTTTTGTTTTATAAATTCATTGATTTTTTGAGGTTTTATTCTTTACTGTGGATCAGAATTGCTATAGACTTTATTCAGCCGGAGCGTCCGCTGAATTTAGTTAGACTTCATTTAAGAGCCCTGCCTAAGGGCATTGCCTTTCAACTTGGATTGAATTGGCTCTTTTTCATAGTCCAGTGACCATTTCTTCAGTGTCAGCATGTTTTTTTTTTTGCTCCCTCTTTCAACTAATGGGACAGACTTTTCTTTCTAATAAACTGTCATATAATTTGTCAGTGATGTTGTCACTGACCCCTTTGGAGTATTGTAAATGTGACCTGTGGAATGGATTGTTATGCTGCCAAACAGTGCATTGTTCTCATTTTAGGCAGTGCTTTGGAAATTGTTACAAGGAATGACTTAAGTAGGTGATGTCAGTTCTGGCAGTCTTCCATCTTCCTTGCTTCCTTCTAAAACATTGCTTTTGACGATCGATCAAATCTCACCTTCCATGATATGCTGGCAGTGCCTGGTGATTTCAGTGGGGATTGGTGTACCTACCTGTGCTTGTTCTTAACAAACATTTGCGACAGTTGTTTATTAATTGGAGACTTTAATCTAGCTGAAACTGTTTTCAGAATAGTCGGTTTGCAGAGTATTGTTCATACTTGTGGAAAAGTCAGACTCTATTAAGAGTACTCTTTTAACCATATCCTTAGAGGTCAACATGTGCACAGTGCTGAAGGCAATGAGGGAAGTCTCTTAAGTGCTTCCTGTCTGCCTCAAAAAAGCAGGCAGTATTTTATTACAAAGTTGTTTATTCCTTGTCTGTGTTTACTTAGTTTCATATCTGTATAGGTGATGGGGGACAGGGTTTGACTGTGTTGAGTCTGACTTGGATTCCTTTTTTGTAAAGTGTGAAACTTGTTTAATGTTCTCTCTATTGTAACTATGTGTACAGGTTCCTACATGGTCATGTAAAATATCTTATGTTTGTATATAAATATAAATATATGTATAAAAATAGAAAGAGCTTTGTTTAGCCAAAGATGATTTTTTTAACTATATAAAACTACAGGTTTATTTTGTATAAACTAAATAGATTGCTTACTGTAAGGGCGATGCAGAAAATAAAACTGTAAAACTCACACACATGTTCTTGTTGAACAAAGGTTGGCTTAGAGTGGTTTTCTACCATTGTTTGTAATTTATTTCTCCAACAAGAATTTTGATACATATATGCAAAATGTACTGTATGTAAATCTACAGTCTTCTTTGTGGAACCTCAGGTAAATGAAAATATTTTCTAGATTTGTTGGCTAATGGCTTGACAACCACACAGGCTGTGAAGCAGCATTAAACTTTACTTTTGTTAGTTTGTATAAATGAGTAGCTATGTTGATGTTCTGGCCAATAAACATGAAACTCCTCACCTGCTGCTCTTGTGTAATTACTGCTCTCAATCCTACTGCTGATTTCTTAGTGGATGCAACTTGATCAGAAATTAGACAATTGCACAAACTGCATAAAACCTTTAACTACTTACGAATTAGGGCCTACAACTTGAATTTTTTTTTCTAGAAACATTCGGTTAGTGTTGAGTGGAATAAAAGGAGAAAGACCTTTTTGTATCCAAGGCCCTTCACTGGAAAAGTGTAGCTGGCAGCCCTTTGAGAGTCTTACTCCAACTTGCTACTGAAGAATAGGTCTGCTTTTATCCAACACATGTTAAAGGATTCCGTTTAAAAACTCTGGAAGGGTGTGAGTTTTCAAAACTTTTCCAGGGTGAAAAGTCAGATAGCAGGGTTTATGAAGATGTGCATAATAGCGAAATGATAGAACAGTGGGTATTGAATTTGGAGGGATTCTCTCCAAGGCAAAGTCTGTTGGCAGCTAATGGTGTACATACAACAGTTGTCTTAACTAAGGGTACTTCTCTTAGGTGTCAATCCAGCAACCTGTAACTATTCCTATTTAGGCTTTTCTCTAATTGTCTTCATTCTAGAATCAGCTGCAGAATAATCTTTAGCAATTTGTCTTCATGAAGAGAGGCATGCCAAAAAAACAGGTTTAAGGATTTCTTAGAAGAATCTATTAAATCAGGCAGGAACTGTTTCAGGACCAAAATTGGCTTTGATAGGAAAGATGAATAAGTTTCAGTGGTGGCTGGCACAGCCTTTCCCATCAAAGTTTGAAAGCACTGTGTTGTGCCACCAAAAGCAAACCCATCTGAATCACAAGAGAGGATATGGGGAGTTAAAATAAATAAACACTGTAACAGAAAGGAAGTTGAACGGCTCTCGTTCAACTAAAGAGGTCCGTGGTTTGAATTTGTGAGCTGAGACATAGTCGTCCATATTATTAAATTAATTATGTAATTAATTATGTGGTCTTTGATAATCAGTCGTGTCCAAAACTGCAGCTATCCTTCCTGGTTTAGACAGCGGAAGGAGCAAGTTAGTACCTGTAGTAACAGTAATGTTCATCTGTAGTAAAATGGAAAAATGAGCAAGTTGAAGTGAGGTGACTTTTTTTAATAAGCCAAGGTGTTTCTAGGCAGGGTACACTGTACATGGAGTGGTTTAGGCTAAAGGTGGTAAAATTCTGTAGTCTCATCCTGGCATTTCAGTATGCCTATACCTGAATTCCTTTGGCTACATGCTGTTGTCCAGCTCACTGTTCCACATCCATTGGCTGCAGAGTTTTATGATGGGTTCAGTGAGACAGCAGAAAGCACATATGCTTTGAGGTGGTTTTGACCCTGTACTGTTAACTATTACGAATATCAGAATAATAATGTACTAGTATAAGGAAGTGCTGCTGTGTTACAAGATTACTATTGGTTCCCACATATATCCTTTTCTGGTTTTCAAATGTGTGAATCCCTGACAAGAATATGAGAAGCTGCAATGCTATAAAACTGTATTTGGACCTCACATTTTAAGAACTTATTTTGTACTAGCCACCACTTACAATTTCAAATCATAGGATATCCTGAGCTGGAAAGGATCCACAAGGAATCCAACTTCTGGCACAGGAAAGCCCCAAGAATCCCACGATGTGGCTGAGAGGGTTGTGCAAATGCTTATTGAACTCTGTCAGGCTTGGTGCTGTGACCACTTCCCTGAGGAGCCTGTTCCAGTGCCCAACCACCTTCTGAGTGAAGAACATTTTCCTAATATCCAGTCTAAATCTCCCCTTACACAGCTTCCTGCCATTCCCTCAGGTCACCACACTGGTCACCACAGTGAAGAGATCAGTACCTTCCCCTTTGCTTCCCCTCATGAGGAAGTTGTCAGCTGCGATGAAGTCTCCCTTCAAGTCTCCTCCAGACTGAACAAACCAAGTGACCTCAGTCACTCTTCACAAGGCTCCCCCTCCCAATCCTTCACCATCCTTGTGGCCCTCCTTTAGACACTCTGGTAGCTTAATGTCTTTTTAATATTGTGGTGCCCAAAACTGCACACAACATTCAAGAGGAGGCGGCATCAATGCAGAGCAAAGCAGGACAATCACTTCCCTCGACCAGCTGGTGATGCTTTGCCTGATAACCCCCAGGACACGATTGGCCCTCCTGGCTGCCAGGGCACTGCTGACTCATACTCAGTTTGCTGTAGACCAGAACCCACAGGTCCCTTTCTGTGGTGCTGCTCTCCAACTTCTTGTTCCCCAGTCTGTGTGTACATCCAGGGTTGCCCCATCCCCAGACGCAGAATCCTGCTGTCACAGGCAAGGTAGAGTGAATGCCCCATACTGGATTTGCATACTAGGGCTTAATGAAGAACCAGCAAGATTAGAGCTTTCACCCTCCTTGGTTGTGACCAGCTCCTGCCCCAGCACTATGTTCCCTGTGTCTCTACTTTCCATCAGGGAGGTCACTTGTGGTCCAGGAAGGTCAGGCATGAAGATATGCTGGTTCCCACTGTGCTGCTGCTCACTGTTGCCCGTTCCAGGTGCCACTGGCCAAGCTCCCATCTCGCTGATTTCCAGGATATTCCCTCCCAACATATCCACACATGCTGCCTGCTAGCATTCATGCTGTAAGCTGATTTCATCTGTGGCAGATCCTTATAGCAAGAGAGGGAGCAGAAGTGAAGGTGGAAGCTGTGGAAGCTGCTGGAGATGTCAGGTCAACACCACCTTCTGATGAGGCAGCACAGAGCACCCAGGCCTGAGTCAAAGGTCCAAGACAGCTGAAGCAGCAAGGAAAAGCCTAAAGGACTTGGTGACCAGATTTGGAAAGAAGAGGCATGAAAATGAAATGCCAATGACAGGTACAAGAGAGTCTATGGATGAGAAAGGCTTGTGGGGGTCTGGGTGTTTCAGATGAATATTAACATGTCTCTCAGGAGTAGAAAGTGTAGCTCTACTGCCCCTAAAGCATTTGTAATGTGTGCATAAATCTGCTGCATTAGGCTGAGGCTAAAGGAAAGAAGTCACCTCATCTGCTGCAGGGCAAAGCTCTGAAGGCATTTCAAACGGGACATTCAGGGAGACCAGTAGAGCTTGTCCAAAAGAGAAGGATGCAATGGTACATCAGTCAGAGATAATTCCAAAGAAGATGTGGGGCTACTGTCTTTTGAGAACTGGACATTGGTTAGTGGCTTTATCTTTAGGGAGAAGAATCTGAAATGGAAATCAGTTGTGTGCCTTATAAGATGGAAGAAAAGGGCCAGAAATTCCAGAGCAAGAGAGAAAAAATGAATATTTGGGATTCCCATATTTAGGTATGGGCAAGACTAGGTTGCAGAAGCTCTTAGTATCAGAACCTCAGCTCTTGTGGCCCTGATTTCTCACCAAATCCCGTTTTGGCTTCTCACCTTCCTTTTTTAAGCCTTGTCTCTCATAGGTGCCTGTTCTTAATGGCCTTGTGGGTGGCTCTTTAACCCAGCTGAAGAAGGGTTGCTGTGCTGAAAACCTGTGTTTCTAACGGAATACTTGAGTCTCAGTTCCTGTGGCCTCCCTTTTCAAAGACTCAGTCCAACACATCCTAAATTAACTCACCAGGCAACAGAGTATGAAATCGGACATGACCGATCGATCTTTGAGCATTGATTCAAAGCAAAACTAATGGAATGTAAAGAAAATGTAAGACTCTATTGTACTGTAAAGGCTGACTATTTAGCCATTTTACAAATAAAATATAATTTGGGAGCTGGATGGAAGTGTAAGGTTTGAAGAACTGACTAAAACAAGGCATAGGGACTTCGCAAACTACTGACGTACAGATTGAGCCTTGGGGGAATGGCTTTGTTAGATGCCACTGACTAGAATAATTGCATGATAATTTTGGCTAGAGGCACCATCCAATCATCTGATGATTTTTAAACCGTGCATGAATAGTTTAGACAGAGCGATCTTGGTATCCAGCTACATAGAAGTGAGAAGTCCATCCAACACCTATGCTTTGGCTCTTGGGGAAAAAAAGTGTCCTAGCACTGTCAAAGAAAGGTCTCTGAGACACAACAAGCAGTGCTGCATGCTCCTTCTGCAATGCTCCAAGAGACTAATCAAGGGCTTTCTCCTAAGGTAAGTGGCAGAAAAATAATTCTTCCTAGGGCAGTACAGAGCAGGCAGGTCCTGTCAGACTTGAAGCAATGCAAATTCAAACTTTAAGTATTTGCATCTTAACATTTAACTTCTTCTGACAAAAACTCTGCTTTTTCCAACTACAGCTGATGAAAACCTGGCATAAGTTTAGTATAGAGGTGATTTGAATAGTGGCAAATAATCAGATGAACTTTAAAGAAGTAATAAAATCGAGAAATAAAGAAATTTCGTCTGAGTGAAATGTTAGATTTCCATCTGGTTCTAACCAATTACATAGATACATTTTTATTGTTTAAAATAACCATATAAAACTACTTGAGAGTCACAAAGGTGGTCAGATGGTATAAGAATGTACATATAAGGTATGTACTATCTGCACTAAAAATGGTATGTTAATAGTCTACAAGGATAATAGTCTAGAATAGGCTGTAGTAATAGAATACTAGAATTGCTGAATATAATGATATCAATCATGTTTGAAATTAGTCTCTTACAGTAAACTGAAATAACTCTGTTATATAGAATTCAATTAAGACCATGAAAGGGAAAAAATAGAAAAACTGGAAGCACATTGCTACGACAAGGTTGTAAAGCAGTTTGGACTGATTTCTTAGAAACTCTGGGATTTTGTGGCTTTAAACTAACTTCTTTACTTTATACACAATGTTCATTGTGTCCATATTTGTACTGCACTTTTACCAGTGAGTCGAGAGAAAGTGACCTGGTATAATAGACCCACTCAGAGTGTGAATTACACCAGTCCTACAATTACTGTCCTCTGTAGGCTTTTATATAGGAAAAGTAAGGACAGAGTTGTTTAAATACCGGTAGAAACAACTTAAGAAACAAACGTCTGTAAAGCCAGAGTGATATGTTTATACTCCTCTCTTGCCCCGAAGGGTTACATTCACTTTCTCCTCCAAAACAGACAATGACAGTTCCTACTGCTAGAGGAATGCTAGCATTTCATCTTTGGGATTAACACAAGTCTCCTTTCCCATTTTATTCCTGCATTTACTTTTTAGCATCACACTGGGGTTTTTGTTGTTTGGTGTTAGGATTTTTTTGCTGAATCTATCGATTTCAGTAATGGATCAGCCATTTGCAAGGCAGCACATGCACACAAAGCTCCTGTGCTTAACTGTTGTGTTGCCATCATTCAGTCACCTTTCAGGGAAAGTGGGACAGAGCAACCGACAAGCGTCACCCACTTGCACTCCGCCTCTTGCATATTGTGGGTTCGGAGCTTGCTCCATGTAAACCTCTACTTTTCTCTCTACTGAAGATGAACTGCTCTGTATCAGCACTTCCAAGCTTGGAAAAACAGGCTCGACATGGCTGGTTTGCAATGTAATATTTTCCAGCAAACCAATCGACAGATTAACATCTTCGCAATGTTAATGACATTGCAATAATTTGATATCTGCTCTGAATAAAATCCACATGAAATCAGAAGAAACACTTGATGTTGTTATCTAAAGATGAGGAAAATAGACTACAATAATTATTGCTGACTTTTTTTTCTCATGTGTTTTATTTCAGTGATATAAATGGGAGGGAAGGAGTGGGGAAACAGGATATTCCGGGTGTGTGTCACAGCACCTAAGAAATGAATAGCTAGGTTTCCTTAAGCGGTTATGTATGTGAAAAAGAAATTTGATTGTGAAAATTCACATTGTAGAGAAAAAATAATAATAAAATCTGTAGGATGCCTATGCTAAGAATGCTGGTTACAACTGGAAATCTTTACTTCCAGTGTGGATAAATACAGCCTCAAAACAGAATTGTACTACCTGAGGTCACATTATAAACTGTAACCAAGCCACATCTATAATGGTGATATTACCCAACTATGCTATCATTTAAATTTGTGTAAGATTTTGGGCATGTCAACCAGCCACTCTCAAAAAAAAAAAAAAATTGCACTTTACTAAAGATTGTAGTTTAGTGGAATTTGGGAAGTTTTGAAAGTTTATGGTAGCAAAAAAAATTTAAGTCCGAACCCTAAGGTAGATATGATCCCAGATGTTTTCAATAATTTATTGCCAAATTAGCAGGAAAAAAAAATCCAAGGACACAACACCAAATATGCAGTGTGTTCACAAATAAACAGTCAAATACTTTACATTTAAATTCCTTGCATTACCTGAAGCTCCTAAATAGTTTCCAAAGCAGCAGCTTGAAAATCAAGCATCTGGTAGAAGAATGTAGATCAATTTCCTGCTGAATCAAAGAGACCCTGGGAAATAGGTAGTTAAAAAGATCATTGCACACTCACAGCTAAAAACATTCATATCCCTCCACTGTGTAATCCCTGGTTTTTTTATCTTATATGCTGAAATTAATAATTAAGACAAAGTCTTGATGGTTCAGTAAAACTTTATGCATAAAATTAAAGGTATTAAACTTAGAAGCAGTCATTTTATTTATATTATCCTAGAACTGAGGCTACGAATGTACAGCCATGTGTAAATGAGCAATGTTTTTGTAGTTTTAGGAAGCCAAGAGAGAAACTTGTGAATTGTTACCTTGGTAGATGGGAAGATATTAGATGGATGGCACTAATAATGCTACTACCTTGGGCTAAAAAATTAAGCTTTTTTTTTTTTTGTCACAGTTATAGGATACTTCTCAAAACTTTATCCAAGAAATGAAAGTCATGAGCATTATATATTGTGGCAAAACTACGGCAAAGCCACAGTCAATGGGGAATGGAGTGGTTATAGTATTAAACTGTAGTTGGCAGAGGATTTGCAAATTGGGAAAGAAATTGTTCTTGTCTTCTTTTCTACTGGGAAGAAAATAGTGTAAAATTGTGAGCAATTACAAGCAGTGTGGCTTACAGCTGAAATCGGTCTCTCTTAATCTTAAAATCATCTCATATTTGCATCTTTGACCAGTAATCATGAAGTCTGAATTCATTTGTAGATGCAGTAACTAGAAAATCATTATGAACTTCTAAGAATTCTCTTGCTATCAAAAGAATGTATATGAAAAATCATTATTAAAGCAAAATGAAACAAAACAAAGATAAATGGGACATTTCCAATAGAAAACCATCATTGTATGAAAATGCCTTTTTGTTTGTTTGTTTCAGAAATGAACTTCTGACCATGGGGGACTGGAACTTGTTGGGCAGCATCCTTGAAGAAGTGCACATCCACTCCACCATAGTTGGCAAAATCTGGCTCACAATCCTGTTCATATTCCGAATGCTGGTGCTGGGAGTGGCTGCTGAAGATGTCTGGGATGACGAGCAGTCCGAGTTCATCTGCAACACAGAGCAACCTGGCTGCAACAACATCTGTTATGACAAAGCCTTTCCCATCTCTTTGATCAGATACTGGGTTCTGCAGATCATATTTGTCTCCTCCCCATCATTAGTGTACATGGGCCATGCACTGTATAGGTTAAGGGCACTTGAAAAAGAGCGACAGAACAGGAAAGCCCACCTGCGGGCTCAGCTGGAAGACCTGGAGCCCATGCTCGAGGAACACAGGAGAGTGGAGAGAGAACTGCGTAAGCTGGAGGAACAGAAGAAAGTGAATAAGGCACCCCTGAGAGGGTCTCTGCTGCGCACCTATGTCCTACATATCCTGACCCGGTCGGTGGTTGAAGTGGGCTTTATGATAGGTCAGTATCTTTTATATGGGTTTCACATGTCCCCCCTTTACAAATGCACTCGGCCCCCATGCCCTAACACAGTGGATTGTTTTGTGTCCCGACCCACAGAGAAGACCATCTTTATGGTTTTCATGAACAGCATCGCCGCCGTCTCCCTCTTCCTCAACATCCTAGAAATCGCCCACCTGGGCTTCAAGAAGATCCAGAAGAGCCTCTGGGGGCAGCCGCAGTGGCCGGCAGGCCTCGCCGAGGAGGATCCCAGCCTGTACAACTCCAAGAAGAGCTCCGTGGTGCCGCCGCCGCCCTGCCTGGCCAGCAACGCGGCCCCGCCGCGCCCCGCGCCCGCCCCGCTCCCGCCCCCGCCGCCCGCGCCCGGCCTCCCCGGCC
>JAWWES010000115.1:78285975-78298542 GCA_035583135.1 Lophotriccus pileatus | reverse complement strand
CGCCCCCCCAGGAAACACTTGAGAGAGTGGATATTAAGTGCCAGCAACAACTGATCAGGGATGGAGAAACAGCTTTGCTGAAAGTACATTCTCTTCTGCCAGGCTGTATAGACGTGGTGGATACAACATCTTCTGACAGATTTGAGGGGGTGGGAAGCTTTCTTCATATAGGCTCAGTGGGAAGATTCAGAAAACTGAGTAACTCTGGAAAGTAACATATTTGATTTTCTTCCCTGAGAATTTTCAGACTGAAAAATCGCAGGCAACTTGCACTGCTGCAGATGGAGGAGGATGCAGCTTGTATCTCCAAGGTTAGTGGCCTAGGGAATGTGATCTAGGGTTTCCTGTCTGGTGATAAAAAAGCCTCGGGACGTCCCTCTAGCAGCTTGCCCTCCTTACCACTCCACAGAGCATCATCCCAGCAAGTCTGTGGACCAGGGTAGGACAACTGGTCATGCCACTTCCCTGCAAGCCGATGAGCAGGCTCTCAGCTTGGATCCAACACAGGGAGAGAGGCAGCTGCTATGTGTTTGGAATCCCAAAGAGCAAACATCCTCCACTAGACTGTGCATCCTGCTCGTGGCAATAGCATCTAAGGCTGTTTTAATTTCTTCTTTTCTTTCTGGATTTCCTGCAGTATAAGTGATGCTAATGGTCCATGGCACAAGTTTCCTCTTTCAGAGAGGTACACTACAGATATTTTTCAGCTATATTTTGTTTCTACAGAAATGTCTCTCAGTTTTTCTCAGGTTTTCCTTAAAGGGGAAACAAACCCCAGTCTCTCCCCTTACCTTCCAACATGTACACTGCTCTTTAGAAGGCCCAAAGATTTAGCAGAATTGCGTTAAGTCATGCACTGGGGGAATGGGTATAGATACAGCTTATTTGATCTTTCCAAAACATCTTTGCAGTACACCTTGGGCTGTTCATCCAGATCAAAGGTATCTGGATCCCTGGATCAAAGACTAGCAGTGAATAACAATGGGAACACGCGAGTAGGTCTCTTCGTCAATCCAGAGATTCTCTGGGCAGTAACAACCCCATCCAGCCTACCCTCTCTGAATCTCACCTACAACCCGCATGTTAACTGAGCCCTGCAATATCAATTTCAGAGTCGAGATGAGTCGATTTACAATACATAATGATATGTCTTTATTTCATCAACAGAAATGGTGTCTAGACAAAATTCAGTTAACACTAGCAATTCAAATGAATGAAAAGGGTTGGGTGGTTTAATTTTTTTTTGCACAATACTGTATTTACAATGAGTAAATGACATTTTAAATTCATTAGTTCATAGCAATGCTTTCTTCCAAAAAGGTAAAAATTCTTAGTAACAGAGTAAGCATCAACAGCCACCTCATTTATTTATACAATAAAAATCACAAGAAACCACAGTCACCTAGAAAAAAAATAAAGACAAGCTTAAGAACTAGTACAATAAAATGATGCATTGAATTAAGTTACATTAATCGCATAGAATTTGTGTAAAAAGTATGTAGAAAAAACACCTGATGTAACCTGTTACAGTCATTGACCAGTTATGAGAGGTACAGAGGGTTATACAGGTAGATATGTGTGAAAACTGTCCATACTGTTTGACCTGGGGAGGAAGAGAAGAGGGGTTGCACCCCCTTGCATACACTGATAAAACCCTGTTTTGAATATGGCCTCTGAAGTTTGTAAGGCATATATAAGAGGTGCACTTGTAACCAACTGGTTCTGGAACAAACTTTTAGGGCATCCCCACCCTTGAAATCAAAGGTGATTCTTGGAACTACGAGTAAACAACCATGCATCAAATATCACCAAAGTGTTTAGTATCATTCCTGCTGGTTTGAGGGATCCAGAGAGCTTCAGGCAGAGCAAATGTAGTAGTAAGAGCAGGACTGAAACCACGCAGGTTTCTCTTGGGTACATCACAAACGCAGGGTAATGCCGGCCTGGGCGGGGGAAGCCAGTCACAACCCCCAGCGCAGGGTAGCTGCTCCCTCCTCTGCCCACATCCCAGGGTGTGGGCTCCTCCGGCTGCAGGGACGAGCCCGGCTGGCGAATGCAGGCCCCACTTGGATCCCTCCAAAACACGAGGGTCGTTTGGGTTCATAGCCTGGGACCATCTCTGCTTCTAAGCAATCAATGAAATCAAACACTGCCAGTTGCCATTTCTATTTTGGGATACTAGTTTCTTTCTGCATGCCCTTAATTAGCCAAAAGGGGTCAACAGTGGCACTGCATGAACCACACAGTGACTTTCACCTACAGAAAGGGCTCTGTCCACAGTCACTAAAGTTCGTACAAGAACAGGAGTCATCTAACTGGCTTTTTAAGCAGTTGTTTGTTGGGGGTAATGACCTTATAAAAAGATATTTTTAGCATTCCTTCCTGCCAAAAAGCAATTTTCTTTGCAAAAATGGCAACATTATCTGAGTAATACCTTAAAATGCATATCAATATTTGACTTTGATATAAATAATACCTATCTTGGTGGAGTGTAGGAAAATACTGTACACTTAGTCTTTGCAAGTAATGCCATTAAAATTTTGAGAGTAAAGGAAATAATTATTCTACAGACCACCAACAATAGATCTTTTAAATATACACACAGTATTTGAACATATGCATATACACATATATTGTATTCTACAGCATCAGACCTGATGCCTGAGTCAAGAAATACTCCGAGGAGTATTATAAATATACATATATGTATTATAAACAGGAAAATACACAAACACACACTCTGACTAGAATTATAGATGTATGTATACATACATACACATACTTTATATATGGATGCAAAATTAACCTGGGCTGTGTTGGCAGAGACAAAACTGAAACGAAGTCAAAATCTGTTGCGAGAATTTCTAACAGGAAAGAGAGCAGAAGTTCTTTATGTTAATAGTTTTAGTTTCACCTCACTTCCAATAAAAATAAAACTGCTCTATACTTAGCAGATCCCCTCCTTATGCAAAATCGCTGCTCATACTGAGCTAAACCTTCTCTAGGCAGCCCTAAAATAGGGACTTTTAAAACGCTGTAGCCATGGGCTACAACATTCACCCAGAAGCACCTTCAAACACATCTCAGATCAAAAAAAAAAAGGTGGAAGCAGCACTCCTTGCTGCAACAGTAGAGGATGTGAAGTGGAAAAAAAATGTGAGCCTGTGGAAACCTGGCAAATGTTCACTTTGTCTCACTGCAAAATTCACTACGGGCCTTCTATTCTTCAAATGCACCCCTTGCTCTCTCTTCACTACCACAGCAGTGGATTACAAGACACAAGTGAGGATGTGGTGTTGATTCTGGAACTGCAACGCTTCACCATGCTTTCTCCTAGTGGATCAGTTTTCATTTTATTACAGGATTATAGTGATTCCAGCATGCAGATTTGTATTATTTACTAGGCAATCATGAAGTCACATATCAAAAAAATTAACTATATATCTAGGCATTTTAACTTCTATTTAAGCACTCTTTAGAATACAGACTTGACAAAGTGTTGCACTCCAGATTAACAGCCACACTATCAGCATTAATCATTTCTCTGGCAGGAGTTAATCCACTTAGCAAAGTTACGTATCTAGTTCCCACTCTCCTTTTTAAAGAGAAATAGCAGTCAGCATACTAATCACTGTGGCTTGCCTTTGCAGCACATTTTACTTCCTTGGGAAAAAAAATAGTACAAGGATTAGATCCAAAAATATAGTGCATCTTAAAAGCAGCATATACCCTTAGAAAGATATTTAATAAATTACTTGTACAATATATAAAATAATAGTTTTATACTGCAGCATCAAACTCTGACGCCTGAGTCATCACTTTAGGAAATCTGTGATATAAATACTGGGATCTCCTGATAACACAGCCAACATTTTTGCTTTTGTTTTGCTTGTTTTCTGTTTTGCTTTCCCTCTCTTTTTTAATTATTTTTTTTAATCTTTTCACTACCTTTTTGTTCCAGAATCAGCTTGCAATGAGCTTTAATTGTGTTCAAGGCACCCCTAGAGAACGCAGAGAAACAAACACATTATATAGTGTAGTACTCACCTGACAAAAGCATAACAAGCCTAAATGAAATCAGGTTTCCTGGCAATACAAGTATAGCAAGGAAAAGGAGGAAAAGGAGGACTAGATACAGACTGGACAGAGCTTTGAGGACTCACGTGCCCATGAAAGCGGTGCAGAGCTCAGCGGGGAGACGGGGTCCCACCATGCCATTCTCAAGCAACGCCCAACAGGACAGATGCTGCATGTGTCCTCTGACAAATGCAAAGAGATTCTTACTGAAGATCACAGTGACCACTGGCCAAATTGTTAAAATCTATAAATACTGCAGCCAGGGGTTTTTTTCCCTCTTTCCAATGATATTTTGTGGTCAGTTGGTTTGACCCCATGGGACAAGAATGGTTGAGTATGTAAACTGGTGTCCAGGTCTGAAACTAATTCTCCCAATATCTTCCTTTAACATTAGCCCAGTAACTGCTTTGAAAGCCACATGGTTTGAAATAGCAAAAAACCTCAAAACAAAATAGAAACAAAAAACAACCACCACCACCAAAAAAACCCCACTGAAAAACCATGATACATGTAAATATAGGAAGCAATGACACAAAATCAGCCACTTCTAATGGGAAAGAATGAAACCAAACATCCAGAAAAGCTTGCAGGGGAGGGAAAGAGAGACGAGAGAAAGGTTGAGGAAGAGACACTTATTTGAGCAGTGGTTTTAAACATCAGTTCCCAAGGTAGACAAAATCAAGAGACCCAGCACCAGTATGAGGCCAGGTCAAACCTAAGAGCTGCAGCGCAATGGGTTGTGTGTGTGGGTTTTTTAAACCGTTGGAATGAGGTCAAGAGTACCAGTTGCACATGAGTTGTTAGTAGAGTAAATCTTCATGTCAGGAAGCAAGTTAAAACTTGGTTTTATACTCATAAAACATTCTATCTATTCATATATATAGGAGGTCACTTAAAAATAAAAAAAGGCAACAGAAAAACATCTTTAAAATACTGTGTCAGTTGACCCTTCCCTCCCGCCCACCCCCAACCCCTCCCAGTAGCTATGACTCTAAAATGTGATTCACATTTAATTTTAAATTCTAGCTTTCACCATGGTCTCATAGAAACAAAACTTCTCTGCGAAGCACAGAAGTGCTTTGCAACGTCAACAAATTCAAAGGAAAATCAAATCCTGTCCCCCCGCCAAAGAGCTTCTCAGTCAGTTACCTGCAAAAGATGGCTGGGGGGGTTCAGGTATTTTTAGGTTAAGCTCTTTTAAAAAGAAAAGGACAACTCCTCCCCCTTTTTCAACTGTGTGAACTAGGAGTTTATGGCATTTGTATATTTTTTAACATTTAAAGGTAAGGATTTTGTACAGTAAAGATTAATACTTAAACATAAATATTCTCCTACATTATATACTAGTTTTCCTTTGTACATGCGGGGAAAAAAAGTATTTTCAACAAACATGGCACATGCTATATGCACTTCCTCCTCAGTAGCTTGGCTACAATAGTTTGGATGAAGAGGATAAAAGCAAGACTTTGTGGCGAGTGGGCGATGGTCCATGAGCACAGTCTGAAGATGGAAGAAGTGGAGAGAGGGAGCTGATTCCTCCTCCAGGGTTCAAGATGCTGATCTACTGAGTGCCTCAAAAAAACACCAGCGCACACCTCTAGTGTAAACGTTAGCACAGAAGACCACATTATCACTTAGTGCTTCTGAGAAGCTGCTTCCCCACACTTTTTTTTTTTTTTTTTTAACAGGTGTGAACAGCTGGTCATTTTTTCTTTGCAGCGAGAACAAACAATATCAGCCAGTAAAGCAGATGACAGTTGTCACTGATAAAGCCACGCAACCTGGCACACGTAGGGCAAAGAACCACAAAATAAAAACTCAGTACACTTAGAATAATAATAATAGTTATTAAAAAAGCATTAGGAGGTTGTTTTTCTGTCTACACTGTACATACAGATGTTATGCTTGGAAAGCTGCTGTCTCAAACAGTCATAACATGAGTCAACATTGCGTAAGATACAAATCCAATACAGATACAACTAAGCCAATTCACTGAGTAGTCTCTTTTGAGACAGCGCTCTTTTAGCTGCAGTTTGTGCTGAGGGCAATGCTGCAGGACAAGAGGATCCTGAAACACAAGAATTTGATGGGTAAGCAACCAAATTGTGTGTTGGCAAATGCAGGTTTTACTCTTAGAGGATACAGTGCTAGGTGGACTTCTGTAAGGAAACCAAAGTCAACAACTAGGGGACTGATCCTGCAACTCCGCCTACCTGGGCAGGATCACTGACTTCACCAGACCCACCTCTGCAACTTGGGTCTGATGGGGAAAACAGGTAACGTCTGAGGACAGCTGAGGTCAGGCTCTGGGGACTAGCCAGAGCAGCAGTTGCTTCCATGAGTAAAGGATGCAGAGTGGGGCTGGAGAGAAAGCCCCCAAGTGTATTGATGCGATTTCCGTTCACTTTACTTCGTGGAACATATGATGAACCGATCCAGTTGTCAAATACACTTTTCTCTAAAAAGTGAAATATACTTTCCCCTGTAAAACTCCAAAAGCATCATTAACAGCACTTAAACTTGGTTTGTGAAACAGAAAGAAGTCTAAATATAAAAATAATTCAAGCAGATTCTCTTTACAAATTGTATAGTGAATTCTGTATTTGGCAAGACCGTTTTTACTACATAATGAGCTCCTGAGTGTTTGTCTATTAGCTAAAAATTTTCTATTTCCTTTAAGCAATAAAGCAAAGAAAACCATATACTCAAGTTATACTGAAGTCATGACTTCATTTATGAAAAGAGGTTTGACCAGAAACTCAGTGCAAGTGGCAAAGTTGACCATTACTGTACAGTATCTGCAAGAAAATAAAATAACTCCACATTGCCCAAGTGGCACAAAATGGCTGTGCCAAAAAAAATTGTCTATAATAATATCTCAAATAAGTTTCCAACATTAAAATTTTATAAATAAGTACAAATTGAATGATATTGCTGAACTGCGAACTGAGAAAAAAATTACTGTGTAACAAGTTACCAAACTAGTTCTAGCATCGAAGACAAAAAGGAATGTTGGAACTTGTTTATACAATAGAAATGAAAGCTTCCAGTTTGTAGGATGAGAAAAATTGAGGCATGCAGGGATTCTTGCATATGGATATATATATTTTATATATATTATATATAATATGTACAGTTTAGCTATAAAACTTTGATGTGTAAAGAAGCTGTCTTCAATGAAAAATTGAACATTCAGAGGAAATTCCTGAGTTAGGGTTTTGTGACATGGGCCACTGAGAAAAAAGCTGCGGTTGGGTCCTCAGAGGTGTTATGTCCATCCCTGTTAAGATTGAAATCAACATACAAAAACAGACAGTGTTGCCACTGCTTCGTTCCCTGCCTGAGCAAGGGATAGCACCATTGTGAAGAGAACTCCTGCTTGTAGAGAGGAGGGAATACTTAAAAACAGTATTGCTGCTAAGACCACTGTAGTGTGCACCAAATACGTTCTTCTAGACAACAAATGAACCCTGCCACTGGCTGACTGAAGAACACCTGACCAGGTGTAATGTTAAGGTTACAAGTCACTAGGTGTAATCTTTCCTAGGTTGTTCATCTGTTGTACATTTATCAGTCATCTCCTGACAGAAGTCTACCGTGACCGTTTGGCTGCTCTGCTCTGGGGGAAGCTCTCTCTCGGCGTAAGTACCTGTGTCGGCTCCATCCAGCCCCCCGCCGGCCGAACAATTTTCCGAGATGTTGTTGGGCAGCCAGGGTGCTCCCAGCTGCACTGAGCCTTGCTCCGAGCAGCACTGCATGCTTTCCCCGATGCACTGGGAGGTTACCAGGCTCTGCTCCACACCAGCTGGGGTGGGGCTGATGGTGGTGACTGGCTGTAGATCCATGGGTCTCAGAACGGGGCAGTATCGGTGGAGAGCTTGGATCTGTTCCGGGCTCTGCATGTCTCTACACACTTCTTGGGAAAGACACGAGAAGTTGTCTAACAATTCTCCCATGCTTGCTTTCAGCTGGTTCCTTTCTGAGAGCAGTTTCTCCTTCTCACACACCTGAAAAAGAAAGAAGGCATCTTAGGCTGAGGGCTCACTCCGGGCACACATGCAGCAGTACCCAAGAAGAACACCAACACGTCACAGTTATTTTTGCAGGTCGGGGAAAAAGTCACAGAGACATCAGGTATTTGACCACCATCAGGTCTGTGTGGACTACAGTTTGGGAAACATTTAGAGAAGAACATTTGAGCTGGAAGAGGACAGAGTCACAAGTTATTCCTAAGGGGCTCTTAGCTCCCGTTATAGACTAGGGCTGCTTGACAGAGGACACGAAAGAACTCCAAATAAAACATTTTGATGGAGAAAAGACATTTCCCACCTAAACGTCAAGAAAACAGGGATTAGTTCCTGAAGTGAGAATATGCTGCAGATGTTCAGTTCACCCTCTAACTGTCAGGTTTCTCCCTCGGGCTGGGTGCACCTGCTTTGGCCCATGCACCAGCTAAACCCCTGTTACCACTGGGAGAGAGATATGTTATTCAGAAGAGAGGATCTAAATGTGCTCTGTGGCCTGCACCATGGCTCATTTTCTTACGTCCTGGTGCTTAACAGCTTGGGCTTGATCTAATCAAGCCATTTTTATGAAAGACGTAAGTGAAAAACTTGAAGGTTGGTGGACTTCTTAATGCTCAGTACAACAAGCTCAATGTCATTTCTCCTTTGCTCTCCTCAGGCTCTGCCACCTGTGTTCCCAAAAGTCCTCCTTTACCTACATCGGGCTTGAGCAGTTTCAGAGTTTCTCTGTGCCAGCAGGCTAATCTTGGAGGGGACCGTGTGAAAAGCAGGACGTTCCTGGTGAGGAAGAAGTGCGAGAGAGTGTGGTGGGACTTATTTTTTCATGCAGGATTTAAAAACCGGGAAAAAGAACCTAGTTTGTTCTGCATCCAACAAAGCACTGGCAAGGCCCACAGCCCTAGCCAGTGCAGGGTGCTGTGCAATGTGTTGTGGTGGGAGCAATTTCCAGGTTAGACCTCCCACCGCCAGCAAGCCCTCACTGTGGGGTGAGCACTGTCTTCCGTGTGCTCAGGAGGCAGATTTGGAGGGGGTAGGCAACAGAGCCAGACCAACCTGGGGTTACACCTCTAAAAACTGGTGTTGACTCCATGCAGACTAACTGGGATGGTGCTGCTGCATCTCCTTCTGTTTCAGACAGGTGGGCATACAGCTCGAGAGAGTGGATTTTGTAGAGTACCAGAGCTATTTCCAGAGCTGAGCTGGCCCCAAAAGCAACGCAGCCACGTATCTCACCTAGTAACACTGCTAAACCCAAGATGTCTTGGCATCTGAGGTGTGAAAACTCCACAACTCAGATAATCCAACTACGGGTGGTTGTTGACAACAGATAGTATTGTCCTGGGTCCAAAGCCCACACTGGAAGCATACAGCTGTGTGAATGCAAAAGAGAGCAATGCACATGAAAAGAACCAACTGCTAAAATATTGATAAATCTATCAAGAAAGCATAAAAATAATAAAAAAATAAACAGATGCTCAAGTACATCTTGAGATAATGAATTATGGAAGAGAATATGCTGTGAGTTTGCAGGGAAAAAAGGGAATATGAGTGGGTAGACGGATGAGTGAAGGAAAGCAGGCAAAAAAAATTACCTATCAAACTCAGAGGATACAACCATTTCACTCACTGTCTGCTGTGAAACCATCTGTGTCAAGAAGATGGGTGATTTACAGGAAGTAAGTACAGGGGGAAAAGGGGTCTTTCATAAAAGGGATGCAGCCAAATGAAGAACTCTTAAACCACAATACCATTATGTAGTTCAAGAGACTGGAAATTACTGGTCACAAAGTGGACAAAAGATGACAAAGGAATTTCCAGTGATCATGTATTTTGTGTTCATTGTCTTCCAGATCAGGGGGTCGGGTACCGGGAGAGTGACTGGTCTTACTATCAAAGACTGAGGCAAAGAAGGCATTAAGTACCTCATCCTTTTCATTTGTCACTATGTTTCCCCTGCATCCAACAAAGGATGGAGATTCTCCTTGGCTTTCCTTTCGTTGATGGTGTATTTATAAAAACATTTTTTATTGCCTTTCATAGCAGTAGCTAGATGAAGTTCTAGTTGGCCTTTTACCCTTCTAATTTTCTCCCTGTGTAAATTCATTACATCCTTGTAGTCCTCTCGAGTTGCTGCTCCTTCCTCCAAAGCAGCATTTTTTTTTCCCCTTGAGTTCAACCAAAACTCTCTGTTCAGACAGGTTGGTCTTCCCCAGTGGCTTGTCTTTTGACACATGGAGACAGACAGCTCCTGAGCCTGTAAGATTTCCTTCTTGAAGAATATCCAGCCTTCCTGGACTTCTTTGCCCTTCAGAACTGCCTCTCAAGGGACTCTCCTAAACAGGCCCAAGTCTGCATTCTGGAACTCCAAGATGGCAGTTCAACTGACCCTCCTTCTTACTTCTGCAACAATCAAAAATTCTATCATTTTGTGATCATTGTGCCCAAGGTGGCCTCCAGCCATCACTTCACCTACCAGCACTTCACTGTTTGCAAACAGCTCCAGCAGGCGCCTTCCCTACGTGGTTGCCTCACTGCATATTGCTGCGTACTCAAGTCTATCTTGCTAAATAGAAATGTCAACATTTCTTTTGAAGAATCCTGCATCTTAAAGGGTTTTTGATTCCTGAAATTCAGCAGGGATCAGACCCACAAGGTCACTCATATGCCTTTCAGTAATTTCCCTAAGATGTGTGTGTGCGTGCTGCAGAGAGGGCTTAAAAAAATTCTTTTGTCTATCCACAGTTGATTATGTCAGACAATAATGGTAAAGTCACAGGGTTGCATAAGGTCAACAAACCCAAATTAATTTTCAAGTGAAGGCTACAGGTATCAAGCTGCTCCCACCCCTTGCTGTTAGTCTAACTCTTAGAGTGCTGATCCTCATACTCCTCCCCATCATCAGCTCAGTGTAGAGGGATGGGCATGTGCAGCCAAGACTGGATCTGCCTCTCCTGACAACATGGATGAGCAGCTGCTCTTTCACCCTGAAAAACCTCTGACTCACCCTGTATACACCGCAGATTATACTCATCTCAGGAAGCAGTTGCTCACTATTTTGTTTATCTTTGATGTTTTGTTTGTTTTGCATCAGTGGAGTACTACTCTGAACAATGTTTTGATTTTTGTTTCTTTTTCTTCCCCCAGGGCTTCAGCAGCACAGCATCTGAAGGCTTTGCAAGCCTTGATGCTTTAAGCCTCCCAACCAGCTTGTGAGGTCAGTGTCACCTCCCTGTTACAGACGGGAAGCAGACAGGCAGAGGCAGCAAACGAGGAACCCAAAGTCATGCGGTTTTCTGCCATTTTTGAGGTGATGGTAACTCAGCTTCTTCCAACAGATCTCTGCCTCTTTCACACTATGTTTGCTCCAGCTTGCACAGAGAATGAAGCACAATGAAGCCTATACTAAAGGGCATCTGCAACATGCAATCTGTTCTGACAAGAAGTATCCGTCTCCCCAGACCCACCGTGTTGAGCCTACAATGGAGAATGTTCTAAACATGCACCTAGACATTTAAGTCAAGGACCCCAAATAGCCTTAATGGAAGCTTGGTACACAGAGATGTCAGTAAGGAAATCAACTTCAGCTCCCTTTATCTGTGTGAATGAAATAATTTATCACTCATGGATATTTGAAGGCTGGATTTAATGCAGGACTCCTATACTATGCTTCATAACGCAATCAAACTGTCCAAAACCAGTTTTGCATGCTGCACACTCACACTTCTCACAACAGCTGAATTTGCACTGTTACATTGTTTTTGAAATCTGTGAGAGCTTTTAGGACTTTTAAACAGCTGAGGAGGTCCTAACCTATTTTGAAGTTTCAGTGATGCATTTCTTCTGCTGAATGTCACTCTGTAGACATGTCTTCTTCCATAACCCTTCTTATCTCAAGTTTTTTTTCATTGTGTACCAGCTTACTTTCTCAATGGGCAAGGGATGGTGACCCACCTAGTGGATGAGGGGAAGGCTGTAGATGTGTCTATCTGGACTTCAGCAAAGCCTTTGATACCGTCTCCCATAGCATACTCCTGGAAAAGCTGGCAGCCCATGTCTTGGACAGGGGCACTCTGTGCTGGATTAAGAGCTGGCTGGAGGGCCAGAGAGTGCTGGTGAACAGGGCTGCATCCAGTTGGTGGCCGGTCACCAGTGGTGTTCCCCAGGGGTCAGTGCTGGGACCAGTCCTGTTTAACATCTTTACTGATGATCTGGATGAGGGGATTGAGTCCATCATTAGAAAATTTGCAAATGACAATAAGTTGGGGGAAAGTGTCAATCAGCTGGAAGGCAGGAGGGCTCTTCAGAGGGACCTGGACAGACTGAAGACTTGGGCTGATTCCAACGGGATGAGGCTCAACAAGGCCAAGTGCCGGGTCCTGCACTTTGGTCACAACAACCCCCTGCAGCACTACAGGCTGGGGACAGAGTGGCTGGAGAGCAGCCAGGCAGAAAGGGACCTGGGAGT
>JAWWES010000115.1:78242177-78285875 GCA_035583135.1 Lophotriccus pileatus | reverse complement strand
CACACCTGGAGTGCTGTGTCCAGTTCTGGGCCCCTCAGTTCAGGAAAGACATTGAGGTGCTGGAGCAGGTCCAGAGAAGAGCAACCAGGCCGGTGAAGGGACTTGAGCACAAGTCCTATGAGGAGAGGCTGAGGGAGCTGGGGTTGTTTAACCTGGAGAAGAGGACGCTCAGGGGAGACCTCATCACTCTCTGCAACTACCTGAAGGGAGGTTGTAGCCAGGTGGGAGTTGGTCTCTTCTCCCAGGAAATTATCAGTAATACAAGAAGGCATGGTGTTAAGCTCTGCCAGGGAAGGTTTAGGTTGGATATTAGGAAGACATTCTTTATAGAGAGGGTAGTCAGGCATTGGAATGGGCTGTCCAGGGAAGTGGTGGATTCTCCATCCCTGGAGGTTTTTAGATGAGACTAGATGTGGCACTTAGTGCCATGGTCTTGTAACCACAGCAGTGTTGGATCAAGGGTTGGACTTGATGATCTCAGAGGTCTTTTGCAACCCAGCTGATTCTATGATTCTAAGGCAGGGGAACAGGACCAAGTCCCTCAGACCACAGGGCCACTGTCACAAAGGAAGGGAGTTTTTTCACATAAGGTGCCTATAGTTAAGAGGTCTACATATGGCATGGCTCTCTGGGTGATCTTGTTTAGCAGTGAAGAGGAACAGGCACTTCTGCACAATAAGTCACCTCCTCTGCTGCAGGAGGAGGCAAATAAGACTCATCAAGTTTCTCTACACTGACTACAAAGAAAACCAGGACAACAAGCTCCAGTGCAGGTGTCTGTATTGTAAATATCTGTGTTTAGCCACCCAAACCACACCTGAGGTGTCCATACCATGACTGAAAGAAAGAGGAATTTTCTGAGCAGCCACTTAGCCTTGCTCCAGTCACCTCATTCCAATCTTAGATTAAAATGTGGCAGCACTGTCCACTGACACCTTGGCACACAGGAGACACATCCCCTGACATGCTCTGGCCAGTGAGCAGGTCATGCTTTGCTCTTCTCTATGCAGTGGACTACTGCAGATTCCTTGAATAATGAGGAGCAGTTCAGCCCATGGAACACTAGGAGCATTAGAGGAAATAAGACAGCAGGAATAAGGAGAAACCCTTGCCAGCTCACTGACCTACACCAAGGGATGTCTGGATATTCACATTCCTGGATTTTCCCTTCCCATGCCATTTCTGCCATTAGCTCAGTGGGTGAAAGAGCTGAAGAAAAGGCACAGCAAACTGAAATGTCCTGAAAATGCTGAGCTGCCTTCTAGCAAGAAAATGCATAGAGATGAAGCTGGCCTTGTCACAGCCCCGTTTGGACCAGACAACCTCTGAAGATCTCTTCTTATCTGCCTCTTCTGGGCACTCCATGAATGCCTGACCGACAGATTGTTATGGTGGCTAGGTAAGGAAATGGGGCTCAGATGAGAAAATGCCTTTGTAGATGAAACTGTAAGTACTGGGATTAAATTAAACTGGAAGAAGGGAACTGTGATACAGGCTTCCCTCCTCTTCCAACTTACCCAACAATCTGCTCTTGAGAAAAACAAAGATATTTAGGCCTCATTTCATTGGAATTTTGTGCTTTCTGCATATATTATATATGCACATACCAACATATTTTCGTATATTACATTTTCATACTAGTGTTTCTGCTCACATGTGTACCAACTGACTGAACCCACTAAACTCCAGGCAGGAATTGCTGTTGGTGCCCTGCAAGCTGCTGCGTGAGGGTGAGCAGGGCTGTGGGAGAGCACATAACTCACCAACTTGCGGATTTCACATTCTAGGTTCTGAATACAGTCCAGTTTCCTCTTGCGGCAGCGCTGAGCTGCAATTCGGTTCTTGCTGCGCCGGCGGACATCATGGATGAACTCGAGCTGCTCTGAGGTTAGCTTGTGCATCTTTATCATCATCTGGAAATCATTCCTTGGAAGATCTGTGATTTGATCAACAGGAAAAGGAAGTTTCACCTAAAACAAACAAACACAAGACAAGAACAGAGTCATATTCTGCTTGCTCAGTGCAAGCTGAACAACAGTGAGCGGAAGGACGATCGTGCTGCCACCCCCTTCAATAAACAACACACCAAGTTTTACACTGGGCAAGTCTTTAACACTCCCTTGTGGCACATTGTGGAGGTCCAGATGGTAAGAATCAGATGATAATTGTACTTAAATCAGCAATGTAGATGAATCCCAGATAAAAATTTCATCTTTCCACAAAGCTCTAATAACTGATCTCAATGCATTAAAAGAAGGTTCTGTCCACTAGGAGCCATGGCCTTTTGGACAGAGTGAAGTACCTCGCTGCAATTAAATTCAAACTAGTTCCAAGGAAGGGGCTATTACCACAGCAGGAAACCTGTCTCTGCATGGCCTGCAGGACTGAAAGTTTGATTAGGTGTGAGGTTAAAAATGCAACCTGACACCTCAAGTGGATGAAAAATACCATATTGCAATTAGGAAAGGTCACCTAATCAGTATTTCAACTGAGCAGTACACTATATAAGAAGAAAGGGTCAAGAGTGTGATGCAGCATATCCTACTAAAATACGCACATTATGAAATAAAACAATATATGTTGACACTGATATTTTTGTAGATTAAAGAGCACTGAACTTGTATTTCTTGAAAAAGTCAGTTTCTGTCTTCAGGAATTCTATCAATTATGCAGTAAAGCACACCAAAAGCTTCAAAACACAAAGCTCCTAACAGTTTGAAGCAGTGAACTCAGTGAACTGTCTCAAAAGCTGAAGAATGAGCTTAAAACCTTTTAGCTTTTTCCCACAAACCTATCAGCTAGCTCAAATCAAAGTAAGCACCTCTCCTCAAAAATGCTGCTTCATTTGGAGCCCCAGACTGATAACTACCAAAAACCTGGTGCTCCTTGGCAGACTGTTGTATCTGTTGGTCAAAATTGACAAAATTGAAGGAGGTGGCAAATGAGTAGCTTGACTGACCTCCTTTCCGTTCTTGAGTCATACCCACACTGACCAAAAGATGGCAGTAAATATTTATATTTCTGTCCTTATTTTCGGTAATCTGCACACAGGCTACGAAAGAAGGTAAGTTGCTCCAGCCAAGGATAAGATTCCTTTGATATTTAAAACCACTATTGTCTTCAAACTGTGTACTTTAATTATTTGGAGATACAGAAAGTAACAGCAGGGATTAGAAATAAGTTATCTTCATCAGAGAGCTGAGTTGTTCAAGCAGAACAGTTGGCTGAGGACAACATACACCAATACACAGCATTGGCCTCTGGCACTGACAGTCATGGACACTCATCAAGGACCTGGACCTGCTGATAACAAGCTCTTCTCTTTGTTTATGAGAATTCTCGGGCATTTTCTTGCACTATTCTATCACTGCTCTGTGCATCTCCAAGCCTGGGGTATGTGAAAGTCAGTGCAAACACCTACCACATTCTTTCAGATGGTTTCACGCCCTGAACATTCACTCATGCCCCTCTGCACACGTGTCCAGGCACTGCTTTGTAACACACTACTTGACAGGACAATTTAAACCAGCAAGAAGCACCAGACACTGCTCTAATCCCCCCAGATTCCTGCTTGTACACACAAAGGCTGACCTTAGGCACAGTGATGTGGACCACCTGGTTTATAGACTGCTAACTAATGACATGAAACCTGTCTGATTCCCCTCCCAAACCTCAACGTAAACTCAGTGTCACCAGCTTTTCTCTTAAGCTTCAACCAGGGTCTGAAAACGAAAAGAGTCAGTGCTTTCCTCTGAAAGACACCACAGTTTCACTGCAAAATCAGTCCTTTCATGTTCCCAGTTTTTCCTTATTTTTTTAAGACCAAAGCGGAAAGCGATGTTAACTTTATTTCTTCCTCCCTCTCCCTTCGAAAAACATATTTACTTGCAAGGAGATGTGCTTGCAGCTGAAATGGAAATGAAAGGGAAAAAACTTAAATCTGTCAGGCAGAAGTTGCTGAAGGGAAATGGGAAAATAAATAGAAACAGATTCATTAAAAAAAAAAAAAAAGGGATTGAAAAGAAAACCATCTACACAGCAGACCAGAGACTGCTATCAGTAATCCCAGCATAATCCCACTCCTGTCATAAGCAGCACTGTGCAGGATTAAAAACGTGAAAGGGAGAGTGGAAGTGAGTCAGACTCATTTCCTTCACCATTCACAGCATTTTTATTGCCTGTCTCCCTCTTCCAGGGAGCTGCCAACTGAAAAAACAAAAACAAAAACAAAAACAAAAAAACCACCAAACCTTTGGCATGGACAGGTGAATAAGTGCACCAGGGCATTGCTGCAGAGAGAGGCTAATGGTGTTTTACATCTGCACAGGGCAGACTCTAAGCTAGGATTTATCATAACAAAGTGGTGAGTCATTTTGCAAGAGCCTAGACTGTGCAATGGTTGGGATTCATCTGACCCATGCAGAGCTGCATGAAGTGATGGGTTGGGACTATTTAGAGTGTCCATGTCCCTCTCACTGTCATCAAGGACTTCAGGTACCATTGCATGCTTCTCCCTCCTGCTTGCAGAAGGAGCGGAGATGAGACTCAGAAAAGATTCTGTATCTCACAGTATCTGAGGTAGGTGAGAGAAACTTTACCTGAGGTGTCTGAAAAAGGACAGACAATCTTTTCTAAAATGTGAAAGAAAAACCCAGTGAGTATGTTTTCCTATAAAATCTTCTTTCAAATAACTATGATTTTTATATAAGAAAGTGGAATCACTGCTCCTTCCAGGAGTCACTCCAGCCAGACTTAGCCTCAGATCCCTAAAATCTTCCCTACGAACACGATTACTCTTTCCCTGCATTTTTACATCAGCAGCTGCAGAAGCAGTAGCAGCTCATTTTCCACCACACAACAAATAAACTGGCATCTTCTACCACCTCTGCAGACTCCACTGCCCCCAACTCTGGCTGATGCACTCCTGAGAGGACAACCAATCCACCCCGGTGAAAAAGAAAACCTGTTCATGATTTTGCGGCATTTCCCCCTTTGTTAGTACCATTAGGGTGCCACTGTAAAAGTCATTGCTTTCACTGGCTAAGTGAGAGTAGTGATGAGACAGACCGGGACAGCCACTGACTCAGCACATGCAAGGCCCATATATAACCAATTAATTTGTTCAAGCTTCACTAGTTAGTGCCAGCTTGGATCATATGCCAGTTACTGCTGTGCTGCTCATCCACTGTACTAGTTACTGCTGCTACTGCTCTCCCCCTCTCTTTTTCTCTGGAATAAAGGAAAGGACCAAGGACTTGTATTCACTCACAATAAAATATTGGAAATTTCTTTATCCCATGCATAACATTAGCTTTTCCGCTCTCTTTAAATTTTGACATCATCTTCCCTGAGATGTCAAGTGCTAGTAAAGACAGTGAACTCCCCAAGTCTGATTTTAACAATACAGTAACTAAAAGGACTTCTGTATTAGACCTAAGAAAAAGTAACCATTATGTATTGGGCACGGGAGGGGGGAATTCACAGTACCAGCCTGACCTTTAAAAGCAGTTCAAAATCCTTGTCAGTTGCCCCAGAGTTGTAAGAAATAGAGCTGTTGCCTTAGTGCCCTTAAACTGAAAGCTAGTTACTGAAATCCTCTGACACTTAAAATTGCCTGGTCCTTGGAAGGCTCTCAGGACCCATCCAAGTAACCTATCACAGGTGCTGAATCCTACCTCAATGCTTTTTTTGTTGCAGAAAGGGGTAATTTGCTTCACACAGAAGAGCCCAACAAATTAATGTTGTTTTTCCAAGTATCTTCCTTGGCATGCACGTCTGTCTTCCACAAACACTCAGAAAGGACAGCTCCCAGGACAGGAGCTGAGGTGTGTCCACCCGTGTTAGGGGCTCAATTGCCTGCATGCTATTTCAGATCAGCAGGTCCCACTGCAGACAGCATGTTCTATCTCACACAAGACAACTGATGGCCCTGTAGTTGCCCGAGGTCAACTCCAGCCTCACCTCCTGAGGGCCATGAGAGATGTTTGGGTCAGCGAGTGCAGCCTGAGAGGGCACTGCTATGCACTGAGTGGAGACAGCCTGGGTGCTTAAAATGCTGGGCTGATGTCTTCCCATTCACTGCTTACTATGTCTCTGAGTTCCAGCCCTTCAGATGACACAACAGTACAATACTCCTACCCTTTATCAGGCTTTTGAGACTAGGGATAGCACAGAAGCACTGACAGAAGCCATAGGTGTATTTAAGAAGGGCAGATCAGGTGGTGAAATGAGGGGGGGTGAAGTGAAGTATGTCTCTGAGAGATCTGCTTGTACAAAAGAAATTAAAAAATAAGAGAGTCCTTCAAGAGTCCATGCAAGGTCTTCAGACCAGGGCATAACAGAACTGGTCGTAGGCTGTAGGTGTAATGAAATAATACACTGTTTAAAAGAGGATCCTACTGAAATTTCAGACTCTTAGTGTTGTTGTAATGCAGAAATTCTCTGCTAGCAGTATGGATACCATTCCTACTGAACAGAGGAAAGAAAACAAAACTGCCATGAAGTGCACGTTAGAAGACTAATGTTTGACAAGACCCCATTTAACCAGAAGTTGACCAACACAATGCCCAGTGAGGATCCTGGTCAGGAGAACATCTACCAGAAAACAATATGCAAAGTAATTTTGTCATTTTCAAATTTGCAAACCTAGAAGGATCAGAAAAGCTGGGGTGACTGATCACCAAATTCTGTGGAGGTACCATATACCAAAGCAAGTCAACACATGTATTTTTCTTGGTGACCCTTCTTTCTATGTAATATCTTCACTAAGTAAAAATGTTAAGGACTGAAGCAGACTTAGCTTAGCTTAGGTAACTCAGCACAGTTCCAGTAGATTTCTGGTAAAGCAATTTTGGTTTACTCCTCTTTTTTGGGGCTATGACTTCCAGGACTTTGCAAAGCATCAGCAGCGAAACAGAGAAAGGGTGGCTGCCTGTCACCTAACATGGAAGATTTTCAACTCTCACTGAAGGTTATTTACCTATAATATTCTCAATGGTCTAATTTCATTAGCTTTGTCTTTATGAAAATGTTCTTTGAAAAGTGAGTCACTAACCCAGGCGGGAAATTCTTTTGAAATACAAATGAAAGAAGCATTGAATGCAATTCTCTAGACAGTAACAGTTCTTGGAAAACTCCACCTCTTACCTCCTCCTGCCCTTGTTTATTCTTTTCCTAAGAAAACTCACTATCAAATTAGACTGAGCAGAGATTTCTTTTTAACTGGTTTAGTAGTACAATATTTTTTACAAATTTTCTAGCAGAAAAAACATAGGTACTTGCTGAAGAAATGGAATATCAAGAAAAGTAGGTAGTGCTGAAGTTTCTGTTCCTAAGTAGGTTAACAGATTGACAGACTACTTCCTCCTCAACAATTCATTATTTCGGGGCTTATTGTTTTGTTGTTGCTATTTTAAGCAGGATTGTCAGAACCCACATGCAAAGCACTGAGCTTTAAGTCTTCTCTCTAATATTATATCCCAATACCTGATTTTTAACAACCTGTGGAGGCCTGAGAGAGCTGAGTGAAAAGAGAAACACAAACTATTAAATATTTCTGTGAAGTCCCAATAGCTCAAGTAACAGCCCTGTTCCTGCAACTTGGTAACATGGGGACACCCTACACTGCACTTGCTGCTTCTATCACAAAGCCTTAACAGAGGGAGATCACAGAAGAATCTTGGAGGTTCCAGGAAGGGAAACAATAGGCAAAGACGTCTTGGAGAAGATTTACCAGTGGTGTTACGAGGACGACCACCTCCTCTGACACTTGTGACTGCCATCTGCACCCCCAATAAGACAGGGAGGTGGGTAACAGAGTGGGTCACTCTCACCCAGAATGGCACTCATGATGAGCCCTAGCACCCCACTTTTGTCACCAAGCAACTTTGGTCACGTGCTCCTGAGTGGTATCTGTCTCTGTGGGAAAGCAGAATGCCCAAAAAAAAACCAGAGAGAAGAAGCCTTTCACCTACTTCTCATACAATCAATACCTCAGCAAATGACATTCTGTGACATTAATTCTGGCACTGATAACACTCTGGGACCCAAATTAAGACCAACAAGGTCCAAATTCCAGGGAAACTGAGCAGCCCTGAGATAACTGAGGTTCAGAGTTCACCAGGCTTATTCCTATCAGGCTGTCCCACCCAAATGAAAGCCCACTCTCAGCAGAAGAGCTTGCATGGCCACTCTCCAAAAGGGCTAGTGCCTGTGTGTCACCCCCAGATACCTTATCACGTGCTTTCTGAATAGAAGCCCAGTAACACTGTGAGTTCTGATATGGCAGGGGGAATGGGACCCGTCTGTGAAGTCGTCAGGACAGCAAGGGCAAACCGGCAATTTCGGGAACGGCGAAAGATTCCCACCCAGCCTGCGGGGAGATGAAGGACAGAAAGCTGTCCATTGCAGATGGTTGTGAGTCTCTCCCGCTGTTTTAATTGCAGCCAAACTGCTAAAAGTAGGTAGAGCAACTTATACAAGAACTTCCTGCTGCTCTTAGATATCTTCTCCTGCCTGGTTTAAGATACCCTTCACGAGGTTCCCACAGCAGCAGATCTTGCAGGATACACACCCGAAGTCACTCTATAAATACAGTATTATTCAAGGAGGCTGCAATACCCTTTCTTGCATTGGTAACGACCTTTAAAAAAATCACTTTTCAGACAAAATCTGTATCAAAGCACTGGTATGATCTGCTTACCCTTGGCTTGTTCTGGATAGTGCAGTGCAACAGAGCTTTAATTTTCTCACCATATTTTTAATGCCTAGCAGCTCTAATCAAAATGCCCTGGGAAATAATAATAATAATACTACTACTACTAAAAAAAAAGCTGTATCAGCAGTCCCAGGGAGAAAACTTGCTCAGCACAGTGCAGAAAATCTTCCCAGGAGGAAACCAGCTGCAAAACCAGGAGTGGAACAAACATTTCCTAGCAGTGCCCCAGAACCAGGTATGTCTGCCTTCCAGTGGCACACCAGGATGGCCTCCTGTTTGCTCCTCTCATGAATATCACTCTTCTCATCCATGGTCTTCTGCACATATTGGCATACTTTCTTTTTTTTTCTGGAAACCACCACCAGTCCGCTATAATCACCTCATTTCACTCTTCCAGATTCACTTCAGTTGCAGCGTATCTCCACAGGATTAGCTAATTATGACAGCTAATTAATCATCAATCCCAAAAAGGGTAACCTCCCGCCCTCTGTGCTGCCTCATGCTGAGCATTAGCCCCTGCTGAGCAATCAGCACACATGGGTGGAGACCTGATGCTTCCCTCAGTCCCACTCCCTGCTCCCTTCTGCTCCTGGTAAAGGCAGGACTTCACTGACTAATCCTGACTGATGGCCACGCAGAGCTGCTGTACAGCTTCCTGAATGCAGTTCTATGCACAATATCCCAGGCAGACTCCCAAGGAGACTTTTTTCCCTTCTGCATTGTCCCCAGCTCAAGACATGGGGACAAAGAATTGTCCTCTCAGAATCATTGGTATAGTGTGACCAGGGGTTAGGACATCAGAGGCTACCAGGTTCTTCAGCCCTTCCTTAGAGCTAAGCAGCCAACTAAAGGAACCACCTACATCTGTCTGAAAGATATCTTCCAGAGTCTGGGATGTAGTGGAATACGGACTGAGGGGTAGAATAAAGTTCACTCTTTTCATCCCTACGCCATAAATAAGCTCACCTGGTTCTGAACTGGGTGCTGTTAGCATATAAACCCCCCAAACTTGCACTTGCTGTACCCAAGCTATACAGAGTGTTTCAGCATTACTAGAGGAATTTGATATGTGATTTCATCCACCTGCACTCTAGGTCATGCAGTTTCCTAATGAAGCTCTATGAAAACATCCAGTCTTCTTCAGTTTCTGGGATCCACAACACATCTCCATGATTTAAGTGTGCTCTCCAACTTGTGACTTCACAAAGACAGTTTATTCAATCATGCTTCGTCAGTTATCACTGCAGCATCTCCAGCTGGCTCATCTCTAGTTTTAGAGTGGCCTCTCTTTCTCTTCCCTCTCATGGGAGAACTATATGGGAATTGACATGTTGCTCTTCAGCCCCAGATATTTCCCCTGTCATGTGCTTAACAGTCCTGGAAATTAAAGAATAACTTCTCTTTGAAACCATTTATGCAATGGCTGCTAGAACTCAACACCAAACAGAATGTCACAGGCAGGGAACATGATCTCAGTTGTCACATAATGGAGGCAAAAACATACTACCTGCATGTGTCACACACACACACACACGCATGCACACACACACACAGAGGGAAGATGACTTGAATACCATTTCCACAGCCCAGGGTGGCCAGCTATGCAACTGTTCACCTCTTTCTCCTCCCACTCTATCTCACTCCTCTACTCTGGCTGTTGGCAATGTGCAGCACTGGCTCTTCAAACGGGCTGCTCAACCCTCAGTGTCAGCGAAGGCACAACTTGAGGTTGCTCGGACAACAACAGCCATAACAGGCGGAGCTGGAATCACCTCCGCAAATTACGGATAAAGAACAGTGCTTTGTGTCACACAAGTGGGCAAGGGAGGGAGGAAGACAGGACACTGCCAGCAGACTCCTAAGCACATCAGTTCACATCATTCAGCAGTTTGCTGTTGTCCCATACCCAAATTTTCAGAAAAGCCAAACACCATAGAGGTCAAACAGGCCTATTTATGTGAAGTCAATCATATGCACTCAGCTGATGAGGAAATAAGCAGAAATTACTCTTTGCCGCTATAAACAAAGAAAGTGCTGGGGAAATGCAAAGTCATTTGAGAGAATCAAGGAGCAATTCATTGTGTCACAAAAACTGTGATATATGTACTTATCTTAAATCCCTACCTCATGCCCTCTGTCTTGCACAGGACATGATTCACTGTCTGCTTCTGAGAATGACCCAGACTCATCGCTGGAGTTTGTTCCATAGGATGGCTCACATTTAATCTGGGCTCGGACCGGGTTGTACAATCCATCCCCCACCATGCCTGGCTCCTGGTGCTCGGGTGCCAGGAATCGGGGGCCTTGGGAGCAAGGGGAAGAGGAGAGCTCACAAAGACGCAGACTGCAGGGAGAGCCGCCACTGCCGTCCTCTGCATAAGAGTAGGAAGAGCATGAACTGGAGGTCCTGGTTCTGGTTTCCAGAGGAGGAGAGCGAGGGCAAACTTTAATTGGCACTGGACAGCTGGTGTTCGGCCGCATCCTTCCCGGCAAGTGATCAGCTGTCAGTCCGCTGTGCGAATAGGTCTGAGAGCTGGGGAGAGACTGGCTACCGCCAGCCCACAGACCCTTTGGCACAGTCTCAGTGAGGTCTTTGTCCAGGCTGCTCACACCAGAATATGAATGCACTGAAGTGTTTACTTGGTCACAAGCATTTGAAGAGAATATAACACTCCTCCTGTCCAGTTCCCCTTCTTGCTTACAGAGAGTTTCAAAGCCGGGCCCCCTGAGTGGCGATCCCACTGTGAAGTTGGAAGCATCCTTCTGCATGGCATGGGACTGTCCATAGTTCCCTGTGAAAGGGACGTAATCAGTTTTGTGGTCACCCTGAGTTGTCCCTTTTTCAAAAGGGCATGCTGGACTCCTGCCAAAGTGCTGTTGGGAAGTGCTGGGGAAGCCAACCAAATCCATGCTTTTTGTTCTGTTGAAGAAAGATCGCAAGCAAGAAGGAGAAGACCCACTTTTTGGCCTGTCGACACAAGTGGGGCTTGGCTGTTTCCTGTCCATTTCAACATCCCCTTCTTTATCCCTGATGTCAGGTTCATCTCCAGACAGGCAAAGTGTGATGCTTTCTTCATCGTTCTCTTCATTCTGAGGCTCACTTTTTATCTGGCCCATAGCAAGTCCTGATTTGAGGCCATTTCCAGAGCTCTCTTCACTGAATGTGCTTGCAAAACCTGAGGTACTGATGTGTGATGTGTTGTAGACATTCTTGGTACAAGCAAGCTGGTATTTCTTGTATCGGGGGTACCGTGTTACTGCATCTTTGTCTAAATTGTCCTTGCTATCTCTCAGCATGTCAGAGTCAGGCATCATCCCTTCCCCTTTGTCTGCACCAGCAACAGTGGTTTCAAAACTGAAGGGCTCTTGGTGCATCCTCTCTCTTGGGCATGATATTTTTGATGTCTCCGATTCCATCGTCTCCTCCTCATCTCCATCCGAGTTCTCCTCATCGTGCATGCGCTGACAGGTGGTATCTTTTTTGCACAGGAACAGGCCATCTTCATTGTTCAGCAGTTGTGTCTGAAGGAAGCTGAAGCAGGAGTCCTCCAGGTTGTGCATGCGCAGGAATTCCGCGCAGTGGATGACCTCCTGGATGTTCTCTCTGCTGAGTAACAGCTTAGCAGTATAGGCAAACTGTAACAATGGACCAAATCCTCTGACAGTGACCTGCAAAAAAAGAGAGGGAAATTGCCAGCGTTACCATCAGCTCTTGCTATCATCCCAACTCATTCATCATGTAGTTAAGATATCCTAACAGATCTGGCATTCAGACATAAATACAGCTCAGCACCAGTTATTCTTCTATCACACCAGCAATGATGATACATTCAGTAACTAGCACCGCTCCCTTTATGCTGTACGTCATTGTACAGGCTGAACTGAGCACTATTTTTCCCAAATATCTTGAAGACCTGTGAACTATGCCTCTGCCCCAATAAAAGACAGAAAAAACTAACCTGGTGTGGACACTGCTAATTCCTGGATGGATCTTATTTTAACTGTGCTACAGCACAGTACCATGGAAGCCCAATTAAATTATGATTCTTCTGCCCTGATGGAAGTTCCAGTGAACAGTGGTTTCAAGATTAAGATATCACTTAAATCCAAAAAGTATTTCGTGAAGGAAACATTTAATATTACAGCAAAATCCAACAGAAACCATCTTTCTGCCTCTTTCAAGGGCAAACTGGTTTCTTTTTTCTTCTCAAATTTTTGCAAGCCATTGCTGAATACATAATAGGTAAGAACTGACTGCACAGCTCTTTCCTCCACCCCATGGAGATTATTCTCCTCATAGTGTTCCTGATTTTAGTGAGTCTGAGGTGCAACTAACAGGAAAGAAATTCCTATTTGTAGTTCAAATGATGCAAATTACCCCAAGTCCCACCTCATTACTTAATTTTCCAATATTTTATTTGTAGAAAGAGTAAACAGTGTTTGCAGGAGAGTGATCTCCAACCAACTGTTGCAGGTCAGTTATACACCGCTATTCATGTTTTTTTCTCATCATACCATCTATATTTTACATTAATATACCATATATTAAAAAAACACGTGTTTTCTGCCACCTCCTCCCATTTTTTACAGTGGTATCTTTATCTATTAACAATCAAATAACTTTCTAAGCCACATGGTAAACTATAGATATTGTCTATTTTTGACCAAAAACGCACTGGTACTAACTTCTGTTAAATTTTTTCTGTTGATTGGCACGAAACAAAGGTACTGGAAAAACTCTATTCTTCATAAAGCAGCAAGAGACTGCTTCAAAACTGGGGCTCGTGATCACAGATAAAGGCTTCTGCACAAGTCGATTCAGTGGTTTGGCCACAAAGTTGAAATTTGGAAGACCACAACTCAATTTCCCATTGCTCCAACCTCCTGCTACATGACCCTGGCAAGTCACTTCAGTCTCAATTCATTCAACTCACCTGCTTGTCTAGCTTGCAAGCAGATTTCACAAATCTGAGTTCCCTGTGCTTTGCACACCAAGGGAAGGCATCTAGATGGGATGCAGTGCAGCCAGCACCTGCATGACTATGTGAGGTTGGGATGCATAGCCTGCAACCTCTTTTTGAATTTAGATGTCTCTGTTATGTGTTCTCAGCTCATTCTTCTTTTCAAACAAACAAGAAGAGGAAGCACTGATGTTCCCTTTTTGCCAAATGGCCTAAAGATCAGAAGAGGGACCTAGAAAGTAGATGAAGTCCCTTTCCCAGGTTGTGGGGATTGAAACTCACATTTCCCAGCTCCTCAGAAGGATATACTCGGGATGGTATGGGATATGGCATGGGATATAGGATAACCTGAAGGTGAGTTGCTTTTCCCTGTTCTTCCAGTTGAATTAATGCCACCAATCAAGAAGGTGCTCAAGAGGTTGGCGAGACATCAGGCCATGAATTTGAGATAGTCTGATTCGTGACTAGCATGTATCTGAGTGAATAATTTGGTTCATCTCAATAAAAAGCCTATAAATTCCCTACACTGCCTCAGGACCAGTGGTAGAGTTCAGAGATTTTTATAGAAAATCTTGACTTCCAGAAACAAGCCTTTGTTATTCATAGACCTGTACTTGTGATGCTGGATTATGAAGATACCACAAGTGGTGCAGACTTAGATGGAGACAAAAATATTTTAAAACACCTCTAAAATTGCTCCCAATAGCTTTTCCATACATAATATTACTGCTTTATCTGCTATTTTAAGAAGCAGTGCATTTTCATGCACGTACTTACACACTTGCACATTCCTGTTTTACAATACGCCTCTGGTACAGAATTACCAAGATTTACAGCTGGCTATTAAACTGATCTCTGCTTTATCAGTGTTACACTTTCTGCCTATTTGTTAGATTATCAGCTCACTAAAGGCCTATCTGCATTTTATCTATGCAGCATGATTAACAAAATTGCTCGGGAACTTAATGAGCTACTTGCAGGCTGATATTTGGTAAGATCTTCAGTGTGGGGGCTTACATTCCTGCATATCTTGTAAGCTCCACAGCAGCAGCGTAGGTCTGGAGGGACTCTGAAACACAAATCTAGCTCTCCTGTTAGTGGTGTCATTTGGCCACTAGGTGGAATGGCTGGAAAACAAATAGAAATTATTTTCTGTGCTGGGCCAGGGTTTCACCTGCCTGCCTGCCTGCCTGCCTGCCTGCCGCCCCAGCGCAGGCACCCTGCAGAGCCTCGGGCTGACTCATACAACTCCACAGCAAGGCTGTCTCCCACGCTGACTCAGGTTTTTGCACCCAGTAAATCACCATGATAACAAACAGCAGCAACACAGCTGGTAGAGCTGCTCTGTGCTGGATGCATCAGAAGCAGAGACTGATACTGTGCTGTGGGCTCCCCACAATGCCCAGTAGATACTTCAAGTGAAGGACGATGAAGACCCCATGAAAATCTGTGCCTTTACTTCCTTACAAGACATTAGCCGGTGACACAACGTTCACTCTCGCAATCTTCAGATCCAAAGGGGGAAAGTTTCTTTTCAAACATCCGGCACTTGTCATTGCCCTCAGGGAGAAATCTCTCTAGTGCCAATGCTCGAAACTGCACAAACAATAACTTTGGAAACAAATGGGTGCAAAGCTTGCTGCCAAGTGTGAAAGCTAGCACAAGCTCTGCTGCCTGAAGCTGTCTAAATATTGATCTGGATCCCGTGTCAGGTCCCCTGCCTCAGCCCCACCAGTTTTGGGACTGCTTGCATCTAATGCATTCTGGCAGAAAGGCTGGAATTGAGCTGCTGGAATGGGAAAGAAAAGGCTTTAAGCTGTACATACTACTATGACACACACGTTTCTCTAGGAAGAGATAAGGGCAGTCTTTTAAAATGATTTGATCTGACTGATGCATCCCAGTGAAAAGCTGGTGAAAACAAGCTGATCTGCACGTGCAGAAGGAAATGGATAATTTCTCTGATGTAACAGTCTCCATTTATATGTGAGAGAGACCTTTGCTGGATGAGTAAAACACCAGCAACAATCCCAGCTTATTTTTTTTCCTTACTGTAAGTAAGATGCCATATGTCAAAGAGCTGCTTGCTTTTAAACCCTATTTTCCATATAAATTAATGTTTAAGCAGGCAGGTCAATTTACAGAAACCTCCACTCGGCACCTTGTCCGAGCTCATATGCCAAGTCACTGCTTCCTTCCCTTTCAATCTCTTTGACTTATTCCAATTTCTACCCATTTCTATTTTTTACACGGAATTGACTGGCTTCTAGAAAAACAAGCAGAGAAAAGGGGAAACACACATATAAAACAACAATGCCCACACAGAGAGAAAAGCAAAGCAAAGATACCAGCTTCCCAGAGGCTTGATTTCTTTCCATTATCTCTCAAGGCAGGGCAGTAGGGGACTTCTGTGTACTTGGAACATGCCAAACAGCCCACCAAGACTGAGGACAAGTCACTTTGTCTTGCTTCTGTGCTCGGCTGGTCTCATATGCATTTAAACCCTTCTTTACACCTCACACACAGAGGACACGGATACTGTAGCCCTACCTAAGCCATCTGGAACATCTTGCTCTACAGCAATCCAAGAAACCAAGTCCATGTGCAGCTCCTGCCCCTGCCATCCTGCCAAAGATACTTTGCTCAGTGTGCAGTACGGAGGTCTATGTCCATTCAGTGTTCTGGAGATAACAAGCTTGACGAATGCTAAGGTGAAGGAAAGTAACTTCTCCAATCCTTTATCTGCCTTGTGTCTTTCAGACTGAGCTAACTGAGCTAGGGGATGTTTTTTGTATGTCCATACCCTCATGAGTTTATGATATTGAGGAATGGGCTGGAAATAAGGCAATGATATAATCACCATCAAGAGAGTTGTTAATCAGCATTAGCCATATTGAATTTACCAGCAAAATACTGACAGCAGCCCTGCAGAAAATAAGCACGCAAAATCTATTTTATTTCAGGTTGACGCTGCTTTTCTCCTTACAGAGTCCTGTGGAGTGCAATGCTCTGGTTAGTCCTAATTGATTTAAGTGACCAGACTTCCACTGCTTCCTCTGGGAGATCATTGCCAGACTCTACTTAAAACCTTTTTGTGAGGAAATATTTCCCTTATTTTCCTTCATCATCTCTCATTATATTTCCTTGATGCATTCCGGGTAATGCTTCTTCCTTTTGGAGAAGTAGTTGTATTATTGTTATACTCTCCGCCCTCCCTTCTTCTTTGCTTAGTATTGTGTCATTAATGTAAAACTGGCTAATTCAAGGAAAACAGTATTGATCACTGTCAGATGGGAGAATAAGATGCTGAGAAGAGAGTGAGCAATGAGAAATGCTAGTAAAGAAGGCAGCGTTACAGATGCAAATAGAGTATTTTTAGCAAAGCATTTTTCTAGTACTGGGCACGTACTTTTCTAAAATTAGGAGGAGGGTTAGCTCACTTCCACATTGGGAACATCATATTTTCGTTAAGGGACTTCTAGGGCAGAAATTCTACTTCAAATGTAGTTGTACACACAAACTTACAGCCACCGTGGGAGACACAGCACTGTGGGTGAACTCTCTCTGGCTCCCTGTTGTATCCATGTCCTCCATGAGGCTGACCAAGCATGCCATGGAGGCCTCTGTGTTGTTCAGAACACATGGGACATGGCCTCAGAGCACACACAGAGGTCTGTGGACCCATTTCTGTGGACGGGATGGACTCACTGTGCACTGCAGAGTTCATCAGTGCATGTTCATTAGCTAGATGCCCAGACTTCCAGATGTCTCAAAATCCCACATAAACAGACAAAATCCTCCAATTCTGCACAGACAGTGTTTGTTAAGGAGGGGGAGGAAGGTTATTTCCAAGGGAAACATGGATGTCTGGTAACTCTGCTCCAAATGGCATCTGTATGAAAAGCTGCATCTGGAGTGGGGAAGGTCAACCCCTGCAAAATGCCAGTGAAGTCTGACTTCAATTTAAAGAGGGGAAAAGTGGTTAAGGGCAAGGAAAGATCACTGTAAACATGCAGGAATGTAAAACTTGGCAAGGCAATATCTAAAATGGACCAAAAGAATGTTTACAGTAATCTGGTGCATACTAACATCAGGAACAGAGAATTGTCTGGTTTGCTATTGGATGCTATTGCCAATTGCAACAAGAAGAAAGGCTTTCCCAAGCCTAATTTCCACGTTAATGAGGGCACAGTGCCAATGATCTGCTAGAAAACAGCATCAAAGTTCAACAGCAAATGTACATGCAGTTGTTCCTTTCCAAATAAAGCATACCTGGGGCATATGCAAACAAAAGCTGGTTGGTGGTGGCATGAGAGGGCAGAGCCCTTTCCTTCCCTCCAGGGATACAATGAAATCTGCAGAACATTAGTTGCTAAATCCTACTGAATTGGGCGTAATTTAGGTGAGACCTTCAAATCCACTGAGAAGGTACAAGTCCTGACAGCAGCTTAGGTACATGTCACTATCTTTATGCATTTGAGTATCTTGTTGAAATCAATAGGAGTACTGATAGGTTTGTTGCAAAGCACGCAAGCTGCTTTTAGGTTTATGGTTTATATTTGTAGTATTTTGATTTTCAAAATGATGAATTCATCATCAGGCATCTAAAAACAGTTAGAAACCCTTCATCTCTAATTTCCAAATATCGATTATTAAGCCATTTTGTGGGGAAGGAAGAAAGGAAAATTGAATCAAACCTCACATGCTGAATATCAAATCTCAAACTGAATATTAATCTAAAACAATTGGGTAGAAACATAGAAAAAAATGGGACTACTTCTTGCAGAACCCAAAATCAATCCATTATTCACATACTCTTTTGTATCACATCTACTGTGGTACCCGTTTTGCTGATCTTTCAGTGTTGCTACTGAAGTCTAAAGGCATGTGTAGACCTCTTAAATCCATCTCAGCCCTGAAGTTTGTCTAACACACCCAAGCATGTAGCCAACAAACTACTAACTTCTCACTCTGCCAGTGTGTTCCTAGCACTACAACTTATATAACCACACATATGCTAGAAAAAAGGAGATAAGATTAGTGACAGTTAACTGCTGCTATTTTTTTTCCACAGCCTGAAGAAGGTCTCTAAGATTAAATATTAACTCTAATCTTATTTGCTAAAATTAGCACACAGTGTATTCTTTTTCTTCCACAGCCAATTGCAAGTATAGTGCAGAAGTTATTTTCAGAGTGTAATCTGATAACCAAAATCAGTCACCAAAGCTGTTAGTCCATTAAGAATTAAGAGACTTCCTGGTTATTTACTTGGTTATTTTTACTTGGGATGGGGAAGCCTGTTTTTTCCTAGCCTGGGCTTATTTGGTTTTGGAAAACTCTCTGAAAGATTTAAATATATCACTAGGCTCAAATAGGATAGTCATGTGCAAAATCAACAGTGTCAGACATCATGGTTTGTCCCTACATACGCACATAGACAGGAATTGTTTTGAAACTGTGATCCTTTTACATAAGGTGGGAATATGCAGGAGGCAGGAAAAAGTCAGAAGAGATGATAAACAGCAGAGTACTTTTGTAAGCCAATGCCACACCAGTATTATACTGCATTTCCCTCTCTTTAAATTTAACAGCATTTAAATGTTTTCCCACCAGCAGCTTACAGATATATTTCCCTTATCTGCTCATAAAGCTCTTCCCAAGCTGAAACCAGGACAAGCTCCTAAAATGAATAATCACTCTTTAAAAGCCCACTTGGGTGAGAAGCATCAGATGCAGGTATTTGTATTATCTGGGCTTGTAAACAAGAGAGTAATGTACAAGTCACTGATGGAGAAGACTGACAAAGAGAGGCCTTTGTTTTCATTCTAAAACACCTTTTTAAATTAAGCAGATACCCCGCTGGCCCCAGTTTAACATTCTGCCACTTCAGGTAGCACATACAAATTTGGGCAGAAGAGTCACCAGAAGTCCAAGCAAGAGTCTGGCATCTCCCACATTGCATCACATTGCAGGGGTGGGAGTCCACCACACCACCATCATGCATTCCCTGGACATGAACACAGACCAGAGCAAGGGAGAAAACAGACACAAAGCTCCTTTAAGAGGCTGATTTACCTAATTTATTTATTTCTAAAGTCCCATTGGAAAAGCTGCCACCTGCAAAGACACACCAAGGCCAGTCTAAGGGGCATCCTGGCATCTTTTCAGTGCATCCTCCACAACAGCCTCAAGGCTGTCAGGTTGAGAGCTTCAAGGAGATGCTTAACTCCCTTTAGTGGTAGTTCTACAAACGATGTCACATTGGAAGTGCTTGTCCAACTTCCAGTTTTGTGCTTTCGAAAGTAAAAATCCCACAAGTGCCTCCCCTCCGCCTTCCCCCCTGAAGTCGCAGTTGCTGGTCAGATGACAGAGTTACACTAGAACCCCTGATTGCCTGTGTGAGAGTATTTACAAACTGAAAGAGGAAACCAAGTGACCAGATTCTGCATCTGGGATGGGGCAACCCTGGTTGTGTGTATAGACTAGGGAAGGAGAGGCTGGACAGCAGTGCTGCAGGAAGGGACCTGAGGGTCCTGGTTGATGGCAAGTTGAATATGAGTCAGCAGCACCCTGACAGCCGGGAGGGTCAACTGTGTCCTGGGTTGCATCAGGCAATGCACTGCCAGCCAAATTAGGTGATTGTCCTGTTCTACTCTGCATTGGTGTGGCCTCATCCTGAGTACTGTGTGCAGTTTTGGGCACCACAACATAAAAAAGACATTGGCTACTAGAGAACGTTCAGAGGAGGGCCAGGAGGATGGTGAAGGGTCTGAAGAGGAAGCCATTTAAGGAGCAGCTGAGGATACTTGGTTAGTTCAGGCTAGACAAGAGGAGACAGGGGAGACCTCTTTGTTATCTCCAATATCCTCACAAGGGGAAGCAGAAGGGCATGTACCAACCTCTTCACTCCCGTGACCAGTGACAGGACCTAAGGAAATGGCATGAATCTAAGTCGGGGTTAAGATCCTGACCTAAACTTACCAAGAAAAGATTTCTCACCCAGAGGGTGATTAAGCACTGGAACAGAGTCCTCAGGGAAGTGGTAACAGCACCAAGCCCCTCTGAGTTCAGGAAGTTTTGGGGCAACACTCTCAGGCACAATATGGGAATTTTGGGGTGTTCTGCACAGGGCCAGGAGTTGGACTCAATGATCCTGATGGGTTCCTTCCATCTCAGCATATTCTATGATTCTATGACTTCTCATTTTCCTCTCTCTGGCATAAGGAGCACACCCAGGGGCAGCAGGAGCACTTCAAAAGCCTCCTGCTTCCGCACCTGAAGGGGGAGACTAACATCCCTCAGTGCCCGCACAGCATTATAATGTGGCAGGTGTGACAACAGGAGGTGAGACAGGGAGGAAGGAGAAGCCATTCATGCTGACTCGCCTACAGGATGGGAAGCAATAATTGCAAACTGTGCCCATCGCTCCGTGAGAAGTACGTCAGCGCTGACGGCGGGGTGAGTGGCTTGGAATTGATTGCCCAGCGTAAAGATGGCGTAAACAGCCAGTGAATCAATGACCATGTTATTGGTTATGTCAGCCTCTGACCGCACATGACTCAGGGGTGGAGCAAAAGAGGCATTACTAAGGCACCCTCACACTTGGATTTTTCTGAATCATATTCAGAAATGGTAATGCCCTCAGCTTTGAGCATTCTCAAAAATCCTGGGCCCCAGGTCCGGGGCCAATAATGTCAGATGAAACAAATGGGAAGAGAGAATCAGAAGATGTCTAAGAAATTAAAACAGTAAAAGACAGAATAGTAAAAGTAAAAATAATTTCTGATCCAACTGCAATGCCTATTTTAATCCACAGCTTCTAGTTTTCATTTCATCTCAGAATTACTGAAGCCAAATTGAAACTCTTTCAACCTTTCAAAAGTGAGACTGGTTTCAAATCAAAGCAAAGAATTTACTTCTGGAAATCCTGACAGTATCCTTGCACATTTTCAGCATCTTTCCCATCCCTGAAAATTTTAAGGAGAAAGCAATTTGTTGAATTTGCCACACCACTCAGTCTATTGAGAAGGAAGGTACCCACTGGGCAGCTCTGGGTGTTGCCATCCACAGTGGTTTGCTGAGCAAAAGGAGATGTTTGCCTGCATGGCTGCTCCTCTGGGCCACAGCCTGGCACGAGAAGCTCGGCAGCTAAGGGAGGCAGGTCTGAGCAGAGGTGAGGGGCTGCCAGCAGCACAGCCGTGCTGGCCATCGGGCAAACCTCCCTCTGCCACCTCACAACACCTTCAGCACAACAGCTCTTGGACTGCAGGGGAAAACTTCCTAAACCCCTGCAAGCAAACCTGTCAGAGCCCTTATTTTAAAATCTCACTCAGTAACTTGAAGTCAAACACCAGTTTATTAAACCATGAGGACAATGGTGTCTGTCACACTATGGACTGAACCGACAGATGAAGTGCCACTGGTTGGAGAAAACACCATAATGAACTTCAGCAGAATGAGACAATTTTTTCCTATCTAATTATATGATTTGGAGTATGTTGTTCATGTTAGAGGCTGTCCAAGGCATAATGAGAACGGAAGAAATTCCAAATTGTGGCCAAGAGAGTACCTGCAGGCAAGCCTAGGTGAAAAGGCTTGGAGAAGATCTTCCAGGCTGCAAGGGTCAGACTCTGGGTGAAGGTGTGAAAAAGAAAATTAGAGATGAGGATGTACTAAACAATCTTTTCTCTAAAGGAACAACTTGGCTATGAAATGACTGAACCAACAAAGAGCATGTGAAAAACAGTGGCACTAATTACAGTTTAAACACTCAGGCATAAACTGGAAGATAAACCAAAGGGAAATATGGCTGTGGTATCTGGCAGTCTGAAATACATTTGTCTTTCAAGTGCAACATGCACCTTAAAAAACCTGGAACACAGTAAAGAAGGATGATACAGGAGGGTGGCTCAGCAGAAATGCTACCTTCCCTCCTCTGGTGCCTCTGCAAGCCATGCTGAAACCAGCAGAGAAAAAACAAGCAGAAACTAACAGATTTTAACCCAAAAGCATGATTAGAATTAAAGTGCAACTGTAATTTAAAATTAAAATCAGTCCCATATTTTTGCAAAAGGAAAATTAAACTGACCTCCAGATTAAAAAAGAAAGAAAAAAAAAAAAAGGAGAAAGTGTTACCAGTGAGGAGGGGTGAAGGAGGAGTGGGAAAGCTTTCACAGAATATAAATTGTGAGAGAGGAGTCTGTGAAAGATCTGTTTAGGTGCATACCATGAGCCAAAGTGGGTAAAAAAAGGGAAAACAAAAATCAGTTTAAGAACTTTTAGAATGAAGAAAGAAAGCTCTGGAAGCCTCCAAGTTACATTAGGAAATATCAAAATAGAAAATTAAGATGTGTGTGTAGAAATTTTCTAATTCAGAGGGTGCTTAGAGGAGTGGTTCGGAGTTTCTGAAGCTGCAGTTGATATACAAGTAAACACAACAACACAGAAAAACTACAAAGACCTGTAAATTGCACCAATACTCCTCTTTCGCAGGCATGGCAGAATGTATTTAAGTGAACAAACTATATATTAGTGTATTAAATACACAGTGCATTAAATACACTGTAATTACTTTATAAAAACAAGGAATACTTCACAGCAAGGCATCTCACTACAAGCCCTACTATTATACCTCGTGTAGTGTAGGAGAGGAATAAACAAGCTCTGTCAAATATGATTTAAGAAAACACAAGGCTGCACTCTGAAAAAGAGAACTGAATCAGAAGACAAAGGAGCTGGAGAAGAAGCAGGCTCAGGAGACAGGGCTAGATAACATCTGATATGATGAGCAGCTCACAGATGCTCTGCCGTGGTTTCCACGGGATGATGCCCATGCTTTCGGCACTGCCTGTGACCATGTTGCTGGCATGGCACAGCATATAAAATCACTGGCATCCTTACATCAGGGTAGCAGAGAGTGCAGTCCACCAAATACTGCAACATTTCAAATCCAGAGATGCTTTTGCTGTGCTGTGGAAGGAACTGAATGTAAAAGGGTTTACTATTGTGCTTCATGAGGTAACCAGGCAATTACAATTATTAACTGGTAGGCTGAAACCCTGTATAAATGGCCCAGCTTCCTGCAGGCATCACAGTTTTAAAACAAAACCTACCAAATGCTGCATTCGTTCCAGTTTTCCTTCTCCTCCCCCACCCTGCCTTTTAATTTCCGGTATTCGGACATGCAATTTTTCTGCAAACACCTTGTTTTTGTTCTTGCATGGCTACTAACAGATCTGAGGATTATAGTGGCTTTTGTTCCACTGCTTGGTGTTCATGTTTTATCAATGACGTCTGCTCAGCTCAGCAAAGCAGGTTTCCAAGAAGAGCCAGCCACTGCTGAGCTGGAAAAGTTGGTCCCCTCCCATCCTCCACGAGGAGCAGTTAACTCTTCTCTCAGTGGCCCAAAAGGTTAACTAGGCACTGTAAATCCCACCAGAAAAAAAATTGTAGGCATTTGCCTTCTTGCTGAGCTTTCATGTCTACTATGAGCAAAATTAAATGGCTGTTTCAGTCCCTAAAGGAGTGCAGGCTCAGCAGGAGTGACCTGTAGCAAAGAGGTCAAGGGCAAGGAAAGGTAGGAAGGTTGGGCTGCCACAACCCCACCCCTGGCTCCAGGTTATCCTCAGGGAATTGACTTTCCCCCTTCTGCTTCATGCATGAGATTTTTAAGATCTACTCAGAAAACAAGGGGTAGAATATGCCACCTACCCTAGAAGCCCCAGAAATACCCTTCCCGTAGAAAAATTATCACCTTTCCAGTTTGACATGTGACTTCCGAGGAGGGTGGAAGTTGGGACTTTACAGCTATTTGTGTGTGTGTGTGTGTGTGTCTACATATGCTCACGTGCACCCACGCATGCTAGTGTGAGAAAGAGACTGGATAACGGGAATGTGTGTGAAAGGGATTGAATCAGCCCCATCTGCTCCGAAAAGATCATTTTCTCCTTGGATTTCTATTACCGTCATATCCTTGCCACACTAGAGTGATTCTAAAAGGCTACAGCTCTGGCAGACAGCATCATTACAGCTGCTCAGATTATTAACAGCATAAATAAACTCTCAGAGACATTACTAAGGAGATATTAACTACAATTATCACTGTCTGATAAAATAATGAACAGCAAAGTGTTATTCTGCTGCCTCAGTCACGAGTGTGCCGTGAGAAAGGAAAACCAGTTTATGTATATACAGAAACATCCTGGAATTGGTTCTTGCTATTTTATTTTATTTTTCTTATTTTATTTTATTTTTTTCTAAAGATCAAGTAGCACAGGCTGTATTTGCAGAATTCAGTGTACCCTGCCTCCTTTCCCGCCGTATATAATCCCATTAATTCCAAGTGAACAGAAAGCCATGCCTGTAGCCATGCACACATCTGTTGGAGGAGGGAGATGAGGCAGTGTGCAAGCTACCAGCAGCAGCTCCAAAATCTCCTGATACACTTTTATTTTGGGCCTTGCTGCTTTTTTCCCTGAAATGAGGTGCAAGGGTGCACATGATGTCAATGCCATTTTTGCTGAATGGATACTCCTTGCCTTCCCCTTTTCCACTCCTTTGGCTTTGTGATCTTGTTTTCCTCCTACTCCCCAGTGATATTCTCAAGTCTTGTCCATTCTCGAGTGCAGTGGGGAGATTGGACCTGGTTTCTAATTAATATAAGTTATTAATTCCCTACAAGCACTGAGGAAAAAGATTCTTAATTGTGTGGAGAACAGGACAAGGGAGAAGGAGCCTCTCTCCCCACGTCCCCAGGCTGGGCTACAGCCTCAGTGCCCGATCAACACCCCCTTTGGCAGTCACTTTGTCTTCTTCACTGTCTGTTCTATACTGGAGCTCACTACAAAGAGGACAAAGAAGGTATTTAGTCCTGAAACCACTCACTGAAGGGCAGACATGATGCTGAAGCTCCAGTTTGGGCAGACTGTTCTCATGGCTCCAGTGTGGGAGAGACTGCCTTCTTCTGAGCGGGGCCTTGTGGATTAGTAACCACCCTGCCCACTAACACCTTTCGTATCTTCCCAGGAAAGAAGGGTGATGGTAGCAGGGTGACAAGATGAGAGCAGGCCCACAACCGAGCTGAACATGCACATGGGGACCTTTCTGCCTGAGCATCTGAGGCCAGCCCAGAGTGAGAACGTCTGTCAGACTCCTGGGGAAAGGGCCACATCCCTGCCAGGTATGAAGGAAAATTAGCAAGATGATGGAGAGGGCAGCCGCTACTAAAACAGCCAGAAAGGAAGGCAAAACAGCAATGCTGAGAGAGACAAAAGGGAAGGAGGCATTTTGTAAAACAGCTTCCCCTCAATCTAGGCCAGAAAAATCCTGCACTGTGGTGTTTTTATCCCACTGCCCTTTTTTTCCTGCCCTTTTTCATCATCTCTGCAGCATCTCACACTCCCTGCCTGGTCTCTTTTTCTCCTCTGCAAGCATTTTGTTCTACCAACCCCCACTCCTGTGCTTACTGCCAGCTCCCATCCTTCCATTTGCACACCCTGGGGCTTTCTTTGCTTGCATTGCGATGACGGTGTCAGAGGAAGAAAAGTGAGGTGCAGAGGCCGGAGCAAACATCATCTTCAAGTGTTCCCCTCTGCCAGCTGTGAGGGAAGGACAGCAAGGAGGCGGTGACCTTCTCTCTTCATACAAATCACTGCTAGAATGAACCTCTGCTCCTGGGAGGGGAAGAGTCGAGCCACAGCCTTTCTCACTATTTTCCCTCCAGCATCCTTCCTCTCCTCATTCTCAGCAACTGTCCTCTTCTGGCCACCGAAGCAGGTTAAGATGTGGCTTGCCCTGAATAAGTGACCTACATTAATTTCTCTTCTTTCATTAAAGTGTTCTGTGAAACAATTTATAAAAACTACTTTGCCAAGGGAAAGAAAACAATGTATTGTTCCATACATGTTTTCAAAGACAAAAATGCTCTCTCCGAATGAATTTTGTCCCCCAAAAAGCCTCTGTGGAAGGCAAAACACAGAGAATGGTGAAGGATTCGCTGAAGAAGAACTGAAGTTCATTTTAAATCAGTGTACCATGTACAAATGCTGTCTTACAAATAGGATTATTTAATTTGAACCTTAGATCTGTCAAGTTCCATTACTTCAAATGGAGCCTGTCGTTTCTTGACTTCATTATAAATCAGGGTTATATTACAACTTACGTTAGGTAAAGTCACTGCTTCCACAGGAGGCAGTGAAAAAAAATTACATAGCAGTCAGTAAATAGAGCAAAGTCATTGCACTGTTCTTGAAAGGCAAAAAGTCATCTTGCTAAATGAGGGTCCAAGCTGTCCTGTACCAAGACTGTTCCTAATAAATAAAAGACCTCTGGGAAAAGTGCTGAGCATACGCTGGATCTATTTTCAGCTTGCATCAGCAGCTGCTGCCCCTGGGATCGCATCTTTGCTCATACCCTACACCATATGTAATCACTCCAGTGCTGCAACCAGTAAGATAATGAAAGAGCATGGCATAAATCTATACTTGAGTGGAATGCTAAATGAGAAAAATAATGCAAAAAAGGGGGAAATAAACCACATTTTCAAGTCATTAGGAAGAAAGACTTTGACATATGAAGTGTTGCAACCATTAATAGCACTTATCATATAGAGTGGAGACAAAGAGACAAATTAATCAAACTGACAGAACTGGGACATTTTATGCTAATGCAGGCTCCTGGGTTTTCGTTTGTATTCCTCTGTGTCTGGAAAACTGATACCATTACAGGGCAGGAAATTGCATGAATAACATGCAACAGATCATAAAAATTCGCACACCAAGTGCAGAAACACTGCCAAAAGCACTGTAAAAACAAGGCTAGAGACCTCAACAGAGAAGCTACCAACAGCTAATGAATGCAAATAAGTACAGGAATATTTCCCATCCATGCATAACAATGAGACATAGGCTGTGACTCCAGAGTCTCCAATAGTGTAGGTAAAATAAAGCCTGGAGAGCAAACATGCAGATAGCTGGGGGGAACTGCTGGCCAAGCCAGGGTCTGACTTTGTTTGCAGTATTGCAGCCAGCAGTTCAAAGCCACTGGGGAACTGGCATAGCCAAGCGTCGCCTCCGTCTGAAAGTATCACTACGTTGGATTTAATTTAATGTTTCAGGTAGAAGAGGGAGGGGAGGAGGATGTAAGAGGAAATAAAACAGAGCCACAAAACAGCACATAGTCACACAAACTGAAAATCCCTGCGCAAATCCACCGCACATAGTAAAACTCTCACAGATAAAGACATTTAAAACACCATTCCTTTGGGAAATACAGAATGTGCTTGCTGTCCAAAGCCACAGCCATCTTGCAAGGGGCAGGAAATTGCAAGAACTACAGGAATGCTGGGCAGGGCATGGTGTAATGCAGGATCTTGCCAAGGTTCCTTCACTTGCCATAGAGGCTTCTCAGGGACCTTTTAAAACCCCTGGCAAAACAGAGCACTGAAAGTGCGGAGAGCTCATCATCCATACAAACTCCAAATGACAAACACGTTCACTTGATGGGCAGCCACAGCATTTCTTATCGCTCTCTGTTTTTTAAAAAAGTGATGCTTCCCCCTTGTACGGTACCTACAGCACAAACCTAAAGGGAGGACTAACTCTGAGGGAAGAAAAGAGTAAAGTTGATGCCTTTTGAAGATGAGTCATTTTCAGCACTGCTCTCACCTTTCCCAGAATAGAATGATATGCAGCTGATAGGATTGAGCAAGAGCATTTACGTGCCAGTACTACATGCATAAAGAGGGTGCAGAATGCCAGACTGCTTAGGGGTGCCTGCTTTCCTGAAGACCAAGAAGAGTTCAAGTCCTTCCCACATTTGGTGCTGGAAGACCCCCCCTGTTCAGAGGTGGTAGGGCAGAGACAGGCACGGGGAGCACACAACGCAAAATCCAGCTCTCCATCCCTCTCCAACAGATCGCTGTGGTGGTTCTACACAGCTTTAGCCATGTGAACAGGATTTATCGCCAAACCTCAAAATTTCCTTCTGTTCCTCTGATCACTAGTAGAGTCTCAATACAGTGCTTGGCATGGTACCAAAAAATGGCACACACACACAAAAGCAAGCCAGCCCAAAAGCTTTCCGAAGGCAAAGACGGAGTAACCTTTGTTCTAGGGGGAGAAATTAGAAACAGTCATTCATGAATTCTTGTAAATATAGATCCCTCTGACAGACGGACAAGGACTGCAAGCTGCAAAAGGAATTACTTTCTCCCTTTCCTTAAATTTAAAAAAAGAATGATAGCACAGACAATTAGTTACAAAAAGGCCTCATAAAAACCTTGACTTTAAGAAATTGTAGTATCAGGAAAAAAATGATTTGGTCAAATAGTTACTACCATTTTGATTTCTTCTGCTCTTTACAACAGCAAAGACACCTTTCAAGTCTCTTAAGAACACATATGACACCTGACCTTTTCTTTTCCTCTACCCGCAATCAGAGCAGTTTGGGAAAAGAAAAGCCTAGTTAAAAAAGAATATTTAGAGAGGTCTTTACTACCACCTTATCATTCAACCAAGAAGTAGAACACAGTGACAAAAAATGACCATGAATTCTCACAGCCCTTTGGCTATGCAATTACTCTGCAGAAAAGCAGTTACAAAACCAAACTGTAACTTCATCAAATAATTCAGATTAAAACCGTATCTGAGAACTACGAAGAGAGTGCGAGAGCAGACGATGCAAACAGTCTGGGACCCTGAGGCTGGGAATAACTTGAAACCCTCTGAAGAGGAGTTTACGTGTGCAGCACTGGTCTGCCCTACAGAGCTGCTTGCAGAGGTCTAGCACAGCTCCTGCTAGGGTCACTGTGGCTGTGTACCACCAGCTGAAGACAGAGGCCAGAAACATGCTCAAATGCTTGTCTTTAACAATTTACCTGCATATGACCTCTTAACTGAGTTTTCTAATTGGAGAGTTCACACATAATAGTGAAATAAATCCTGTAAGGTAAGGATTAGGCTCATCTTTGAAAAGGAAGCAAAACCAAACCAACCCTAAGGTAGCCCTTAATGAGCGTTCTTCTCAGTTCTCCAACTGCAAGATATGCTGAAGACAGAGAAAGAAGAAAGGCATTTCATAATTTAAAGGTTTATGCCACTATGAAAGAAACTGTTTCTGCTTTCTGAATGCTATGATGACTTTGTAAATGTGAACATGTTTCTTTGTAGAACGCCCCAATGCCTGTATATGTCATGGACACCTCTTCATTCTTCACTTCCTTGTACAATGGTATAGATATTATTTAACCTCAATGGCTACCACTTACATAAACTGAGCAAAAATGACAAGGATAGATGGCTCTTACAAAAGACAGGCAACTCTCTGGTTTTTTGTGCCTTGCATTTGACAAATTAATTCAGACATTTAAAACACAGCCATTAAAACATGGTTTGATGTGTCCAGTCTCCTGAAAACTAACAAATTCAAGGAATAGACAGAAACTGCTTGATTTGGCTTTATGTCCAAACAAAAACGCCATATGCAGAAATCCATCCAAGGCACAACATGAAAATCTGCAGTCAGATAAAAATAAGGTCAAAAAATAGCTGAATTCAACAGGCAGATGGAATTGCTGGAGACCCATCCACCTCAAGTCCAGCTTCCCCTTCCGGAAGCAGAAATGAGCACTAGTTCTCTATGGAAATCATAAGGGAAGTTGTCAGGTTTTGTCTCTCCCCAGGTTTTTCCTGTCTTAAGAGGTTACTGGCTCCAACACTGTCCTTTGAAAGAAACAGGAAATAACTGGAGCTTACTCTGTTTTTACTAAGAATCCTCTGACAGGGAAATTTTCTCTGAAGGCTGCCTGTGTATCTGGGGAGAGAGGTGGCCGGGCATGTTGTACTACTGCTGTGTGGTCAGAGATGGACAGATATTTTGCTTTCAGAGCTGTTTTAAGACATGTTTCTCACTAGCTGCAGGCCCTCGAAACAGAGAACCACAGGTCTGAATTTCAAAGGTAAGCAAAAACCCAAGGCATTTCTCAGAAGCAAAAGCTTTCTCTACACAGCCAGAAAGGTAGCCTGACAGTCTCACAAAAATCCAGGAGCACTTCATCAAAAATATTTTTTCCAGAAACTAAGAACTGTACTGGTAAAGTTTGCATGGACAATCTTTTTTTTTTTTTTTAAATCTGCTTTTTAAACCTCGAAACACTACCGCAGACTGCATTCCCACCCATTCTGGGAACACAAAGTACGAGGTATATGCAGAGATAAGGGAATTTGGTCCTATCACAATTCAAACTGCAAGCAAATTTCAAGTAGAGTATTACCATGTGTTTGAAGCCCAATACACTGGATGCCCATATCTCTTTAAACTATTACATTGTTCAGGTTCCTTTCTATGTCAAATCATTTATTTGGATGGTCTCCTTTCTCTTTTACTGTCCCTATAAACCCACCTCAGCCCAGCCTTTGGGAAGTGCATCTGACACTGCAGGAGCAGAAGGAAGCACTATGAACACAACAGTGCCCCTGAATCCATCCTGGCTCACACCTGCCAAATCCCTCTGCAATCCTTAGAGTAAGTCTGTACACTTCAGTTTCTCTAAAGTGTTGTCCTGAAATGATGAACAGCAGGTGCTGCAGGGAATGATGTGGACTGGGTGCAATATATACTCTAAATATGGTTACTTCAACACTAAAACAAAGGTGTGTGGTTTTTGAGGTCCTGAAAACCTACAGCTCCCATTTGACAAGTCTGCTTAGCTCTCTGTGGAAGAGATCAAGTCTTGCTAGGTACCTGCTCACCTATTGTTTGGGATAAATGGCATGCACAAAGCCTAAAATAATACTTTTCTTATTTTTAACCTGGGTCTGCAACTGCTGTCACTTAAGCAAAAATTCCTAATTAAGCACCCTCAAAGAGCCTCCTGGTGAGGGACAGGAGGTCTGTAGCAATTCACAGGCACTTTCTGCTCTGTTTCATGCCTCCAAGTCCACTCTCTTCTTGAATGTGGTAGTCTCAGCAGTTGTTGTCAATGGCAGTGCACAGGACCTCTGTGCCAGGAGAACAGGCAGAGGACACAGAGTAGAGCCCATGGGTCACCCAGGACCTATCAGCCAGATAAGGCAACAAGTGGCTCCATCCTACCCTGATCATCTTGAGAAATGCTGCAATTAGTCCAACAATCCCCTCAGTGCCTTCTCCATGGTTAAAAGATACAGAGGGAAGAAAATCAGACTGAAACTCTGGCTGAGGACGGATAAGCTGGAAGCACTGGGTCAGGTACAGAGCCTGCTCTGGGGCCAACAGCTGTGCCAGCTGTGGGTCAGTCTGTTCACCTCCTTTGAGGTAATGTGAACCAGAGCATTTAGAGAGAGGTAAATACTGCTGAGTGGTTCACACAAGGTGATTTAATCATCAGTGACCTGATGCACAGATCTGTGCTGTAATTCCCATCTGATGCATCAACTTCTACCCCAGCATTCGCAGAGAGGTGATGACAGTATTTTATTTGTTCACAAGAGACCTCAGAAATCTGCTGCTGAAGGTTTTATGTTACCATTATTTGACTCCAGAGCTGATACCTCTCAATTCCAGCTGTTTGGTGACACCTTGTTTATATACTAGTTTTACTGAAAGTGCTAGCATTGCAGTTTTCTGCTGCTCTCAGTCCAGCTATGGCTATTTTGACTGTGGACCCCCAGCTAGCAGCAGGGTGCCATTTCAGCTAGGAATTAAGCTTCTCTTCACCACATAGTCTTCTAAAGGCTTCTAAATTAAAAAAAAAAAAAAGGAAAATATTTCAACTACTTCTGGATGTGAGAACAGACAGTTACACTTAACTGCACACTTTGATGCCATCAACTCTTATAAGGTTAGACTAAACTAAGTGAGAGATAGAAAGGTTTATTAGCAAATCTGATCTATGTTATCTTAGGACATTAAATTCCACTCAACTACACCTGTACTGTGCACCAAATTTCTTAAAGGAGTGTCTGAACTTTGTCCCTCTCAAAGGCCATTTGCCTTACAGTTATGAAACAATGTACAGTCATACACATCACTGAGCAGTTTGTTGATAAAAACACATGCCAAATTTTTCAGTTGATTTTAATCTGGCTCCAAAACAACTGCCACTGGCTCTCATATCTTTCCCCAATAAATTACAACATGCTTCCTAGAGATATGTCTGATACTTTTTTTCATATAAGTCTTTAAACAACCACACAAACTCCCTCTCAAGCTCTTTCAGAGAAATTAAAACTCATTTTTAAAACAAACCACATCTGGACTAGACAGATCTGTAGTTTGACCAACTACAGCTGCTCCTATTTATTTATTTTATTAGAGTAAATAAAGTGCCCAAGGAATAAGCTTTTCTAAGTGTTAGAGTGTACTGGGACTCAGAGGTGTTTGGTGTCTGTCTCTCATCAAAGTGGGTCAGATGAAAATTCATGACAGCACAAAAATCCTGGAATAAACCACCCATTTTGCTCTTCAGAGTTTGCATCAAATGTAACAGAAAGCATGTGTCTACTTGTTCCTCTAAAAAACCCAACAGCCTGCCTGTAAAATTCACAAAGAGCATCTAATTCCCAAATCCTAGTGTGATTCAGTTGCCTTTTGCTCACCTAAAACCTGTATTTCACTTCCAAATTGAACCATATTTCCTAGCCTTAATGTTTGTTGACTGCTGCAATGCATCATTTGAATATGTAGCATATTCCACCCCATAACATGCTCAATTTCACTAGTAGCTGAGAAAAACAGTCAGTCTGACAGTATACACCAGGGAATCCTTGTCAGAAAGTGCCGTATGAAGATAAAATCTTATTTTCTTTGGGTTTTGGGAGCACTAATGAAACAAAGCTAGGTACTGAGATGAGAAAGTACCTTACAAGTTATGGTGTCTGATGTGGTGAAGCTGACGGGTGTCTTAACTGGGCCTTATCTATCTGTTTAGTCAAATGGTAAATGCTCAGCCTGTATTTCTGGACTCTCAAAAGAGCAGATACCTAGTTTGCAGTCATTAAAGAAATTCAAAGAATTTTTCAGAGAGGGAAAAAGCACAGGCAAGAGAATCATTGGTGGAGGGGGAAGAGAGGGGGAGATCTTTCAATTTGCAGGGCCAGAATGCTCATGGTGCTGAGACACAGTCACGGCTCACCCATTTCATTGTCATTTATGCCCACATACATATTTGAATTAAAATAAAAAATTAAAAAACCCCAAACAAAAATAACCCACCTTGTGTTGCACATCCTTATTGCTTTTGCTGATGCCCTTAGCCTAGTTTACCTCTAGGACTTACTCATCAGGACATCTATTACATCTTAGATTATGTTTGTTATGTTTGACCATGAACGTTTCCACACTGCAAACTGCCTTTTCAATAGGGAGTGCAATCACAGTCAATCAGCCCAATTTAGCAGTAGCAGCAGGCAGGAGTTCAACAAAGGCAACGAAATTGAGTCCACTTATTGCAGTGGTGAATTTTATTCTGCGCATTCATCTCCTTATCCCCTTTGAGAGTACATTTTTATATGCCTACTCGAATAAATAAATAAATTGTACAGCTACTGTCAAAGGAAGGCAAAGGAGTTATTGCAAGATTTCTCTCCTCAACATGCACATATGCATGATTTTTGTTTTGCTTTTTTAAGCGTAGCTCTCACCACAACATAGATGTATTTTGCTTTTCTCCACTGGAGAAGATCAGAGAATGTTATGAATAGCAAGACAGCCCTCATCAGAAAATAATGGAAGTTACACTATATGGAGTGAGAAGTATGTGGCTAGTTCTTCATCATATGTGAGGCATGAAAAATCAGCAGTGCCTTTGCAGTGATACATGGATGGAATTTCATATCACATCTTGAAGATTTCATTTCTGTTTTATTGCTCACCTTCTAGAAACAACGTATGTTGTTGTACTGTGCTACATAAGCAACACACATAAAATGACATCCATTTTTGTCTCATGGTTTCTCCTGAATTAGTGTTCTGTCAAGTAAGACCTCAAAGAGCACCCAAATGCTCAGTTGTACTCTCACTACAGAGCTGCAGCCTCTAGTCATCCTTCTTTGCGGTCAGTGTCAGCACTGTGAACCTACATGAAAATAACACATTCCCTAGGATGAATTTAGAAAACCAAAGACCCAACCTTCTATACATAAGGACTCCTTGAAGTGGCACTGCTGCAGTAACGTTGGGGCATAAATGAATTTGAAGCCAGACTTTACTAGCAGCCTCATGGATATAACCCTTTGCCACTACACAAAGCTCCTCAGATGAAGGGAATGGTGGCTTTCAGAAAGGCTTTCAGGTTCCTGCCACCTCCTGAGCCAAAGCAGAAATAATTCTGTCCAATGCTGCAATTCCCGTGAGGAACATCCATGGCCAGTAGTCATGTAAAGAGAACACCACATTAATGCTTCCCATTCGCTAAGAACCTTAGATACTCCTAATATATCTCTGTGGTGCCAAAGAAAAAGGGTCTTTTGTTGTTCCCTACTGCATAATAACATCCTCCAGCTGTGAAAAAAACTTCTTGCCCTCTTACTCCTCTTTCCCACATTTATCACCTTCTCCAATCCATGCTCCTGTGCAGAGCAATCCAGCTTAGTCCCTGCATTCCTCAAAGATACTATATTTATACATATAAAGAATAAACAAAAGGAAAGATTCAAAGTAAGAGAATACTGTTTATTTCTAGAGAGATAAAAACGAATAGTAATTGCCTTTAGCCAGCAGGGTATGTAACAGTTGACCTCCTGCATCCTGTCTTTGATTTTCTCCTCATCGCAATCATCTCTCGTTGGCTAATTCCCAGCATTTTCCCCCTCAGGCTGGTGGGTTGGCATGGATGGTTAGCAGCTGCCAGTATTTCTCCTCCTTGTCAGCTATGAGCCATGCTAATGTTAGATGCCTGGCTCAGTCCCACCCAGGGTGCCACATGCCTTCGCTTTCCAACATACTCAGCTTTTGCCAGCCTTGAATACGAATCGAGGCCCTGTCCTGCCTTTCTCCTTGCAAGGATTAACCAACCGTGTGAGGGAGTTAACCCATGCCAACTGAAGAAGCAGATGACAAATTTCACAGGGGAAATTTCACAGGTAAATTTCACCTTGTGGGGAAACATTAGGTTTCGCAGCAGCCATCAGGGAGCAGTAAAGGACGTGGTAAAATTCAGCCTCTGGTGTGTGCTTACATCTACTCTGAACATCATTCTCTTAACAGTAAAGGAAAGAGCTGTGTGGATAAACAAAAAAGCTGCTCAAGCACATCCCACACCCTCTTTCTAAAAAGAGATGCTGCTTCCCTTTGCCCCTTGGAAGACACAATTCAGTTTAATTCTTTCGAAAGGCAACATGTCTAACAGATAGTTCAATGCACTAAAAAATGTTACCACTCTTGGAAACAGATTCAAGAAATTTGAGGGCTACACCAAGATGCTGGAGAAGCAAGATTCTAAAATAAAAGAAAGGCTGGTATTAGGCATGGGCTAAAGGAAGCTTAGTCTGCTGTTTAACTTCACCAGAGAGAAAGGCATTTTGTACTGTCATGGCTGCAATGACCAGGTGAAGGTTTTTGTCAAGTGCAAACCCCCAAGTCAAAAAAACGCAAGCAAGGTTGAGAATCTCATTTCTAACCTGCAGGAATTTAAAGCCACTGAGGGGTTTTACTTGTTGCTGTTTCTGTTTCTGTCTTTTCACCATGTAACTGCAACCTCAGCTTTCAGAAATAAGGTATTTGCACAGACGATGCTCCTCTGTCCAGCGCCCAGCTTTCATCTCACCCATGCAGACTCACTGTGCACTCCTATTAGCAGAGTCAGGCAGGTAATAATAGCAAATAAAAAGCCTATTCGACGAAGCACTGGCTCCTTCTCAAGTAAAGTAGAGTACCACTACAGCATGAATGACTCAATCATCTACTCAAGAGCTATTACTTGCAGCGATGAAGCAATGTTAATTGGATAACAGCCTGCTGCCAGCTAATATTGGCATGACCTACAATACCCCTGGCTGACAGCCGTGTGTCTCTCTCCATCACACCTTTTTTTGTAATCTGGATGGGAAGTGGAAACCATTAAAAAAGCCTCATAAGTGCCATTTAACTTCTTATCATAAATTAACAACTTAATTAAGTGCCTTGTTAGAGGAAGGAAGACCAGTTTTCGTGATTAAATAAAACAAAACAACAGTTAGGGATATGGAGTGAATAACCAACTTTGCAGCTTCAAACTCAGTTCTTTGAAAGTTTTAGATTGTGTTTAACAGCACTTGCTAGAGGAAAGCTGCATAAACGCTAAAAAATATCCTGAGTGAAAAGCAGGCGACGGTCTAGTTGTTTAGCAAAATTGCAAATTAAGAGGAAAACATAGAAGTTAAGAGCTAATGGGGTCCTTTTTTATTAGCTGTGGGCAGCTGACACACTCCATTCCTCTAACTCTCACTGCGGGCTGATAGTTCACACACCACAGACACTTTTGGGCTCTATTATGCGCCTGTTTTTCCAACTGCTTGCCTACACACAGAAATACATTGTTTTAACAAAAGGTGTGGTATGAAATCAAATTACCAAGGCTAGCACGGAAGAGTTTATGGAAACTCTCCAATCAGTGCAGAATTAGCTCCATACCGACTTAGTTTAAGTTGATTAGGTAAAGGTTTAAATGGAGACACATTAAGTCATGCTTGAACTGACCTGAAATGTCTAACACAAAGTTTAGAAGAGGGTTCAAAACCCTCTAAATTCAACTAGTCCCAAATCTCTGTGTGCACAATGTCTCCCTACTGAAATGACTGGCGTATCATAAAGACTGCTCTCACTTGTAATTGGATATAAACAAGAAATAATGTAAAAAACATCTGCTCGCTGTTTAGCTAGACAGCAGTTAACAATCTCTGGATGCCAGATTAACAAAACGACCCCAACATACTATGAAGGAAAAGAAAAAAGTCTGTAGTTTAGACTTCAGAGGCAGATTTACTGCTTTGAATAATTAGAAATAAATTCTTCTGTTTTGATGTTAAGCTCCCTCCAACCAACAAAACATGAATGTAAAAGCTTTACATATAAAGCTTTATCCAGCTCCAACATCTAATCTTTGTGAAATAATAAGAAGAATAATGATGCCCTTTCTCCACAACATACTTCATCAATTTTCAAACCATGACAGAATTTAAAATGCAATGCTTGTATGGTTGACTTAAAAACAGCCTGGTAAATTTATGAGTGATTGTCACCTTTGGAAAAGTTTTGAATTTTTATATTTATATTTATATTTTCTATTTTAAATATTTAGGAATTATTTTCAATCTCCGTTTTTCTATAATGTTATATGCCAACACGAAATGTCTCTAAGCATGAAAAAAGTATTTGCTCAGGACATTCACTTTCAACCTCTGTTTGAAATTTTTCAATTGGAAGAATAACCCCCTACATTAAGTCAGTTTCTGCAGATACCTCTAGAAATAACTCATGGGCTGTCAGAGCTCTGCAGACCACGGACTAAAAACAGTAGCCTTGGGAAGAGTCGTTAGCTTGGGAACTGAAAAAAAAAAACCTTCTAACTTCTTTAAATGCAGTATAACTAAGATGGTGTTTCCTCTGCTTTATCAGCTCTTAAAACCCAGGAGTGTTTCAGTTCCTCTCGTGGGGAGCTCTGACACTGTTGGAGGCACTTCCCTCACCTATGCATAGGCACCCACCAAAGCCCACAGCACTCTGAAGGTGAGCAAGACCAGAAACAGAGACACGCACCTTAACTGAGGAATAACCGAGAAATAACGGCAGCTCTCCTTATCCCAAATGACTAGCATTTGTGAGGAAATTATTTAACTGACCACCTCACACACAGCTATTCAAATAAAGTAGCCACCTAGCAAATTAAGATTCAATGCAATTAACAGAGAAAAATTTGCATATTCTTTTCCAGGATGAGAAGGGTAAAAGCACATGGCAAAGTTACAGTGGTGGTCTTCGGTGAGGCATAACAATTTTGGGATTCTGGGAAAAACCTTAAGAACTAGATTCACTCCTTCTGCAATTCCACGAACTTCACTGGAGCTGTAACAGCAGCCAGTGTAACCCTAAGTCACTAAAGCTTTTTGATCTTCTGTTGAGATACATTCTAAAATGTATAACTAAAATACTTCATTTATCCAAAGGGAATTCACTTGAATAGAAATAATTTACAGCTGGACTGGAGGACTTTTTCCTTACATAGCATCAAATATAAAACACATAGACAAACCTTTGTATTTTAAATCCTTACTGTTATATGAACATAGGACGGGGTCACCAAGTGCAGACACATCATGACCCCTCCACCATTCTGCTCCTCTCACTGGCCTGAAGCTCAGCACCTCACCACTGCTGGGATTAAAAATCTTCTAATTTCCAACCTATTTTTACTAAAAGCCAGTTGAAATCAATTAATGTTTGTGTCAACAGTGTCTTTTAGTATTTAAGAGAAACTCCTCTCAGCTGTTTCAGCTGGTCTGCCTACATAGTAGCACGTCTTAGTTGTCACACCAGCAGTCTGAACTTGCAGTAGTCCTTTCTACTCCTCCTTCAGGCCAAGCTCATTCATCTGAACATCTCAATCACTCTTGTACATGCTTACTTGAATTTGAACTATTTTTCTTTATCTAACAGGACCTGAATTATACAAGAAGTCTTCACAAAGGCTTTGTAGACGACCATTGATAGTCTCCTGCCTCTTCATACCTGTGCACCCTTGGGAATGTTTTGTCACCTCTCTGCTCCTACCCTTGCTTTGTGGTGAGAAAGCTATGAGATACTGAGACTCAATTCTTCCATTGGAAATTATTAGTGGATGCTGAAGAATCATAGTGTGCATCCTAGCACATCCTTTGTGATATCTCTAAACTCCTATGCAAAATGTCTGGGTTGAAATGTCTTCATGAGTAATATTCAGTGTCAAGACTCATGAAGTCACAGCCGGTGACCTACTTCTAATGCTCTCCAACTTGTGCCATGACAACATCACGATGCTGCTGAAGTCTCTGGAGAACTAAACCAGAGGAGAAAAACGATGTGTGACACTTTGGGACCTGTCATCATTTAAAAACACACCATGCCTCTTCATGGGCATTAAGCAGCTGATGGTGAAAAACCCTCTGTATGCCAAAGCACTTACCCACTCGAGCCACTGCTGTGCTGTGCCCTGGGTATATCATCACCCTTCTCATGCCACCCTCCCAGCTGGAGACACGGGGCAGGCACTGCTGAGGCAGTGGGTGATGGCAGCCCTGGCCAGCAGGCACACACCTCCCTCCTGCAGGCAGCAAAGCCACCAGCATGTCCTACGGTAGCTGTGCTGTCACGCCTGTACGGCTGTGAGGAAATTACAGTGGGGGTGGAAGCCAGCCAGTGAGATTTTGTGGTAAAATAAAGTAAACTTTCCAGTGAGGTACGTATTTTCTATGTCCTTGGCTTCCTGCTGTGGAAGCCACGCTGCATGAGAAAACCCCTGCTTTCTGACAGACTGTGTTCATAGTTTCTCAGTGGAAAACACAAGGCCTGAAGCAGTTAAATCCCAAATTCTTTAGGATGGGAGGTGACAGAAAGCAAGGCTGGATGAGGTGCAGAAGGGAAATAGGAGGACAAAGGTATGAGCTGCTGGAGAGGGGTAGACAGCAATGAGACCCCCAAAAACATGACAGCTCAAATTATTTTTCAACAATAACCTGCTGTGTAGCAGCCACATCACTCCTATCAAATTTCCTGTCTGGAAGAGCAGAATATCAGTCTCCTAATAACACCCTGAATGAGGCTGTGGTAATTAAGCATTTGGGTACAACTCCCTTGGTGACAGTGACAAAGGCGAGCAGAAGCATCTTAAAGCTCTGCCACCACAATCCTTAGACGTTACCGCTGGTGAGGAAGGCTGGCACAGTGTGGACATGTCCACCCCTCAGCGATCTGCAACCCACCCAAACACAAAAAGCACATTTGTGGCAGGCACTGACATCTGTGCCACACTCCCTTTAGCTACCTTAACAGACCTCAGAGGTCTTCCTCACCACGTGGGAAAAAGGGGGCTGATTTTTATGGTGGGGGCACGGTGACATACTGTACCTCTTCCGGCAGGCTGACCACCAGGTCATTTTCCGTCTGCCCTACCAAGGCCTGCAAGAAGTACTCGCTGCAGGCAGCCAGCACAGCCCGGTGGGCGCGGAACTCCTTCCCCTCCACGATCAGCGTCACGTCACAGAGAATGTCCTGCTTCCGCTGGTCATTTAAGCAGAGGAGAATATTGGTACAGTGCACCGTTGACTCATACACATACATGGGGGAGTCAGTCTTCTCATCCACAGACATGCCGTTCACACCCTGCAGGGGACAAGGGAGAAGAAGACACAAACAAGGTGGTGAGGAGCAACACAGTCGCTGGGTGAATGTGCTATGGTGAGATGCTGCCCGATATCTGGATAGCTCAGGACCAACAGTCAAGCAGCCCATTAATATTTAAATCCGAGAAAGTTGCTAGGGAAAGATATTGGGAAGGCTATTCAATTTCACCTGATTTCACCTTGCCCTCCCAGACTTCCCCTCTCAAAACCAAAATAGATAGTTTAGACAGACTGCAAAGTACTTTCCCATTCAATCACCTACTATGCATCTCCATTTTCCAATTTATTAGAGGCAATAACATGGGCACATTGGAAATTTTAGAAGATTTTAGAAAAAAAAAAGCAAGACTGACTTTTGGGTCTTCTAACGGTGAAAAAAAAAGGGCTTTGTTCTTGCTTCCAGTATTTTCAGATTAAATGGAAAAAACCTTCAAAACCTCCTCAAAACCCCAGTCTATTCTCCAGTGGACAGGCAGCACTACACATTTACACTGAAGACCCTGGTTCAAGTGAAAGGCAAGGTGGAACTGTACCCAATGAAGACAAGCCATTAACTACAGTGACTTAATTTCTCAATCAGAATTTTAAGCTTTAAGGGGAAGAGAAAGATGTTTAGTGGCTCCAGAAGAAATCTATTTCCATGTATGGCTAAAGCAATGTGCCTTCACCAGTGATTTAATACCATTTACAGAAACATAAATGTTTCTGAACTCCAGACCCACAGACCCAAGAAAATGCCTTCACCTGTATGGAGGTCTGCCCCAGGCAGTACGTGGGTGCTGGGGCTACTCTTGCCTGCAGGTAAGTCTCTCCCTTCTGACAGCTGAGCAGAGGTTGGAAAGATGTAAGACACTCATTACACACCCATTACAGCTGTCTGGGTTAGGAAGTTCTCTGCCTGATGTTCTGCAATTTCTGACACATGTAGAAGTGGCAATGCCTCTGAATGTGGGGACCGGATTAGGGTGGTGAGGGTAGAAGGGATCAAGCTTTTCCCAACACCCAACACTGCATGAACCCCCTTTGCACTTGAGCACGTTGAAGCAATTCTTTTATCCAACAATTCTTGCTCAGCACCACACTGAATCCTCTTTGCATTATCTTCCCATTTCAACTTCTCTGAGTAGGAAACTGTAAAACCCTGTGCTGTGTCTGAACACACCATATACCCCAAAACAAACCAAACATGCTTGCTTTAGGACTTACATGGGAAAATGGATTATTCATATGTCTTACTCTATCTGCAGTTGAAGGGAACGTTGTGCAACTGCACAAAACTCAAGTATTTTCAAGGAATTATTTTTCCTTATTAGGAACAACTGCCTTCTGAGAGATAAGATTCAGAGGCATCAAGGCTAAGGGCAACAGATGACAGTATTTTTTTTGTAAGTATCTGACTACTGTAGCAAGCTGAAACAAAGTTCCTCCTCTCCTGCTTTTAATGTGGATCTTTGCAGCATTTTCTTTGCTAATGCAGTATACAGGTACATGACTAGACACAAAATGATGTCAGACTACTTCTCTTGCCATGAGTTCAGACTAGGGTAACCTAGTCAAGAATGGACTTCAGAGGACCCATTTGTTACTTGTATTTACTAGACTTCTCAATGATAACTCCATCTTCCTACCTTTTAGGAGTGTTTTTAAACCAGTGGCTACGATGACTTTTTCTACAAAATTTTTGCCAACAGTACAAAACTTCAGTATTACTGGAAGTCTTGATGGAATGCTTACAGCTTCTCTTTTACCGGTATTTTCAATCTTTATGCTGACTCATGCTACACTTTTGAGTACTCAGCTGAAATGCTTACATGAACAGAAAAAAACCACAACCAACCAACCCAGACTAGCCCTTCACCTCCTTAACACCTAGAGAGAAAATACACAGCTGCTTATTGATCTGTATACAGGCGGGGGGGGTGAGACACTTGGTGGGGGGGTTATACCAGTTGGATTTCCTAACCAGAAAAAGATTATTTTTTTTTTCCTCCTCATAAATTGAGACTAATGAAAAGAATTAGCAATCACGTTATTAGCACTGCAGTAAGGTAAAAGAGAAAATGACACTTAGCTCATCTCACGCACAACTTTCTGTGTAACTGAACTGATGCTAACAATAGTGTTATAATTATATTCTAAGTGGTCACTCTTGCGTGCTATGAAATGCAAGAATTTACAAGAACAATCTAGTGGGAAAACCTGAGAGTTGAAAATGACAATGCAAAGGGGAAAGAATTAAGCTTTTTTTTTCCCCTTTATTTTCCAGGCATGTCTTATGCCTGTAATATCTCAGATGACAAAAAAAAGGACAAGAAACCTGAAACCTAGCAGATAATGAACAGAATATCAACTATATTTTCAGTGCCTTAAAAAAAACCCCCACCAAAACCCACTGTTAGCCTGAAATTGCCATCTTTTCTTACAGTAATAGAGCAATTTCTGTGAATCAAACCCTGAATTACTTGGTTACTAATTAGTAATTTCCCACTTTTTAACTACAGCTCTCATCAAGTGTATTTTTTCAAAAAAATTGCTGCATACCCTGTGAAGTGCTGAAAATATTCTGGTGTATTTCCCCTCTGGTGAGCAAGCCCGCTGTTGTAGCCAGGTGGGGGTGGTCTCTTCTCCCAGGCAATCAGCAGTAGGACAAGAGGGCATGGGCTTAAGCTCTGCCAGGGGAGGTTTAGGTTGG
>JAWWES010000115.1:78181615-78242077 GCA_035583135.1 Lophotriccus pileatus | reverse complement strand
GTGGATTCACCATCCCTGGAGGTGTTTAAGATGAGGCTGGATGTGGCATTGAGTGCCATGATCTAGTAATCACAGTGGGGTTGGATCAGGGGTTGGACTTGATCTCAGAGGTCTCTTCCAACCCAGTTAATTCTATGATTCTATGATTCTACGTTAAAACTCCAACCAGTGAGGTCCTGAGACACTGAAGCAGTGACCTGCACCATCCGCTCCAGCAGATCTCTAGCCATGCTTCTGGGAAGGACCTCCACCCTCCATCCAGCTTGTATCACTGCTCTTTCCCAAGGCTACTGTTATGACTCCAGAGGCTTCCCGAGGGCAGATCCGCACCGTGCCCCTTCCCACAGCCACTGAGGGCCATGTGGATGCCCTGGTCGGTGGCTGCAATCTCAGCCTGACACAGACTTCCCCTGGCCATGCCCCTGACTGCTCCAGGAAGCACCCCGAGCCCTGCATTGCGCACAGGGAAACTGGGACTGGGCTACAGCTCAGGACCACCTATTTATCAGCTTTTAATGTTTCAACACAAGTGATTTATGGTCTTTCCTTTTCCACGGTCTGCCATCGACTAAATGACCTCCAGACATGAGGTGTTTCCTCTCCAAGAGGGCTTTATCCTGCAGGAAAGGTGTAAGATGATGAAACCCTTCACTGGGAAGTATATTGTTCATTTTCACAGGAAAATGGTTCAGAGGGCAAAGAGAAAAGGTCACTGTAGGACTTTGCCATGAAGTAGCACAAAAATGAAGAGAATTCAACTCCCCCCCCCACCCCAGAATTAAAAAAGCAGGGATCTGGTATCTCTGAACTCTGAAGCAAGCTGGGCTGCAAGCCTTTTACACAGTGTTAATTAAACTGCATCATTTTTTGCTGAATTCAGTATTATGCTGAGTTTGCAGAACCTTCTTCATGGAAATCATTGCTACACACTTGGTATTTCTTCGAATAGAAGAGAGAATGCCTTAGCAAGCCTTTCTCTGGCTCAAAAGAACATGCTGTGCATTTGTTTGCATATAGGTCACCATGCAGCCAGAAAAAGCCTCTTTGAAACAAAAGTTTCCAGAAACTGGCACAAACTATTGTGGGCAAGGAAAGCACCATTGAGACCTAGCCAAAAAAGGTTGCTGGTAAAGGCCAGCAACTGCAGTGAAGGGAACTGGAACACTGCTTACACTTTCCTTCCATGGTGATGGGTGGAAGATCCCACCGAGCCCTTTGGCATGGGCAGCATGAAGGAGGCATGTGAAACCTCAGGAGAACAAAAATGTTGCTCATGGAACATCTGAAACACTCTGGTTTGCAGCAGGTTGTCTGTACTGTCTGGCACTCATCCAAAACTCTCCAGGAACTCATACACGCACTGAGCTGCTACCAAAAATACAGTACCTATTACAAAAAAACAGCTCCTGCCTCCCAAGACTGGAGCACAGGCAATGCGGTGTCTGTTTTTAAAGGTAAATATGATGGGAGAGAAAATCTTATCAAGACAGACCAGAGAGTCCTGCATCAGAACTGGGCTAATTACATGAAAAGGTGTATCTCGGTCGCCACAGAGCTACAGAGCACTTAACCAGTCAAATTATCGTTGTGACAAAGCAGCATGGCTTCTGCAAGGGAAAGTCATGTTTCTGATGGGCTGTATTAGAATTCCTGAAGTGTGTCAAATTAGCAGTGAGGAACACTGGTACATGTAATTAGTGTTGACTTTCAGAAATCCTTTGACAAAACCTTTACAAATGGCTGTTAGAGAAACTCAGTTGTCATAAGATGAGAAGTTGCATCAGATTGGAAACCATTTAAGGTAAATTGTATTCAACAGAGGAGGGACACAGGGGCAATTTTCAGCAGGTTAACAGTGAAATTTCTCCAGAAACTGGACCACATCTGCCTATGGTCATGCTGTGCAACATGCCTGAGCTCCTCTGATCCACAGCAGGGTTGGTCACACTTAGTACCAGGTTCTTCCCTGGATGTGTGCCTGAATGTCCTAACAGAAGCCTGCCACTCCTCCAGCAAGGCCATTGAGAAGACACTGGGAGCAATTTGAAACAACAGAGATTTAGACTAACATAAGTAAAGACTGAGGAACAGGTTGCCTGGAGAGGTTGTGTCATCTCCATCCTTAGAGATTTTCAAGATCACACTGAATATAGTGCTGAGCAATCTGTTCTGATCTCAGAGCTGACCTGCTTTGAGCAGGAGGTTGAGCTGGGTATCTCCTCAGGTCCTTTCCAAAAGAAATTATCTGATGATCCTACATTGATTAGGGACCTGAAGTCCAAAGATGATGTCAGAGAGACTGAAATTGATAAAATTAGTTCGAATGTCATAGGTATTGTCAGGAATTTTAAGAAGACTTAATATAAAAAAGAGTTATGCATGAACAAGGTGACACACTAAATACAGAGCACTCTGTTCTACAAAGGTGGCAATCAGAAAAAAATAAAAATTATAAAATGGTTGAGGTTGGAGAGGTTGGAGGAGTCCAGCCCCCCTGCTCAAAGCAACAAGACTGTATTCAGAAGGGTTTTGAGTCTCTTCAAAGGTGGAGACCCCATACCACCTCTGGAAAAACTGTTGCAGTGTTTGACCACCATCACAGTAAACCACAAACTCACTGACCTGGAATCTCAATTCCAATTTGGAGTCTCTCACAAAAAAAACCCAGACTGGAGACAGACAGACTGTCATCACCTAGAGAGAGATTTTAGAAAAACAGAAATATTCTAATAGGAGATGTATTTTCTAGTTACTTCTGGTGCAGTACACTGTTGTGTAGTGTCTGGATCTGATTAATGATGTTGAAACAGGGAGAAAAGAAATCCTCAGAAGAACAATGAAAAAGATCATTGTCAAGGAAAAAGAAAAAGCCCTTCCCAATATGCATGATCAAATCAATAGACACTATACAAGTAATATAAAATACAGAGGTCAAAGCAGCACTGCTATTTAGTGTTTCTAGTGTTGCAAACAGGAGAGGACACACAAGTAAAAGAAGCAAGACAAACGCAGAATTTCTAAAAAAGAAGAGCTGTGATTCCTGACCATTGAAATGAACTGAAACTGTACCCTGTATTCATAGCAAGATGCTTGTTTTGTTTTTCTTGAGAGATGTGACAGTCACTGCAATAAGCCATATGTACAAGTGACCACTGCTACAAGTTACTGGGCAAAGAACTCACTACATACGTACAAGGATTAGTTACTCCTAATAAAAATATTGAACGCCACATTACTGAGAGTACAAGGCTACATGGATGAAGGGTACATGGGATGAATATTTACTGTCCAACAACAAATGTGCCTCTATTATCCATCTTCCCTGACCTACTAACGACTGCGTCAGAAACAAATTACTTGATGGATGCCAACACACATGAAACCCCAAATCTATTACCTCCACACATGCCTCCTAGACCTCCTCACCCCCTCCGTCCCCAACTTCAGGAGACAGCGATGGGCATGCTGCCCAGAGCTCCCCTCTCTCCAACAGGAACTGAAGTTGCATGGGACCAAGTTGTTGAAGGCAAGCAATAGAAAACATCTGCCCAAAGATTACATGTGGTGGGTGTCACTGACACCAGGGGCTCCAGCTCCCACTCGCTCCAGAAGAGCAGTCAGTGTAAGACATGAAAAGCCACACGACACTAAATTTAACTCATACAAGGTGTGTTAACTGCAGCAGAAGCGTCTTTGTAGTCTATCCATGGCAAAACACCAGCAAGAAAGGAGATGGGAGAAAAAAGGGACCTAAAGGTATCATCTTATCCCATGAAACAAAAGCTCACTTGTATCCTAGGAGGTATAAACAGGACATTAGATCTACAACAATGCACAGACGACTCCCAACAACTTCACGGCAATGGCCTGAAAAGGCTTATCAGTATCTCCTCATTATGCCTGTAATGTTATATTTTAGTCCTGAAGCCAACAAATAACTGTGATTCCTCATTTAGGAACTGCAGTAACTGACCTGGTGTGAAACGAACCACAGGTTTTGCCTGGAAGCATAAGCTGGAGATCACATTACATCCTGCTACGCAAGGTGACTCCCGGCTTTCTCCTGATTGTGTTAAGAGAGGATCGATACTGAACTGGGGGTATTTCTAGTTCCAGTTCATATTCTCCCAATCAGCTCCACTAACAGTAAAAGCAGGAATCTTAGGAATAGTTTGAAGTGGCTAGCTTGAACGCATGTAAGGCTCTTTGGTCAGAAGTAGCTGGAATCTGCACCACAGATTTGCATGTAAACATCTCACAATATTCCTGTTCAATAGGTTGCAGAGAGTGGGAAAAAATGCTCTTTTGTTCTGACATTTTCTATTATTTTTTCCTCCCTAACAATTTAGCAAAAGGTATTCAGAAAAAAATGGAGAGAATGACGATAAAATAATGAAAAAAGTTGAGAGCAACTTTACTTCTGAAAAATGGCAGCAAAAGCACATCAGACTTGACAGTTTTTAGGGATAAACATGCACTGTTTTTAAGTGGCAAGTGGGAGGAAAATAATTTTCCAGGCTTCCTTCCCCATCTCCTAATAGTTTTTCTATTAAAAGACTCGTTCTGTGTAATCAACACTTTGTTTTTAAAGAAAGTTATCAATAACTGACACTTCAGAGCTTCTGAAATGACCATCCTTATAATTGCTTATTACGATCTCTCAATTATAGCTATAACAACAAAGCATATGATTATATTGTCACTGCTTTCCTTTAAAAAGAAACTATTGAAAGGCCTAATGATTAATTCACCATTTTTGAGAGCTCATTGTAATGACAGAAGACTATATACAAAGGTCTCTTCAGTGAGCCCATTATTCAATTAATAAATGCTGAATACTGAGCAGTCATAGTCATATGAAACTCCCAAGAATTGTGTGAAATTTTAACCAATTAATTATCAATTACAACATCATAAAACACTAGCACAAAAATAGAAACAATGAAATTTAATTATAGATTATTCTTCTTAGTTGCTGCAAATACTATACAAGACTGATTTTGATTAATAATTCATACAGCAATAAAGTATCAGGAAAGATAATTATACTGTGCCACAATTCTCACACTGATTTCTGTAATTACAGATTACAACAGTGTTAGCAATTTAAAAAGGTTAGGGAGCAGTAGTAATTTGCTATGTCATCCTCAGCAATATTAATGTCTTCTTCTTTGAGCACCCCAGATAATTGAAAATAGACTAGTGAGCTGCCAGGCTACACGGACTTGCCTCCTGCCAAACATACTGTGGGTGCCAGGGCCATTAGCAAGATTGTCTTAAGAAATGAGCTTTTCACATTGTTCCAGTAACTTCTGCTGTAAAGCACAAGGTACACAGACAAGTGGAAAAGACATTGTAGAGCATTCCTGGCTGGCAGCTGTAGACATGTGCTGCTGCTGATAGCGATGGCTGGTCCTTCTGACCCTACTGCATGAAACACAACCTTCACTTGACCGTGAGTGGCAAGGGGGATAGCTAAAAGAAACCCAAGGGAGGATTTAGCCACGGGCCTTCTAGAGAGGCAGGTCTGGTTGGGCACACAGCAGGGCCCAACAGACATCAGCTAACATCCCCTAAAGGCAAGAATTCCCATTGCTGAGGAGGCTGCATGGCTCCAAGACATCGAGCATCCACAGCCCAGGGACCACCCTCAGAATTGTTGAACAGCTGCACATGGACTGAGGGCCACAAACTGGTACCAAATGAGCTACACCACAGGCAGTCATCAGAACAATCAGTGCCTGGACTGGCTGCAGGGCTGGGCCATGAGCCCCATTTCAGTACAGCAAGCTTCACATGCTTTCAAAATACAGATGAGAATACTGGAAATTCCTGCAGACTCTGGAATGGCTGTTTTTGAATAGCACGTATGCCGTCACAGCTTTGATGTAGGAAGGAAGTCCCACTGCAAAGTCACTTGCTGGTTTTGTTATACTGGACCTAGACCCTACAGCACAACTGGATAGATACAACTGGATAGATAGGGGGGAAAAAAAAAAAGGGCACTCTGATCCTGCCGACCTTTAAACAGAACTGTTGAGTATAACTCATCTGTAGCATTTTGGTTACTTACAATGATTTTGCTATTTGCAGAATGCACACAGGAGCAGAAATGTACCACAGCTTCATTTCTACAACAAATCTTTTTTTTTTTTTTTTACAAAAGTACTGTCAGGATGCCCACAGCCTCCATGATGAATGTTTATTTAAACCCCAGGTGTCTACTCTAAAGAAATTGTGCTTCAGGTTGTTCAGAGATTGGTACCACAAGGAGGCAGGGATTCCCAGTGGAGGTTGCTTTGAAGAGTCCAAATAGATTTATGTTCCATATACAGAAAAAGCCTATTTCTTGACTTCAGAGGGTTATGTTGTTATTGTCTTTTGAGAGAGTAAGCCAGATGAACAAGGTAATGATGGCTTGCAGTCTTTAGGGACTTCAGCTAACATGCAAATAATGTTTACACACAGTACATGCATTGACGTACACATTATATGCAGGCCTACTAGGCATAATATACACATGCATCTTTTTATGACTCGGTAAAAATTGTATAATTATAACAGTAATTTTCCTACACTCGATGAGTCAGCCTTAGTTTAACATGCATTTTCAACATTCTGTAAATACTGATGATGCCCACAGGAGAGAGGCATGGTAGATGGGTGGGGGAAGACATAGAATCATAGGGTCATAGAATGGTTTGGGTTGGAAGGGACCTTAAAAATCATCTAGTTCCAAGCCCCCTGCTATGGGCAGGGACACCTTCCACATAGATTAGGCAGGAAAACAGGAGGAACAACAGAAAAACCGTCCTCTATCCTTATTTCTCAGAAGCTACTCAACTGACATGTACGAACATGGAAAGTGAGAAACACAGATCTCTTTCCCGATAAGGTCTCCTCTCATGGCTTTCACGTTGCTCTTTAGAGAAGTTGACTATGGTGAAGGGGACCGGAACCAAGTCTGCTACTCAAAATAGCTTATTCAAAGTAGAATGGGGAGCGCCCAACACTGAAACACTGCCAGGAAACCACCAAGCACAACAAACAACATACTATGTTTTTCTGAAGTAGTCAGTGGCTTCAGGACCTTGGGGAAAAGACACAACAACTTTTTGATTGTTCTTGGGTAAACTGGATTGCCAGATTAAAAAACTGAAGATGGAAAAATGAAGTAGTGATTTGTTTTTGTTTTGGCTTCCAGTTTGGTGAGCTCTCTGAAAAAGTGTAAGGTCTCCACACAAATGGAGGCTGGAAGTTCTGGCAAAGCTCCACTGATTTCTTTGCTTTAAATGAGTATTGTGGGGCTTTACTTGTGTAGTGATATAGTGATATGGCTTCGTCCTTTTTCCTACACCTTTAAATCATTTGTGTGTACCTCTATGTACAATTTACCCTGCAATGCCATCTGAAATTATGAAACTGCTGAAACATAAATGGTTTGTCAAATATCCATGTCACTTGCCAGAATGACATTACTTTGGGATACTAAAGAAGGTGCCTCTCTATTTGAAATCTCTTTTGCTAATATGACTATAAGAACAAAGGCCAGTCTAATATTGACCCAATGCCACCAATACTTGGAAGCTACAAATTCTGAACAACAGCATTGTGCAGCTCCTTTGAGAAGCTTTTTAATTTGAAAGATTATGCTAACAAGTTATGCGAATAGAAGCTATTAATTTCTCTTATGTTTTATTCTCTACTTTAAAGCCCCAGTAGAATTCAGTGCTGAAGCTCTGTACTTGAAATTTTTGGCTGCTATCAAATGAGCATTGTTTTTGCCTTTTAAAAAAAAAAAAATCAAAACAAACCCCAAAACAAAACAGAAAGTTCTCTCTCAAAATTATGTCTCCTGGTTAATTTTTTTCCCCACTAAGCTGCACTGATTACTGCTTTTCTAGCCTATCTGCAGAACTGGTGGAAGTAGTTCTGTCTGGCCAAAACCACAGTGAACATCTTCAACTACACAAACTGCAGAGGCTGCAAAAGCAACCAAATCCCATTTTCTCCTGTCATACTGCGTAGTTGTTATGGAAAAAATCTGCTCTTTTTGTTTTTTTCCCTCCTAAAATGCAAGGTTTTCATCTTTGCTGCAAGTTAGCAGGTGGTCAGAATATCCTTCATCTTTCCTTGGGACACAAACTGGCATGCCCTTTGGAACAGGTCTGTTGTGATTAATGTGTGAAGAGCAGGAACGCATGCAGTAGGTCACTGGGTTAAATTTGGCACAGACTTTTGTAGGCTGTAACTTCGCACCTTCTGCTCTTGGGAAAGAATACAGGTGTTGCCTTCTCCCTGGAGACTGGGCCACTATCTGCTCGTGCAGCGTTTTCCATAACCAAAGGAATACCAACAATAATGTTCTCCTTTAACAGCTGAAGGAAAAATGTTTCATTATGGTTAAATCATTTTGACCAATCTATAACTAACTAAACAAATAAATAAATATGTTCTAGTGACTACTGCATTAAGGTCCACAAATTTACACATTTGAACCTTGTGAGGCCTATCAACACAAAACAACTGTTTTTGAAAACAAAACCAGTTTTCACATGGTTTTCTAATGATCAAATGATCAGAAGGTCGCTGAAACGACTATTTAGAAACCATCAGTGCACGGGGATACCTGGATTACACCAAGGGATTCCGACAGTGGTTTTGATCCTGCAAGGATCTGAGAATTGCCGTTTTGTTTTCAGAAAGTTTAATCAGGAGTTGCAAGCCTTCCCAATATTCTCGGAGTCTGGCACATGCCTAGATGTCTATTTAAAGTCCCTTTATCCATGGACTGGCCCTTATTTGAGAGCTTGACTGCCTTTCCTGTTGCAGACAATAAATCATCTGATGGAGAAAGGCATACAGAAAGCAATCAATTCTGCTGCCAACACCTACCAGGCTGCAGCTGAGGTAAGGAGTGGATGTGAGACAGAAATCGGCACTAAGTGCAACTGCAGCCTGAAGGAGCCCAGAGAGAAAGAAAAGATATGATGCATTTGGGTTGTGGTTCTGAGGGTAAGTGCAGCCAACATAGCATCTGCACCTATAATTTCTTACAGGACTGCAAAGACAGCAGAAGGCAAACACAAGCTTTCCTTCTGTAAGATGCAGAGAAGCTTATGAAATCTTCTTTGCCATGGTAAAGAACGAAGGATTAAAGCTGCAAAGACTGCTATAAGAAGAACTTGGATTTTATCTTTGTTTGAGGATACTTACATTATTTGTTGAGCTTTTCATGAAGATTTTTGAAGTTGGTTTGGTTTCTTTACCCCCACAGAACTACAATGTACTCAACACACTTAAAGCTGCAAAAGCCATCAAATCAAATCAAATCAAATAGGAGATTAACACCCCAAACCCAAAACTAAGCCACACTTTATCCCAGGGAAACAGAGTGGCTTGATTATTTTTGTTTGAATCTCTGTCACGGGAGTTTTAATCTCCGGGCATTACTTATATGGTTCACAAACCTGAAAGGCAGAAAGGACCACCTAATCTGGCCTCCTAATGGCAAATCAACAACTGCCTTTATCACACAGACTTGCCATCCTGACAAAGCAAAGAAAATCAGTAGGGTTTTTTGACAAGCTCTCTCTTAAACCTTTAGCCTCCAAGTTCTCTCTTGACAGATTCTGAAATAGCTGTTCTACTATTTTACCCTGGACTGACGTCAAGCTAAAGCAGCCATCAGTTCCCTGGGACATCCTTTTTACCTTTTTGAAATATCGGAAATACAGTTGGCAGTCCTCCAATTTTCTGGAATTTCCCCTGTTTTCTCAAGATTCATTATGAATTACCAGCCATTCAACAGAGCTCTTTGGCTACCTCCTTTAAGATTCCTGGATGTAAAAGTTACTAGCATGTGAAAATGTTTAATTTCAACCACTCTTGTTTCTCAGATCCTATTTTGCTATAAGCAGAAAACTTTCTCTTCTTTTCACATCCCTGCACAGGATGGACACATCCTCTTCCACAGTTTCAATTACAAAAAACACCTGGGGAACATTTCTGCCTTTTCTATTTTCCCTTTTTTAGATATTCAATTAATAAATGTTTTATCATGACTTGTATTTCTTCATTTAACCAGAATGGCTTCTCATTAGAGTAACATTTTTTTTTTATTGATGGCAGTGTAAAATCATAATTTTGAGAGCTGGCAGAATATTCTTCAACAATTCCCAGTGCGTTCAACGCTTTTTACTTTAAATGCAATGTTATGCCAACACAACAGGTTTTAACTTTGGAAAACATCTTTTTCAATTCTGAGTACAGTGCACACATAAATTTACAGTCTCCTGGTAGATGATGTACTCTGATTGCACAAGGTCACTGTATGGGATTTGAGATCCCGTGATTCACATTATTTAAGACTGTCCACAAATAATACATTTTGACAAACTGTTTCCCTTCTTTCTTCATTTTCTCGTGCAACAAGTGATAAACTTGTATTTTCCAGTTTATTTTTAAGAGAAGCACTCCAACTGAAAATCTTCTGGCTCATATGCCACTCTCTCCAATGTCTCCCCCATAGTGCTAAGAACTGGCTAATAAAATGTCAAACAATGTGATTCCTCTACAATCCTAATGATTTTGACTTAAATGTACTGGTTTAGAGTTATACTAGACCAGTGTAAGGCTGGTTTATGCAGTTGGACATTCACTGATTTCACTCTCTAAGGTTCATTTACAGCTCCTGCTTGCTCATTTGTCTTCAAGGGGAATATACCACTGGTAGAGAAAGAGGCCACTGAAACCAGACATCCCTCACAATCTCTGCAGACCTCAGCTTGAAGATCCACAAAATTCCAAGCCTTGTCGACCCTCAGCAGCATGGTAAGTACCACCTGCAGCATGCTATTTTCTCCCTTTCCTCCCCATTCACAAGAGGACAGACAATTCAGGACACCTGGCTGCACCCTATCTGAGGACAACACAAAAGACATCAGTGAGGACCTTGTCCCCACAGTGGCAATCACCATTGACACACTACTTTCAGGACCATGGCAGGTCTGCTCAGGGCTGTGTTTTGCGCAGCTCTGACCTACGGAAGCTTTGCCTGGCTGATGAAATGCACACCCATAGCTACAGTCTGGACAATCTTTAAGAGATAATGCTTTTTTTTCTGAGAAGAAAAAAGTCTGCGTGATTTTTCTGATGTGAATTGAGAAGCTATATTCTCCACAGATCTTAGAGACATGCAATTAAAGACTGTCAAATTTGCATGCACGGAGGATCCAATTGAAGGCTGAGCAGGCGATGTTATAACATTTCTCACTTGACTTGACAACCTTATCCTCTTTTAACAGCTTTTGTGCATAATTTCTTTGCTTTAAACAAACTAAAAGTGCTATTGTGTAACCTGACCCCTGAATCCACGCGGGAGAGGATGAGGGTAGGAGCCAGGAGATTCCCACTTCCCAAGCAGAACCAGCTGACCATCACTGGTCTGCAAATTCCCAACAGAGCAGTCTGCAACACCACACTAAATACAGATAGAGCAAGCAGAGCACAGCTCTGCAGGTCCCTCTGCTTTGTCAGAAACCCGACTTTTCAGGTAGCATTAAGCAGAAGCCATCAGCTGCCCTGGGCTTTCTTTTCCAAACTTCACGGCTGGTCTAATGGCTTTCCAAGGGAAACAGCAACAGCTGCAGAATGGTCCGAAACCCACTCTCCAGATGATATCTCATGTCTTTGCTCCACAGCATGGGGGCACCAGAGGTCTATAAGAGTTCAAAAAAATGTTGAACAACACACAATTTCAAGCTTTATTTTCCTTTTTACTTTCCCCTCAGCTGAAACACTGATGGTTTTCCAACTACAGGCTGAGACAACATCACAGCAAGAAAACTGTGACCCCGTGCACCTGAAGTCTGGAAAACCTACTGTGGTTCAAAACAAGGCTTTGTACAGGGAAATTACAAGATACAAAGCAGCCAGTCCGGTTCCTGGTGCACATGTAGAGAGAGAAGCACCACAAGGTCTTCCTGCAACAGGATGAATCTGGCACATTCCAGCACTTACTTGTGAAGGTGTTGAGTCCCTTTAATCCATGGCCTTTAATGAGATTTGAGATTGCCTGTAACAAGCGGGATCAAACCACAAAAGCTTGGGGACAAGGAGATTAAACTACAGATTAATAACTATATAGTATAAACAATATGGGATAAAATAAAACTCTTATGCTCCATTGGAGATTGACATGTTTATGTGTAAAGCAGGGAATCTATAAAGCTCATTGATTAGTATTTCAAACGAAACTAATCTAAAAGCATTTCTAATTATTAATTGAAATATGTAATACAAACAGTGTGCTCGGAATCAATCAATACTTCCCCGTGCTTGCAAATCCCTACACCATTTTTTGTGCTAAGAAGAGGACCAGCCTGGATGGCAAACTCCAGTGCTTGCCAGGGGGGTTTGTCTCTCTGTATACATGTAAAAGAGAACAGTCTGCAATGTAATAACAAGCATGCTTTTTTTTTCCTTACTTCTTCCCCCTCAGCTTTTGCCTACCCTAAATGTACCTAACCTAAAAAAAATAATTTAAAAAAATCACTCCACAAGTCTTCTTCTGGACTGTCAGAAGAATGCAAACACTGTTACGCAGGATGAAATCCAGTCTTTTTAGACAAACTTGACTACTTAGTGATACAGCTTCATGAAAGGAGAAGACAATTTTGCTAAAAATTTAGTCATCAGACTAAATGAAGACTTTGCCATTAGAACAATTCAAGTCTTACAGAAATAGACTCGGTTAATTTACAATTCTCAGAGGTCAAGATCAGGTAAGTCTATCTACAGATTCAGGCCACTACTTCAGGACTTTAAAGTGCTAGTAAGAAACAGTTTGGTTACATGTCCAAAGGAATGTTAAAATGCTTTGAATAAATACTTGTTGCTTGATGAAATACAGGACAGTCACCACTAGGTTATGAATGACATGATGTTTTTCCATCATAGCATACTATGTTCCAATATAGTGTCTTAAAAGCAGAAATATATGTGCATGTGTCTGTAGTTTTATATAGGTATACATGTACACAAATGTATGTGTATATGTATATACACACATGTGCACACATACGCACAATGTTTAATTACTATCTCTTACCAAAGATGTATTATTATCACTGTGTGTTTCTGGATTAGCCCCATGTCACCCGGCATGAGCTTTCCAAACATTAAAAAATTACGTGATCTCTATTAAGAGTCTTTGGGCCAGTCCTATCAACATAGCTACACATCCTTATGGAGAAAATGCTCCTTTTACTCTACCAATTAGGTGGCTCAGTACTATTTGTAGCCATTTTTCCATGCATTTCTCACCTGAAGTACGTATGCACATATGCATTTTTCTCTGCTACATGTGGTAAGAATTTTTCCGAAAGGAGCATAAGAAAGAGGAGAAATTAAAATCCTGAATAGGCAAATGTTTTTAGTGATAATAATGGAGGAAACAGACATGAAAAAAACCTCTGAAACAGGAAAATCCAGAAGGAATGGTGAAAAGTTGGATGGGGAGGAGCCAGGAGCAACATCCATAAGGACACTAAAAATCATGTTATTATGGGTGAGCGGAAGGGTTCAAAAAAACTGAAAGTAAAGGACCAGGGTTATCTCAGGGAAAGAGAGAGCTGAAGAGGCCAAGGGCTCATGAATGAAGAGCGGCACAGAAGGAAAGGCAGAAGAGGGGTGGCTGGAGAAGTTTTAAGGGAGAAAGGTCTGTCGTAAGGGGGCAGGAGCCCAGTCCTGGCTCCATTGCCTCCGGGGGGTGGAGGGGCTGAAGTGAGAACAGGGGAATGAATTGTGAGAAAGTGTGGCTACTGTCCAGTGTTTTCAGTGAACAAAGAGAAACTGAAGAAGCCAGAGAGAAAGCCATTGCATACTACAGTGAGTATTTAAGGCTGTCCAGAGGGAGCAGAAAAGAGGGAGCAGGCAGCGGAGGGAGACGTTTCGCTACCCAGAACAGAGAGGGTCACGAATGCCAAGGAATTTGAAAGAGCACTGGGAATGGAGGCAACATCGAGAAAGAAGATTCCTGGAAATTGTCTGTTGTCCCCGTGGGAGGTAGGATGATGCTGGGAGGCAAGGGGACAGAAAGGTTGCGGACACTCAGAAAAGCAAACAGGGAGAAGTGTCAGAGTGGAGAAGGGATGAGAGGGAAAAGGGAATTGCTGGTGAGAGGCTAGAGTGGGTGAGGACACAGTGCCAAGAGATGATAATCCAGATGATTAGAGAATTAGGTGCAAGAGATGTCAAGCAAAAGGCAGAGAGCAGAAGAGGCTATGGAGGTGCAAGAAGAGCCTGAGCTTAAAATAAAACTGTCAAGCAGTCCAAATACACCCGCTACGCACTTCTCCTCTGCCTGCCGCCTCTCTCCGTCACACTGTCAGGGAGCAACTACCTTAGGGCAGGAAGCAAACAAAAATCCAGCTGCCCTCAGGCTGATCCTGAAGGAGCAACAGAATAGGAATGAGGAGAAATAAAAGCATGCTGACAGTAGCTGCCTGTGGATAAATAGGAGGCTTTTAGTGTAGCTGTGGCTGTATGTGATTTACGTGGGCTTCCTCATGCAAAACAGAGGCACAGCAGTGGAAATGGCTTTCTAAAGAAAGCACCGCGAACAGAAACTCCTGCGCATTAGAAAGAAAGGAATTGCCGACGTCCTGGGCTACACCAGGATGCTCACTGAGCTGGGGATCCCGGCTCCGGCAGCCAGCACAAAGGCGCTCACATCGCGCCATCCCCATGCCAGGCAGCACTCTACGCCCCGCGGCGCCGGGAGTGATGTACACAAAGCCCTGAGCGCTTTCTTAGGCGGCTTCTACTATTTTGAATTTGAGCGTGACATCCCCTTGTAACGAAAAGGCTCGCCTCCTCGGGAAAAGGACTACGAAATACTGTAAAAATCCTGTTCTTTGTGACAAAAGAGTCCACTTCCAAATTAAGGAACAAAACACAGTAGCCTAGATTGCATACTACACATTTTTGTAAATGTTCTTTTCTAGTAGCAAGTAATTAATCTTGTGTTAGAGCCTAAAAAGTCCCTACGAGTTTTTGAACTTGCAGACAGCTGGAAAATGCCTACTTAGGCTAGTGTGCACATCTTTGAGTAATTCCTACTTGTTAATTACTCTTCCAGAAGCTGCCAACAGCTATTCGAACATTTCCCTAACCAGGGAGGGATATCACATTGCATAATCATGTGAATTAACAATAGGATGCCGGTGAAGCAATGGGATTAAAACCAGGTAGTTGAGAAAGAAATTAAAGCTAATTGATTTGCACCAAAAAAACTGCAGTATGTAAACAGCATTTCAGAAACAAAGGACACGGCCGGGGAACAAATAAACAAAAGTGAAACAAGCATTTGCAGAAGTTGTCAGAGTAGATTCCTTCTCTGGGTGACAGATGAGATGAGACTTAAGCCTGGGACCCCTTACAAATGAGACTTGCTAGTACTCCACTAACCCACTGCAACCAGAGCAATATTCCCTTCTGCAACACAACAGATGTGATTCAAACTGGCAAGCCCTTGCACATAAAAGCACGATGCCCTACCCTGCTCAGTGAAGTTTCTGCAATATTCATTGCAGTGGCCCAGAGGGAATTCCAGTTCAGGCTGTGCAGAAAGCTTGATGGTGCTCCAGCACAGCAGAACAGACCACCCCCCACGGCTGAAGAGGCACCAAGGGGCAACAAGCGCATGCTGCTGGAGGAAACACCTCGAGATGGAGCTGCCCGCGTGGAAGGCAGGGGGAGGCAGAGGAGGAAAATCCAAGAGGTACCTTTATATGTGTGTGTGCCCATTTCACGGAAGCAAGCTAATGCAATAGGAATGTCTGCTCTGAAAATGGCAAAGGCAAGTTATTATCAGGATGAACATCTTTATGCAGCATCTCAGAGGAGGCTCTGGCCACCTTCGATGTACTTGTTCTTGGAATGCTGTTAAAGTTGTGGTCATCAATCCTACTTAAGGAAAGGGAAGAAAGGCCTCGTATCACCGCTTTCCCTCCTCACTAGATGTGACATAAAATACCAGTACATTAGCACAGGCGAAAGAAACGGAGCTTGCCTGATAATGGCCACATTCACATATTTATTAAGCAGCCTGGGGGAGAAGGCACCAGGCGCAGAATACGACCACGAAGCTCGCTCATCGAATGCCTAGAGCAGCAGCTTCCTGCTACCAAGAGGTTTCCTTGAAATCCCTCCAGAAACACTCTGTAACCACAGTGTAAAAGCAGCCACTTGCCTTGCTCTGATTGCCCACTTGAACTTTTTGAGAAGGTTGTGTGTATTTACCACCGATCTAAAGTACTGTGTTGCCAACTGACTTGCGGTGGAAAGGCTGCAAAACCCGACTGTGGCACTTGGGTGACCCACACGCCGCTCTGCCCCTGTGCCTCACAGGGCATGTAGGAAGATATGGCAATACCTCCATGTACTGATGGGCCATGCCGGCACAGGCAATCCCCCTGATTTAGGAGCTTGTGCTGCTACTGCCAGGGCATTAAGTAAAGGAGAGATGATCCCCTTGGCTATTCATCCAGATTGGTAAAATCTGTTAAAGGACAAGGTGATTTTCCTGATCATTACATCCATAAAGGAGCTGGAACTTGGCTCAGGCTGGTAGTTCAAACGCTTCACTACTGGGCACTGCTACAGTGTTTAGCATTACTGCCTTCGTTATCTCTCCCTGGCTTCATCTTGTCGGTGCTGTGTATACATAAGGACACATGGACCATGAGACTCCCAATGAACTCTTGTAATACCAGCTGTCAGCAGCCTACTCGGAGTCAGGAAAAACATGCTTCAGTAAGAGATCGTGTCTATAAACATGGCAAAACTAATTATCCCAAGAAGGGTTCCCCTTCCTCTTAAAATTAGCAGTGTATACAGTTGGATAGTTCAATGTAAACACATCACTCTGAATTTCACCAGTTTCAGTATCAAGCACTGTTGCATTGCTATGGAAGGAAAAGTACGAATCCTGTAGGGAGCATCTACTATAACAGATACTAAATCTGACGTGTGAAGACTTTTACTGTAGTGTTTCTAAAACAGTGAAATGGGAAAGGAAAAAAATGTGAAGTCTAAAACCAGCAACACACCAAAGGTTACAAAAGAAATGTTAAACAAGTGTCCCAGCGGGAAATGAAGAGGATAGCTGAAACCCCTTCTGTGACCAAGGCTGTGGACAAGCTCCAATGAAGAGTCCAGGAGAGAAAAGAGGCAGGTAGTCATTAGATAGGACAAGGGAGCTAGTCATTAGATACAAGCCAATGACATCCTGGATTTGGGAACAGGAAGGTTTTCCAGAAAAACTGCTCTAAGTAGTTTAAGTAATCATCTCTAAAATATAGGACAAGAGAGAGCCCCCAGGATCAGCCAGACCTGAGGACTACATAAGCCACATTTTGCAAGCCAGAAGAGCTCAGATGGTTTTAAGGATTTCAATTCTTACAGGTATTCTTAAATTTCATCTAGTTGACAAGTTTTTCAGAGACAAAAGCAGAGTACTGCATTCACTCAATTATGGCCATTCCTCAAGCTGGTTAACAGGACATCTCCCGCAGTGCCCAGTGGTGCTGCACAGCTCAGCAGTAGCACAAGGATAAGGAGATGCATACACCCTTGTATTTAATGAAGGAACCTCTACAAAAGAGATGTCTTCCAGTGATCACTGCGAGACTGGAGAGCCCTTTAGCATGCAATAGGAGAGTGGAAAGAAAGGCTGAATGAATCATGAGCAAGGAAAAAAAGGGTTGTGGCACACCCGCACACTTTTCCATTTCAGCTCAGTAAAGTTCAGCTACACTGAGGTGATGCTACTGGAACCACTATTCAGAGAGAGAGCAGTGAGCAAGTCTGAATCCATCAGAATCTGTCTAAGAATTGAGCAAAATCTGCAGCACAACAGAGGAAGGAGAAGTTGTCATAATTTACAGAGGAATAACAAAGAAAGGTGAGTCTGGCAACCTTACACTGAGCAAGGAATCACCAGGCAAGCCTCACCCGTTGCAGTTGCTGGGAGAAAAGGTCAGGAAAAACACAGCCAGATTTCTCAGCAGAAAATCCACTCATCTTGCAAATCCTTTCCATGTCCTTGGGCGCAAACCCACTGCAAGCTTCTGCAGAGGGAGCCTGCTGTGTGGCCCTACTGAGCGGAGTGGGGGACATGACAAGTGCCATAGGCCAATCCTTGCAGCAAAGGAGCAACAACCACTTAAGCAATGCAAAACGACAGCCTCAAATGCTCATGCAACAGCGAAGCATCAGCAAAAGCTGAACAGAAACATGCTCTCACATCCACAGCCATCTGTCCCTCTTCGCTTGTTCTTGTTGTTTTACAAATTGACCTACTGTTCCAAATCCCAGATTTTCAGAAATAGCTCTGGCTGAAGGTATTACCAGAAAAAAATAATCAGTGTCAGCTAACCAGTCTATGAATTCTTTTCAGGAGACTAAGGCAGTAATGACAGAAGCTGGAAAACCAAAATCCCAGAAAGGGGGAAGGACAGGGCACTCAGATACATAGGCAAGAAGCAGCAGGAGCAACATTTGACAGTGTGAGTGATGTTCTCTTCTGCTTAAAGCAGTGGAAAAGTCTAACAAAGACTATTTCAGAGGATAACCAACCAAACTAGCCTTGGAGTAAAGGAGACCGGAAAACCAAGAAGATTCTATTACTGTACCAAATAAACAGCTAGTATTCTCCCATGAACTGAAAACCTCTCCAACTGTTCCCAAACAATTACTGCCTCCCCATGTTGTACCAAGATAAATTTCCTCTCCAATGTAATTTTTAATACTGTAAGTAATCTTGGTAATAGCAACCCCCTTAATTTAATATCCTCAGAGACCTTTACCATCTTTCCCTGTTGAGGTTTTCTGCAAAGCACCCACCCTCATAATTTTTCAGTCTTTTGAGCCCTTAATTTCCTATTAGTTTGGCATGTCTTCATTGGCCTTACTAGTTTTATTGTGTGCTTTCATCAGCGGTAAGTGAATAACCCCCTCATACAGCTTTTAGGGGGGGATTTCCTCCCAGCACTGACAAAGGAGCCACGACTTGCCACGTGTCCTCCCCCACCCCAGCTCTCCCTCTCCCTTTGAAATGGGGAAAGATGAAAACTCTAAAATGCAACAGATGGTCTGAAATCCTCTTCCTGCGAAACCCATCGCTACGGCAGCTAGCTTAGGCTATATTTCAAATATTTCCGCATGTGCCAACAGCAGTATTCATGACTAGAGATGATGAGGAGACTGCTTGTGAAACTCCCCCATAGATACTGTTTGCAACAGCCTAGTCCTGTAGCTGAAGGCTCTCTTCCCTATTCTAAATCCAATGAGAAAACTAATCTTCTCCAGATTTAAAGCTGACAGGTGGTACATGCATAATTAAAGATGACCTAACAGAGAATGCTCTCATTTCTGGCATATTATCAGACACTTAAGCAAAGCAATTATCAGTAGGCAATCTTTTCTGTCAACAGAGATTGGATGAAATATTTTGCCAGTCAGGAAGATACTGTAACGATGATACATATGTATTTGCAAATACTCCAGCAATATAAGATAGACTGAAATCTCTCCTCTCTCAGACAAATGTCTTCATCACCTGTGAGAGGACTACAGTAACCTCTTCTCAGTTTTCCATGCTTCCCTGTGCTATTTCCACAGACTCGCAGGACATAATACATAGACTCCACCATGCTCATGTCAACCTCTTCCTTCAACCCATCTGCACTCCCTAAAAATCTTGCCATTCCTGTCCACCCAGGGGAGGACAGTCTTACTGTCCTCTCTAGTTTCTGCACCTTTTCCACTTGCACTACCTGGTAAATGGCTGACTTGTGGGCCAGGAAACTTTGTCCTCCTGCTTTATTTTCCCTGCAAAAGCAAGCAAAACCTCAGAAAACTTGTCCCCCCCCTTTCTTACTCAAAAGCAAACAAAACCCCAATTCCTCCAACAAAACCCAACCAAGCCTCTCCCAAACACCTTCTTCTTCACCTGCAGGTAAGCAGTCACCTGTGGCACATCAAGTGTTGGGCACTATTGTGCCCATTGGGCACTATAAATTGCTCTTTTACTCCTCGTCATAGCTTTTAATACCTGCAAGGAGGAATTATGGACCTCATACATCACAACAGACTCTGTCTGTTGTGAACAACTCACTCAGGACCATGAGCTTGATGATCTTTCCGCTGGAAGCTGTGAAGGCTAAAGAGATGTGTGGCCTTGTTCTCCCTAACTTATAGAGGGGGCAAACAGGAATGAAGATCAGTTGGGAATTTTATGTGGAATCGACCCAAAAATCTATACTAGAACTAGGAATATCTTCCCTGCTTTTTGGTTAACAAGCAGATGGCACGGTCTCCCAAAATAGCAGTGTCACCCATGCAGTTTGAAAGAAGCAGAAACTTTTTAACCTAAACTCTTAAAATGCTTCGTTCAAGCAGTGTTTTGCAATGAATCCAGAGAGCGTTCTGTGTCTTCTTTTTTTTTTTTTTTTCCCCAAGAAGGGATCTTAAAAAAAGAATATTTTGGGGAAGAAAGACAGAGAGAACAAAACAATTAGGAAAAGGAAAGCCTAGAAAGGTTAGTGTTTTTCTTAATTTTGGGGAAGTTAGGGCTGTGCGAAGCATTATAAATGGCAATTACATACACACATGGGACTGCACTTTACCTTATGAAAGAGCTGCTCTTAGGGTGTAAAATTGCTTTAATATTGCACTAAGACAAATGCTTTTTTCCAAAAGGGCTTATGATAATGGATTTTCAAAGCAAAAGTAAAGCTGCTTTTCCCTGAGAATAGGGCTTTAGAGAAGGGAAACTTCACAATGCCAGTGGTGTGCGTTTTGCTGCATTTCACAAGATCTCTCATTATTTAAATTCCGATGTATTTATGTCATACATGGATAAACGATCTTATTGTTCAGAACATGTCTTTATATGAGCATCTCTGCTGTAGAACTAGCGTTATTCAGCTGCTTTTTTTCCTACTTACCAAGTCAGAACAAAAGTCTCTTTTTCTGCAGTTTTGTGAACTTCATGCAAATGGCAGTTTTTACACATCAGTCGTCAGTTTAATAACATTAATGATAAGAGGGGAATTAATGTTAATGGGATGACTTTTTGGCAAGCAAATCAGTTTATAGAGAAGTTCTACAATGTCAAACTTTGTAGCCCTGTGTTATCAAAAGCACCAGTAGTGAGAATTAAGATTAAACCACTGATTTGTTAGCAAGCTACATTTACGAAACTACAGCTTTCTTGCACCGAAATTGATCATTTAGAAATTCAGTGTACAAGATTAGGAAGAGATAGCAATAATTTTCTGGGACAGCAGGGAGCCATTTACACAACAAAATACATTTGCCAGGGGGATACCAGTCTGACTGAGCAAGCTCAGTATCTCTCTCAGTTAAACCAATACTGGTAAGTTCCCCAATCTTCCCTAAGGCATAGAGTTTGGTCATTCCTTCTCCTGCTCTATCCCACTCTTGCAATCACGGTGCTTTTCAGCATTTGAAATCCAGTTTTGCACCTGTCACTCCCATGAGTGACATGATGACTTCACAGGTGCTGGTTATAGGCACTCATGTTGCAGGACCAAGCATGGGAAGAGGAAAACGGCATCATATGAATAGCTAGGGCAGTGAGAACTAATGAGTCTTCTGTGGACTGACTACAAAGAGCCACATTTTGAAAACATGGCTTGATCATGACTGCAGGAATGACACTAAATATATTAAAAAAAAGGGATTTGCTTTCCCAACGTGCAAAAAATGAGATGTGTCAAAATGCCAGCTTTTGACACAAAGTACCACAGGAGAAGTGCGTGACAGAAGATTTTTAATACTTCTGTGAACAGGTGCTTCAGCAGGCACAGTAGTTGCCCATGACAATGATGGTCTAAGGATAAACTTTACATCTCTAACATCTGAATTCCCCTTTTTATCCAGATGAACAGACAGACAAACAGACACAGTCCTACACCCTGGGTTACTCCAAATCACTTCTAATGTGGGAAGAATAGATAGAAATTACACTTTCCTTCCTCCCACTCACCTTTGGCTATGATCAGGACCTACTAATAAATGTCTCTGCTATTGAATCCCATCCCACATAGGGCATCTTTTCCACAGATGCCTGACTGCTTTTTCGCACTGTCTTTTGGTTTGATGCTTTGTTTTCCAGCTACAGGCTGTAAGGGCTGAATCCCCTCTATGGAAGCATTTGAACTGCAACCTTCCTAAAGTCAGCACCTTTCAATTTGACCCTATTTCCTCATTAATGTTCCCACAACTTGAATCAGCATTTCCATGTAAAGAAGCCTGTGTTAAGGACTGCTAATTTAACTGTGCTGCATGTCCATCCTCCTGCCTTGCGTGAGTTTTGCTGAAAACCAAGTTTTGGAGAGCAGAAACAAAGCCCGGTCCCTTATCATTACCTATAGCATGTACTTTCAGTGATGCTTTTCTTGAGTAGGTAAGTGGAAAAATATGCTTTTTAAGCAGGACAAAGTCTGATGAAGTTTTAGGAGAAGCCCCAAGACAGGCAGAGGTTATTATGTACTGCAGGAATGAAATGTAGCATCTTCGGCAAGTGGCCATTTCATCATCAGGCAGCAGTTTGGGAGAATTGTGGGAGCTGGGCTGGCTCACTCTTGAGCAAACTAGGAAATTACATCCCCTGTGCAGGTGGATGTAATAGGTCATACAGAGAAAAAATTGTCAGAAATAACTATTCCACTCAACACCATCACTGCGTCTGGAAGCAAGATGGCATTAGCAGTGGGTTTTGGTGGGCAACAAGCAAAACAGTGTGAGGAACACACATGCCCTTTCAGCATGAATGCACATCAGTGTTGAAAGGGCTGAAGTCTCTGGATTTTTAATGCATTGTCATAATGACATCATGCTCCTACCTGCCCACATCGCAGACCTCACCATGCCTCTGAATGACACCATAAAGTTTGTGCCCCATGATCAGCTGCTGCTCACCACAGTCCAGCCCCTCACTGATCATAAGGACAGGAACAACCCACCTCTCCCCATAACCTAGGCTAGAATTACCCCACAAGCAAAATTCAGTCCAAAAAGCATGTCCTAAGTCCAATGAAGCAAAACACAAAAAACACTGCTTGAGCTGGGAATATATGACTAGATTTTTCTCAAGTCTGAAGGAGTCCCAATTCCTAATGAAAAAAGGGGAGTTGTGCATACTCAAACCTTTAGCTTCAGGCTGGTATCCGCTCCAGACACTATCCCAAAAAATCCTACTGCTTCATCAATACATTTGTAATTCAACCAAAAAAGAAATTTAAAAGCATCTGAAAAGCTTTGCATGGTAAACATCAGAAAAACACTGCTTTCCAACCCCGCAGCCAGTTGTTCTATAATATCTTCTGCTTTGTGCTGACAACTTTTTTTCTCTCCAATCATTCAGACACAATGCCTTCAGGTCTGTCTAAGTAATGTAATTTACTGGAGTGGAATTCCCTTGATACCTTCTGCAGCACTCAGTGACAGTATCATTTATACTCTACACTGTCATGCCATGACACTGATACATTGGCTTTCATCCCTCATTCAGCGCAGAGGGTGCAATTTCACCTTCCATTGTGCCCTTCTGCAGACTGCGCGTACAAATTCCCTCCATTCATTCCTAATTACAAACCTCTGCTGAAATACTCTTCTCAGATTTATATTTCTCACTCCAAAGTGTCAATCTCATTTGAAAATTCCAATTTTCTGGGAGATTCATCCATTAGCAGCAACCTCCAAAGCATTCCTTAACTGAGTGCATTAAAAGTGAAGCTGGCAGAGCAGAGACACACTTAAAATACACCATTACAGCAAATCTCCATTGCTAATGTTTTTGCATTATTTGAGCAATGCAGTAAGGAGCCTGTGACTGGCCAGCTCTGCTCCTCCAGGAGCAACAGGTATAAGGCAACAGTCAACTGCTGTGTCCAGCTCTGTTCCCACATCTGCACTACATCCCATCTCACAGGATCTCCTGTACACCATGAGGTGGCTCTTCAAAGGACTCCAGAAACTGAGAGGCACAGAAAGAGTTTATGACAACTCTAAAAATGCCTGAGTGCAGCTTGTTTGCTGCGGTAAAGTTAAAAAAAAACCAAGCTGGGGGTTTCCCAGGGTAGCAGTTGTGCTCTGCAACCCAAGAGGTTGTTAGAGCTCCTCAGCTGAAAATCTCTACCCCGTTGTTTGGGTCACTTACACTATTCCTAACTTAGTGGCCACATGCAGGACTGTTCTTTTCAAACTGTGTACAGAAAACACAACTTCACAGATTCCCTGGAGCAGCTCTACAAGTAGTTAAAAAAGAGATCCTTCCACCTCTTCAAGAGAAAGCTAAACACCTTAAAAACCTCATCACCATACAAGGCAACAAAATGAAGAGCCCAGCAGTGGGTACTGATAGTTGCACAACGCGCCCTATATGCCATCTCTAAAAATAGCCCGTGTGGTGATACCTCTGGGAGAGACCAGCATGTCTCATCCAGCTGGAAAGTGCAGCCGCAGTGAGCGGCGTGAGTGCCGCTGCCACATGACACACATGCTGCACTCTCTCCCGCTCTTATCTTCAAAGCCATCAGATTTGAACTCACCTGCGGCAGGCACAGCAGTAGGAAAAAAAAAAAAAAAGGCAGGTGGGGAGAAAAAAACCCCCCATGTCTACAACTGTACCGGAAAGAGAAAATTCCACAGAAAAATATTACAACAAAGAATTACTCCGCTTGTGAGCATCTGGTCACCTACAGGACTGAGACGTGAGGGTGATTGTAACAGATGTAATGTAATTCCCTGCAGCAACCACCATGGGGAAAACTAATTATTGCTAAAGTTTTTCCCGTTACCACCTGAAATATTTAAAGTCTTGATTACTGCATTAGCTCTCTTGCTGTTTGTACTTTGTATCAAGGCAAGAGCAGGTCCAACGAGCAGGCACAGATGTAAAAACAAAAAGGCGTGTTTCAGCAAAAAGGCAAAAGTAAGGCAGCAAAGACAGGCACTGAGCTCTCCTAGGAAAAGGGGGAGGACTGCACCAAGCTAATTTAAAGGGATTTCATATTGCCTAATGAAAGACTCACCACTGACGGCGTGACTAGTCCATGGAACAAGCGCGTGTGCCTCTAACTGCCCCCAGCACCCCACATCCTCTGCACCACGTGGTGTTACATGGAGCAAAAACCTATTGTCTTACGCAGCCTGATTTTCAAGACCAACACCTCTGCTACTCTGCCAAGACTGGCAAAGCCAGGAAGGTCATGAAGCGAAGAAAGTGATGATGCTCAAGCTGCCACACAGCAGAAAGCAAGTATTCAGCCTCTACCTTTGGTCCTGCAGAGCTCTTGGATAGATGCTCTCTCTACCCATCCACTGCAAGAATGACATCAGACACGCACATGCACAGGCACATTCATTCTCTGGAAATGCCACGGCTTCTTAATGAGTGTAGCTGGGACAGCACCAAAGCTAACACCATGAAGCTACGAATTTCCCTGCATACACTGACATCTCTCTTTAATATTTCTCTTGGCCATGAGCTGACGTATCAATTAATGTGGTTAGAACAGATTAAGCGCTTCAAGATACTGCAACTAATTTAGTGGATTCCTAACCAGTGCAACTACCTGGAAAAGCTACCAAGGCAGCACATTTCAATACTGTCACCCTAAAAAGCAAACCAAAGGATTTTACATTCCAAAAGTTAACCCTGAGAATTTGTTTCTTAAGCTCAACAAATCTGTATAGATTTCCCTTTTTTCCTTTTTCTTTGCCAGAAGATGTAGTTCTGGATCAACAGTTCCAGGTATACCAGTGAAGTTTTGAAAGGCTAACTTTAAAGATCTTTCAGTCCTCTCCAAAGCTGCTTTTTCCAGAGAGAAGAACGATTCTTCCAAAATTCTTTCATCACTATCTCTTAACTATGCACTAAGCCTAACTACTTTTTTTTTTTTTCAAATAAAAAGTTGATGAATTAACACAGCCAGACCACACTGCAAAAAAGCTCTGACTCTCCTTCCAACGCACACCCATTTACAAGCATTTAAGCCTAGGACTCACCCAGAGATGAAGCTGCAGGCAAGCCAGTCATCAGAGCTAAGGGAAGTATTATGCTTGCTCTACAAATGCTGAAGCATTTGAGTCTTATTTTTAGTTGTACACAAAGGGCAGTAAATGGAAAATCTTAATTGCAACCACTGCTTTTTCATGGCCACCCACACTTCCAACACCTACAGCAGAAGTATATAAATGCAAAAACTCCAAAACTCATGGCTCATCTGAACAAGGGATGCAAAACAAACTCATCTGAAAAGGGGATGCCGTTACTCTTTTTCCAGTTTATCTAGAAATTATTCTGTTAAACATCAAAGACAGCTATTCGCATGCTATGTGTATCTACTGCCCAGGATCCCATTGGGTTTTCATACATTTAATATTTTTTTAAAATCTCAGTTACCTGGTAGAGTCCTTCTCTAAGTTAGCTGACCCCTGACTGATTTTCAAATGATGAAGTAGAGAAGCTGCCTCCCCCTAACTTTCAGTTTCTCTCTCCACTGCCCAAACTACTGAGGTACAAGGAGTTAATGCTTCACTTACCTGTGAGAAATTATGCTGAATACTCTACCCAGAAACTGGCAATTAAAGAAAAAATCCCTTTACACTCATAACAGTAGAAGAACTTCAAACAAATTGCTGTCAAGGATGATTTCATTGTGTTTAAATCAACTTTACTTTAAGTCACTTTGCAAATTACTCTTTAATTTTATACCTAAAACTCTCAGGTTTACTATGATGCCAGTTTACTCTCCTATGTGTCCTATGCCTGATTCTTTCCATTTACAGAAAGTAACACAAGTATGAACCTAATTATCATCTGAAAACCTGCAGAAAACTAATTTAACTATCTGAGTGAAAAAGGAATAAAGGAAAAAAGGTCCATCTTAAAACCAGACTAAACAGGATGATAGGTGATGCCATATATGTGGATGGTGAGAGTGAACAATCTTGTGCCATTAATTACCTTGCTGTCGCTGAAATTTTAAGTTGTTTACAGCAAGAAAATCATCCAATACAATGTCTCAACTCTTTATACATCATAACAGGAAACATGTCCTATCATCTAGCAATCAATACTTAAATAAATGATCGAAGACAAAATGCTGGCTCCAGAAAAATGTGCCTTTACCTGCCCTTGCTCATCAATTGCCCGCTAGACCAAAAAGCGCATCACTTTCCTGCAGCTCCCGACAAGCCAAGGGCAGAGCCAGCTGCCCTCCACGCACGCTGCTGAAATCAGGTGTGTGCTTTTCTGCCGAGGATTTAGGTCGCAGGACCTGTGTGCTGAACGCTGCAGAAGCACGGGTATCTAAGTATTATGAAAATAAATGGGTCATACACCACTGAGCTAACAACCACACCACCCCCAAGCCGGGCACTGAATGACTGTGCAGGGTTCTGCCAGAGGGAGAGGAGATGTTGAACCAGCAGTGAAAACAAAACTTATGTGGTGAGATGGATTTTACTTTTCACTGGTTTGGGTTACAGAGAAAGTCGGTCTTGCCATCACCATCTCTCAGACTCTTCTGTAAAAAAACCACAAATAACGCAACGTAGGGGCAGGTATGTCCTGCAGAGACGGGCCAGCATCTCACCGCCCTGGCTAAGGGGAAGTGCCGCCAGCCCTTGTCGGAGAGAGGGCTGTGACTCAGTCCCTTGGGCTGGCACACTCACACACCCGGGCTGTCACCTGCCGCAGCAAAAAATAAAAGTCCTCACCACAACACGGCGGCCACATGGGAAACGCCGAGTAAACAAATCAATCACACCGCGCGTCGCACCGCTGGGGTGACGAACAAACAAACCTGCGGTCAATGGCAACAAGGGCAGAGGTGTCAGAATAATTTGGTTTCATATGGCACACTATGCTTCAACAAATACCACTGTCCTCCTCTGTTGTTACCAGCTAGACAGAGGGAGAATGCTCCTCCTGGCCATACAGCCCACGGCTGCTCTGTGTACCCAAACAGGGATACCTTCGGCACGGGAAGAAACCTCTGGAAAAGGATGTTGGCTCACCACCCACACACATGTGCATGCACAGCAGCTGTGTGTGAAGCTACACTGGAGCTTTCAGACCATACTGATTGTATTTGTCCAGATAAATATTTTATTTTAAAATTATATATACATACATATATGTAGCTTATATATATGTATGTTTAACTTCTATATACATGTATATGCACATCTAAATAAAAAATATATTCAATCAACAGATATATTTGCAGCAAACACTTATCAAAAGCTGTTCCCAGCCACGCAGGCTGGGGGTGCAGTCTGCTTCAGGTACAGAGGCACTAATGGTGCCGAGGAGCACCTGGTCACACCGAGAGACTGATGCAGTGTTGGCAGTGGTCAATGGCTTTATGTATCCTCAAGAGGGGGATATTAGGGCAGCAGGAGTAACTGGATTAATTCTTGGCAAAGAATTTCCCCTAGATCTCAGGAAAGTGCTTTTTGGCACCTGCAAGCGGGATGCCCAGGACAGGATGCCATTGGAGGTCGTGAAGGTCCCCGAGGCAGGAGATGCTCCACACACTGGTGCACAAGGTACAGAGTCCTGATATGCCAGTACCACAAAATGTGTAAGAAAATGCCTTTGCTGCTGTAAAACCAGAAATATCATGAAATGCAGATGTGGTCATGTCTCACATCCAGTAGGATAAACCCAACTATGTCTTTGGGTATGGCCGTGGTCCTTGGGCAGAGAGTTTGGTACTGACAGCTAGCAGTGTTTGGTAAGTCAGTGTTCAAAGAGATATGATTTTACCTTCAGAAATCTGATTTCCTTCTTAGTTCTGTCAAATTACCCGACCTTTAAGTGCAGATTTAAAAAAAGATACATTTTTCCCAGGCTGTGGTGGTAGGCGGGTGACAGACATTTAAGCACCAAAATCTGCATATTAAAATTTTTCATTATTTACATCTGCCTACAGATGGTCATAGGATATATTTCAAGAAATCTTTCTAAATTTTTTTAAATACTCCAAAGAACTCATACCTAGAAAATATGAAATTGCTGTACAGAGTTTCCTGAGTTTTGGGTTGTCTTTTTTTTTTTATCCTGTATAAGGCACTTATTGTCCCTTGCTGAATTTTTAACACTGGATAAGCCGCACAAATGAGATCTATTTATTAGATGCAGAATGACATTGATTGGGATGCTATTTTTGACACTTTTAAAGGAAAACACACACGTAAAACAAAGCAAGAAATGTGAACAGAGCGTGCCCACCACTAGGAATAGCCGCCTGTCTCCACTAGGATGCCAGCAGCCATGCCCAAACATCTGCTCCAAGGCACAGCCACATCCCCAGTGCCCAAGCAAAGCTCCGTATGTACTCAGCCATTCCTGACTATTTGGGATAACAAATGTAGAGCCGCTCAGCAAAGAGCACAGATTCTCCCCAAAACCTGTATACCTTCATTATAATACACTTAGGCTAACCTATCCAGCATTAAATCCCAGAGGACCTGGAGAAATGTTTTATTTTAGTATCTTGGCACACGCACCAGAACAGGGTTTTTCAATATGTTCCATCAGAACACGGAAGGTATCTTCTGCCTTGAATTCAAACACCAGTAAGTACTATTTTTATGGAGATCAATCAGCAGATTTTATATCAATCAGCACTCTAATACTATTATAAAAACTAAATAATAAAGGAATGGGGGGAAGGCATACTTGTTTATGAAATACACTGTACCCTGGGAAAAGCAAGAACAACACAGTTGTTACAGCTGGGTCAACCTCTTGCAACTGCTCTTTCCAGCAGGGGTAATTAACAAGGGAAAGTTCACTTCTTTCTATGGAAATTGCTATAACAAGGTAATTGTTACAAGCAGAGTCTGTCATCAGAAATAGCCAGACAGTGGGAAACACTGAGAAATCAAATAAGCAACCGGCAGCTTGCCCTCGCATCTGCCTGTGCTGGCACAGATCCGCACACACAACGAGTGCCACCGCAGCCAACAACCTGTGAGGTGATGCTTGTGTTTTCTAGGAGTTAGAGCACACAGCATGTTTTAAAAATGATGTATACCACACAACCACAGGTAAAAGAGAAAGAAAAAAAAAAAAATAAACCCAATGGAAAAAAAAAAAGATAAGAAAAGCATATATTTGATGATGGCTCCTATATCCTCACGCTGGTTTTCAAGTTCATTTAGTCGTCAGAGCCAATTTTACTCTTGGAAATGGAGACGTCTGATTATTTGTAGCACAATGAGAATCAAGACAAAACTTCCTATGCATTTCTTGGAATGAGAGAGGTTTTTTTTCCCCCATTTATGTCTACTCAATTTCTGGTTGCTTTTCTGAGTCCCTAACAAGGATGATATTTTTAAAGTTTGTTTCTCTGGAAGTGTTTTTAATAGTGAATTTACAAGATGCCTAATGATAAGCTTTTCAACATCATGAGAAAAGCCTGCAAAAAAATTGTGAATAAGGCTTCCAAACCTCATGGGAATAGTGCTAAGTAGGACTAATGAACAACAAGTTATTTCTGCCTGCCTAACTGTTACAACTCATATTTTCAAGTTTTCTTCCCTTAAGACAAGCACTAAAAACAAATTTCAAGCCAGATCCAAAATCTTCCCGTAGTCAGATGATTCCTGCTATAGGGGATTTGATTAGTAACTGCACCATATACTGCCAAGCCCATAAGGAAATGGCAACACTCTCCCTTTTTTGGAAAACAAAATCAAACCCACACCTTGTAAGGCCTCTTTGACAGTGGATTACTACCCAGACTTTTTCCACTGCCTACATCTTCACCATTATTTGTGCTTATATTCATCATACCAGAAAAAAATTGTCCTTCTCTTTAAAACACCATCCTCCTTTTGCAATAGGCTTTTCTTGTTTTAAATAAATCTTTTAGTGTCCTATAAGCAAATAAAGCACCTCAAATGAAGGTATATTTCTAATGTAATTGTTTCAGTTTCAAAACACTCATAGTTTTTTAGAAGTAGTATTACAAATCAGTTCCAAAGATTGAAAGTGGTGTTACTAAGCATTCAAGAAAAACTGACCAGCAAGGAGTGCTGTAGTCAGCTTCACTGCCCTGTTCTGATTAAACTGCATCATATGAATTTGTTACTGCAGTGAACAAACAAGGTCCGTTGTGCCACACTGTGAATCATAATTCTATGTTATCTCCTTTTGTCAAGCTGCTCTACACCACCATCTCAAAGACAAAAACCTCTTAACCACAAGGAGATTTGTTTTTGTCTTAAAAATCAATGAAGTTAAGTTTTGCTCAAGCCTTATTCTGAACTTGGCAGCTCTGGGGTATCCCACCCTCCAGACAGCACAGATCACCACATCCATGCCATCCGTATAATGGTCCAGAAGCTTCTTCCACTTCAGAACACAGAATTAGGGTTAGAACTGCTGACAAATTACAAAGGGTCAAACCAGTTTCACCCCTCTAGAATAGCCCACTAATTCCATTCCAGGCTCATGCTATGCAAGGTTTCAGAGGAGAACTTACCACCATGGGATGGGGGATGAATATGTGCACAGCACCACAGTCGCTCCCCATCTTGAGAGAAAAATCAAAGCACAACATGCACTGGGAACTACAGCCCAGATTGAGGAGATAGGAAGGAGTCTGCAGTCCCCTCAATCTCCTCTGTCCCTAGGAGATCTGTCCACAGCTCTGTCCACCTTCCTACAAATGGAATTAGGTGGAGCACCTAATTCCACCTGGAAGGAGCTGAAGGTGGCAATGAAGGTGCTATTGATGCTTACAGAGCCTTTTGGGGCAGCAGGCTGAAAGAGGAAGCAGCATCAGGGCTCCTCCGAAGGAAGTATTCCGGGAACCCCAAAGGAGAAGGATTTTATTACGGGAGAGATACAGGAATGCCTGCAATCCTGCTGGGCAAATGACGGCCTCCAAACTCATGTGGAGCACGTGCAGCTTTGGAACAGCACACCAAGGTAGGTCTACACACTCTCAGACAGTTGCAGAGAAAAACAAAGTGTAGTTAGAGCAACGAGGTGAAGGGAGCTATTTTAAGAACCTCTATGGTTTACTGTCGTAGCAGAACACTTAGAAAAGCCTTCAAAATGACAATCAGTATCTATGTTAAAAAGACAAGTAACTACTCCAATAACAATTTATTCACCACCTAATGTTTGCAGTTGAATTACAGCTTTTACAGTGTTTTTATCAAGTGTGATATTTACTGCCTCCACTTTGACTCCTCAAGACCTTTTTTTCTCTTTTGTCTTTAATTTTTTTTCTTTAAATAGAAAGGAATTGGAATCATGACTTACATGTAACTTTTCTAGGTTCTGTGCTGGCTAAAATGTTCTCACGATGCAGGGAAGAGGATCAATGGAGAAATTAAGAGGCTGCAGCAATCCATTAAGTGACCCTCCAAAGTTCTGTAGGGCAATGTCCTGGCAACTCAGTTGTAGCAACCTAAAATAAAATAAAGTCAGGCATTAAAAAAATCAAGCACTGAGTCTTCACAAACCCCTCTTTTATTTTTTTCCTTTTAATTCTAAAAAAACACGTTGTGATGCCTTTTCTTTTTTAAACATAGAAGGTCTTTATGTCAAACATGAGAATTAGATTATGCCATACCTTCTCCAACCTTTAAGCAACAAAGACTGTTTTCCTTGCATTTGTATAGTGCCCAGACATATGAGGCCCCTGAGAAGAACTGCAGAACAAGTAAACTAACACTTCTGTGATTGTTCTACCAGATCATACCACAGGTATGTGCATACTTATGCATACACACTGAGGAATTCTTTACTGTGAGAGTGGTGAGGCAGTGGAACAGATTGGCCAGAGGAGTTGTGGATGCCCTATCCCTGGAAGGGTTCAAGGCCAGGCTGGATGGGGCTGTGAGCAACCTGGTCCAGTGGAAGGTGTCCCTGCCAAAGGCAGGGGGATTGGAAATAGAAAAGCTTTAGAGCTCAACCTAAACCTCCCTGTGGTTCTGTGAAACTGCACATCACATCAGAAAGGTGTTCTAACAAAACCAGCAAACTTATCAAGCAGATTTAAGTAATAATTAATACTGGCTTTTGTCAAAGCTTTGCTTTGATTTTATCAAACATGAAATTTGTTACTTTGTTCCTGCTTTTTCTGGGGAGCTTCAGAGAAGAACTACCACCAGTGTAGTTTGATATCCCTGGGTTAATGCAATGTGTGTCATATTCCTCCAGCCACCCTAAAGCAAAGCTACCTGTCATGCCATGTCAAAAGAAGATTGGAGAGAGAATAAAGTGTTCATCTGCCCACAGCAAATTTACTGTGCTGCCACAACCATGCCAGGGGCTCAGGGCTCAGTCCCTGGAGGGGAGGCACTCCAGGATGGGGAGAGCTGGTGAGAGCAGGGCTGGGGCCAGGCGTCTGGAAGGGGGGGGTTAACCCCCCAGCACCCTAGTCCTGGCATCACCGCACAGCCCAGATCTCACATAACACACAATCCCAATCCCAGACTCCGGAAAAGGCTTCCCCCATCTATCAAGGAAGCGGTCACACTCTGAAGTAGTTGGGGAGGAAATACTTGTGGAAGGAGAAGTAATTATTTTTAAGCTGCAGGGGTTTTCAAGTTGCCAGTGCCCAACACTTTACTGTTTTCCTGGTAAAAAACATTTGAACACTTAAGTACTATCTACTTGAGTAAAGTTGGCAAATGGGAGTGAAAAGGAAGATGGTTTTCTTTTGAACAGAAGGGGACAGCAGCAGAACAAGCAGTGGCGTGTATCTATCTTACCAGGGTCACTGCAAAGGCTGTGTCTGCAGAATTACCACAAACTAAAGCTAAATGAGAGGGGATACACCCCAAAAGTTTAGCTTTTTTTTTAAAAAAACCCCTACTATTATTTTTCTAAAACTTGCAAAATGAACTCTTCAGTAAAAGTTCTGGTTTCTCAAGAGATGTCTACAATGTCTATTTACGACTAATGCTTATTTATAACTTCATAAAAAAGTAAAAAATAATAAAAAACAGTGCAAATGAGAGAGATTTGGTAGTTGTTTTTTTCTGTGCTGTTTCTGGTAAAAAAGTTCAATATTTTCTGAGCACTGATCCTACAGCATTCTACTCCCAAGCTTTGCAGAGAATTGGTTCACTTATGAAAAGTAGATTACTTCTTCTGGATGGCACCCTCCAAGATGATTTACCAACAGATGCTCAAAATATTGCTGTCTTTAAGGAAAACCTAATTGGGTACTTGAAAAGACTCATGAGGCTATGCTAGGAACACAATGCTTACGTCTCTTCAGTTTATATAGTTTTTTCCAATTGGGTAAAACGTTCCTTGTCAGACTGTAAGAGTGCCAAATATTTATGGTCACAAATATACATTATCTAAATTGCCTATAAAACTAAAAATATAAACTCTGTTCAGTCATAAATCACTAGCAGAACAAAAATAACTGTTGCTTACTCAATGGCCAAAGGAATGAAACCAAGGAAGGCTCTGTGTTTTCAAGGACAAGTTAGTTTTCTGAGCTAAAACTGCACTTGCCCCAGCATATCAGAAGGAAAGGAGAATAAACAGAACTGGGCAACAGGAAAACAGAAAAAAAAAAGTGGGGTTGGGGGGGAGGGAAGAGAAGACTTTCAGCACAACTGAAGCTTTTCTGAGAAGGGCTGATTGATGTTCACTGCTGTAGAAAGCATGAAGCTGCATCCCAAACATTTCATTCCCTTCTACAAATGTCTCACTCCATATCTCGCCCCATGTTCCGCAGATATTCTTGCCCTATGCACGATGATCCAGCCAGCATCGGGTTTTACACATGATCTAAAAGACTAAAGCAGGAATCTCTCTGCCCAGGGGTCAGCTTAGGGTAGAATGAAATCTAACTCCCGCCTATGCACAACACGAGGTCTTCTTCATGCTTTCCATTCAATAAAGGACTTTCTGACACAGGCAAATTATTAAAGGCAAAACTGTTGTTACAGCTGCAAACTTAAAGCAATACATGAAAATTGAGCTTATATGAAATGAAGAGCCAACGGTGCATCTACTGAAGAGGAGTTTCAGCAGTTTAACCTGCTGATCGGCCAGGTTTACAGCACTGGGAAGAGCCAGATCTTCGGTAGGGGAAGATGCAATCTCTGCTTCAAGGTTAGCTCACATCAAGGTCTCAGCACTCAGCACAGACATGCACATGTGGGCCATCAGTTACAGGATCAGGAGAGGCCACAAAATCATTGTTCTACGTCAACCTGAAGACCCAGCTCCTGGAGTCTTGGAGGTTGCAAGAAAACCTCATATTTATTTTAAAAAAGCAACTGCCGTAACACCATGCAGAGAAATCTAGAAACATGACAATACTTCAAACTGGACATTATAAATTTTTCTGGTCTTTTTAAACTTATATTGTTTAACAATCTCTTGCACATTTTTGAACCTTTCCTCCTTTCTGATGGCTTCCAGCACTGCTTGGCAGCTGAAATTAGCATTAAGGAATTCAAATGCAAAAGGAAGACACACCAGGCACTCAAACTGGCAGAAGAATGCACGAAGTTGAAAAAGCATCTACTTCAATATAACATCTTCCAGTTTGGATTTCTGTTACATGGAGAGAATGTTTTGAAGAGAGGGTTTGTTTTTAATAGGGCTTTAATGCTTAAGAGGAGGAAAATGCTTAAGAGGAGGAAAACTGCTAAGCTCTTCAGTTTGCAACAAACAAACCAAGAAAGGTGAGAAGAGCACAATGAATGTGCCTGGGTATTGCTTTGGTTATGATGAAAGATGTTTCAGACACAGAAATTCATGTAGTCCTGCTCAAGAAAACTGGAGAATCTGGGTGAACAAAGACAGAGGTGAGTGACAAATACACAAATGCAACAAATACAGAGTGTTTATCCCAATGTTCATTACAGGCAGGTAAAATTAGGGCTAAGTAAAGTGAACCCATACAAGAAGAGAAGCCAGTGAGCTTCTCTCAGATGTGGACAGGAGAAAAAATAAAGTTTAAGGAAGGCTGCACACCTGCAAGCAGGGAGAAGTGAGCACAGGTGTGCAAACAGAGCTGGTGTTTTCTGAAGCAGTGCCTCCCTTGGTGGAGTGCCGTAATGTTTCTTAAACAAATGTGTGCAGAAATTGGTCCCAGTGAAGTCAAGGATCCCGGTTTGTTGCGTGCAATACCATCACAGATTACCAAACATGTTTTCTTTACATTTCGTGAGTTTTTGAGTGAAGCCAAAGAATATTTCTTTCTATTTGAAATAACTTCATGGGAACATTTGTAACTTGCAACTGCTTGAAGGGTCGCCTGAGGCTGAGAAGGCATTTGCAGTGCTCCTGACACCTAGTGTGTGATCTCTCCCTGAAATCTGTAAATTAAACCCAAGATGACATCAATACCTATTTCAGAAAAGACACATGGTCTGCTTCACCCTCAGTGCATTTAATTCCTCATAATAACCAGCTTGGTTATTCCAAAGGGAAGGAACATGCTCGTCCATCACTCCTACTTGTGCCCACAAGCACCGTTTACCCCAGGGCAGCCAAAAACAGGAGCTGGGAGGGCACAGCAGCTTCTTCCCTGGTGCCCAGGGGTGGGATGCAGAAGATCAGCACAACCAAGGATGTATGGACCAGAAACAGGGAGGTACCCATACCAGGACTGTGAGGACCAGTTCTGCAGTGGTCCCTATCTGGGTGAGCTGTGTTGACAGTCAGAGGAGATGAGATTGAGCTGTTCCCTCAGATGATGGCAAAACAACATGAGGAACCAGTCTGGCTAGAAACCATGAGTGAAGTCATCAGGAGAAGCATCAAGACAACCATGTCTGGCTGGCTGCAGGCATAGGCAGCTGCTGCTGCCCTGTGCTGGCCAGGGAAGTGCACAGGGGTCTGGAAACTGGGTTTTCTCGAGCTGCACTAAACCAGACCAATTAAGCTTAAACAGAAAACCTTCAGAGGAGCTGGGAGATGTGCATGGGGGAATTTTCCACCTCCTCCTTTTCCTCTGGTTGCAGTTAGCTCTGTGACACATCAACCAGGATGGACTAGGAGAGGCATATGTCTTTAGTTCAAGAGTATTGCCAGGGGAGCTTGTTAATTTTTTTATGTAAAACCTGAATTACTTTCTCATTGAAATATACTCGACTTAAAGTCACCACTGAAAACATTTTACCTTGGGGGTATGACTCATGAAAGAATGGCTAGGTGTGAAAGGAAAGTTAATATATGCTGTGAGAAAGACCACTCCCCCAACAACATCATTATCACATGATATGAGTATTTATACCCCATACAGTAAAACCAATAGACAGTAAAAGTCACAGCCTAATACTTTGTGTCAGATCTGATGAAAATTCAGATATCTGGCTTATTTCTCCTTAAGGGCTGGAGAACTTGGTTAACACACATGCAAACAGGAGAAAATGAGATGGTCCAGTGACAAGGATGAAACTGCTGTCCCTGAGCCTGTCATCTTGGAAGATGATACTGGAATAGGCAGCGCTGGGTCTCTCAGATAAGGATGCTTCCCAGGGCACCACAGAATGATGCAGCTCACTGGGTTTATTCTCCCAGACTCCTGCCCCAACACATGTGAACCATGAGAACACACCCCTGGCCCTGCCGTGCTGAAAGGATGTTCTCGTGTTGAATGATTATCACAGTCAGACTTTTACTGACGACTGCTTTTAAAAAATGCAAATTGCGAAAAACAGTTAACACACAGAATGAAAGAACGGGCCACAGTCAACCACAAAAACTTCCCATAAGGTTCAGCATGTGGGAAACAGATAAGTAAATGCTGTGAAAGATGAACAATATTTAAGTATTAACACAAATGTTTATTTTGGGAAGGTTTATCTGGCATTTCTACCGGTTTTCCTCCAAGCTTTAATACAAAAATAACTATGTCTAACTGCAACTGGGAGAGATGGCAGCAGCTCAACATTGCTCCCTTTTTAACTCTGTACTCAGAAAAAAACCCCTACTGTCTTACAACATCGCACAAACTAATTTTCAGGTGATTCAGGGTGAAGTCAGCCATGCAGTTCAGAAAGTTCAGTCACTGGTCTCATTTTCATCAGCCTGTGAAATGAGCACATATATGTGCAACATGAGGGCAGGAGAAATACAACTCTTCTCCAAGCTGTACAGCTGGCCCCCCAAGTTATAGCATGAAGTGAGGAAATTATCCTTTAGCTCACGTAAATCCTGGATGCAATAGTTGCACATCCAACTGTGAAGAGGGAGCCCATGCTGATGGATTTATGCAGCTACTGTGAGTCTGCACAAGCTGTGGTGGGGCTGAGAGTGGGCAAACACTGCATCTCCCAAGAAGGAGCTGCCTCTTAGCTTCTCTGTCTTCACCATCGCCCAAAGCAGGGGAAAGTCAAAAGACCTGAAAATGTTTTGTGGGCAATCCTCAGTGGTTGTTAGAAATATAAAAAGAGAAAGGCAGAATGCGCTGGTGAGAAAGAGCTTCAAAAATACATTCCGTCTTGAGTGAACTCAAGTCTGCTTAACAAGAAAAGCCAGAGAGGCCACGCACAGTAATGCTGAGAAAAAGGAAATGGTACTTCACTTTAGCCAGAGTCATAAATCTTACCAGCGGCAAAACGGTGAGCAGGGGAATTTTTATACACAGATAATTAGTTGTGATCTGATATCAGGTTTACTGTTCTGTGCACTCCGTGTGTGCAACATGTTCTCAACCTGCAAGACACCGCTGAGGCTCTGGCTGCCTCGCTGCTGCTGGCTTCGCCAGAAGGCATGCAGCTGAAACTCCCAGAAACCCTTATGAAAAAAGGAAGGTGAAAATGAAGATGGAACTCTGTGCTCCACAGAAGTTTTTCTGAGGTGAATCCAGAACAATTCTTTCAATGGGGAAAATGCACCATGCTTATAAAACCACATTCCTCTGCTACAGGAGAGACAGACCAACAGGACACTTTATGGCACCATTTAGCATCCTCGTATTCTGGGCTACAGAGACCACTCACAGATCCTGCAGAGCAGGCAGATGCTTCAGGGAAAAGGTTTATTCACTGCAGTGAAAAACAAAATGTGGCTAAGGAAATTTATCAGCCAGAAGCAGCTGAGAAGATGCTTCACAAGGACCAAAGTCAACTGGACTGTGTCAACTGTCTCCACCTGTATTGCGAACAAGGCAGCCCATCTGTCAGTGCTCTTTCCTTGACAACTTTCTCTGTTTCAGAGAACAGCCAAGGACTTCCACTAGCAACTGACATAAGCCAAGACTTCACCACATCTAATAGTCAGACCACACTTCCAGCCAAAGAAAAGCCGCTTTCCAGTTTCTAGATGAGAGGGCATTCCGGGCACACGTGCCAGAAGCACATGGGGCTTGCGAGACACCAGCGAGCGCCCCAGCACTTCTGATGCTACCTTAGAAGGAACCAATTTGGTCTAGATGAGGTGGAAGACTTCATCTCCAAAAAATGCCCAAGTTAGAAAATAGCGCACAGAGAACAGCAGTTTGCGGAGAGATACCTCGATGAGCAAGGAAAGCCCACCCTATTTGCATGAGGAGCTTTGAGGCTAGTGGCCACACAGGCTACCTCAGTGTTTCTACCTACTTTCTGCCCATCTTCTGTTTTCTTTTTCGTGCCCAGCCTAGTGCATCAGGGCAGATACACCATATCGCTCGATCGCACTCCTCTGCTGATCCGAAATAGCTGGAAGCAGGTGGGGCTACAGGGCAGACCAGCTTGGTCTGTACAGGGTTAAGCAGCAGGTCTCTTGTCAGAGGCTCAGTTTGCTTGATACCGTATGTTAAACTGAAAGACCAATCTGTATTTACTGCGCTAAACTACAATTATGGGGTTTTTTTAATCATTCAGCCTAATGGTATGCAGCTGTCACAGAAATCTTTGAACACATCACTGGCTCTCTTTGAGCTGATTAACCAGATAAGGAACCATAGCCAAAAGACATGAAAGGATGAGTTCAAATTTCAAACTCTCAGCTGAGCAAAGAATTTCATTCAAAGGAATGTGAAAAATGGAGGGAGAGGAGGTTCACAATGCAAATGAAGGTTTTGTTTACTACTGATATAAACAGGTGAAATACATGGTTTAGGAATCAATGGACCCAAGCCTCAAAGTAGTGCTGACAGGTGTTACATCCGCCACACCAATCTGCGTGGATGTCAAAATTTGTATTGTTTTTTTTCAGACTGGAAATGCTGGACTTTCTTCCACAGCCATGCTCCTTAGACGGAAGAAGCCTCCCTGTGATACTGAAAAGCTCCAAGGCCACAGCCCCTTCACCCAAACTGCATCTGTTCAGTGTGTTTCTTCAGACAGCATAGCACTTACTTATTTATTTTATTCAAGACAGTTTATTTGTTTTTATTTCTAGCATAATGTTTACTGTTCCAATCAGAACATTCTGTAATCTCATCTAAATGTTTTATTATTAATTGCTGCACCCCACCCTTAAAAATTATCCTCGGGAGAGGTAAACATTTCAACACTAGACTTACTCTAGTTAAAGCCATGAATATGCATTATTTATTTATATTTGTTTATTTAGGTAAACAGTATTTAAGAAAAATCACCAAACAGCCTTCTCTTTGAAAGCAGCTCTACTTTACCAGCCATGCCGTGGGAATTGCAAGTCCCTTAAAAACATCTATTACTTTGTCTTACTCCACCACTGGTGGGCCTCAGACCACACTACAGCTGCCAGGAAAGCAGTTCTTATGCTGTCTAAGGCTGCGTGACAAGTCCAAAGCACCCAGACTCGCTCTCAAGTATGAGCAGGAGGTACCCAGATGCCAGCAGAGAGGAAAGATGCGCAGTGAGAACCAGAATGCTCCTACCTATCACCCAATATCCTGATTTTTAAGTTTTTTTGCAGCAAGACCACCACTATTAATACGAAAACACTCATGACCCCCTTCTGCTCTCTCCCCACAGAGGGTTCTTTCCTTAAAAAGAGAGGGGCTATGACAGCCTCTCCATGCTAAGATGGGGAGCAGCCAGCTTAGTGGCAAATGATGAGTGTTTGGTGACAGAGCACCCAGATAGCCCCCACATGTATGTGCCATACACACATACATATATATATATATATATATCTCCTATGCACTGGGTGATAAGCAGTTAAGTGACTCAATTCTCCTGGTTTTCTTCCACAGTATTGCATTAATTCAAATATTACAACATCCCATCCTGCCTAATACTTCCACCACATTCCACTCCAAGCCATGACAGAATCAGGCAGCACCACAGGCAATGAGTCCACTCACAGGGAACTAAATTTTTTAAAGTAAACAATTGAGACACATGAAGACAGTCCTGACACAGTTGATCACCCAGCCTAAAGATCGCACCAGAGCTACAAGAGAGGAATCAAAATACGTCCCAAAGACAAAGGGATTTTCACAGATCTACAATTGTTAAGTAAATAGATAAAACTGCGGTCTGGGCTTTGTTTCAGTTTTCAAAGCTAATTTCCGGCCACTGTTCAGAGAAATGCTTTGCATTTCCATTTCTGACTCACCTGCTTTAGCAAGTGAACTCGCTGGAATTACTAAGCATGGGATCTCATCAAAACACTTTGCCTTCTGAATCAAAGAGCTTTTCAGTTTTACTGATGTGAACTTATCTATAAATTTACCATGGTAACAGCACTGGTGGTGCGCAGGTATGGTGTGCAACGCGATGGGTCAGAGGACCCTTCTCCCACGGGGTGCCCCACCAAAGCACAGGAATGCCTTCCAAATTCCACGCAACCACTCAGAACACACCAATCTCTCGCATCCCCATCACAAAATGATACACGCTCCCAGAGACATCTTTAAATGTCAGGCATGAATGAAAAGCATTCCTGAAAAGAATCTGTTATGAAACCGAAATTCGGAGATCGCCGCAGTGCCGTGCCTAAGTTGACTCATCAGTTCCCTTTACAGCCTAATAATTGACACTGCCTTGATCAGAATGACTGATCCGAATGTTACTTTGTGTTTGTGTATTTTTGTTGGGTTTTTTCTTTTTCTTTTTTTTTTTAATTAAAAAAATAGATTTCTTATGTAAACAAGCTGTCTGTCATTTTGCAGGAGTATTTGTATTCTTCAGATCATAGGAAACATCTGTCAAAACCAGATTTTGCTCTCCTCAGTCAACTCAATATAGTCTTAATCATACTGCAGTACAAAGAAACTAAAAACGTGTCTTGTTACGGAAAAAAATACGCTGCCAATTCTCAGTGGAAGCACTGATTTTATTGTACTTTCTTGGGATTAAATGTTGCAAAGATTATTAAAAGAGTTCCCTCTTTCACCTGCGGGATCGATCCCCCAAAGGAAATCCTGGGAATTTAAGTGCTGTTTTTCTCCTCTCTTCGTGAGCTTCTCCAAAATTAAATACCTTCCAGGAAAAGATAGGTGGGAGAAGAATCAAGGTTCAGTGAAACTTCAGAACATGCTGATTTCCCACCTTTTGACACTAGTACTCGGATAATGGAGTGATTCCCCTTCTCATGCTTTTAACAAACAAACACTCCCACGCTTCTGCATCCCACAGGTCACACCTCCCCAAAATGATTCATTAAGTATTTTCACATCTTCTAAACAGGGAAAGATCAAATGAGGTTGCAACTGCCTCTAGCGGTGTTTTCTGAAGAAAAGGTGACACAAAACAGGGTGGTTGCTACTACCAAGACAAGGGTGATGTTAGACTGCCATATTGTGGGTCCTCTGCCAGGGAATCTGCCCTGGAATAGCAAAATCATTATAACAAAATAAAAAATAAACCAATGGGAGAAACAGATTGTGAGACTTTACCAGGAAGAGCAGGCTACTCCATTAGCATGAAAATGAAGAGGAGGTGACTGGGGCAGGAGCATCAGGATCAATGGGTGCTGCTTAGGTGTGTGGGTTAGGACTGTACACAGAACCCTGTTAAATGGACCAATAATTTACAGATTGAGGGGACAGTATTGGAAACATTTAACAGTGGATACATGGGTCTTAATTAGAAGTCCGCCCCTGGATGGGTGAGAAATTAATGGCCATGTCTATACTAGCTTTTATCCTTAGACCTAAACTGCTCCATTGAAACCATGTTGCTGACGCCCAGTTTTTGTATTTTTGTCTGGCAGTCCAGCCTGGCACTGCAAACTGAGCACCCACCAGCAGCTGGAGTACATCAACAGTGCTGCTGGATTCACAGCTCTCAGCTTGTACCAGTAACTCATGGATTACACACCAGGCTGCTAATTCTTAAAAACAAGGCATGGAGATAGGAGGAGAACCTTGATATACTTTGGAGAAGATAGAGGAGGACCCATCTAAACACTGAGTACTGACAGTAATACAATGGCAGATTTTAAAACAAGAAGACGGACAAAAGCCAGAGCTGTGGAGAAGAAAAGATCAAACAAATGGCATAAAAAGGGAAAAGGAAATGATTTACTGGTTGAAGATGGTGTTAGATTTTATTTTTCTAATTGTGACAGATAGTTGGACATGAAACTAATACTTAGTTGTATCTGCAAAATATTGTACCCTTTCAAATGTCAGAACCGGATAGAAAATAAAGTCTTGCTTTTTTTACTTATGAAACAGACCTAAGACAACACTAAACAAGATGTAATCTTGACTGTGATTTAGAAATAATGTCCAGAAGCATACAGCTTTAGCTCTGCTTGGCACAGAATCCAATGAGTATCATCAACCTTGCAACATTTTTAAGGACTCTCATATTTTTCTGAATAACACTTTTATCTCCTTCATGGATAGCCACAATCCCAAAATATGAGGTGAAACACTACTGTGACCAGATCTGAGAAGCAACTGCACTTAGTTAGCACTGGGTTTATCTGCCAGACCTAAGACATAACGTGCTTTTCACCATGACTTTAACTCTTTGAAGCTTTATTATTCCAAGGTACAAGGGTGGCAACATGAAGACAGAGAAAGCAGAGAAAAACTGGGTGGGAATTAAAAGCACTTTGTACTCTCAAGCCAGCAAGCAAAAGAATCCTCTGTGGCTTCATGAGAGCGTCACCAGTACTAACAAACCATTTGCTGACTGGCACTACATACCAGCAGGTTGTGCACACAGGTACAGTAGCAGTTTAATGTGTGCTAAGTGGACAAATTTTGAAGTGCCCCTTGTACTCGCTTTTTAGTTATTTTTGCACCAACTTTTGAATGTCATGATGAAAAAAATAAAGGTGTGGGAAACAAAGCAAACCAGGGTTCATCATCTCATAACGTTACCCAAAACAGCAAAGACTGTATTTCAAATGTCTATCTAGTTCTCCCTGACAGTTCAACTCAAATTGAAAACATAGGCATGACATGAATTTCTTCTTCAGCTTCATGTCACCTGAAAACAGAAGTTTAATATCAGTATTGTCACCATGCCAGCTAACTATCACACAAAGCAATAGCAAGAACCAGCAATCATCAGGCCAAAAGCAAAGCCAAGTCCATAACCAGAAAAAAAGATTTATTTTCTCAGCAATCTCTCTTCTCTGCTCTTAAACTATGACTGCAGCAGCTTCAGAGACATTCAGCACGATCCACTCTCACTGTTTATTCCTGTAAGAAAGATGTTCTCTGCAGTCAGTAATTACAGCTTCACTTTGCCACGTGAAAAGAGCCTCTTCTTACAGTTCTCATGACTTTTGGAGGTTTTGTTTTCTTTTGTTTTTAACTTGTACCACAAAACCTGCCTGTTCTGCTGTTATCTTGTTTTATTACTCCCTGTAGTCCTGGCATTTGTTTAAAATGATGCAAAAAATAGGCAGTTGCACAGAGAATGATTAGTACAGCATGTGCTGTAGCAAGCAATGTTATATATTTATTGCTTATGAAGTCAGTGTACAGGAACCAGCCATATCTGTTAGTTTGGTCTGAAAGCATGTTTTTCCTTTCCTGCTTGCAACAGGATAGTTGATATTTGGAAGAAAGAATAGGGAAAGTAAGCATGGTGGTAGGTAAGCACTCCTAATGACAGAAGCTCACATTCAAATCAAGGGCTGTTATTTGGGATATCTCTCTATGAAGAAAGAATAACAAAGTTTTTGCCTCATGTGTTTCAAAAGGACACTTGCCACACTGTCTGCTCAGCCATCATCTCAAATTATTCATTACCTGTGCCAGTGTTCTCATCCCACTGAAAAAGTCCCTACTTTTCCCTGGAGCTCTGCAAACAAAAAATTAAATCTAATGCTTTCCCATTTGCTCAGAGTGACTACTGAAAAACTCGTTAATGAATACTTGGGCAAAAAGGCTCCCCACACTTACAGCACACAATTATAAAAGCCAGTGCATGATGGCCAGCGAATGTTTCTATACAGAAATTGGCTTAACACAGCTTCCTACCTGGCAAACAGTGAGAGGAAATAACGAATAAATATTAGTTTTCCCATATTTATTTCTACACTGGGTGAGGCAAGACAAAAAGATGTTTAGGCAGTGATTTCAGGTCTTCTGCTCTGTGAATGATTTGGCCTGCAATGTTATAGGGCATTTAATCTCACATATCTCATGGATCCTATTATCATCACCATCATAATGAAACCAGACATAGCTTACTTCCCATTCCCCCAGCCCGGCACTGGCAGGGCACGCAGAAGTGAGAAAGTCACTGACGTAAAACTGACTGAAGGAGGGCACTCACTGTTTCATCCCCTTGCCACCTCAAGCTGGTCCTGCCAATGTGCAGGTCAAGCAGCAGCATAACCCAAAATATGAGGATCAGAAGACACCCAGCTCAGCTTGTCCATGGGAAAGGGGGAAAATAGTCCCTCTGTGTTTCTACAATTCCTGTCGCTCTCAGCACAATCAGATTTTATTGATCTGTAATCCTAGATAAGTGTATTGAATCTTACAGCTGAAGTCAATTACACTCCCTTAAATAGCCTTCCTGATTTGCAGGACAAAAATCACTTCTTCTGTATAGAACTAAATTAGCTCAATAACTCATTACTTGTACCATGGGCACGGGGTTGAAACAGCAATGGACAACTAAACGGTTGCTGTATTTTCAGGCATCGGTCCTTTAGAGCTGTAAGCAGACTGAATTTCCAGTTTCACCAGCTAGGAAAAGGGACAAGCACTGCAGGCAGAGGGGGGACATCCACTGTCAACAGCACCATATCTCAAACCGTCCATGTTCTCTCATGGCAAGGGGCTTTGAGCTGACCAGCCTTGGAAGGAGTGAGACATTGCTTTTCCTGAACCAAGAAGTCTTCATACTCAGAAGTCTGGATTAGACCTAGCAGTCAACCCATAGCTTCACTCTACCTCCAAGGGAGAAGTGGGCTCTTTATTTATCTAAGATGACAGTGACTCAACCAAAATCAATGGGCTTGCTTCTGAGTTTACCAAGACTTCTGGAGAGCTCCTCTGAATAACAGCCCTTCCACTGGTACTACCCACACCTGCCTTCTGCCTTCTCATGCACTCTTCACGGACATTTACTCCTGGCCATGGCCAGAGGCAGGGCTGGTGGACCTCTGGTCTGCCCCTCACTCAGTACACAGGCTCAGAATTTAGACTGTTGTGCAGTGCCATCAAGCAGCATCCAAATGAGAAATCAGAACCAGTTCAAACCAAACCATTTTATGAATGAGAAGAAAGGGAAAACAAGTACAGTGAAATGGTGGGAAAAAATAATAAAGTTAACTTGATGAGAAAGTTACTGAAGAAAATCCAACCTGCCCAAGACAAAGGTTGGCTGCCATTCATGAATAAGGAACAAGCAAAGGAGGGAAGATCTGGGAGGGAAAAGATACTTCTGTATCATGACAAAAATGAGTCATGACAAAGAAGAAACTTCTTATGATAGGGTCAGGATAAAGAGTATCAGTGGCAGAAAGTGGTCCAGATGAGTATGGATCTCAAGGTAAGGCTAAGGAAGTGTTTCTGTGGCCATGGGAGGAGGACTTGAAATACATCAAGGATGGGAGGACTACACAGATCTTAAAGACAATGATTCCTAGTTAACCTTGGCAGCTCAGTAAAAGTCAAGGGTCAGGTCAGAAGAAGGTTTATGAAAGCAATACTAATAGAAAAGAGGAAGGCAGTAAAGAAAGTGGGTGGACAGGAAACAGCAAGAGCTGTTGCAGCAGAATCAAACAGAACACAAAGCATGGCTCTAGCCTGAATATGAACCTGCCTGTACTTTGAAGATCGTCAGGAGAAGAGCATTACTAACGCTTGGAGAAGGAAAAGAGTGTATGGGGCTCCACGTGCTCTTCTCAGAGAAAAACAGTCCCTGTAAGGGGTGAGTAAAGTTTAACTACCAACCCAAAGGAGATAAAAGGACACATCAAAAGGCACACGACCCATCGTTTCTGATTTCTTACTCAGAATTAGCATCAGCACTGAGTGAGAGTATGTACAAATCCCCTACAAATGAATATTTGCCTATCGGGGACTGAGTGGAGGAGCAGAGAAGCTGAAGGTCAACGGCGGTGATGGGCTATGTGGACATCCTTAGAAGTCACACTGTGCCAGCACACACTTTGCCAGGCATTCATGAGTGTGATGTCCCACTGCCTTGTACCCCCTTCCTCAGTGGCTAGGGTCACCTTTGGTAACCCTCTGACAAGTCTCAAGCACTCTTTGGTTTCTTTCTTACACACAACTGTATTTTCATGTTTAGGAGATCTCCATGTAACTCGGAAGACGACAGAAGCCGTGTTTCTGATTCTGTTGGGTTGTGCAGGGTGCACATGTTGAGCAGACAGGAATGCCTCAAAGCCATAAGCAGACAGACTGAGAGGAGAAAGGTGAGAGACAGGGAATATTCCAAATGCCTGCTGCTGCACTGGGGCAGCCAAACTCCACAAGAAATAGGCCTGAAAGAGTTGTAAAGAAAAAAATCAACCCATTTTAGATCTGGAAATCATTTCCTCTACTCTTTAACTTGGAAATGCAAGCAGCAATGGGTGATTATCCCTTGCGAGGAAGCATATCCCTCTTGTTCTAGTCTCTGGGGTGGCTCCTCCCATCACAACTTCCATGTCTTTCAGCAACATCAGTAGGCTTGTCCTCACAATGAAGGTGAGGAAGGTTGGATATTAAGAAGAAATTTTTTACAGAGAGAGTAACCAGACACTGGAATGCGCTGCCCAGGGAGGTGGTGGATTCTCCATCCCTGGAGGTTTTTAAGATGAGACTAGATGTGGCACTGAGTGCCATGGTCTGGTAATCACAGAGGTATTGGATCAAGGATTGGACTTGATGATCTCGGAGGTCTTTTCCAACCCAGTTGATTCTATGATTCTACGATTCTATGATTCTATGATCTCCACTGCACATATGAGGAAGTCAGCCATAGGTCTGATGAAGGAGGTTGGCCGAGAACACACAGGAAACCAGGAAACCTGTGACCAAGGCAGGGAACTGAACCCAGACCAGGAGTTCCAGCTGGGTGCCCAGTCCAAGCTGGGTGGTTGACAGATCACCTCTTCTTCTGGGGCTTTGTGATTTAAGTTTTGTGGATTTTATAATACACTTTTTTTTTTTCATTTGTCTAGTCACTACGTTTCATTTCACTTACACTTCTGCTTTGTGAAAGCTTCTTATTCTGCTTCTTTTTTGGCTAAAAAATCAACACAACTGAACATTAAACAGAATTTACCTTTCACTATTTGGTCTTTTCCCCCACCAACATCATCCTCTCCCTAAAGCTCAGTGTTAAGTGTCCTTTGTGCACCCTATGCTCATGACTATGGCTTCATCAAAACACACAAGTGATATTTAAAAGGAGATGTCTTATTCACGGTTTCACAGAATTACAACAACTGCTTATGCAAACAGCAGCACTGTGAGGCAGCAGAGCAGATCTGGTGGGAAAACCAGAGAAAAGAGATGCACAAAAAAGGTAAGTTCCAAAGTGAATGTTCTGATGCTGCTATGCATCACGCTGACATGAGCAATCATCTGAAGAACAGCTACCAGTAAGTCACTGCATCAGACTGCCTAGAATGTTTTACTGGGTTAGCTAATGAATCACTGGGAAAACGTGAGCCATGTGCTCACTGCCAGGGTAGTCGTCATGGTGGGTGAGAACAATGTCTCTTTCACTATCATCATGATCTGTGGTTTAATTGATATTTGAAAATTTTTTTAAGATTCCCTGTGAAAGGCACATAATATGTACTTGTAAGACAAAATTCTGTGGTATTATACTATTTTCAGGGAGGTGCAACAAGTCAAACCACTATTTCATGAAATAATTCACACTGTTTGAATCCTTCACAGAATGTCTCAAGATTTTGAAAGGGAAAAAATAACTCATTTCCACCTGTGTAAAAACTAACACAGTGAGAAAGAAAAAGACTTCAGACTTTTGTGAGAAAATGCTGCAAACCCACAAACTTTCAAAAGTCCCAAATATGCTATTTTCAGCTTATCTGGATGTGGCCCAAACTATCCACAGCCAACCAAGGTGCATCAGTAGATTGTCATCATTCCACTCCCACCACAGGATTTTGTGCCCACTGTGCATCCAAGGCTTTCAAGCCCTACAAAATAATATAAGACTTTTACGCTTAAAGCAGCTGAGCAGCTGCAAAAATAACTCTGTAAAAATATTGAATACTTGGTCCCACTCAGCAGCTGGAAAAACAATTACTGAATGAAAAATTCAGAGTTTGATATTACTTAATAGTTGGGGAAAAACTATTTGTGAATCATAATTAACGTTTATTTAACCATTTAAAAGCACATATCTACTGTTTGAGGCTTCATGGAGAGCCAATATGTGGCCTTCTGGCACCATTAAACAGACTAATACAGTTAAATTGGAGGGACATGAGGCAGAAAAACACATGTGAATCCTTCAAGGAACTGGTACAACTGAGATTGACTCAGCAGCATGCACTCCAACCTAAACAACTCTGTTTCTGTGATTTTAAATGATTTTATCATTCTGTGAAAGCAATGGTGGCTTGGGTCAAGACATAAGTTCCAGAAGCAGACACACCATTTACAGGCACGATACTGAAAACAAATATTATACCTTGTTCTAAATTTCTAATTAGAAAACTGTTAGAATTTTTGAAGTCCTAATTTCACCCAAGCAATTCCCTCACTTGTTGTCTGCCAATCTGTGACAGCTGAAATGCCCCACCACTGACAGCAACTGGGTCCTTTTTTCATCTCATTCACCTTCACCCATGCAGAATTGACCTGAGCGCCTCATGGGTCCTGCAGGCACAGAGCAAGGGCAAAACAGCAGTTACTGTATCTGGCAGATAACTGCTGGCAGAGCTGAGCCAAAACAATTTTGTCCATCACAACCTCACCTCGAGAGAGACCACAGTCGACCACAAAGAACAAAGACATGCAAAGAAAAAGCCTATTGAAAAAATTGACTCAACCACTGCATTTGAAGGACTTTCTGATGGGATTAGCATATATATATATATAAAAAACCTAGTTTATGTACAGCAAATGTCACCTGTAGGGAATATTTTGCAAGGTGCTGAGGAGTGTGAGCAGCCTGCATAACATGCTTAACTAAGTGACTTGAACTCTAAGTCGCTAACTCTCCCACCATTGCTATCTCAAGCGACCGTGTTATCAGAGGCCATTTCAAGGAAAATGCACTTATGTCATAAATACTTCTCATATCATACTTCTTGTAACCTGCAGCAGCAGAAAAATGAAGGCAATAGAAAAAGAAATAAAAGATATAAAATTTCAGGTCACAAACATCCATCCACAAATGGATTATGCTTTCAAAAGGAACTGTTTAATAGCATGATGAGGTTTTCTTGGTGTACATCTTGAAGTTTTCTAGGATGACGCTGTTAATTCTAAATGCAAACATGTTCTCAATGTTATAATGCAATTGGCTTGTAATATGAAATAGGGCCCTTTTCATTGAGACTCACTCATCACTTGGATGATCTCGATAATCCTTGTGGGTCCCTTTCCAAACCAGAATATTCTATGATTCTGTGATCATGGAAACAGATGCAGCTGACAAATTCACCTCCATTCACACAGCCTACTGAGGTTCCCTAGCTATATCCCCTGCATGTCCAAAGAGACAAAACAGTGCTTTTTCTGGATCAGAAAGGGCAACTAGTCGTGGACCATTTCGAACTGAGTTCGGCAGATCACAGTTTATGAAAATCTCCACAAAACGTTCGTGGAGGGCTACACCAGCATAGCTAAAATGCTGAAGTGTAAAAATGCAGGCAGGGATGAACACTCAAAAAACATGTATGGCATAGAGGTTAATGACAAAATAGATCAATATGTATTTGCCCAAATTTCTTCGTAGGCTTACATGTAGCTGTGTGTTATCAGAAGTGTTCAGGTACTATGCTGAGGAGTTTTAGAACAAGTCAGCAAAAGGCCTTTAAAGGGCTTCAATCTCCCACATGCACAGCTAGTGTCTACTAGACGTTAAACTATAAAATTATAAGGAACAACCAAAACATCTCAAAACCACCCCAAAACTGAAGAAACAATTTGATGCTGCTTTTGCAAAAATACTTACTTACAACACAGTCCTGGAAGCAACTTCCGAGCAAGCCAACTGCTGCTCTAGACAGTTGAGTGGATGGTGTGGCTCAGCTCTTTCATACAGGCAGCACCTACAGTTATATCTAGAAAAGGAGAGATAACAAAAATTCTTTACGAGCAAATACACAAATAAAGTAATCTTTATAACTATAACACGGTTAAAACTAGCTTCAGTAGGTCTCAATAAAGTTCTCTTACCACGCTTCATGTGTGCTGCCTGCTCACAGGAACAAGCCCCAAGATGCAGCCTAAGCCAACCCACGGTGTATAAGCCAAGAGCCACTGTTCTTGAGAAAAAAGCCCCGCACCGAGTGTATCAAAGCAGCAAACAAACGAGCGCAGCTGTTTTTCTCATCTAGTTCTACTTCAAACATTTGCAGGAAACGCAAGATGAATTAGTGCCAAAAAAATGTAGGTGATTTCAGCAAGGCCAGGAATTCCAGGCACCAACTTCTATTTTCTCTCTCATGAGTGGGTGTTCACTTGTAAGTTGTAGACATGTTAGCAATTGAACAACTGAGCGAATTAACGTTCAACTTAACAGTCATTGTTAGGTTGGGAGGTTATTACTGCTTGTTCCGCTAAAGTGACAGGTTTAAATTGGTTTGTATCTGAAAAGTTGTTTTCTACAATATGTATTCCCTGTCTTTTTGTACCAAATAATCTTCTTCCATCATGTCGACTCCTGTTGCACAAACCAACAATGACAGCTCCACCATAGCAGCTGGGATAGGCAAGGAGCAACAGCAAAGGGACAGGGGAGGAGGAGAGACCACTCATCACCCATCATTTCTCTTTGGGCTGCCATCTTGTTTTTTTCCCAGGTATTTTATATGGTTGAGCCAAGACATTTCAGCAAAGGACCATGCTTGCATTTGCAGGACACGTTCTATTTTCAAAGCAAGGAAAGGCAAAATGCAGGAGCAAAGAGAGAGCTTTACTTCATTGAGCCATGAGTCTGAGAAAGATGTTTGCTATCAGGCACTGCTTGGTGCACAGGATGGAGAGTTGTGATTTCCCAACTTTGCAGGTGATTATTATTAATGGACAAAACGAGTTTTCAAGGTTGAGCTGACTGGTACAGAGGAAAAAAAACATACCACCACATGTCGAATTTTTGCAGACTCAGATCCATTTTGTACTAGTAAACGAGCTTGCATCCTTCCCTCCCTCGTGGCTTTTTTTATTTTAGGGTAGCTCACAAGCTGCTGACAACTCACACTGTACTAAGAGCTGTTCACACTGCACAAAGTGTTTACCACTCACAACTGATGCTAAAAATTAATTTACAGTACCGCTACAGCAAGCTTTGACAAATTGTCATGTGTTGACACAGTCATAAGTTGTTGGTTAAAAAAAGTAACACTTCCCTCTTCTGCCACTTCATGTTTGAGACCAGGGATGGGCACATTATGCAAAGTTTGAGGGTTTGTAAGCTTCACAAATGTTTGGGCTTCACAAAACAAGCTTGGTTGTGAAAGTTTTTTCTCTTACAGTTAGGCATGTGTTTATTGCCAAAAAGACTCTAGTAAGAAAAAAAACCCCCTTTCCCATCTACCAAGATCTGCGTGTTGTGTGTTGTGCAAAACTAGGAGAAAAGGCTGTAAAATAAATAACCTTGCATGATACTTGTAGATAAGATCACAGCAGTGACAAATAGCCTGTATGAACTCCTCAGAGCTGTAGACACCACCCTCCTACTGTAGAAAGGAAGGAAAAAAATACAGCTACAAGTAAGAGTTCTAATTGTTCTCAGCTGTCACACAATGTTATCTTAAGCGAACGCATTTATTTCTTGATTCTCATGTGTAGCTCTATATGGAAAAAAAAACACCCCAGCAGTGGCATTCATCAGACAAGGTCCAAATTGATTTCCGTGTACTCAAGATAGTAAGTGTTAGTCAGCACTCATGCCCACCACCGGCAGCTCTTAAATTTTAACTCCTTCTCTTCTTCCTCGGGGCAGGATAATTAATCTGTCTAGTTTACAACCTGGAATCAGTAATGGACATAAAGGTGTTTCCAGCTGACATGAGCAGTATTTCAGTGGTGATGCAAACTTAAAACATTAGCCCCACACTAGCCTAAATCCAGGTAAATAAACAAAGCCAAGCAAAATAAGCACTCAGAGCACCTGCCAAATGGGCTTCATGAGGAGCACTTAAAAGCCACTGCTTTACATTGTGCTCCAGTGACCCGGACTTCCTGTGCTCCAGTACCTCTCCCTAAGCTCCAACAAATCTCAGAGCACAGACTGCATGAGGATGCAGAGTAAATTCATTCAGGAAATTAGCCTGGCAATACAAGGAATTAATTTTCTCTTTCTTTTTCCCTAACAAGTGTACAAAGTAGAGATGCTTTGAGTGGTTACAAAGTCCTCAACAGAGGCAATGCTGTACCCTTGTAGGACGAATCCACCTGCTCCATGCTTGCATTAGTGCAAGAATCATCCACCTAATTTCTCTACAAAATCCAAACCACGTTACATCAACCAAAATAGACCTCCTGCAAAACATGAAGGGGAGGGGTGAAATTTCATACAGTCTCTTCACCTCATACACCCTGTACAGAATTTCTTCATCATCTGAGATGTAACTCTGACAAATTACATATTGTCAAATAGGTCTAATGGAAGCAAAGTACATTTACGTCATTACAGTCAGGATGGACATTACCTTGTGCTGCCAGCTGGCATGGTATCATCCATGCTTAATTAACTCAGATTGCTCCACATTCAGAAAAGCACTAAAGTGGCAACTCCTACCTTCCTCTCCCAAAGTAACAAAAATTTATAAATATTGTCTGTGCATCACATGAAATGCATTATTTCACTGGATTCAGTCCAAGAGTCAATGAGGCTGAAATAAAAATGATTCAACTATTAAGTCAAAAACTTCAGCTGTCTAGTTACCTAGAAGGTAACAATTTTCTCCTCCACTTTGGAAGAAAACTAATTTTATCATAAGTTATTTCAACTGCCAAAATACAATTTCTCATGTGCATTTTTACTTCTTTGCTGTATAGAGGGGAATATAAGGACCTTTAATTCCCTGAGTTCTTACTTTGGGATGGAAAGAGCCCAAGATATCCCCACTAAGCGAGTGGAGAATACTATGAGAAAAAAAGTGGGACTTGGGGTTTTCTGAAGTTGTTTGTTTGCTTGTTTATTTTGTAGTGTTTTTTTCAGACAAAGTATCTGTTTACAAATGTGATAAATCTTTTCCTGAGGGATCGAACTTGTGAGTGTGAAGAAACCACCCACAGGGAGAAGGGCTGTTCTTGCCAAGACCCTTGTGTGAGCTTGTGCTTGCTCTAACCAATTCAGGGCCAGTGCAGGAGGGTTCACTATCAGGGAAATGCAGACTGAGGATTTCCTGTGGTCTCCCTGCATCACATCTCTCTGCTCTGCCCTCCAGGTTTCATCACAAGGAGGACTGCAGGGTCTTGGCTGATCCCACAGTCACACTACCTAAAGCTGCTATCTGCAAGGCATCAGGAAAAGGCCACAAAGATGACATTCGTCCCAGCAAGCTACCACCAACATTTCAAAGGTGAAAGGAAATATATGAAGCTGTCCTGCTCCTTGATGATACACACACATAACTGAAGGGGTAAATGCATGTATTGGGAAAAAAAAAAAAAAATATACTAAATATGTACTGGGTAGTCTCTGCTTGCATGGGATTCAGACTTCATGAAACAAATTCACTTGGCTAGAAATTCTAAAGGAAAGGAGGACTGCAGCTTTCTTATTCCATGCGAACCTCTTTTTCAACCAGTGAGACAATACACTACCCTGAAGACTTCAGAGTTGTTGGGGTTTAGGAGAGGAGGGCCTCTCCTCTCCCAGAGCAAGCAGCATCAGTGACTACCCACACTGTGGGCAATCTTCCTGTCTCTGCTCCAGGCCTGTCTTCACGTTGCTGCAAAGGTCACCACATCATCTCTGTTACACAGAGCTCGGTCACACACGAGCAACAGGGAAGCCGCTTAAGTGGCCAGCTTGGCAGGACCTCCTGTGAGCATGTGGTGGTGGGAGAAAACCTCCTAGCTTCCCACTTGGGGTGGGGACATGCTTCTGAGGTGCTCAAATTGTCTTGAATGGAAAGGATTTCAGTATTGGAATACTGGAGGTATTTAAAAGATGTGTGGATGTGGCACTTACGGACATGGTTTAGTGATGGACTTGGCAGTGCTGGGTTAATGGTTGGACTTGATGATCTCAGAGGTCTGAAGATGCTGTTCCCTTCCTGACTCTTGTCCCACTATGAAGGAGGGAGCAAGGAAAAGCAGTATCTCTGCAAGCATGAAACCGTGGGAAAAGGCATTAGATCTTTGCCTTTCTGGAGCCCCCTTTGTATTTCCAGACCTTTTACGTAGAGGAAAATTAGTGGCCCTGTGAAGAATGTAATGACTTGAAAGCTGGCATCTGTGTCCACCTTTGCTACTTCATCAGAAAGGAAGTGCAAGGATCCCTTATGAGGCAGACTGCGAACTGCCTTCCTGTGCACACAAGTGTACTCACACACATGCACAAGGGCACCTGTACTGGGTTTCTGTGGCTGAGTTTTGGTAGCTGGGGGGCTACTGGGGTGGCTTCTGTTAGAGGCTGCTAGAGGCTTCCTCTGTCTGTTGGAGCCAATGCCAGACGGCTCCAGGACGTGCTTCCTGCTGCTGGCCAAAGCCAAGCCAATCAGGAGTGACAGTGATGCTTCTGTGACAAGATATTTGAGAACATAAGGTTATTGCACAGAAAGAATTCCAGCCAGGGAAGAGCTGAGTGAGAACATGGGAAAAACAATGCAGACACCAAGGTCAGTGCAGAAGGAGGGGCAGGAGGTGCTCCAGGCTCTGGAGCTGAGGCCCTGCAGCCCGTGGTGCAGACCATGGTGGGGCAGCTGTGCCCCTGCAGCCCATGGAGGAGCCCCTGCTGGAGTAGGTGGATATCTGAAGGAGGCTGTGACTCTGTGGGAGGTCCAGGATGGAGTGGGGTCCTGCTGGAGACCTACAGCCCATGGAAAAAGGAGCCCACGCTGGAGCAGGTTTTTCCTTTTTTGCTCTGATCCTGTTAGTAATAAATTTAAGTAATATCCTCACTTTGAATCTGTTTTGCCTGTGAAGATGATCAGTGACCTCTCCCAGCTCTTATCTCAATTCATGAATCCTTCACTGTTTTTTTCTCTCCTCTGTCCCATTGCAGAGGGGAGTGAGAGAGCAGCTTTAGTGGGCTCCTGGCAGCCAGCCAGGGTCAACCCACTGAAGCATCCTTCTTCTTTGCTTTACCCTTTTTTTTTTTTTTTTTAAATTGTATACACTAGTATATTTTTCACTACTTTCTTAGCATGACAACCATTCTATGGTGTGTATATGACAGCATTATCTATAGCATTAACACAGAAACATGTAATTTATTGAAACAAGACTTTCTCCTTCCCCAGCTTCTCATAGTTAGTTTTGTTAAAGAAATCCATCTGATTTCTTGCTTGTTTTGTGTCTACTCAGATCGAACCTTTACTAAAGCCAGAAGCATTTTGTTTTTAAAAAATATATTCCCATCCTCCCAAATCAAATCTCTACTTCTAGCTGACATAATATCATCCAGCTTTTACTGTAATGTAATATTTCTAAACAAATGAACTTAAAAATTCAGTTATGGCAATGTACAGCTGAAGGGCTCTAGAGGTTTATCTATCACATGGCAAAAATCACTCCCTGTACACACTCCTTGTATAATCATAGGATTCTCTGGATGTTTTTGAGCAACCTCAGGCCAGAAAGGTAGCGAGGTAATGAAGAAAATTATGTCAAGTTTTATGAGATCTTTAGCAAAAATGTTTAAAGTGAGCCATGTGGTTAGTACATTCTGAAATCCTATCTACTCTATGTAGCATTATCTCGTGTGTGTAATCTGGTTACAAGCAAAATAAGAGACTGCTGGAAACCTTGATTGACCTTTTGATTCACAGTGATTTCCACAGCAGAAATCACTGCAGGAAAGATACCAGTCAAAGTAGTTAACTAGTAGTGTACAATCCACCTTTAATACCTGTTGATAATGACAACTCAGTGAATGGATGAACATATTCCCATGTCCTCTGAGCTGAGTATGCTTTATGGGCTGTTCAAGGAGCCACCACCCCATTTATATACACTTTGGTACTTCCCCCAAAATTACAAAAGCATCCCAATTTCAGGAGTTGCTGGGCTGCATTCAGAAAGTGTTCAAAGAACCTGTCTGTTCAGCAACGTGGACACCAACACTAGCAATACAGACGTTGAAGAGGCACGTGCATATACGCAAAAAATTCAGTCAGCACAAAGAAAAGCAAGACTAGGACAGAAGGATTCTAAATTAATCCAGTTCCTGTCTTCCCACTGACTTCTCTTACCATTGGAAAGACTTTGGTTTGGATTTTAGTCAAGTCTGGTTTACAGTGCCCAACTCCATCTGTCATAAAAAAACTCTGACCCTGCTGGAATGTTACTCATTACGCAGCCCTGCAAAAATTATTAGCTACATTACAAGGCATTTCCCTTTGGGGACCAGAAAGGGTGAAGAAAGGGGATGGAGAGTGACAGCTTGTGGTTTCTAATGCAGAAGCAAAAAAATAAATAAGCAAGAGGAATACAGGATATAATGTGTTTACATTTGTCAAAACAAGTTTCCTGGAGACATAGAGGGTTCATGCTGCTGAGCTGTCACTTCTGCTTGAAACTGCTGCCTCATGCTATCAGGAGGTCAGTCACTGACCTACTTTCTGATAGGACTGAATTAATTTGCTACTTCTGTACACAAACCTTTTTTATTTTTTTAAAGGAATACTTAAAAAAAAAACAAAAACAAAAAAAAACCAGAAAAAGCTGCCTTTTATCCAACTGGTACTGTGCAAGGCTACTACATACCCTGGCACAGGGCCCATTGTGCTTGGCCTGCCTATTCTTTTGGAAAAACGTGTACAGAATATTTTTAATGAGTTGAGGCTGCAAGTAACATCTTTCCTTTTTTGAACTCCTACACTACACTAATACCCACAATTTAACCCACTACACACAATAATGGAGGCTAGCACTCAAATAGACGGTGCTTTGTCTAGGCTGCTCCTGAAATAGATGCCTACCACCACAGGATTAGCTCCCTAAACAGACAGATGCATGGCACAATATACTTCCAGGATTAAAAAAATGAAGGTATTAATAGAAAACAAGATAAGTAGGTGAAATTTATGAACTAAACACCTATTGATCCAATTGTTCCCTGCACAGAGCCAGCCGACAGTGCTCACCAGGTGATGTTGGTATGATAGGAGCCCTTAAAAGCATTCTCCTCAGAAAGTGAAATGGCAGAAGCAGTAGCAAAAGAGGTGCCACCTACTTCTGCTCTTTGCTTAAAGGCTGCCTACATGCACATAGCTCTAATGTCACTACAAAAATCCTTTCATTAAAATAAAACCATTGGCTGAGGGTTTCACAGATCTTTCAAATACTTGGACCACCAAAGTATCAGAAATCAGCTCTTGGAAGCTTCATTGCTTGGGAGGACTCCTCTTTCCACGTCTCTCGTAAGTAGCAGCATTGCTGTTTGGAAACAGAAAAGCAAAGGTACCTGCGAAAGCAGGGCCATTCCACAGTAAGGCTCTGGACTAACACTTGGAAGATGAGACCTCTTCAGCACCTTGGTCTCATACACTCACCTCACTCTCCATCTGCTAAGCAAAGATAAGGATCTTTGGTACTTGCTTAGTACCAAAACACTGTGGGTGAGACTCGCACTTTCCTTTGCATTTCCCCAGGGTCCAATCTAATAATAGCGGAGGTAGCACCGACTACCGTAGTACAAGACGACTATCGGTAACACAACAGATTTATAATCACTCGAGTTCCTGGACTTGATTAGGCTCGTGTTGCCAAAGATAACTATGCCAAGCCTAGCACTTGCAACTGCAAGTGCATTTTTGTCAACCTTTTTAGCTTTAATCTGTGCATATTTACAAGCTCTGAATCTGAAGTTCAAATACATCCAGTAATTCACTCAAACCCACCAGGATTTGAAAACATTAGGGAAGTGTCAAGATGTCATTGAGCTTGTTCTGCAGAAAAGAGTGCTTTATAGTTTCAGAAAGAAACAGACAAGGGAGCTATTTAACGAGATGGTGGCATATTGAAACACGGACAGATAAGTAATTAATAGCTCCCTTCTCTAAGTGAAAACTTTTCTGAGTGAAAAATCAGTTTATATGAAAAACTACAAGTCAATTGCTGCCATTTTTGGATGCATAAGAATTGTCATGCACGTTAGCATCTCCATTACCGTGAAGGATTTTACTCCTTTAAGCAACTCACAAAGACTTTCACATAAAGCAGCATGTGGGAAGCAGGGAACTAACAGAAGGAGACACCAAAGAAATGTTGACATTCGTAACTAAAATTTTAATGAAAAATGTTATCAGGAGTACATGAAAACAGGAGAGAACTTCTGCCATGAGAAGCTGAAACTTGAGTCCCTTAGGATCAGGAGTAACTACACAGTTGTATAGGTGCTATCATTAGTACATATGATATTGGCCAAATAACCTCTTTATATTGGTAGCATGAAACATTTTCCTATTTCAGTGGTCCAATATTCAACTAGTAGATCACCTAATTCAGAACTCTCTTAACCCTGACGTGCAGGTTTCTTTAGCAAATTTCTATACAGCTTCAAGTGGAACATATGGCACCTTAAAGTAAACAAAACAGGAGAGAGGAAAAATAGCAACGCTCCAAGAAATAGAGAGTATAAACCCATTAATTAAGCATTTAATTCTTTCTATCCCTCATGTCTGTCTTCACAGTCTCTCTCGGCAATCAACCAATTTTGGGATTCACTGCTGTCATGCCAATCGTG